>CM056492.1:27131494-28331494 GCA_029783415.1 Anisodus acutangulus | reverse complement strand
AAAATAACTTTTGTCATCTTTTATTTGCTTTATTAATCATTCCGAATAAGTTTATCTTTTGTCAATTTACAATTCAATGATTCCCAAAATTTTACTTCTTTGGCATTATAAATAATTTATTGTCACAAATGCATATTTTCCAAAACTTTACATGTATCTTTCTTTTTATGTCACTCGAATGCATACATGTACAAAATGCATCTCTTTCATTAATTATTTGCAAACATTTTTAACTTCATACTTCAAACATGCATTTTTTCTAGTAATAATTAACCTGAGTTTGACGGGATAACCGCAAGTTAGCGGATCTTAAAGGATGCCTAACCCCTTTCCTTTAGGATAATAAAGAACCCTTACCTAGAATCTCACTAGTTTCGCAGACCTTAAAATTGGAGTTACATTGCAGCATTTAGTTTAAATATTTAGGTGTCCTAATTCACCGTAAAAATAATTAGGTGGCGACTCCTCAACCCTTTTACCCAGGAATCACCGAACACGTATGTGCTTCGCTTTTTGACCCGAGCGGGTCGAAAATGGGGCGCGACAGCATGGCGACTCCGCTGGGGATTTTTCAGATTCTTAACCATAGCAAATTCAGGTTAATTATTTATGCTTTACTTTCACTCTTTGTTTGATGTAATGCTTTGATTTGTTTCCTTTGTGAAAATTTTTGCATAAACTGCTTTAAATTATTATATTCTCTTACTGCTTTCCCTAAATTGGCATTTCGCTCATATTTCTTCCACTCTGGAAAAATTGACACTATCACACACTACACGCGAGGTGTGTTTTGCGCACCCGCAAATTTTTTTCAATCTACCAAATTTTAGGAGAGTTGGCGTATGCGCGGAGTGACCGGACCATCCGGTGGCCGCGTAGCCTTCTCACTCGAGTAGTCCGCTCGGGAACCTTGTGTCTAGTCAGCCAAATCTTAGAAAATTTAAGATATAACTATACCACCCTTTATTTTAAGTCATGCATGCATACACCTTAGGTGGGTCGATCCTTGGTATCGACTCCACAATTAAGAAATCCGCCAAAGATGTCTACGGGTCTGACAACCCAACGACCAATCATCATATTATGTGTAGCGTGATAAGGATAGACTAATCCAAGACTAATCATGACATGCTGAAATTGGAAAATGTACATTCATTTTGTCTCATTTCCGACAAAGCATTGCAGTTTAGCATCTTGGATCAAATCTGTCGTAATCTCGCATATCTAGGCGTTTAGGCCCACCTCCGGCATAAGGGAGGCCCCATGCATATTAGGATGCGCATTTAATTGCCTTACAATCATTTTGTTGTTTTCTCCTGCTTTTTCACTATGTGCATATTATTTAAAGCAATAATTACTCGCCTTATACTAACTTGATTTTCTTCAATTTTTTTAGAAGGTTTATTTTGTCTTGATTATTTTCCCAAAGGTTGATTTGCGTTGACTAAAACTGGCGGATCATCCCTACTTCACGAGGTCAAAGGCACAATCTTTCAGCCAAATGACTGATTCAGATGCATCCGAACAGACTGGCCTGGAACTTATCACTCTTTCCAGAGATGAACCAGAGGCTTCGGAAAATAGAGATACTACCGTCCAAGAAAAATACATCGCCCAGCTGTTACAACAGATGGCAGCCATGCAGACTGAGATAGAGCGGCTCCAAAATCTCACCAACCTGTCCATTAGCGCCAATACCCCACTCCATGAACAAGGGACGAATGCAACTGCACCACAAATTTTCTCATCTCCTGAACCGCCATTTCCCCAAAACCTCCCCGATAATTCGCCACTATGCAAAACCAATCCACAACACACTAACCCGTAAGCAAGTCCACAACAAAGCCCGCTACAAAATGATCCGGCCTCATTCACAACTCCACATACCCAAATTACCACACTCATCCAAAACACCTCTTCCACGCAAAATCACCCGGCAGACCAACACATATTGATGGCACACATCGCTGACCACAGCAAGCAATATGTGCCGCCAATATATGTAATGGAAGCCCAACCTTTTACTACCGCAACACCAAACATGACTCTTCAGGAAATTGGCCAGTGTGAAGAAATGGACAGGCGAGTAAGAATCAGAACCGATGAAAGTGTGGCGAGAGAGATTTACAACCTAAAAGAGGCATTCAAGAATATCCAAACCAACAAGGGACATGAAGGACTTGAGTACGAAGATCTGTGTATGCATCCCGACATTGAATTGCCTGTAGGATATAAGGTGCCAAAATTTGGTTTGTTTGATGGGAAAGGAAAACCTCACGCTCATTTAAGATCATACTGTGACAAACTGATTGGGGTAGGTAAAGACCAGGCCATCATAATGAAGTTGTTCGTAAGGAGTTTAACAGGAGAAGCTCTCGACTGGCACACGAGCCAAAACCCGTGAAAATAGCGTAATTGGGGCACGATGGCACAAGATTTTGTGGACAGATTTAAATTTAACACTGACACAGTCTTGGACAGATTTTATCTGATAAAGTTGGAAAAGAAGTCCACAGAGACCTTCAGAGAATATGCCATGAAGTGGAGGGCAGAAGCAGCGAAAGTTCAACCCCCGATAGAAGAAAGTGAGATGAACACTTTCTTTGTACAATCTTTGAAAGATGCAACATACTATGAGAGAATGATAAGCGTCATAAGACGAAGTTTCTCTGAAGTTATAAGGATGGGAGATTTCATAGAAGAGGGAATCAGAACAGGAAGAATTACAAACTTTATAGCATTGCAAGCAACGAGTGAGACAATCCAGTCGGACTCATTTGAGTGAGCAGTAAAGAGGAAGAGAGACGGAGTGTCCTATGTGGTGACAGTTCAGAAACATAGGCCAAATCAAATGTCAACCTACCAAATGCCATCCCCCCAGCCTCCCTACTACAATCAAAACAACCAAAGTCCCCAGCCTTCCTATTATTGCCCACACGCCCAAAGTCCTCAACCTTACTATCAATACCCACCTGGTCCCTACCCTGTCTACCATACCCAGCCAATATATAGCCTGCCTCGAGCGCCAGCCTATCCGAATCCCCCACAATATCCGCCTGCATACTTACCTCATTCACAAGTCCATGCACAAAATGAACCCAGACCCCGCGCAAAATACGAAAGAAGGCCAGCCAAAACCTATACACCTTTAGCCGAACCTCGAGCCCAGTTATATGAAAGACTGAAAATCGCAGGAATACTCCAGCCCATCCCAGGAAATGTCCCCAATCCTGTTCCCAAATGGCATGAGGAGACTAAGCATTGTGCATACCACTCGGGAATCCCTGAACACGACACTGAAAATTGCTATGCCCTCAGAGACAGAATCGAGGCATTAATCAAAGAAGGAGTTATCCGACTGAAAGGACCTGCCTGTAATGAAAACAATAACTCTTTGCCAGATCATGACGATGCAAATGTGAACATGATTACTGTCGATGAAGAACACAACTTGGAAGGGACTATTGTGCCAGTCCAGAGAGAGAAAAGGGTTGAATCATCGGCCTTTATCACCCCTATGATTACAGTCCAAGTGAGGGCACCGTTTGGAGTAGAAGTACTTCCTCCAAAGCCGCGGGCCATGGCACCATCTTTTCTTGGAAAAGTCTTATCAACCAATCTCCGAAGAAAGAGAGATGTTCCTTTACCAAAGCCTGTTTCACATCTGAGTCAGTCATTCGTCAAAGCATGCGCCACTCAGGAATCAAAGGAGGACAATGCAGCCACCTCAGTGGGGGATTCAAAAGTTTTTTCATTGTTGAAGAAGAAGCAGGATGCAGTGTGATTCTCGATGATCACGCTAGAGGCTCAACCATTTGGGATGCAGAGCAAGGAGATGTTTTGGAAAAATTGGACCTGTGCCCTGGCCTTGTTACTCCCGGAAACTAGTTAACTGCATCAATATTTAATAAAACAATGCGATTCAGATTGAGGCCTGAATCACATATGTGCATCTAATATGTTTTACATCTACCTTTTAAAAGCTTAAAAAGGCAAATCTGCATTGATGTTGCTATTTTAAAATCTGTTTTGTTTAATAATTTTCTTTTCTTTTCCATCATGCAAACTAATCTGTCGATAATGTGTGACACATTTGAAACAAGCAAGCAAGACTTTGAAGAATATAAGAAAGACTCACAACCGGAAGAACTGGGGCATAAGCCAAAGCCAGGTTTGGATGAAAATCAAGATGGTTGATAATTACAAAGCATTAGTACGAGCATTTTCTTCTGGGGCAACGATATATCTTTCGCAGCCGAGTGGATAACAGAATCATGCACAAGGAGGTTGATTGATGAAAAGCAGATGAACACAGTTTGTCCGGGGTAACTTTATCAGAATAGAAAATGAACCATGAACTACGTTATGACCTGATTCCCTCGGCGGGATACGTAGGCGGCCACATCAGCTTCGGTCTCATTTTTAGAAAATCCTTACAAAATTCCTTTGCTTGCCATGAACTACGTCATGACCTGATTCCCTCGGCGGGATACGTAGGCGGCCACATCGGCTTCGGTCCCATTTTCAGAAAATCCTTACAAATCTTTTGTTTGCTACCATGAACTACGTCATGACCTGATTCCCTCGGCGGGATACGTAGGCGGCCACATCGGCTTCGGTCCCATCTTTAGAAAAACCCTTACAATCTCCTTTGCTTGTAACGAACTACGTCATGACCTGATTCCCTCATGGGGATACGTATGCGGCCTAAATCGGCTTCGGTCCCACCATTAGGAAATATTTTTTACTTTATCTCACATATGACAAAATGCACCCATCTGATCACCCTGATAGGACAGACAAGTAACCCACACAAGACTCGGCCTGGTCCAGTTGAAAGTTCAGCATCCTCACATATCAAAACTGGGGCATTTTTTTTAAGAGATCACCGCAAGAAGACGCCGATAAACATGGAAAAGCATCGACAAACTAAGTCTTCAGCCAGAAGAAGGATTTTGGACAAGACGTTTGTTTTGTTTCACCACATGTCACTGCTCGACGGACATTTACATATAGACATACTTTCTCATAAGCAAATTATTTTCAACAAATATTTTCATTAGAGTTCGACAAGAATTTTTTACTGATATGCATACTTTCTTATAAACAAATTATTTTCAACAAATATTTTCATTAACAGTTAGCCAAGACTGGGAACCAGACAGGGGCTACATGTCCGAATCAGCAGGACATGCAGCTAACAAGAGCCAAAGCTACAAAGTCAGCGTGAATCAACCGCCCCTCCCCCAAACTCACAAATTTTCTTTGAGTACAGGTTCTTCAGGTTGAAAAAGCAGGGAAGCCACATCACTTATGATCAATTCCCCAAAGAATTTCGGCATTACAACTCACCGCCAGGATCACGCTCATGTTTTACATCCATACAAAGACATCGTCTTGACCTACAAGGGCCCAACCATTGTGTCTGCACAATGATGTTATTTCAAATCACAGGGAGCCTAAACACAGCAAACTGAAGTGGAACCATCTATTACAGCAAACTGACGGCAATAACGTCATTTACATCAAACGACGACAAGGATGTCGCATCATGTTTTCGTCTAGGTGACATTTCAATTCACGATCCACAGAAGTTCGAATCAACAGAAGATTCAGCACAACGTGGAACCATATTACAGCAAATTGACGGCAAGAACGTCGCGACTATCTTTTACAGCATCCCAACGACGTCAACAACATTACAATGACGTCTTTAACGCAGCAGCTATCTTTTACGGCAACGCAGCAACTATCTTTTACCTCATCTCAACGACGTCAACAACATTACAATGACGTCTTCAGCACAGCAGCTATCTTTTACGACAACGCAACAACTATCTTTTATGACAACACGGCAACTATCTTTTACGGTAACGCAGCAACTATCTTTTACCGCATCTCAACGACGTCAACGACAACGACGTCTTCAGCAATTCGACTATCTTTTACCGCATCTCAACGACGTCTTTAGTACCATTATCTTCTACAGCAAGACAACATTACAATAACGTTCTCGACGTTATGGCAGTACAATAATTATCTTCTACAGTAAAACAACATTACAGCAACGTCATGGACGTTATGGCAGCACGACAATTATCTTCTACAACAAAACATCATTACAACAACGTCATCGACGTTACTGCAGCACAACAACTATTTTTTACAGCATTACAATGATATCAACAACATTACAACGATGTCATCAGCATTATCATTACAACGACGTCAACATCATTACAATGATGTCTTCGGCGCGACAGCATTACAACAACGTCATCGACGTTACGGCATCGCAACAATTATCTTTTACAGCATTACAACGACATCAACAACATTACAACGATGTCAGCAACAAACAGCATTACACCAACGTCATCAACATTATGACAGCACAACAGCTACATCTTACAGCAGATCGCATTACAGCAACGTCATCATCATTATATCTACACGACACGACTATATGACGAAGTCTTCAACACAACACGTCCATACAACGACGTCATCAATAATATTACATTCTTGCAACAACAATATCACAATGATGTCTTCAACACTACACGTCCATACAACGACGTCATGAACATCATTACAACGACGTCAACAGCAATACAACGACGTCTTCAGCAGAACAACTATCTTTTACAACATTACAACGACATCAACAACATTACAATGATGTCATCAACAACACGCCTATGCAACAGCGTCTTCAGCACAACAAATTATTTTTACAACATTACAACGACGTCAACAGTGTTACAACGACGTCTTCAGCACAACAGTTACTTTTTACAGCATTACAACAACGTCCTCGACGTTACGGCAGCACAACTATCTTTTACATCATTGCAGCGACATCAACAACATTACAACGACGTCTTCAACACAACACCCGCTTCATAATACGGGTATTTTAATTTCATGTCAGGCGCCCACCTTATAATGCGGGTATTTTAATTTCAGTCAGGCGCCCACCTCCTAATGCGGGTATTTCCAAGTTATATTCTCTACAATTTTTTTCAGCAGTTATACACTAATTTTGTCCTAAGCTTTAGTTTGCAGGAGTCTTAATTTGCAGGAACTTCATCACAACGTGGAACTGTCTCTTACGGCGAACCGAGGCAAATTGGTCAACGACCTATTTCGAATATCGTTGTTGACACCCAATTTTGTTCCGTCTTTTCTAATCTATTTGCAATTTTAAATATTTTTTTTAACACCTCAAAAACAATTTTAATCTATATACATACATGCGTATATATATATATATATATCTTATTATTCTCTTATTATTATTATTATTCGCATTTTTTACTATCATTTGCATCTTTATCATAATCATAAGTTTTATCCGAAAATTCTATGTTATTTTATTCTCGCAAAATTGCATCGCATTTCCATTTTTTATTAAGCATTAAACATTTCACAAATATTATATTTTTATTATTATCACATCGTTATATTATTTTAAATAATTCACATCTTTTACAAAAAATAAAAAATAATATTTTTAATGTTAAAACCCTTTTATATTTTTTAAATCCATAACCCATTTTTATTTCCTAACCCAAAACAATTTTCACCCATCACCAAAACTAATTCGTCCAGCCCAACACCCCAAACCCGTCGGCCCACTCGGCTGGCCCAACACCACTTTTCCCAACCCAAAACAATTTCTACCCAAAACAATTAAACCCAAAACCCATTCTCAAACCTTCCACCAGCCCAACTCACCCGCAGCCCAACCCGTCGGCCCCAAACCCGAACCGGCCCAACACCCCGACCCGGTCGCCCCTCTTTTTAACCCAAAACCCAAAAAAAAAATCAGAAAAATGAAAACCTAAACCCTACCCCCCCTAAACCGATGCCGCACCCCTACACCCCTACCCCCGACGTCGCCGTACCCTACACCCCTATCCCCCGACGTCGCCGCACCCTACACCTGACACCACCACTCGCCAACACCGCCGCCTGACACCACCAACCCATACCCCTAAAAACCCGTTCCAAAATCATTGTTTTTGGGCCCTTTATTTTGAATTTGAGCTCGGTTTGTGGGAGGATGGGGCTATAAAACTCCCTTGTGTTCTTCGAAAATAAGAAAAAGAGGAGAAAAAAAGAAAAGAAAACCGGAAAATTTCGGAGGTCCGATTGGCACATGAAATATTTTTGGTTGTGTTCTTGATTTCAAGCATTTTTTCCTCCCTTGTTGTTCAAGAATTGAGTTCTAAAAGGTTTGTTCTCCACTTTTGATTCTCGGATTTTGGATCACTGATTCGGGTCGGTCATCGGCCAGTCAGATCGACCGGTTTAGGCGTTATTTCGAAATTCTTGCATTTCATATTTACGTATGTTGGTTATCTGAATTTGGTGAATATTTGATTTGATTTTGGATCAGCGATTCGGTCGGGTCATCGACCGGTCGGGTCGACCGATTTAGGCGTTATTTCCGAATTCTTGCATTTCATATTTTTGTATGTTGGTTATCTGAATTTGGTGAATATTTGATTTAGGATTTTGGATCACCGATTCGGTTTGAAACATCGACCTGTCGGTCGACGATTTGGCGTTATTTCGAAATTCTTACATTTCATGTTTCTGTATGTTGGTTATCTGAATTTGGTGAATATTTGATTTGGATTTTTGACACTGATTGGTCGGGTCATTGACGGTCAGATCGACGGTTCGGATATTTTTAGAATTCTTGCATTTCATTTCTTGTTCTTGGTTATCTGAAATTGGTCTTTGAAATCGATTTCGAGTTTGAATCAACGATCCGGTCGGGTCGACCCGATTTGAATATTTCGAATTTTAGAACTCGGGCGGATACTTTAACCGCCACCGCTCGTTGCTTTTACTATTTTATTATTTTATTAATATTGCATTAAGACCGAGCGAAATTGAATTGAGGCCGCACTTTTCTTCGTTTCATTTCTCTGTTTTCAAAGATCGCTTTTAAGTATCCCGCAACGGATATTTTATCGCTTTCTTGTTTTAAACTAAACACCGCATCTTTTTCGTAAATTATTTTACGCTTCTTTGTTTCCGTCTGCTGCGTTTGTTTCTTGCTTCATTTTAATTTTACTGATTTGAACACGATACTACACTGGCCGATGAAAAATATCCGTCGATTTTGAGGCCTCCACAGTTGTAAAGACGGAAATATAACTTCTGGGCAATGATGAGGCTTAAACCTTTTTCCAAGATCAACATGTTTAGTAGGCGAGGTGACTAAAATAACCAACAAGTTATATATTCGCAGCCACGACGTGATTATAGTGATCTTTTCTATTTCACCCAAGAGACCAACACGTTTAGTTGGCGAGGCAATCAAAATAAACCACATTAGTCATATGTTTGCAGCCACGACGTGATTGGAATGTTCTTTTCAAAATTTAAGTCTGAGCCCTCCGTGATAAAAAATATTCACTGTTTTGAATACGGATATGAAGTTATATGTATTTAACTGTTTCTAACCGTTTGTTCTTGACAGCTTGCAGGGATTAAAGCAAATAAAGACAAATATTCGTCGGAGTTTATTTATTTTATTTATTTTCTTTAATTCAACTTTTATCCCGTTTTGTATTGTAATATTATTTATCGCACTTATGTAACTATCGAAATGCTTAGAATAGGCAAAACTTAGGATTAATTCATAGGGTAGTTTAAGATTTGAAACTCGTCGCTAGCTTATTTATTTGTAGGCTCGATTAAATTCAAACTTAGAAACCCTCCGCTAGTTATTTATTTTAGGCTCGTCACGCGTATTCAAGATTTTCAAAATAACTTTTGTCATCTTTTATTTGCTTTATTAATCATTCCGAATAAGTTTATCTTTTGTCAATTTACAATTTCAAAATTTTACTTCTTTGGCATTATAAATAATTTATTGTCACAAATGCATATTTTTCAAAACTTTACATGTATCTTTCTTTTTATGTCATTCGAATGCATACATGTACAAAATGCATCTCTTTCATTAATTATTTGCAAACATCTTTAACTTCATACTTCAAACATGTATTTTTTTTAGTAATAATTAACCTGAGTTTGACCGGATAACCGCAAGTTAGCGGATCTTAAAGGATGCCTAACCCCTTCCCTTTAGGATAATAAAAAACCCTTATCTAGAATCTCACTAGTTTCGCAGACCTTAAAATTGGAGTTAGATTGCAGCATTTAGTTTAATATTTAGGTGTCCTAATTCACCGTAAAAAATAATTAGGTGGCGACTCCTCAACCCTTTTACCCAGGAATCACCAAACCCGTCCGTGCTCCGCTTTCTGACCTGCGAGCGGGTCGGAAATGGGGCGCGACAGCATGGCGACTCCGCTGGGGACATTCAGGTTCTTAACCATAACAAGTTCAGGTTAATCATTATTGTGTTTTATATTGCTCCTTATTTGATCTATTATTTTTAATTATTTTCTGTTGAAATTTTGTATGCATAACTGCTTTAATTATAATATTCTCTTACTGCTTTCCTTAAATTGGCATTTCGCTCATATTTCTTCCACTCTGGAAAATTGACACTATCACACATTACACGCGAGGTGTGTTTTGCGCACCCGCAAACTTCTTTCAAATTTCCAAATTTTTTAGGAGAGTTGGTATATGCGCGGAGCGTCCGGACCATCCGATTGGCCGCGTAGCCTTCTCACTCGAGCAGTCCGCTCGGGAACCTTAAGTCTAGTCAGCCAAATCTTAGAAAATTTAGGATAGAGCTATACCACCCTTTATTTTTAAGTCATGCATGCATACACCTTAGGTGGGTCGATCCTTGGTATCGACTTCACAATTAAGAAACCCACCAAAATTGTCGACGGGTCTCGCTCCCCCAACGACCATCAGCATATTATGTGTAGCGTGATAAGGATAGACTAATCCAAGACTAATCATGACATGCTGAAATTGGAAAATGTACATTCATTTTGTCTCATTTCCGACAAAGCATTGCAGTTTAGCATCTTGGATCAAATCTGTCGTAATCTCGCATATCTAGGCGTTTAGGCCCACCTCCGGCATAAGGGAGGCCCCATGCATATTAGGATGCGCATTTAATTGTCTTACAATCATTTTGTTGTTTTCTCCTGCTTTTTCACTCTGTGCATATTATTGAAGCAATAATTACTCGCCCTATACTAACTTGGCTTTCTTCATTTTTAGAAGGTTTATTTTGCCTAGGTTATTTTTCCCAAAGGTTGATTCGTGTTGACTAAAACTGGCGGAACATCCCTACTTCACGAGATCAAAGGCCCGATCATTCAGCAAAATGACTGATTCAGATGCATCCGAACAGACTGACCTAGAACTTATTTCTCTTTCGACTGATGAACCAGAAGCTTCGGAAAATAGAAATGATTCCGTCCAAGAAAAATACATCGCCCGACTGTTACAACAAATGGCAGCCATGCAGACTGAGATAGAGCGGCTCCAAAATCTCACCAACTTGTCCATTAGCGCCAATATCCCACTCCCTGAACAAGGGACGAATGCAACTGCACCGCGAACTTTTTCATCTCCTGAATCGCCATTTCCCCAAAACCTCCACGAAAATTCGCCACTAAACAAAACCAATCCACAACACACTAAATCACAAGCTAGTCCACAACAAAGCCCGCCACAAAATGATCCGGCATCCTTCACAACTCCACATACCCAAATTACCCCACTCATCCAAAATACCTCTTCCACGCAAAATCACCAGACAGCCCAACACATATTGATGGCACACGTCGCTGATCCCAACGAGCAGCATGTGCCACCAGTATATGCAACGGAAGCTCAACCTTTTACTACCACAGTACCAAACATGGCTTTTCAGGAAATCAGCGAGTGTGAAGAAATGGACAGGCAGGTAATGATCAGAACCAATGAAAGTGTGGCGAAAGATATTCATAGCCTAAAAGAAGCATTCAAGAATATCCAAACCATCAAGGGGCATGAAGGACTCGAGTACAAAGATTTGTGCATGCATCCCGACATTGAATTGCCTGTAGGATATAAGGTGCCAAAATTTGGCTTGTTTGATGGGAAAGAAAATCCTCACGCTCATTTAAGATCATACTGTGACAAACTGATTGGGGTAGGTAAAGACCAGGCCATCATAATGAAGTTGTTCGTAAGGAGTTTAACAGGAGAAGCACTCGACTGGTACACGAGCCAAAACCCGCGAAAATGGCGTAATTGGGGCACGATGGCACAAGATTTCGTGGAAAGATTTAAATTCAACACTGACACAGTCTTGGATCGATTTTATCTGATGAAGTTGGAAAAGAAGTCCACAGAGACCTTCAGAGAATATGCCATGAAGTGGAGAGCAGAAGCAGCGAAAGTTCAACCCCCGATAGAAGAAAGTGAGATGACCACTCTTTTTGTACAATCTTTGAAAGATGCAACATACTATGAGAGAATGATAAGCGTCATAGGACGAAGTTTCTCTGAAGTTATAAGGATGGGAGATTTCATAGAAGAGGGAATCAGAACAGGAAGAATTACAAACTTTATAGCGTTGCAAGCAACGAGTGAGATAATCTAGTCGGACTCATTTGAGGGAGCAGTAAAGAGGAAGAGAGACGGAGTGTCCTCTGTGGTGACAGTTCAGAAATATAGGCCAAATCAAATGTCAACCTACCAAATGCCATCACCCCAGCCTCCCTACTACAATCAAAACAACCAAAGTCCTCAGCCTTCCTATTATTGCCCATACGGCCAAAGTCCTCAGCCTTACTATCAATACCCACCTGGTCCCTACCCTGTCTACCATACCCAGCCAATATATAGCCTGCCTCGAGCACCAGTCTATCCGAATCCCCCACAATATCCGCCCGCATACTTACATCAGCCACGAGTCCATCTACCAAACGCACCCAGACCCCGCGCAAAACACGAAAGAAAGCCAGCTAAAACCTATACACCTTTAGCCGAACCTCGAGCCCAGTTGTATGAACGACTGAGAACCGCAGGAATACTCCAGCCTATCCAAGGAAATGTCCCCAATCCTGTTCCAAAATGGCACGATGAGACTAAGCATTGTGCGTACCACTCGGGAATCCCTGGACACGACACTGAAAATTGCTATGCCCTCAGAAACAAAATTGAGACATTGATCAAAGAAGGAGTTATCCAACTGAAAGGACCTTCCTTTAATGTAAATAATAACCCTTTGCCAAATCATGACGATGCCAACGTAAATATGATTACTGTTGATGAAGAACACAACTTGGAAGGAACCATTGTGCGATCCAGAGAGAGGAAAATGTTGAATCATCGGCCTTTATCACCCCTGTGATTACAGTCCAAGTGAGGGCACCGTTTGGAGTAGAAGTACTTCCTCCAAAGCCGCGGGCCATGGCACCATCTTTTCTTGGAAAAGTCTTATCAACCAATCTCCGAAGAAAGAGAGATGTTCCTTTACCAAAGCCTGTTCCACCTCTGAGTCAGTCATTCGTCAGAGCATGCGCCACTCAGGAATCAAAGGAGGACAATGCAGCCAACCTCATTGAGGGATTCAAAAGTCTTTTCATTACTGAAGAAGAAGCAGGATGCAGTGTGATTTTCGAGGATTACGCTAAAGACTCAACCATTTGGGATGCAGAGCAAGAAGATGATTTGGGAAATTGGACCTGTGCCCCGGCCTTGTTTCTCCCAGAAACTAGTTAACTGCATTAATATTTAATGAAACAATGCGATTCAAATTAAGGCTTGAATCACATATATACATTTAATGTGTTTTGCCTCTACCTTTTGAAAACTTAAAAAGACAAATCTGCATTGCTTTTGCTATTTTAAAATCTGTTTTGTTTAATAATTTTCTTTTCTTTTCCATTATGCAAACTAATCTGTCGATAATGTGTGACACATTTGAAACAAGCAAGCAAGGCTTCGAAGAATATAAGGAAGACTCACAACCGAAGAAGCTGGGGCATTTTTGGAATAAGTCAAAGCCAGATTTGGATGAAACATCAGGATGGTTGATAAGTTACAAGCATCGGCACGGACGTTTGCCATTTGTACTCTTAGGCAACTGCACTACAATCTGGACTTCTACTAGGGCAATGCTATATCTTTCGCAGTCAAGTAGATACAGAATCATATACTAAGAGACTGATTGATGAAA
This sequence comes from Anisodus acutangulus, assembly GCA_029783415.1. NCBI lineage: Eukaryota > Viridiplantae > Streptophyta > Magnoliopsida > Solanales > Solanaceae > Anisodus > Anisodus acutangulus. The sequence continues at coordinate 28,317,369 of CM056492.1, read as the reverse complement.
AGCAGATGGACGCAGTTGTCCGGGGCAACCTAATCAGAATAGAATGGTCAAAAACCATCTATGCAGATGCAGTGAAGAGATACCATATCTAAGATTAGTTATTCTCTATGTAATACTTTTTCTATGTTGTAAAAGTTGCGCTCCCTTGGCGGGATACGCAAAGAACCCAGGTCGGGTTCCGTTTCCTAGATTGCAAATTTCCCCAAAAACACATTTCTTTGTAAACCTGAACTACGTTATGACCTGATTCCCTCGGCGGGATACGTAGGCGGCCGCATCGGCCTCGGTCCCACTTTTAGAAAAACCCTTACAATCCCATTTGCTTACAATGAACTACGTTATGACCTGATTCCCTTGGGGATACGTAGGCGGCCACAACAGCTTCGGTCCAATTTTTAGAAAATCTTTACAAATCTCAACGACCTGAACTACGTTATGACCTGATTCCCTCGGTGGGATACGTAGGCGGCTGCATCGGTTTCGGTCCTATCTTTAGAAAAACCTTTACAATCTCCTTTGCTTGTAATGAACTACGTCATGACCTGATTCCCTCATAGGATACGTAGGCGGCCTAAATCGGCTTCGGTCCCACCATTAGGAAATATTTTCTCCTTTATATCACATATGACAAAATGCACCCATCTGATCACCCTGATAGGACAGACAAGCAATCTACACAAGACTCGATTGTCCGTTCAAAAGATCGTCATTCTCACATATCGGAAACTGGGGCATTTTTAAGGGATCACTGCCGGAGGACGCCGATAAACATGGAAAGGCATCAGCAAACTAAGTCTTCAGCCTAAGAGGATTTTGGATAAGACGTTTGCTTTGTTTCACCGCATGTCATTTGCTCGACTACATTTACATATATGCATACTTTCTTATAAGCAATTTATTTTCAACAAATACTTTCATTAGAGTTTGACAAGATTTTTATTACTAATATGCATACTTTCTTATAAGCAATTTATTTTCAACAAATACTTTCATTAGAGTTTGACAAGATTTTTTTACTAATATGCATACTTTCTTATAAGCAAATCATTTTCAACAAATATTTTCATTAGCTGTTCGACAAGAACTTTTTAATGATAAGCATACTTTCTTATAAACAAATTATTTTCAACAAACGTTTTCATTAATGGTTGGCCAAGACTGGGAACCAGACAGGGGCTACAGGTCCGAATCAGCAGGACATGCAGCTATCAAGAGCCAAAGCTACAAAGTCAACGCGAATCAACCGCCCCTCCCCAAACTCACAAGTTTTCTTTGAGTACAGGTTCTTCAGGTTGAAAAAGCAGGGAAGCCACATCACTTATGATCAATTCCCCAAGGAATTTCGGCATTACAACAACGTCATTGACGCTACTGCAGCACAATAAATATCTTTTACCGCATCTCAACGACGTCAACATCATTACAATGACGTCTTCAATGCAACAGCTATCTTTTACGGCAACACAACAACTATCTTCTACAGCATCTCAACGACGTCAACATCATTACAATGACGTCTTCAAAACAGCAGCTATCTTTTACGGCAATGCAGCAACTATCTTTTACCGCATCTCAACGACGTCAACAGCATTACAATGACGTCATCAACGCAACAGCTATCTTTTACGGCATTACAACAACGTCATTGACGTTACTGCAGCACAACAAATATCTTTTACCGCATCTCAACGACGTCAACAACATTACAATGACGTCTTCAACGCAACAACTATCTTTTACAGCATTACAACAACGTCATTGACGTTACTGCAGCACATCAACTATCTTCAACCGCATTGCAACGACGCCTTCAAAGACAACAAATTATCTTCAACAAAGAACATCATTACAACAACGTCATCGACGTATCGCAAAGACAATAAATATCTTTTACAGCATTACAACGACGTCAACAGCATTACAATGACGTCTTCAGCACATCAACTATCTTCAACAGCATTACAACAACGTCCACGACGTTACGGCAGCACGACAACTATTTTTTACAACAACAACGACATCAGCAAAGTCTATACAACGACGACATCATCAACGTCTATACAACGACGACATCAGCAAAGTCTATACAACAACGACGTCAACAACATTACAATGCCGTCTTCAACACAACACGTCGATCCAACGACGTCATTTCAGGCGCCCACCTTATAATTAGGGTTTGCAGGAGTTTTTAATTTGCAGGAATTTCATCATAGCGTGGAACTATCTCTTACGGCGAACCAAGGCAAATTGGTCAACGACCTACTTCGAATATCGTTCCGCTCTTCCCCATTAAGTTTTCACATCTGCAACCAGTGTCATCATTAACTCGACACTGGGGCATTATTTCTGGATTCTGCACCATCTTTTACAACTTCTCTCTCCCTTGAAATTCTGTTTCTACCATGCATACCTAATCTTCCTTCGTGAGCCCGAGGTCGTGACAAAATTGGCTACTGGGTCAACTTCTTTGTCCGAAAACTCTTTCATCGTCTCCGGCCAAAGAGGGGCATCTGTTGACACCCAATTTTGTCCCGTCTTTTCTAATCTATTTGCAATTTTAAATATTTTTTTAACACCTCAAAAACAATTTTAATCTATATACATACATGCGTGTATATATATATATCTCTTATTATTCTCTTATTATTATTATTATTCGCATTTTTTACTATCATTTGCATCTTTATCATAATCATAAGTTTTATCCGAAAATTCTATGTTATTTTATTCTCGCAAAATTGCATCGCATTTCCATTTTTTATTAAGCATTAAACATTTCACAAATATTATATTTTTATTATTATCACATCGTTATGTTATTTTAAATAATTCACATCTTTTACAAAAAATAAAAAAATAATATTTTTAATGTTAAAATCCTTTTATATTTTTAAATCCATAACCCATTTTTATTTCCTAACCCAAAACAATTTTCACCCATCACCAAAACTAATTCGTCCAGCCCAACACCCCAAACCCGTCGGCCCACTCGGCTGGCCCAACACCACTTTTCCCAACCCAAAACAATTAAACCCAAAACCCCATTCTCAAACCTTCCACCATGCCCAACTCACCCGCAGCCCCAACCTGTCGGCCCAAACCCGAACTGCCCAACACCCCTGACCTGGCCGCCTCTCTTAACCCAAAACCCAACCCCAAAACCCAAAAAAATCAGAAAAATGAAAACCTAAACCCTACCCCCTAAACCGACGTCTCACCCCTATACCCCTACCCCCGACGTCGCCGCACCCTACACCCCTATCCCCCGACGCCGCCGCACCCTACACCTGACACCACCACTCGCCAACACCGCCGCCTGACACCACCAACCCATACCCCTAAAAACCCGTTCCAAAATCATTGTTTTTTGGCCCTTTATTTCGCATTTGAGCTCGGTTTGTGGGAGGATGGGGCTATAAAAACCCCTTGTGTTCTTCGAAAATAAGAAAAAGAGGAGAAAAAAAGAAAAGAAAACCGGAAAATTTCGGAGGTCCGATTGGCACATGAAAGATTTTTGGTTGTGTTCTTGATTTCAAGCATTTTTTCCTCCCTTGTTGTTCAAGAATTGAGTTCGAAAAGGTTTGTTCTCCACTTTTGATTCTCAAATTTTGGATCACTGATTCGGGTCGGGTCGATCCGGTTTGGGCGTTATTTCCAGAATTCTTGCATTTCATATTTCTGTATGTTGGTTATCTGAATTTGGTGAATATTTGATTTCGGATTTTGGATCACTGATTCGGGTCGGGTCATCGACGGTCGGTCGACGATTTAGGCGTTATTTCGAAATTCTTGCATTTCATATTTATGTATGTTGGTTATCTGAATTTGGTGAATATTTGATTTGATTTTGGATCATCGATTCGGTCGGAACATCGACCGGTCAGATCGACGGTTGAGCGTTATTTCGAATTCTTGCATTTCATGTTTTTACGTATGTTGGTTATCTGAATTTGGTGAATATTTGATTTCAGATTTTTGACACTGATTCGGTCGGGTCATCGACCGGTCAGGTCGACCCTTCGGATATTTTTAGAATTCTTGCATTTCATTTCTTGTTCTTGGTTATCTGAAATTGGTCTTTGAAATCGATTTCGAGTTTGAATCATCGATCCGGTCGGTCGACCGATTTGAATATTCTGGAATTTCGTAACTCGGGCGGATACTTTAATCGCTCCTTTGCTCGTTGCTTTTCTTGTTTTATTGTTTTATTAATATTGCATTAAGACCGACGAAATTGAATTCGAGGCCGCGCTTTTCTTTCGTTTCATTTCTCTGTTTTTAAACCTTTGTTTTAAGTATCCGGGCAACGGATATTTTACTGTTTTTACTGTTTTAAACTAAACACCGCGTCTTTTTCGAAAATTATTTTCTGCTTACTGTTTTACCGTCTGCTGCTGCTATTTACTGCTTCATTTTAATTTTACTGATTTGAACACGGTACTACACTGGCCGATGAAAAATATCCGTCGATTTTGAGGCCTCCACAGTTGTAAAGACGGAAATATAACTTCTGGGCAATGATGAGGCTTAAACCTTTTTCCAAGATCAACATGTTTAGTAGGCGAGGTGACTAAAATAACCAACAAGTAATATATTCGCAGCCACGACGTGATTATAGTGATCTTTTCTATTTCACCCGAGAGACCAACACGTTTAGTAGGCGAGGCAATCAAAATAAACCACATTAGTCATATGTTTGCAGCCACGACGTGATTGGAATGTTCTTTTCAAAATTTAAGTCTGAGCCCTCTGTGATAAAAAATATTCACTGTTTTGAATACGGATATGAAGTTATATGTATTTAACTGTTTCTAACCGTTTGTTCTTGACAGCTTGCAGGGATTAAAGCAAATAAAGACAAATATTCGTCGGAGTTTATTTATTTTATTTATTTTCTTTAATTCAGCTTTTATCACGTTTTGTATTGTAATATTATTTATCGCACTTATGTAACTATTGAAATGCTTAGAATAGGCAAAACTTAGGATTAATTCATAGGGTAGTTTAAGATTTGAAACCCGTCGCTAGCTTATTTATTTGTAGGCTCGATTAAATTCAAACTTAGAAACCCTCCGCTAGTTATTTATTTTAGGCTCGTCACGCGTATTCAAGATTTTCAAAATAACTTTTGTCATCTTTTATTTGCTTTATTAATCATTCCGAATAAGTTTATCTTTTGTCAATTTACAATTCAATGATTCTCAAAATTTTACTTCTTTGGCATTATAAATAATTTATTGTCACAAATGCATATTTTTCAAAACTTTACATGTATCTTTCTTTTTATGTCATTCGAATGCATACATGTACAAAATGCATCTCTTTCATTAATTATTTGCAAACATCTTTAACTTCATACTTCAAACATGCATTTTTTTAGTAATAATTAACCTGAGTTTGACCGGATAACCGCAAGTTAGCGGATCTTAAAGGATGCCTAACCCCTTCCCTTTAGGATAATAAAGAACCCTTATCTAGAATCTCACTAGTTTCGCAGACCTTAAAATTGGAGTTAGATTGCAGCATTTAGTTTAATATTTAGGTGTCCTAATTCACCGTAAAAAATAATTAGGTGGCGACTCCTCAACTCTTTTACCCAGGAATCACCAAACCCGTCCGTGCTCCGCTTTCTGACCTGCGAGCGGGTCGGAAATGGGGCGCGACAATCGTTCCGCTCTTCCCCATTAAGTTTTCACATCTGCAACCAGTGTCATCATTAACTCGACACTGGGGCATTATTTCTGGATTCTGCACCATCTTTTACAACTTCTCTCTCCCTTGAAATTCTGTTTCTACCATGCATACCTAATCTTCCTTCAGAGCCCGAGGGTCAGGACCAAAATTGGCTACTCGGTCAACTTCTTTGTCCGAAAACTCTTTCATCATCTCCGGCCAAAGAGGGGCATCTGTTGACACCCAATTTTGTCCCGTCTTTTCCAATTTATTTGCAATTTTAAATATTTTTAACACCTCAAAACAATTTTAATCTATATACATACATGCGTATGTATATGTCTTATTATTCTCTTATTATTATTATTATTCGCATTTTTTACTATCATTTGCATCTTTATCATAATCATAAGTTTTATCCGAAAATTCTATGTTATTTTATTCTCGCAAAATTGCATCGCATTTCCATTTTTTATTAAGCATTAAACATTTCACAAATATTATATTTTTATTATTATCACATCGTTATGTTATTTTAAATAATTCACATCTTTTACAAAAAATAAAAAATAATATTTTTAATGTTAAACCCCTTTTATTTTTTTAAATCCATAACCCATTTTATTTCCTAACCCAAAACAATTTTCACCCATCACCAAAACTAATTCGTCCAGCCCAACACCCCAAACCCGTCGGCCCACTCGGCTGGCCCAACACCACTTTTCCCAACCCAAAACAATTTCTACCCAAAACAATTAAACCCAAAACCCCATTCTCAAACCTTCCACCAGCCCAACTCACCCGCAGCCCAACCCGTCGGCCCCGAAACCCGAACCGGCCCACCTGCAGCCCGACCCATCACCCGACCCATTCCCCTACCCCTTTTTAATTCCCCAAAAACCCAAAAAATAAAAAAAATATACCCCCAAAATCATAAAAACCTAAACCCCTAACCCTCCCAATCGCCGCCACCCTACCCCTACGCCCCCCACCCTACGACGCCCCACCCCACACCTCACACCTCCACTCCCCAACACCGCCCCCTGCCACCACCAACCCATCCCCTCTCACATGACCCATACCCCTAAAACCCGTTCCAAAATCATTATTTTTGGCCCTTTATTTTGAATTTAAGCTCGGTTTTGGGGAAATCCACCTATAAATACCCCATGTTGTTCTTCATTTTAGGGGAGATTGGACAGATTTTTGGGAGGATTTTCAAAAGGTTTTTTTCGGAGGTCCAAATTGGATATAAATATTTTGTTGTGTTCTTGATTGTAAGCATTTGCCCTCCTTGTTATTGAAGAATCAAGTCAGAAAGGTTTGTTCTCCACTTTTGATTCTCGATTTTGGATACTGATTCGGTCAGGTCGACCAGTTAGGCAACATTTTCAGAATTCTTGCATTTCATATTTATGTATGTTGGTTATCTGAAATTGGTGAATATTTGATTTCGGATTTTGGATACCTGATTCGGGTCGGGTCCACCCGGTTTGGTTAACATTTTCAAAATTCTTGCATTTTCATATTCATGTATGTTTGGTTATCTGAATTTGGTAAACATTTGATTTCGGATTCGATACCTGATTCGGGTCGGGTCACTGACCCGGGTCGGGTCGACCCGGTTTGGGTTTTCCAAATTTCTTGCATTTCATATTCTTGTTATTGGTTATCTGAATTTGGTGTTAAAATTTGATTCGGGTTTGGATCACTGATTCGGGTCGGGTCGACCCGATTTGGATATTTCCAGAATTCTTGCATTTCATATTCTTGTTATTGGTTATCTGAATTTGGTGTTAAAATCTGATTCGGGTTTGGATCATTTGATTTCGGATTCGATACCTGATTCGGGTCGGGTCACTGACCCGGGTCGGGTCGACCCGATTTGGATATTTCCAGAATTCTTGCATTTCATATTCTTGTTATTGGTTATCTGAATTTGGTGTTAAAATTTGATTCGGGTTTGGATCACTGATTCGGGTCGGGTCACTGACCCGGGTCGGGTCGATCGATTTGGATATTTCCAGAATTCTTGCATTTCATATTCTTGTTATTGGTTATCTGAATTTGGTGTTAAAATCTGATTCGGGTTTGGATCACTGATTCGGGTCGGGTCGACCCGATTTGGATATTCCCAGAATTCTTGCATTTCATTTTCTTGTTATTGGTTATCTGAATTTGGTGTTAAAATCTGATTCGGGTTTGGATCATTTGATTTCGGATTCGATACCTGATTCGGGTCGGGGTCACTGACCCGGGTCGGGTCGACCCGATTTGAATATTTTCCGGAATTCTTGCATTTCACATTTTTGTTCTTGGTTATCTGAAATTGGTGCTGAAATTTAATTCGGGTCGGGTCACTGATTCGGGTTGGGTCACTGATCCGGGTCGGGTCGGGTCGACCCGATCTGGATATTTCCAGAATTTCAGAACTTGGGTCGGATACTTTAACTGCTCACTGCTCGTTGCTTTTACTGTTTTATTATTTTATTAATATTGCATTAAGGCCGATTTAAATTGAATTGAGGCCGCGCTTTTCTTTCGTTGCTTCTCTGTTTTTGCGACTGCTTTTAAGTATCCGGGCAACGGATATTTTACTGTTTTTACTGTTTTAAACTAAAACACCGCGTCATTTTCGGAAACTATTTTCTGCTTATTGTTTTCACGCTTTGCCTCATTTCTTTGTTTCATTTTAATTTTACTGATTTGAACACGATACTACACTGGCCGATGAAAAATATCCATCGATTTTGAGGCCTTCACAGTTGTAAAGACGGAAAATATAACTTCTGGGCAATGATGAGACTTAAACCTTTTTATTTCATCCGAGATCAACATGTTTAGTAGGCGAGGTGACTAAAATAACCAACAAGTTATATATTCGCAGCCACGACGTGATTATAGTGATCTTTTCTATTTCACCCGAGAGACCAACACGTTTAGTAGGCGAGGCAATCAAAATAAACCACATTAGTCATATGTTTGCAGCCACGACGTGATTGGAATGTTCATTTCAAAATTTAAGTCTGAGCCCTCCGTGATCAAAACATTCACTGTTTTGAATACGGATATGAAGTTATTTGTATTTAACTGTTTCTAACCGTTTGTTCTTGACAGCTTGCAGGGGTTAAAGTAAATAAAGGCAGATTATTCCTCGGTGTTTATTTATTTTATTTCTTTCTTTAATTCAGCTTTTATCCCGCTTTGTATTGTAATATTATTTATCGCACTTATGTAACTATTGAAATGCTTAGAATAGGCAAAACTTAGGATTAATTCATAGGGTAGTTTAAGATTTGAAATCCGTCGCTAGCTTATTTATTTGTAGGCTCGATTAAATTCAAACTTAGAAACCCTCCGCTAGTTATTTATTTTAGGCTCGTCACGCGTATTCAAGATTTTCAAAATAACTTTTGTCATCTTTTATTTGCTTTATTAATCATTCCGAATAAGTTTATCTTTTGTCAATTTACAATTCAATGATTCCCAAAATTTTACTTCTTTGGCATTATAAATAATTTATTGTCACAAATGCATATTTTCCAAAACTTTACATGTATCTTTCTTTTTATGTCATTCGAATGCATACATGTACAAAATGCATTTCTTTCATTAATTATTTGCAAACATCTTTAACTTCATACTTCAAACATGCATTTTTTCTAGTAATAATTAACCTGAGTTTGACCGGATAACTGCAAGTTAGCGGATCTTAAAGGATGCCTAACTCCTTCCCTTTAGGATAATAAAGAACCCTTACCTAGAATCTCACTAGTTTCGCATACCTTAAAATTGGAGTTACATTGCAGCATTTAGTTTAAATATTTAGGTGTCCTAATTCACCGTAAAAATAATTAGGTGGCGACTCCTCAACCCTTTTACCCAGGAATCACCGAACACGTCTGTGCTTCGCTTTTTGACCCGAGCGGGTCGAAAATGGGGCGCGACATTGGTTAAGTTGGAGTTGTTGTCGTCTATCGACGTAAACCCTCAACATAAGTGTGAGGTGTGCATAGAGGCAAAACTCACAAAGCTTCCTTTTTGATCCGTCGAAATGAATACCGCTCCTCTAGAACTTATTCACACAGATAAATGTGATTTAAAGTTTGCACAAACTAGGGGGAACAAGTACTTTGTGACATTCATTGATGATAGCACAAGGTATTGTTACCTTTACTTGTTGAAAAGTAAAGATGAAGCCTTTGAAGCGTTCCGACGCTACAAAGTAGAAGTTGAAAACCAACTAAGCATGCGGATTAAACCATTCGTAGCGATAGAGGGAGAATATGTAGAGCCATTTGAGAAATATTGTGCCCAATAAGGCATTGTTCATCAAACGACGGCTCCATACTCACCTCAATCGAACGGTGTGGCGGAACGTAAGAACCGTACATTGAAGGAAATGATGAATGCCTTGCTCATCAATTCCAGTCTTCCCCAAAACATGTGGGGAGAAGTCGTCCTTACCGCTAATACGATTCTTAACAGAGTCTCACATAAGGGTAAGGACAAAACTCCATATGAGTCATGGAAAGGAAAGAAACTTACCTATAAATATTTAAAGGTATGGGGTTATGTGGCAAAGGTCGAAGTGCCAAGCCAAAGCAGGTCAAGATTGGGCCTAAGACTGTAGATTGCATTTTTATCGGATATGCAAATAACAGTAGTGCTTATCGCTTCTTAGTGCATAAGTCAGATATTCCAGATATCCACGGGGGTACAATCATGGAATCAATGAATGCTCAATTCTTTGAGGATACTTTTTCTAGAAAGGCAAAAGACATAACCTCTCGCAAATGAAGTTATGAACAAAGCTCTCAGGAACCAGAGTCGTTTGTTGACACCCAATTTTGTCCCGTCTTTTCCAATTTATTTGTAATTTTAAATATTTTTTAACATTTCAAAATAATTTTAATCTATATACATACATGCATATATATATATATATATATTATTCGCATTTTTTTAATATCATTTGCATTTTTATCATAATCATGAGTTTTATCCGAAAATTCTATGTTATTTTATTCTCGCAAAACTGCATCGCATTTCCATTTTTATAGCATTAAACATTTCGCAAATATTATATCTTTATTATTATCACATCGTTATGTTGTTATTTAAATAATTTACATTTTTTCTTCAATACATTTTTTATATTAAACCCCTTTTATATTTTTTAATTCATAACCCATTTTCATTTTTCCAACCCAAAACAATTTTTACCCAAACTAAAAACCCATTTCGTCCAAGTCCAACCCATCACCCATTTATTCCCCCAACCCAAAAATAATTTCTATCTAAACAAATATCAACCCACCCAAAATTCCCTTACCAAAGCCCAACACCCCTTATTCCCTAAACCTATTTCCCTTTAATTCCCCCTAAATCCCCCGGCGGCCCACAACCCCTTTGCCCCACCTGTTTAATCTCCCCTCACCCAAAATAAATCAACACCACATTTTCATTCCCCTAAACCAAAGCCCAAATCAGCCGAAACCCAGCAACCCAAGACCCAGCCCAACCGGCCGACCCACAAGCCCAACTCCCCATTCCCCTTTTATTTCTCTTATCCCTGAACCAATACAACTGGACCGGCCCAATCACCCTCCCTTTATTTCCCCAAACCCGGTGGCCAACTCCCCAGGCCCAACCAGCCATCGGCCCAACGACCCGAAGCCCAAATTCCCTTTCCCCCCTTTCTTATTTTTTAACCTACCCAACCAAACAAAACCCAAAAAATAACAAAAATCAACAAAAAACCCTACCCTCTCTCTTTCATTTCATCGCCGCCTACCCTACACCCCTACCCCCCACGTCGTCGCACCCTACGCCTGACACCACCAATCGCCGACACCGCCACCTGACACCACCAACCCCATCACCTCTCACCGCAAGACACGCCCCAAGAAATCGTTCCAAAATCATATTTTGTTCCCCCTTTATTTTGAAATTCGAATTCGACTTTGTAAGGGGTATGGGTGGGGGTGAACGTAGGGGTGAGTATCTATAAATACCCTCATTTTTGTTCTACAAAGGGGAGGATTTTTCGGAGGTCCGATTGAAAAAATATTTTGGTTGTGTTCTTGATTTCAAACATTTTCCTTACTTGTTATTCAAGAATTAAGTACGAAAAGGTTTGTTCTCCATTGTTTTGATTCTCCTATTCGGGTATGATTCGGGTCGGGTCGACCCGATTTGGGTAATATTTCAAGAATTCTTGCATTTCATATTTCTGTATGTTGGTTATCTGAAATTGGCGAAAAGATTTGATTTCGGGTTGAGTTTCTGATTCGGGTCGGGTCGACCCGGTTTGGATAATATTTCCAGAATTCGTGCATTTCATATTTCTGTATGTTGGTTATCTGAAATTGGCGAAAAGATTTGATTTCGGGTTGAGTTTCTGATTCGGATCGGGTCAACATCGACCGGTCAGATCGACGGTTTGGGTAATATTTCCAGAATTCTTGCATTTCATATTTCTGTATGTTGGCTATCTGAAATTGGCGAAAAGATTTGATTTCGGGTTGAGTTTCTGATTCGGATCGGGTCACTGACCCGGGTCGGGTCGATCCGGTTTGATTAATATTTCCAGAATTCTTGCATTTCATATTTCTTTATGTTGGTTATCTGAAATTGGCGAAAAGATTTGATTTCGGGTTGAGTTTCTGATTCGGATCGGGTCACTGACCCGGGTCGGGTCGACCCGGTTTGGGTAATATTTCTAGAATTCTTGCATTTCACATCTTGCATATTGGCTATCTAAATTTGCTGAAAAAAATTAGATTTGTTGTTCTTCACTGATTCGGGTCGGGTTGACCCGATTTGGATATTTTAGAATTATCGCATTTCGTATCTTATTTGATTAGTTATCTGAAATTGGTGAAAATATTTGATTTTGGGTTTGACTCTCTGATTCGGGTCACTGACCCGGGTCGGGTATTTTCCAGATTATGGCATATTTTTTTTTGGTTATCTGAAAAATCTGTATTTTTTTATTCCGATTCTGGTCACTATTTCGGGTCTGTCTTTCAGAATTAATTCACTGTTTCATTCGGGTCACTGTTCATTCGGGTCTGTTTTTAGAATTAACTCATTGTTTCATCTGCCTTTATTTACTTCTTTCGTTTCTCTGTTTTCTGTTCACTGGGTTAAACATCCGGGCAACAGATGTTTTCTGTTCACTGTTTTAAACTAAACACCGCATCTTTTCGAAAATTGACTCTCTATTTACTGTTTACTGCCTACTGCTGCTGCTTACTGTTTCAATTTAATTTTGCTGATTTGAACACGATACTACACTGGCCGATGAAAAATACCCGTCGATTTTGAGGCCTCAACAGTTGTAAAGACGGAGAATATAACTTCTGGGCAAGGATGAGGCTTAAACCTTTTTATTTCATCCGAGGGATCAACATGTTTAGTAGGCGAGGCGACTAAAATAACCAACAAGTTATATGTTCGCAGCCACGACGTGATTATAATGATCTTTTCTTTTTCATCCGAGAGACCAACACGTTTAGTAGACGAGATAATCAAAATGACCACCGAGCCATACGTTTGCAGCCACGACGTGATTGGAATGGTCTTTTTCCAAAATTTAAGTCTGAGCCCTCCGTGATCAAAACATTCACTGTTTTGGATACGGATCCGAAGTTATTTGTATTTACTTGTCTCTAACCGTTTGTTCTTTACAGCTTGCAAGGAACAAAGTCAATGAAGGCAGATACTCCTCGGAGTTTATTTATTTTATTTTATTTACTTTTTTTAATTCAGCTTTTATCCCGCTCTGTGTTGTAATATTATTTATCGCACCTATGTAACTATTGAAATGCTTAGAATAGACAAACTTAGAATTAATTCATAGGGTAGTTTAAAACTTATAAACCCTTCGCTAGTTTATTTATTTATAGGCTCGCCATGCATTTTTTTATTTTGCAAAACAAACTTTGATCATCTTCTGGTGACTTTATTAATTGTACAACTCAAAATGACTTTCAAAAAAATTTACTTCTTTGGCATATAAGTAGCTCGTTTTTCTCTTTGCTATTAATTGTTAAAAATGCATACTTTCAACTTTACATGTATTTTTCTTTAAAAAACTATACAAATGCATACTTGTACAAAATGCATTCTTTTACTAAATAATTGCAACATCATTTTTAAGTTTATATTTTAAAACATGCATTTTTTTAATACAATAATTAACCTGAGTTTGATCGGATAACCGCAAGTTAGCGGATCTTAAAGGATGTCTCACCCCTTCCCTTTAGGATAATAAAGAACCCTTACCTAGAATCTCATTAGTTTCGCAGACCTTAAAATTGGAGTTACATTGCAGCATTTATTTAATATTTAGGTGTCCTAATTCACTGTAAAATAATTAGGTGGCGACTCCTCAATCCAATACCCAGGAATCACCGAACACGTTGTGCTCCGCTTCCGACCTCTCGTCGGGGTCGGGTTAAAAATGGGCGCGACATCGTTGACCGTCCGAATCTAGATAGTTCAGATCTAGTGAACTTCGAATTGGCTGAATATCTGTAATCTAGTATTCCAGATTCTCATAACTTGGAGACTCTAGAGATGGAACCAAGGCGAACTAAAAGGGCCAGAAAGGATAAATCATTCGGTCCTGACTTTGTTGCTTATATGGTTGATGACGAACCAAGGACAATTGTTGAAGCATTTTCAACTCCAGAGGCACCGCTCTGAAAAGAAGCTATTGAGAGTGAAATAGACTTCATCCTGCATAACCATACTTGGGAGTTGGTTGATATTCGTCCGAGAAATAAATTGGTGGGTAGTAAATGGATACTCAAACGGAAGTATAAAGCAGATGGGTCTATAGATAAGTACAAGGCCAGGTTGGTAGTCAAGGGCTATCGGCAGAAGGAAGGCCTTGACTATTTTGAAACGTACTCCTCGGTGTCTAGGATGACGTCCATACGAGTATTCAATGCGATCGTAGTGTTGCGTAACCTTAAGATACATCAAATGGATGTCAAGACAGCCTTCCTAAATGGTGATTTGGAAGAAAAATTTATATAGAACAACCCGAGGGGTATGTTGGTCCAGGGCAAGAGAAGAAAGTATGTCGACTTGTCAAATCTCTGTACGGGCTGAAATAAGCCCCGAAGCAATGACACAAAAAATTTGATAGTACTCTACTATCGAATGGTTTATCCATTAATGAGTGTGACAAATGTGTCTACATGAAAGTTAACTCTGACTCGTTCGTCATTATATGCCTCTACGTAGATGACATGTTGATCACATGGAGCAGTCCTAGCTTGATTCTAGAGACTAAGAACTTGTTAAAACAATGCTTCGACATGAAGTAAGGATATCACAGATATCATCTTAGAGATAAAGATCTCTAAGATGTCTGGCGGACTGGTCTTATCTCAGTCTCACTACATCGTGGATGTGTTGAGGAAATTCGAGATGTTTGACAGTTCGCCTATGAAGTCACCAATGGATAGAAATCAAAAGCTTGATAAAAATCGTGGTGCACCCGTATGCCAGGAGCAATATGCACAAGTGATTAGGAGTTTTATGTACATAACAAACTGTACCCGACATGATATTGCTTATGCAGTCAACAAGTTGGCTAGGTTTACTCGTAGTCCGAGTAATAATCATTGAAAGGCGTTGAATCGGGTACTACGATATCTGAAATACACGCTAACTTACGGGTTGCATTATTCGAGATATCCAGCTATACTAGAGGGATACAATGATGCAAATTGGATATCTGGTATAGAGAACACCAACTCCATCAGTGGGTATGTATTTACAATTGGTGGTGGGGCTGTGTCTTGAAAATTCTGTAAGCAAACTTGCATCGCCCGATCCATAATAGAATCAGAGTTTATCGCTTTAGACAAAGCAGGAGAAGAAGCTGAGTGGCTTCACGACTTTTTAGAGGATGTCCCTTGTTGGAACAAACCCGTACCTTCTGTAATGATCCACTGCGACAGTCAGTCAGCTCTAGGAAGGGCACAGAGTTCTATGTACAACAGCAAGTCTCGTCATATTCGACGGAGGTATAAGACCGTTAGGCAGCTGATCACCACGGGTATAATATCCATTGATTACATAAAATCAAAGGATAACGTAGCGGACCCACTGACAAAGGGCTTACCCAAGGATCAGATGTTCTGCCTGTGTAGGGGAATGAGCTTAAAACCCAAGCTATAAGGACCAATACGGTGGTAACCCAACCTTACTGACTAGAGATCCCAGGAATTAGGTTCAATGGGAAAACTAAGTTGTAAAGGTTCAGTTGAGCGCTTCGGTGGAAGCATGAGCACTTCAGATAGTGATTTCTGTAAAGAAACATCAATCCAAAGCCGTTCCTGCGATAGACATTAAGTGCTATCTCTGGTGTGGGTAAAGGTTAAGTTTCCAAAACCTTTAATGATCCTCAACGGTTGAGGTTAGGTATGGGGAAACTTTTAATGATTCCTAACACTTGCAAAGTGGGGTATAGCAGGATAACTTATAGGAGACCACCTATTTAAGTGCGAGGACAGGCCGCCTCAAATGAACGCACTTAAGAATCCAAGAAGTGTCCACGGACACAACAGACAAAACATTACGAAGGACAAAGTAAGGGAAGTTGTTTTGTTGGTACCGTTGACTTGACTTACACTAAACATTGACGGTTCAAGACATCACGTTCACCGCGCAGTAAGTAAGTCCGATGGTATTTAACTATGGAAGGTTCAAAGCTGAAGCTACCTCTCCTGATGCAACATCGGTCCGCTGAAATATTGCTGGAAAAGGCACCATGTGAGTGCGCCAAAATCTCTTTCAAGAGGGGATAGTTGGAAATTTACTAATGTGGAATTAAGTTTATCTCATTATTTATGACTCGAATGATTGGGGCCCCGCACGTCGGAAAACGTCGTTTCCACACATGTGCACACGTAGTGCCAAGTATCGCAAATTTCATTAGTGAAAGAGATATTGGTGCGTAAGTAATACGTTTGAGACATAGAATGATGGACGGTTATTGGCCAAATGACAAAGTATTTCATGTTGGTAAACGAAGGAAGAAGTGTACGAAGTGTAAGATGAAACGAGTCGGAAATCGCCGCAGCGCAGCCCCGTCGGAGTCGTAGCGCCGTGGCGCTAATTGGGTATTCAGTCACTGGAGCTGCGGCGCCGCGACACTAATTCGCAGAGCCCCGGCGCTTCGGAGGCAGAATGTTGCGACGGGAATATGGAAAGTTCTGACTTTTGGGCTGGTTTTGGAGCATTGAATCTCCATTATTTGGCACATGAATTCAGGCATTATTTGGCTGAATGTAACCCCTCAATAAGTGTCAGTACATGGCTATTGAAGGCCATTAGTTGGCTAGTTGAAGGGTCATCTCCTTACACTATAAATTGAGGTCTTTGGCTCAATTGTTGAACACTAAGAAAACACTTACAAAATTTTCTGAAATCTTCTTCTTCCTCTCTAGCAAGTTTACTATACTAAAAGTTCTTCAAGAGTAACACTTGAGTTTCCTTTGCTCATTTGTTAAGTTGCTGTTGTATTTTGGGAGACTATTGCCCGACAACGTAAAATGATATATACGGGGCAATCTTGTCTTAAAGACAGAGTGTCATCACTCGACTCAGCAAATCACACAAGGAGTTTGTTTCGTTCTTGATTACAGTTTGTTGTAATTTTAATTTATCCTTTCTAGCAATTTGTAATATTTACTTACTTCCCGTTTT
Source organism: Anisodus acutangulus (assembly GCA_029783415.1). Lineage (NCBI taxonomy): Eukaryota > Viridiplantae > Streptophyta > Magnoliopsida > Solanales > Solanaceae > Anisodus > Anisodus acutangulus. Next base: position 28,299,960 of record CM056492.1, on the reverse strand, counting down.
TTGTAATTGGTGTAACCCACGGAACCCTCATATAATATGCAAGATATTTCAGCATTAAAACCACCCGGAATGAAGTAACAAAGCTGAAAAAATGACGACATAAATGTCAGCTTTTCAATTTGATCCATGTCAAGAGCAATTTGATCTCGTCCATTCTTTAACCTCTCTATGAAATCCAGAAGAATGACAAAGTCTTTGCGAAGTACAGCAGATGACACCTGCCAAAAGACTAAATGTGTATCAAATTTCAATACCACATATCCACTATGATAAATTTTACTCGAAATTAACAGGCAACTAACATAAGTGCAGAGGGACTTCTTCACAATAGCCTAAATGTTTGTCCTGTAGTAACAGATTATGTCACTAAGCAAGCATTTCAACGAAAGATGGTTACTTTGTATAAATAATTTACTCAAAATACGGGTGATCCAAGTTTAACAGAAAAAAAAGGAAAAAAATATTTCCAATTTATCTTTCTAAACCTTTGTACGCTCGATTTTGTACTGACCTATCCATCCAATTATTAGTTAGTTAATCAGTGCACTGAAGAAGCTTTTATTTTATTTGATAGATTACTTTACAGAGTATCCACTAAAGAAGAATGGATGATTTAGTAAAGATTTCCTTAAACCATTTTTCGGAGAAGAGGTGAAAAGAGGTTACTGGCAAACATATAAAACAACTTTTTGAAAAATATATTTTGAACCATGTATATGATTGACTCCACCTAGGATAGTGGTCTTAGCCTTCCTGAAAGAGTACTACTATTATGACTTGTGATTGTTAAAAGTGAAAATCATGATTTACATATAAGACATGCTCTAAATTACTGGCGTTTTAGGCTAGTGATGTTACTTTTGAGAGTCTTATTATTAGGGGCGCCAGATGGACCGTTTGGACTGAAGTTGGGCCTGTCAAGATGGGCTGAATCAATAGATGGATCAATGTCCAACTCGCCCAAAACTTACATGCAGGGGCGGAGCTTAGTAGGGGCAGGGAGGGGCCATGGCCCCCTCAAAAAACTCAATTTTTTTTAAAAATAGTCTTCTTTTTCTTCCTTTTTGTATGGGAATGATTTTTGCAATGTTATGGTGAAGAAGTGGTGGTGGTTATGGTTGTTTCTGATATCGGTCTGGTGATAGAACAATGACGGCTACGAATTGTGGAAAGAGAATATATGAAGAAAGAGAAGCTAGGAAGAAAGATTAAGAAGATCTTTCAAATTCTACGTTTATAAGATTTATCGCAGATTGTATATGATTTGTTAAGAACTCTTTGTTAAGAACTCTTTGTTTACAACATATCTTATATATAAATTAAAAAAAGTATAACTAAATTTTTCATAAATTAATTTGGGCTATATATCCGCATAACTTTTGGGTAACTGAACTTTGTATTAATCACCAAAAATGAGTACAATGAAAGAACCCTTACAAGTTACAGGTCTCATTTTCGAGCATAGAAATCCTAGATTTTGAAATTACGATCTTGAATTTGCCTTTTGCCAAAATCCTAACTATTCTTTTATTTTTTTCAAGGTTTCTCCTGGTCTGAAATTTTCTTTTTTTGTGTGGCTGAGTTCGTGAGATTGGGGGAACTTTGGAAAAAACAGGAAAGGCGAATACATATTATTTGATTGACCGGATAATCCGTCTTATCTTAACTCTTCCAGATTCTAAGGCTACTACAGAAAGATCATTTCAACAATGAAGATAATCAATACAAGGTTGTGTAATAAGATTTTGGGCAAGTTTCTACGGCTACTACCGCCCCCCTTAATATTTTGGGCAAGATCAGCCACTGCTTACATGAGCTAAGATGGACGGGTCAAGATGGGCTAAATGACGGGTCATAACCCAACTTGCCCAACTTGACCCATTATTTTTACAAATTTCAAACTTACCTTCTATGATATAGTTTTTTTTTGTATGATATTTGATTTTTCCATATCTTTATTTTTAAAATAAGAATAATATTTTTAAGAATTTTTTCATTTTTTATAAAAGCAAAATAAATATATAAAATAATGGGTGGGAAGGCAGGGCCCGGGGGGTGAGATGCGGGGGCTGGGTAGTGGGGTAAGAAAAGTTTCTCATTTTTTATAAATTTTTTGTATAAGTAAAATAAATATATAAAGTAAAAACTTCGGGTGGCGAGGGTGAGGGGTGGGGATGGGGTAAGCAAATTTTTCTCATTTTTTATAAAAAGTTTATAAAAGTAAAATAAATATATAAAATAGGAAATTTGGTGGTGGGGTGGGAGGGCGGGGGTAGTGGGGGGAGGGGTTGGGTGATGGAGTATGAAAAAATTCTCATTTTTGATAAAATTTTATATATAAGTAAAATAAATATAAAAAATAAAAACTTCGGGGTGGTGTGGGAGGGCAGAGGGGTAAGAAAAAAATTTATATTTTTAATAATTATTTTATAAAAGTAAAAAAAATATGAAATAATTTTGGGGATGGGGCTAGGGCATGGGGTGGAGGTAAGAAAATATTTCATATTTTTTATAATTTTTTTATAAAAGTAAAAAGAATATGAAATAGAAATTTGAGGATAGGGGTAGGGCATGGGTGGGGGTGGAGGGGGTAGGTGGAGGTAAGAAAAAAATTCATATTTTTTATAAATTATTTATAAAAGTAAAAAAAATATAAAATAGAAATTTGAGAATGTGGTAGGGCGGGAGGTGGGGGTAAGTAGGGTAGAAGTGGGTAGGGGTGGTAGGGGTGGGGTGGAGTAGGCAATGTAGGGACAGAGATGTGAGGGTGGTATAGTGCTTGGGTGGGGGTTGGGGTAGGGGAGGGGGTAGGATGAATGGATAGTGTGGTGGGTGGTTGGGGTGCGTTGGTGTATTTTTATTGTTCCGAAATAATAAAAAAATTAAATAATTATTTATAAATAAAAATCTTAATCTAGAGTGGAGCTCTAATCGTTAAAATTGAGCATATTCGTGGGTCAAGTTTGGACATCATCATGAGTTTATTTAGGCTGTTGATTCATGATGGGTTAACTTGGGCTAGTCCAAACTAACCCATCTTCAAAATCAATCTTGCCCCATGAAACATTGGGCGGGTCATTTGGATTTGTGCTAATTTTGTCAACCCTACTTATTATCATCAAATAAGAAGATTGAGAGTACTGATTGTTGGAAATTTACTAAATGTGAAAATAAGTATATCCCATTAATTTATGCCTCGAATAATTGGGCCCGCAAGTCGAAAACGTCGTTTTCACACACGTGCACACGTAGTGCGAAGTATCGCAAATTTCATTAATGAAAGAGATATTGGTGCGTATGTAATACATTTGAGACATAGAATTATGGACGGTTATTGGCCAAATGACAAAGTATTCCACGTTGGTAAAGGAAGGAAGAAGTGTACGAAGTGTAAGATGAAACGAGTCGGAAATCACCGCGGAGCCGTTAAGGGCCGCAGCGCCTCCCAGGCAGCACCGCGACGCTAAATGGTTGGGCAGTCACTGGAGCCACGGCGCTGATTCACAGCGCCGCGGCGCTTCGGAGGCAGAATGCTGCGACGGAAAGTTGAAAAAATCTGATGTTTGGGTTAGTTTTGGAGCATTGATTCTCCATTACTTGCCACATAAATTCAGTTATTATTTGGCTGAATGTAACTCCTCAATCAAGTCCAATTACATGGCTATTGAAGGCCATTAGTTGGCTAATTGAGGTGTCTTCTCCTTACACTATAAATTGAGGCTTTTGGCTCAATTGAAACACTATACTCAACACTTAGAAAATACTCCAGATTTTTTGATTTCATATTCTTTCATATTCTTCCTCTCTAGTTAAGTCACTATACTCAAAGTTCTTCAAGGGTAACACTTGAGTTTCCTTTGATCACTTGTTAAAGTTGCTGTTGTATCTTGGGAGACTATTGCTCAACACCGTAAGAAGAGAAATACGGGGCAATCTTGTCTTAAAGACAGAGTGTCATCACTCGACTCAGCAAATCACACAAGCAGTTAGTTATGGTTTTGATTTCCAGTTTTATTGTAATAGTTTGTTTATCCTTTCTACTATTGTAATAGTTACTTATTTCCTGTTCCCTACAACAATTGTATCCCAACAATTTTAAGGCAAGATTTTGTTGTAAGTAAGTTAGAAAGATGACTGGTATAAATCAAACTGCTTCTAATTCTACTACTGCTGCTCAAGGTAATCTCTCTGCCTTCCCCACCGCTCAAGACACTCCTAATGCCTTTTCGGTTGCTCAAGGATCATCCAAGGCCTTTGCTGTCACTCAAGGGAATGTTGTCGTTTCTCCACCCGCTGGATTTCACCATGAACGCCCTGAAAAGTCATGGGGTCAAACTTCAAGAGATGGCAACAAAAGATGCTCTTCTATCTGACTGTTATGGGAATGACATGTTTTCTAACAGAAGATCCTCCACAAGCTAGAGATGAAATGGACCCTTCGCCTTCTGAAACGGGTGAAGGGGGCCTAGGTATCCATGTCATTAATAGCATAAAGATGGTTCTTGATGCATGGAGTCATAGTGATTTCATGTGTAAGATTTACATATTGAACTGCTTGTCATACCCTCTCTACACGGTGTATTGCACCGTTGGCACTGCCAAAGAGTTGTGGGAGAAGCTACAAAAGAAGTACAAAGCACAAGATGCAGGTACTAAGAAATTCATCGTTAGAAAATTTCTGAAATTTCAAATGGTGGATAGTAAGACAATGATGTCCCAAGTCCAGGAATTCCAAATGATTTTACATCTCCTGGATTTGGAAGGTATGAAGCCAAACGAGCAGTTTTTGGTTGCATCACTGATTGAAAAGTTACCTCCTTCGTGGAATGAGTTTATGAGCTACTTAAAGCTCAAGACAAAGGAGATGGCCTTTAAAGAACTTATTATCAAACTCCAAATTCAGGAAGATAATAAGAAGGTCTTGCCTAGGGGTAAACAACCCGCTGAGGCAAAGGCAAATCTGGCTTAGGCCAAAGGGAACCTAAGCAAGAAGCGCAAGTTCCAGAAAGACGGCAAGACCCAAGCAGCGGAGAAGTTCAAAGGAAACTGTCACCACTGTGGGAAACCTGGTCATATGATCAAGGACTGCCGCAAGCTCAAGACTGAGCAACAAGAGAAGGCCAAAGCTAAGGGCAAGGCTCAGTTTAACGTTGTCAAACACCAGTTTCTGGATGACATGATTGAGGAGTTCTCAGCGGTGGTGCTAGAAACAAACCTGGTTGAGAATCTTATGCAATGGTGGATGGACACAGGTGCTATAAGACACATCTGTTCCAACAGAGATACATTCTCCACTTATACACCGGTTACAAACAAGAAGTTGTTCATGGGCAACAACGCTTCCTCTGCTGGGGGTAGGAAAGGTAGTCATGAAGATGACTTCTGGAAAGGAGCTCACTCTGAAGGAAGTGATGCATGTTCCTGAGATTAGAAGAAATTTAATTTCAGGTCCTTTATTGGTTAATGCTGGTTTTAGGCTAGAGTTTGAGTTCAATAAATTTGTAGTCACTAAGAATGGAACATTTGTGGGAAGAGGATTCATCTGTGAATGCCTCTTCAAAGTGAACACAATGTCTGTATTACGTAAAAGCAATAATATTGAAGCCTCTTCATCTTACTTGCTTGAGTCCTCTAATTTATGACATCATAGATTATGACATGTTAACTACAAGTCCATCCAAAGGTTGGTAAAGTTGGAGTTGTTGTCGTCTATTGACGTAAACCCTCAACATAAGTGTGAGGTGTGCATAAAGGCAAAACTCACAAAGCTTCATTTTTGATTTGTCGAAAGAAATACCGCTCCTCTAGAACTTATTCACACAGATATATGTAATTTGAAGTTTGCACAAACTAGAGGGGGGGAACAAGTACTTTGTGACATTCATTGATGATAGCACAAGGTATTGTTACCTTTACTTGTTGAAAAGTAAGGATGAAGCCTTTGAAACGTTCCGACGTTACAAAGCAAAAGTTGAGAACTAACTAATCATGCGGATTAAATCCATTCGTAGCGATAGAGGGGGAGAATATGTAAAGCCATTTGAGGAATATTGTGCCCAATAAGGCATTGTTCATCAAACGACGGCTCCATACTCACCTCAATCAAACGGTGTGGCGCAACGTAAGTATATCTCATTAATTTATTAAATGTGGAAATAAGTATATCTCATTAATTTATGACTCGAACAATTGGGCCCGCACGTCGGAAATATCGTTTCCACACACGTGCACACGTAGTGCCAAATATCGCAAATTTCATTAGTGAAAGAGATATTGGTACGTATGTAATACGTTTGAGACATAGAATTATGGACGGTTATTGGCCAAATGACCAAGTATTCCACGTTGGTAAAGGAAGGAAGAAGTGTACGAAATGTAAGATGAAACGAGTCGGAAATCGCCGCGGAGCCGTGAAGGGCCGCAGCGCTAAATAGTTGGGCAGTCACTTGGAGCCGCGGCGCTTCGGAGGCAGAATGCTACGACGGAAGGTTGGAAAAATCTGATGTTTGGGCTGGTTTTGGAGCATTGATTCTCCATTACTTGCCACATGAATTCAGCCATTATTTGGCTGAATGTAACCCCTCAATCAAGTGCAATTACATGGCTATTGAAGGCCATTAGTTGGCTAGTTGAGGGGTCTTCTCCTTACACTATAACTTGAGGCCTTTGACTCAATTGAAACACACTACACTCAACACTTAGAAAATACTCCAGATTTTCTGATTTCATATTCTTCCTCTCTAGCAAAGTCACTATACTCAAAGTTCTTCAAGAGTAACACTTGAGTTTCCTTTGGTCACTTGTTATAGTTGCAGTTGTATCTTTGAAGACTATTGCTCAACACCGTAAGAGGAGATATACGGGGCAATCTTGTCTTAAAGACAGAGTGTCATCACTCGACTCAGCAAATCACACAAGCAGTTTGTTAAAGTTTTGATTTCCAGTTTTATTGTAATAGTTTGTTTATCCTTTCTACTATTGTAATAGTTACTTACTTCCCGTTCCCTACAACAATTGTATCCCAACACTGATTTCGTCTTATAATAAAATTTTCAAATTATTGTTAGCTTTTGAATGGTTATTTATTACTACTACATGTTACTTTGGATGTTCACTTAATAACTGTCATTATGCCTTAGAAAATAAATATTCCGCCAAAAGGATGCCATGATCAGATTCTGAACAACAATTCTTAATAGATCTAAAGAACACTATATTATCTTGAGGATTATTTGGATAAATCCTTCAAGCCGATATTAGTTTTAATACTGTTAAGCTATGACACTTGGGTCTAACTCAACCCCAAAAGTTAGCTCTTGAGGGAGGATTGCCAAGTCTATATAAACAAACCATCAGTCTATCCCCAACCAATGTGGGACTCTAAACCACTCTGACACTCCACTTCACGTGCAGGCCCAACTAGAGCGTGGATCGGGAGCCCAAACAACTTTGAAAGCCCAAACAACTTTGAAAGCCCAAACGGGGATGCACCTGACTCTGATACCATGTAAAGATATGACATTTGGGTCTAACTCAATCCAAAAGCTAGCTTTCGAGGAGAGGATTGTCCAAATCCATATATGCAAACCACCGGTTCATTCCCAACCAATGTGGAACTCTAACCCACTCAAACAAATACATATAAATATTTTGTAGCATACCGATGACTCGTTTCCTTCCCCTTTCTCTCTTTCTCTTTCATTTTCTTTTCCTCTTTCCATGTTTGTAGTTTTCACTAGTCAAGCCAATGTAGCTTTTCCTCCCTTTCCCTTCAAGTTCTCAAGATCTGATGTGTAAAAAGTACATACTTTTATTAGAAGAAAGAATTAGAAAAAAGAACAGAAGAAGGATAAAGCATATAGCAGGAAACAATTTACTGCAAATATAGCTAAACATCTCAAAATAAAAATAACTTGATTGACCATAGTACTACTCCCAGCTCAATTACAAAAATAGGAATATTTACTTCAGCCTGAGCCTGCAGTTTGCAGTACAAAAATTGCAACACTTGTAATTGTCAAATCACATTGTAGTAGTTTTTATGTATTAAAGATTTAATTCTCTAAATATCGATCAATGTCAAACCGAATGTTGTGTAATGAGCAATTATTTTGAAGAATAACAACTTTTTACGCAATTAATTTCTAACCAGAAATGTCGATCTTAATTACACATAACAGCTGTTAATTCTTAAAGGAGCTTATAAAATGAGTAAATAAAGAAGAAAACATAACAACACCCAAATATTCAGAAGCATACCCCATCATAAATTTCTTCCTTAGTCCTCATTTACCATGACTTTTTCAGAACTGCTAGATTTATTGTACTTGTTGCTCTATACGTTAGCAAGAGACCTAAGTCTGTTGTTGATTTATGCTGCAAGTCTTAACTAGCTAGTTTACTTCGTCAGTTCCTGTTTCTATAACTCGTGTACTCCCTCAGTCCCACTTTATGGGAGACTACTCAGAGTAGGAGCGTCAAATTATCTAATTTCTAATGTGAATTTGGACACAGAACCTTCCAAGTTTTATGAAATAAAATTAACATTTTTATAGAACACATAAAAAGTGCTTATAAGTCACCACATTAACAATTCAAAAAATTGAAAAGGCATATGAAAAAATTGTGGTAAAAGAAAAACTCCTTTGACTCTCCAAATAGTAATTGCATCACATAAATGGGATAGAGGGAGTATGATTTTGCTGAGCCTCACCCAACATATATTTTGCTTAAGTATCAATAAAGTCAAGGAAAAACCTTTGTTAGATTATATCTTATGGGAATTTGATGAGTCGACACCTACACGTCTTGCTGTCATAATAAGGAAAAATGAAAAGTAGCTATCCAATAGAAGACAGAAAACACAAAAAAAGAAAAGGAAATAAGAGACCTTCAACAATATAATCATACCTTAAGTTCCGCAAAAATCAAGATTAATTAAGCTGTTAGAACCTCTTGTTTGTTTGAGAAATAGGTGAAGAGTGACCAAGAAAGTAAGTGCTGGGATTCAGAAAGAAAGATATGTGAGAGAAGTTGAATTAATTTTCTAAATGGCCACCAATAAAAAGAAGAATCAAATACAGATTAACAACTCCAATATTAAAATACAATTCATTAAAATATTATTAATAATATTGTTTGTTGATAGATACCCGTGATATATATGGAATATACACCGTGTATATCACGGGTTGACGTCGTAATATTGGGCTGGTAAACCCGTGATATACACGGTGTATACATACCGTGTATATCACGGTTTATTGGCCTATTTTAGGTAATGTTTGGTTGTAATTATTATTGTACACTTACCATAATTGTATTGTACACCTACCATAATTGTATAGTTATTGTCCAAGTAGAATAAAGTTTTAGGAGTAGAATAGGAATATGATTTTCCTATTATGGAAAAATGTAAATTGTATATATACTCTTTCAATTAATGAAAATAATCAAGGGATTATATTCTTTCATGGTATCAGAAGTCTAGGTTAAATTTTTCTCTCCCAAACCTTCTTCTCGTGACACGATTTTTGAGACATTACCCTCGGTTTCCGTGCACTTTGCTGCCTTCTCTCTTCCCAAATTTTCTTCCAAATCCCTACGTCACATCCTACGTTGGTTTTGATGGCTAAGAACACGTTTCACCCTGCCCTTACTGTTTCTAACATCAAGAATCACATCCCTATCATTCTTGAAATAGAAAATGTCCAATACGTGACGTGGGCCGAACTGTTCAAAGTTCACACACGCTCGCATCAAGTCCTCCATCACATTATCCCTGCGGCTCCTGCGGATACAGAGGTGCCTAAACCCGAGGATGATCCTAAGTTGTGGACGACCCTTGATGATACCGTTCTTCAGTGGATTTACTCCACTATCTCTACTGACCTATTGCAAACGATTATCGAACCAGACGCTATGGCGATGGATGCTTGAAATAGAGTAGGTGATATATTCCAAGATAATCAAAATTCTCGTATTGTTACCCTTGAGCAGGAATTCTTCCACGTCAATATGGAATATTTCCCTAACATTTCAGCATATTGTAAAAGTTAGAAAGAATTAGCGGACCAACTCCGCAACATTGGTGCGCCCGTTACCAACGATCGTCTTGTCCTTCAAATGGTTGCAGGCCTGTCTGAGGCCTATAGTGGCGTTGGTACGCTTCTTCATCAGAACAGTCCTCTTTCGCAGTTTTATCAGGCCCGTTCCATGCTCACGCTCGAAGAAGCAGGCTTGGATAAGAAAGCGGCCATTGGGGCCCCTTCTATCGTCATGGTGACCGAGTCCACCTTTTCTCTATCCGGCTCCAACAATTCCGGCCAAAACCGCAACAATGGTGGTGGCAAAAACTGTCAGAATCAAAAAAATAATGATAAAAACCATGGTGGAAACTGAGGTGGAAATAATGGGGGTGGAAATGGGCCTCGGGGCAGTGGGCCGCAAGCCAACTGGCCACAGCCCTTGGGCCTATGGCCGTGGAACTAGGTCAGTGGGTCTGGGCCCAACAACCCCTATTACCCATCTGTTGCTACCAACCCAAACTGGGCCCAATTTCCAGTCGCTGCCATGCCTAATTACTCCCAGCAACAGTGGTACCCGAGAGCAGTTTCTGGGCCGGGGAAGCAAGCAAGTGTGCTTGGGCCTCGGCCTTCGCAGGCCCACCATGCAGCGGGCCCCACCCCCTACCGACATTGAAGCCACAATGCACACACTTGGATTAAATCCACCGTACCCCAATTGGTACATGGACACCGGAGCCACTACTCACATGACGTCCGATCAAGGTACTCTCTCGTCTTATTCCAATTTTAGCAACAATCGTGGCATAATTATTGGTAATGGCAATTCACTTCCAATTCGTGGTTACAGTCATAAAACTTTATCTCCCCCCCATCCACCTCTTGTTTTGAAAAATGCCCTTCATGCCCCTAACTTAATTAAAAATTTGGTGTCTGTCCGAAAATTCACCACTGATAATTAGATTTCTGTTGATTTTGATCCTTTTGGATTTTCTGTGAAGGATTTTAAGATAGGGATTCCTCTCATGAGATGTGATAGTCGGGGAGATCTTTATCCTATCACGCCCACATCTGGTCTCTCGAGTCAAGCATTGTCATCTACTTTTGCGGCTCTCGCTCCTTCCTTATGGCATGCATGTTTGGGTCACCCTGGGTCCTCTATTGTTTCTCCCTTACATAAACGCAATTTTATTTTTTGTAAGGGTATGCATAGTACTCCAATTTGTCAATCTTGTTCACTAGAAAAACTTGTTAGATTGTCGTTTGAAGACTCTTCTTCTCATACTTTAATGTCATTTGATATTATTTATAGCGATTTATGAACATCTCATGTTCTCAGTTCTTTGGGCCATTGTTATTATGTTCTATTTTTTGATGACTATTCTAATTTTTTATGGACTATTCCAATTTTTTTCCATCTTTTTAAAATTTAGAGCATTCATCCGTACCCAGTTCGACTTGGAAATAAAAAATATTCAATGTGATAATGGCAAAGAATATGATAATGGGTTGTTTCGGGATTTTTGTGATACTAATGGAATAAATTTTTGTTTCTCTTGTCCTCATACGTCCTCACAAAATAGGAAAGTCGAACGAAAAATTCGTACCATTAATAACATTGTCCGCACTATATTGGTCCATGCTTCCGTACCCCCTTTCTTTTGACATCATGCTCTACAAATGACTACCTATCTTCTTAACATAATTCTTACCAAAGTTTTAGCTAATGCATCTCCACTTAATGTCCTCTATAATAAAAATCTTTCGTATTCCCATCTTAGGGTCTTTGGGTGCTTATGTTATCCCCTATTTTCATCAACTATAATTAACAAACTTCAAGCCCGTTCTACCCCTTGTGCGTTTTTGGGTTATCCATCAAATCATCATGGTTACAAGTATTTTAATTTATCATCTAATAAAATAATCATTAGTCGCCATGTTATTTTCGATGAAGTCAAATTTCTTTTTGCAAAGGTCAGTAGTCCCGAGCCTAGTTCGTATAAATTTTTAGATGACAATGTCTCCCCATATCTTATCCACCATATATCGAACTTGTCCCGCATCCAAAATCCTACAAGATTATCGCAATCGCCAGGGCCCACACGGGTCCAAAGAATCGGGCCCACTTCACCCCGCCCGCCTACTACAGTTCTCGGTCCAGTGCATGTTTCTGATTCCAGTATTGGGCCAGCATGCCCACTACCTGCTGGCCAGTCCGTCGCCCTGCCAATTTTTTCCAAAATCCACTAAATTCTCCCCCCGAGTCACAGATCGGTCACTCGTAGTCAACTGGTATTTTAAAACCAAAGAGACATTTTAATCTAAATTATAATGTTCTTAAATCCCCCTACCCCTTAACCCAGTGTCCGCTCTCAATGACCCGAATTGAAAATTGGCTATGAATGACGAATATGATACTCTTATTGGAAATAAGATATGGGAGTTAGTTCCCGTCCTTCTGGTGTTAATATTATTCGGTCTATGTGGATTGTTACTCATAAGGATAATGTTGACGGTTCTTTTGCGAGGCATAAGGCTCGTCTTGTAGGTGATGGTAAGACTCAGGAGATTGGCGTGGATTATGGTGAGACATTTAGTCTGGAGGTCAAACTGGCTACCATTCACACTGTTCTCAGTCTGGCTCTTTCGAAAGTTTGGCACATTCATCAGTTAGATGTGGAGAATGCTTTCTTACATGGTGATCTTAAGGAGACCGTTTATATGCATCAACCCTTGGGTTATCGAGACCCCAAATATCTTCATCATGTATGTTTATTGAAAAGGTCCTTTTATGGGCTTAAGCAGGCCCCACGGGCTTGGTATAAGAGATTTACAGACTGTGTGTCATCTATTGGGTTTTCACACAGCAGGTCGGATAATTCATTGTTCATATATCATCGTGGTACTTCCCTGGCTTATATACTATTATATGTAGATGATATTATCTTGACTGCTTTTTTTGATGCTTTGTGCAAGTCTATCATGACAATGCTCACTTCTGAGTTTGCTATGAAAGACTTGGGGCCCTTGAGTTACTTTTTGGGGATTGTTGTCACTCGTCATACATGTGCATTATTCTTATCACAACGGAAGTATGCAACTGATATCATTGAGCACGCTGGTATGTACTCGTACAAGTCTACTTCCACTCCCATTGATAATAAACCCAAGATGGGTGTTGCGGCTGGCTCACCGTACGATGATCCGACCCACTATCGCAGTCTTGCAGGGGCTCTTCAGTAGCTTACTTTTACGAGACCAGATATTACGTATGACGTACAACATGTGTGCTTATTTATGCATGATCCCAGGATTGAGCACATAAATGCGTTCAAACTCATTATTAGGTACATCTAGGGGACACTTGACTATGGCTTACATTTATATCTGTCGTCGACGTCTACACTTGTCTAGTATACATATGTTGATTGGGGTGGCTGTCCAGATACCAGACGCTTCATGTCCGGCTATTATATGTTTCTTGGTAATAACTTGGTTTCCTAGTCTGCGAAGCATCATTCTACATTATCACGCTCTGGTGTAGAGGCCGAGTATCGAGGGGTAGCCAATGTGGTCTCTGAATCCTGTTGATTACATAATCTTCTTTTAGAGCTTCATTGTCCTATTAAAAAAGTTACCTTGGTTTATTGTGATAATATTAATGCCATTTACCTTTCTGGTAATCCGGTTCAACATCAGCGCACTAACACACATCGAGATAGATATTCACTTTGTTCGCGAAAAGGTAGCTCGTGGACAAGTACGCGTCTGTCATGTCCCTTTCAGGTATCAAATTGCAGACATCTTTACTAAGGGTCTTCCCTCGGTCCTTTTTGAAGATTTTAGGGACAGTCCCAGCGTACGAAGACTGCCCACTATGACTGCGGAGTGTGATAGATACCCGTGATATACACGAAATATACACCGTGTATATCACATGCTGACGTCGTAATATTGGGTTGGTAAACCTGTGATATACACGGTGTATACATACCGTGTATATCACGGTTTATTGGCCTATTTTATGTAATGTTTGGTTGTAATTATTATTATACACTTACCATAATTATATAGTTATTGTCTAAGTAGAATAAGGTTTTAGAAGTAGAATAGGAATATGAGTTTCCTATTATGGAAAACTGTAAATTATATATATACTCTTTCAATTAATGAAAATAATCAAGGATTATATTATTTCATTTTTCATCTTAGTCTTTGTAATCAATTGTGAATATTAAATACATGTCCCTTGTTTTGAGATCAGGCATATAATATTTTATTCTCCACTTGTCTTGAGATTCTTTTACACTTTTAACATCAATCACTAGAAAACAGTTTAAACATTTCAATAGTTATAGAGGTGTTTGTCAATACAATCAAAATTAACTTCGATATGTTACCGGTGAAGTTGAGCAAGGGGCCAGAAAAGGAAAAGATGAGATTAGAACTTGCTAGTTCCATGCATTGCTGTAACTAGAGACTATAGCTGCAACACAAGAATCATAAGCTTTAGATCTATCAATACATTCACCCACAAATGTACACATAATGTATGAGATTGTCTTCCTTCAATGTAGACTAATAGTTATACATTTCATTCCATTGATCATTTATCAAAGCATATGAATTTCAAACTCCGATGTGCATTTCTTCTAATTCATACTGATGCCTGATATAACCTTCTGAATAGATACTCATTCCTAGACTCAGATTGGAAATATAGTCAACCAGTATCAATTGATAGATATGCAAAATTTATGTGTGCCACGATTCAAGAATTTTTGGAACCTTCACATTATTGAGGCCCAAAATATCGGGTTGGGATTACCTCGAGTAGTGGATCCTCCAGTACCTCTGCCATGATATCAACACATTGGGCATTCAGTTTAGATCATTATTGGAATCTACTTTATCCCTCAGGCATTTTTTATTTATGTTGCTCAAACTCTTCAAAAATGTCAACAGACGTGTGTCGGATCCTCCAAAAGTAGTGTATTTTTAGAGGATCTGACACAAGTGCGACAACATCTTTGGAGAGTCCAAGCAACATAGTTTTTGAGTGCAAGCCATTTCAGAAACTGCAAATCACAGTAATATGAGGACTTCAGCACACGTGATCAAACATATAACAATAACAACATACCCAGTATATTTTCACAAGTGGTGTATGGGGAAGATGGGGTGTATGTAGACCTTACCCCTACCTTTGTGTGTTAAAGAGGTTGTTTTATATAGACCCTTATTTCTTTTTTATTCGGAAAATAGTTTGAAATAAATGCAAGAGTAAAATCTATGATAAAGAAAAAAGAGTACTGACGATACAAATATTAAAGATAACCAAAGAAAAAGAAATAACGGTAGTAATAAAAATAAAGCATAAGATAATATTACATTATAGTAATAATACTGGTAAGAGAACATCTATATAACAATTTTCTTAATGACCATTCAACAAATCAGTAGCATCAGTTGAAAAAGTTTGGTGTGCAGTCCAGTGTTTTCGGAGGCATTTTCGAGGTGAGTCCCGGGGCGGGGCTTACCAAAAACGCTATGGGGCTATTAGGATTGGATTTGGATAATGGATTATCCTTGTATATCTCTTAGTATCAGGAATATCTTTATATATCTTCTAGGATTCTGTTGATCTTTGTATATCTCATAGGATTACGTTGATCTTTATATTTTAGGAAGAATTGTATTTTTACTCTAATTAGGTTGATCTTGAACTACTATATAAATTGTATATTATTGATGAATAAGATCAATGGAAAACCATTCCTCAAAACTTATCATGGTATCAGCGCTAGCCGACTAGCAAATCCTACAAAAAAAAATTCTCTTTCGGCCGCCATTTTTTCCAGCAGCCAATGATAATTTTTTCTCTTTCCGGCAGCCAACGACGCCCGACATCCCTAGTTTGTTGACGTTACCATGTCAAATATTGAAGGCAAGATCGACCCACGCTCTCTCTTCTTCCTCAGTTCTGGGGATCAACAGGGTAATGTGATTACCCACATCATTCTTACCGGTGACAACTACATCGCGTGGTATCGATCTATGACGTTGGCCTTGAAATCTCGCCGGAAATTCATGTTTATTGATGGCACGATCATTGAATCGACAGACAAGAAAAAGTTACTTGACTGGGACACGACTAATTCTATGCTTGTCTCATGGATATTACGAATCATGGATCCTAAAGTGGTTGTATCTATTCCTTATCATGACGAAGCCAAAAGTTTATGGGACTACTTGGAAAAGAGATTCACCGTCGCTAATGGTCCACACATCCAACAAATTATCACTGCTTGCAAATAATCAAAATCAATAACCATCGAAGAGTACCATACTCTATTGATGGGTTACTTTGACGAGCTTGCACGCCTAAAACCGATGCATAGTAGTTGTGAGAAGTGCATGTGCGATGTAACTGGAAGAATTGCTATGGATCATGAGGAGAAAATATTCCATTAATTCCTAATTGGCGTTGATGATGACTTGTATACCACTGTCCGATCAAACATTCTTTCTCAAAATCCTCGTCCTTCACTCGATTCAGTTTATCAATTTTTTACTCAAGATGAGAGATTGAGAAATATTGCTAGGGGAAAGGCTATTACAGAAGAGACTCGTGTCTTTGCTCTTCAACCAGTCGATCGTCCTAAAGGTGGGTATGATAGTCCGGACAAATCAAAGCTTTATTGTTCTTACTGTAAGAAAAAAGGGCATGACAATGGAACGTGTTTCAAGTTACACGGCTACCCACACTGGTGGGAGGACAGAAATTGTAGTCCTCGAAGAAATTTCGGTCGAGGCACTGCTACTGCCTCATCTAGGACTGTTCTGGCAATAGCGGGCTCACCGGCTTCCTCATTCGTCGCTGGCCGCGGTAATGGGCCAACAACTCATGCTAATGTGGTGACCGAACCACTTGCCGCATCGACTAGTGCCAGCTTTTCGGCCTTGGCTGATTTGACCCACGATCAGATTCAAGCTCTTTTGAATTTGATAAATTCTAAGAGGCAATCGAATGATCGGATGATGGGTAAGTCTCCTAGTATGCTTTGGATTATTGATACAGGGGCATCATGTAACAGGGAGTCTGTCATGCCTCACTAATGCACGATGGATTTCCGAATGATCGGTAGCCCTTCCTGATGGCGAACGTGTCATTGCAATGGTGGTGGGTTGTGTGGTTCTTTCAAAGGATTTGACTCTTCAAAATGTTTTATTTATTCCAAAACTTAACTGCAATTTAATATCGGTGCACAATTGATTAATGATTCTAATTGTAATTTTCGATTCACTAAATATTTTTGTGTTATATAGGACCAACATTTGGGGAACCTGATTATAGCAAGTGAACGTTGGGATGAACTCTACTTTTTCTGAGGGATTCCTACAGTGCAAGCACTGACGGTTTCTAGTTTGACAGAATTTGAATTATGGCATCGACGGTTGGGTTACCCTTCGGACAAAGTTGTCAAGTTAGTTCCTGCAATTAGCTCTAGTAGTGCTAGAAAACATTTGAATAAAGCATGCGTAATTTGCCCTCAAGCAAAATAAATACGTGATAGCTTTCCTGTTAGTAAGAATAAAGCTAGTCGAATATTTGAGTTAATACATTGTGATTTATGGGAGCCAAATGGTACACCCTCTTTGTGTGATGCAATCTTCTTCTTGACATTAGTTGATGATTATTCAAGAGCAGTTTGAGTATATTTATTGCGTAATAAGACTAAAGTCTATATGGCTTTTTGTTCTTTCATCGCAATGGTTGAGCGCCAATTTGATACAACAATTAAAATTATGCGAAGTGATAATGGAGCATAATTTAAATCCATGATAGACTATTTCAACACAAATGGAATTCTCTTTCAAACATCATGTGTGGGTACTCCTAAAAAAAATAGACGGGTGGAAAGGAAACATCAACACATACTAAATATTGGTCGAGCATTGATGTTTCAGGCTAATTTACCAATTACTTTTTGGGGGAAATATGTGCTTGCGGTCGTGTACTTAATTAACCAAACTCCTTCGTTCTTGCTTGAAAATAAGACTCTGTATGAAGTTCTTTTTGTCAAACCACCTACCTTTGCTGAACTAAGAGTTTTTGAGTGTTTGTGCTTTGCTCACAATCAGAAGGCGAAAGGAAATAAATTCGCTCAGTGTAGTAGAAAATGTGTGTTTGTCGACTATACGACTGGGAAAAAGGGGTGGAAGTTGTATGATCTAGGTAATGGGGATATATTTGTCTCACGTGATGTTAAATTTCATGAAAATGAGTTTCCATTTGAAATAAAAAATGATAGTTCGTCATCGCATAATGCTACGGAAAATGTAGGCGTCAATGTGGATTGTTTTGGTGATTTGGAGTCGGTCGTAGATGAAGAGGTTGTTGCTGGAACTGTCGGAGGTATTGGTCATGAAAAGACGGACGGGCCAGTGGGGGCGTCGATGGGGCAGTGAGGGACGTTACTGCCCAGCCAGTGGGAGACGTTACTGCTCAACCCACTCGGGTCCCCGCTATGCCTGCGACCCAGCCCAATAGCAATCCACCAGCCCTTCACCCGACCAACCTATGAGTAGGCCCACTAACTACCGATGAAGATAAGGAATTGGGGCGAGGATTGAGGGATAAACGCCCTTCGGTCTTGTTGCGTGATTTTGTTGATCCCACTGTACGGAAAAAGAGTCCTTCCCAAGGTTCTTCGGCTTCACATGGTTCTTTAGGTACTCCTTATCCTATAACACACTTTGTGAATTCTGATAATTTTTCTTTGCGACACCATATATTTCTTGCGGTTGTGATTGCAGGACTTAAGCCTCGTAATTTTCATGAGGAAATGAAAGATGCTGGTTGGAGAGAAGCTATGAAAAAAGAAATTAGTGTACTGGAAGATAATGAGACTTGGGTGATGGAAAAGTTACCTCCCGGAAAAAATGCACTTGGATGCAAATGGGTGTACAAAATCAAATATCATACATATGGGAAAATTGAGCGATTGAAAGCTCGACTCGTCATTTTTGGTAATCATCAAGTTGAGGGGATGCAAATGGATGTGTATAATTCCTTTATTCACGACGATTTAGATGAGGAAGTTTACATGAAATTAGCTCTTGGCTTTATAGTTGACAAACCCGGCATGATTTGTCGCTTAAAGAAGTCCCTCTATGGTTTAAAACAAGCACCGAGGTGTTGGTTTTCTAAGTTGGCATCTTCTTTAAAGAGGTACAGTTTCCATCAGTCTAACTTTGATTATTCGCTATTTACTCTACGCCAGGGAATAGTACAACTTAATATACTCGTATATGTGGATGACCTGATTATCTCTAGCAATGATTCTTCCGATGTTGCTGCATTTAAGAAATATTTGAGTGTGTGCTTTCATATGCAGGATTTGGGTCTGTTAAAATATTTTTGGGTATTGAAGTAGCCCGGAACTCGGAGGAAATTTTTTCGTGCCAGCGAAAGTATACTCTCAACATCATAGCTGACACCAGACTTCTGGGTACAAAGCCTATCGGCTTCTCTATCGAGCATAATCATACTATGGCCTTAGCTAATGGGTCGTTACTTGCTGATCCAGAGCGCTATCTTCGGTTAGTTGTTTGTCTGATTTATCTTTCATTCACTCGTCCTGACTTAGCCTATGTAGTTCATATTCTGGCCCAGTTTATGCAAGTGTCGCGTCAGGAACACTTGGATGCGATTATCCGAGTTGTTCGATACTTGAAATGAAGTCCGGGTCAAGGCATTTTGTTACAGGCTGATAGTGATATGTCATTAACAAGTTGGTGTGATTCTGATTGGGCGAGTTGTCCGTTGACTAGGCGCTCTATTACAGGATGTTTGGTTTTCCTAGGTTGTTCCCCTATTTTATGGAAAATCAAGAAGCAACACGTGGTTTCCAAATCATCCGCGGAAGCCGAATATCGCTCGATGGCAGCGATCACTTCGGAGTTGAAGTGGCTGAAAGCACTATTAGGCAGTCTTGGGGTGGATCATCTTTGTGCTATGACTTTATTTTGTGACAGTAAATATGCATTGCTTATAGCTCAGAATCATGTTTTCTATGAACGAACAAAGCATATTGGGGTTGACTGTCACCATGTCTGTGATGCGATCTGGGAAGGTGTAATTACTATGAGTCACGTGTCTACGAACGAGCAGCTTGCCGATATTTTCACAAAAGCATTAGGCAAGCACCAATTTGTATATTTACTCTGCAAGTTGGGCATTTGTGACTTGCATGCTCCAACTTGAGGGGGTATTAGGATTTGATTTGGATAATGAATTATCCTTGTATATCTCCTAGTATCAAGAATATCTTTATATATCTTCTAGGATTAGGTTGATCTTTGTATATCTTTTAAGATTAGGTTGATCTTTGTATATCTTTTAGGATTAGGTTGATCTTTGTATTTTAGGAAGAATTATATTTTTACCCTAATTAGGTTGATCTTGAACTACTATATAAATTGTATATTGTTGATGAATAAGATCAATGGAAAACCATTCCTCAAAACTTATCAGGGGCGGAAATGAAATGCGTAGATCCATAGGGCGTACATCCTAGAATTTGGGGTGTAAGTCCCGGGCGCGAAAGCGTAAGCTCCGGGCATAAAAACGTATGCCCCGGGTGTTAAATTTGATTTTTTAAAATTAGAAATAATTTTTTTATAGATTATAATTTTTATTATTGGTGTAATGATATTTATACTTTATGTTATCATGTTGTAGTGATTTTTTCTAAAATATATAAATAACACTTCCATAAATAATTTTTTTAAATGTTTATATCTGAAATTGGTAGGATAGCGATTTCATAGCACTATGTTGCTGAAACAACATTTTTCATTTGTTGTCGTTGTCTTTTTAACATTTTCATCTTTTTTCTTCTTTGAAATATATAAATAAAAATTATTGCAAATATTATTTGAGGGTGAAAAGAACTAACAGATATGGAGATTAATGACGAAATGGATAAAGATTTTATTTTGAAGATTATCAAGGCTATTACAGAGTATCATTTTTTGTGCCATTACCATTCTCATATAATAATTATAATAGTTTCTTTATATTATTGGTGATTTATTTGAATTTATTTGCAGAGTTTTAATGAAAATTTTATTTTTACATATTTTTTTAGTATTAAAATTATAAAATTGAAGATACATTATACATACGGCCCGTGGATCCATGGGACTTACGTCTAGTGTCTCGGGGCTTACGCCTCGCCCCGTGCTGCATAAAACGCCTCGCCTCGCGCCCCCGCCTCTTAAAACACTGGTGTGCACTCAACAAAGCCTCTCAATCAATAATAATTAACAGAAAGATAAAGAAAGAATATGTTTACACTCCCACAATATAGAAATTAACAAGCAGACTTCTTAAAGTAACAAGTATGTTTATACATCCTGAGTAAGCAATTGAATATATCTTCCACATGTTCGACGTGAAGATATTGTTCATATCATTTGAAAGGATTATAATAAAGAATATTTATTTATTACTAGTGAATCTATGTAAAATTATGTATATTTAAAAATTTGTAATACATGTGATTCACAAATATTTACTTATAAAAGGAATATGGAGATATGCAATATATTAATGTGGCTTAGGAGGAATAGGATGTGATGAGATTATTGAATTATAATTTTATTCCATCTTTTAGGTTTAGGATTCAAGAAAAAAAAAGGAGTAATTTGAGAAGAAGAAATTGCACGACTTGCCTTTGAATTGGGTTAGTCTTTAATTTTGCCCTTTAACCTTTGAATTTATGTCTAGTAGGACATAAGTACTTAAGAGTGCGGGATATACCTTGAAATATTATGATGTGAAAATATAAACTTATACTCACAAAAAAGTTATTTATTATGAAGGACAAAAATGAAAGAAAACCACAAAATAAGAGCGTAAGTGCCAATGGCCCATTTGAGAATTATGTAAGGAAGAGTATTGCAAATTTAAAAATAAGCTCCCGTATGATCATATATTTTTTTTAAAATTAAAAATATTGTTTTATTTATGAAATTTGATAAGTTTTTGAATATTTATCTTCAAAAAATTACTTACTCGAACTACTTTTTGGGTAAACTTTCATTTCTACTCACAAAACTTTAATTTTTTCCAAGTAAAATGCATGTCCAAATACAATTTTAAATTCCAAAAATTACTTTTCAACCCAATTCCAAAATCATTTTTTCAAGCTTCAACTAAACCTATAGCCAAAAGCTAGCTAAGAGCCTGTTTGAATTGACTTATTTTAGGTGCTTTTAAGTGCTTTTATAGTATTTGGGTAAGATAAAAAAAAAATACTTTTAAGCACTTGTGTTTAATAACCTATTTCAACAAAGTACTTTTTGTGAAAAATAGTTTTTGTTTGATCAATTAATTTAAAAAATACTTTTGAACATCAATTAGTGTTTGATCAAGCGTTCCAAAAGTGCTTTTAAGTGTATTTTTCTCAGAAGTATTTTAAAAAAAAATACTTTTGGGAAAAACTACTTTTTTTAGCTTCTGAAAGACAGTTTTCTGCTATTCCTCAAAAATACCTATTTTCAACCAAAAATTTGACCAAACACCTCAATTTTTTTAAAATAAATCTATTTTGAGAAAAATAAATTTGGCCATACGGACTATAAATTAGGGGTGGCCAGTGGGCCGGGCTCGGAATGCAGCGGGCGAGTGCAGCGGAGTCGAGGGTCGGGCGGGGCAGCGGGTCGAGATCGGGACTAGCGGGCCTAGCGGGGTCGAGTGCAGGCGGGACTGCTCGATCCGTCCGATCCCGATCCCGTCGATGCTCGAAGCGAAGCGGGCTCGAGGTCGGGCTCGGGTCGGGCGAGGCGGGTCGGGTTTTCCTTTTTTTTTTAAATAACATATGTATAAAAACTCAATAAACAAAACAAGATAGTGTAATAAAAACATCCCAAGGTTTTTGTGCCTCTTATATTATTTAATAGACATATGATTTTTTGTAATACAAATACAATTGTCTAAAATCTAAATTGCAACTTTATGGTGTTGTCCAAAAGTTGCAAATTACATAATAAAATTGCAATTAAAAATTACATTTTCAAAAAATCATTTCTAATTGCTTGATGATTTCATGTGGTTCTTCGGTTGGAATAGGTATTTGTTGATCAAATTGATCCACGCCGCTTCCACTACCTTCTAAGATTTCGTTGTAGTTTTCATCATCTTCTTCGTTGATCTCCTGGTTGACCGCACCTTCTCCGCTCGCTCAGATCCAATCTCTGAATAATACCGCAATTTCCAAGCCGTCTCCGCCAATGAGTGTCTGTGGTCTCCTATTTGATATCACTGCGAAAAAGCGCTTTCGACGCAGCTGATGACGCTTGAATGTTCAAAACATCTCGAGCCATCAATGAAAGTGTCGGAAAGGTCTTCTCATTCCTCCAAGATTTCAAAGAAGTCTTCTTGTCCATCTTCATTGATAACTTCTTGATACTGCATGTAACCCTGCAAAACAAAAATATCCAACTCGCTAATTTGGTTAGTAGAGGTACGGCGCACATTCTATTTCCGAGGCTTTCAATACTAGCCAGAAACAAAGATGTCTTTTGTGAGGTTGTGTTGAAGATGAAGAAGATGGTATGGTAGCCAGATGCGTTACTAGCATTTTCTTGTTGATAAAATCTATATATATTTTTGCATTGGTGTTCTACGCTATTCAACACTTCTTCTTTAGTTTGTTCAATAGGTGGTGGGTGATTTAGATTTTTGGGACTTGGAGGTGGTAGTACTTCTATACAATCGTAAATAGTTTCAATTAGTGATTTAGTACCGTCTATTTTAATAGTAGGATTTAATACAGAACCAATAATATAAATAGAAGGAATAGGAATAAAATATTTTTTATTTTGATAAACATTTTTTTAATAGCTGACTTATAACCTGGTTTCTCCATATATTCACTAAGTAATAAAAATATTAGAGTTATATAAAATAACATAGTTGAAATAGTAGGATAATATATACCGGAAAATTCTTTTGTTGCTTGAAAAAATTTCTCTAAAAATACAATAAGTTCGGAAATTTTTACCCAATCACTATCTAAAATCATATCAGCTGGGTTTTTATTATGAGAGTTAAAAAATAAAGTTATAGGTAATTTATAGTCATAAGCAACAAGTAGTTGCTCGTATAAAGAATTCCACCTAGTCGATACTTCTTGTGGAATTCTTCTATAAGGTAGTCCACAATCGTGACAAGTTTTTATATTCTTTTCTACGTTGTAGTTTATTACATTTAAAAATAGACTTTATAGCAAATTGTATTTTACTAAGAATGTCTTCAAAAAGTGATAGACCATCCTTTACAATTAAGTTATATATATGGCACGCATTTTATATGAAAATGGTCCTGGAAAAGATGGAGCTAAACTCTTTTTTACCATTGTAATTGCGTAATTGTTATTAGAAGCGTTCTCTAATGTAATAGTCATAATTTTATCGGTAATTAGTAATAATCGCACACTTGATAAATATTTTCTGCAATAAAAGTACCGATGTGCCTATCATCTATATATCTATACGCTAAAATACGTTTTTGCATAGACCATTTATAATCTATCCAATGACAAGTTACGATTAAATAATCATGGCCGTTAGTACTACGACCTATATCAGGCGTGATAGATACTTTGCCATTAAAATGATATAATGAAAACGTAAATATTGTTGATATTCATGCGCAAATTTAAATACATCTCTCTTAACAGTTGACCTAGGAAAACCGTTAAAAGCGAGGATTATATATATCTCTAATGTAATGAATAAAACCGAGATGAAGGAAATGAAAAAGGCAAACCCTCCACAAAGAACTAATTTTGATATTGCTTCCCTATCTCTATGTTTGTTGTATTTAGAGCCTACAATTCCCCGCCATAGGGTTAATTTGACCAGACTTGGTCCTGACAAGACGTGATGTGAACCTTGTCCCGATGGAGCGGGCGTTATGCACCGGTTTTGAAGCCTGGTATTGGGCATACCTAGTGGATGAGCACTTACTACGTGTCTAATTAAACCCCAGTCCCACCGTGACCTTTTCCAGCTTTTAAATTTTAAAACATTTTTACAAATTTTACATATGGCTACTTGATTCTCTACGTCCCTATCAAAAATGTCCATGCATCCGATTTTAATGGTCGTTTCTTTGGACCTCGTCTCATACTAGGGGAATAGGAGGTATTTCAGTTGAAGGTGCACTAGTGGGCGTGTTGTCATCAATATTAGTGGGTGTATCGTCTAGATCATCGTCTAAATTAAAGTCTTCTTGAGTTCCGTAAAATAACTCCTCGTCTAAATCTAATGGTATTGTAGGAAAATGTTGAGTATCAACAAAATCATCTGTGTAGGAATAAGATGACTAGAAGAAGTACCACTTGCCCTGGTTGCCTCTACTAGAAGAAGCACCCTTACCCTTACCCTTAAACATACCTTTTAATCCTTCCATTTTAATTATGATAATAAATAATTAAAGACAATAAAATTAAGTGCGCTAAATAAAATAAATGCACAATAATAATTTAATGAAGGAACGAATGTACCAAACGCCGACGTAACGTCGACGTGTAATCGAGAGGTTGAAAATTGAAACTTTGCTCGATGGAAGATCCTCAAGCTAGTTGCCAACTTCACTCCCAATTCCCAAATGAATTAATAAAATTGAATATTTAGCAAACAATGTAGAGAGATATATTGAGAAATTAGAGAGATTGTAGGAAGATTTGTGAGAAAGATGAAGAGAAAATGAGTTATTTATAGTTGAAAAATTGGGTTAAAGTGTAAATATAATAACTTATGGGTTAAAAATAAATATTAAGGGGTAGGGGGTTGGGGAGGGCCTAAAATGGTAGTTGGCCAGCCGCCATAATCTAAAATGGTCGTTGGTGCAACGGCCATTTTTGCAAAGGGTTTAAGGGTCAGGCGGGTCGGGCTCGGGGCGGGCTCGAGGCGGGCTCGGTCCGGGCTGAGGCGGGCTCGTGCAGCGGGACGAGACATCGTCCCGTCCCGAGTTCGAGTCCCGCCCCCGTTAAAATTTTTTTTTTTTTTAGAGCGGGGTCGGGGCGGGACCGGGGCGGGGTCGGGCCGGGGTCGGGCCGGGGTCGGGTCGTCCCGGCCCACTGGCCAGCCTTACTATAAATCAAAAGCCTTTTCTCATCCAAACAGGGTCTGAGTATCAATTTCAATGAAACCAAACCGACGTCGTTTTGGTACACCCCTTATAAATTGCAAAACCGCAACAAATGTGAACAAAGCCTTTTGCTTCTCTTATAGCTTTCCCCCCAAATCCTAGGGTTTACTATCTTCTCAATTTCTCAGAACCAACCATGGCGCGTAACGAAGAGAAAGCTCAATCAATGTTAAATCGATTCATCACAATGAAAGAAGAAGAAAAAAAGAAACCTAAAGAACGCCGTCCATATTTAGCTTCGGAATGCCGCGATTTAGCCGAAGCGGACAAATGGCGACAACAAATAATGCGAGAAATCGGTCGAAAAGTAGCCGAGATACAAAACGAAGGATTAGGTGAACATAGATTGAGAGATTTGAATGATGAGATTAATAAGTTGATTAGAGAGAAAGTACATTGGGAAAGGAGGATTATTGAATTGGGTGGACCAAATTATACGAAGCATTCGGCAAAAATGACTGATTTGGAAGGGAATATTGTTGATGTACCGAATCCAGGTGGACGTGGTCCAGGTTATAGGTATTTTGGTGCTGCTAAGAAGTTGCCTGGTGTTAGGGAGTTGTTTGAGAAACCTCCTGAATTGCGAAAAAGAAGAACGAGGTATTGTTTTATACTACTCTGTTTGGATGGTTGTTACATTATTGTTTTATAATGTATCATATTGTGTTGTGTTGTGTTGTATTGTATTGTATCGTACTATATTGTTTTGATGGATATAGTTTACAAGGTAGAGCTACTATAAAAAGGCAGGGTAAAGAATAAAATAGGATTATTAGATAAAAAGTAAGGACAGTATGGGAAAAAAATAAGGTAACGGTCGAAAAGTAGCCGAGATACAAAACGAAGGACTCCTCGGTGAACATCGATTACGAGATTTGAAGGATGAGATTAATAAGTTGATTAGAGAGAAGGTTCATTGGGAAAGAAGGATTATTGAATTGGGTGGACCGAATTATATGAAGCATTCGGTGAAAATGACTGATTTGGAAAGGAATATTGTTGATGTACGTACTGAATCCAGGCGGACGTGGTCCGGGGTATAGGTATTTTGGTGCTGCGAAGAAGTTGCCTGGTGTTAGGGAGTTTTTGAGAAACCTCCTGAATTGCCGAAAAGAAGAACAAGGTAGTGTTTTTAGTTGCTTACGTCCATTTATACGGCCGATTTTGACTAGCTTAGGATTGAGGCATAGCTGATTGATTGATTTATGTATTGTTAATTGTGGTTTATGTATCGATACATCCATTTATCTGGTTTATGTATCTTATTTGTGCTTGTTTAGTACGAAGTTATGTTAGGTATCGCGAGTAGCTTTTTTAGAATTGGCAGTAAAACTGATAGGAATTTATTAAAAATATAAAAATTTGGCTGGTTTATGTATCCTTATTTGTGTTTGTTTAGTACGATGTTATGTTAGGTATCACGAGTAGCTTTTTTAGAATTGGTAGAAAACTTGATAGGAATTTATTAAAAATATAAAAATTTGGCTGATTGATTGATTTATTTTGACTTCATTCATGTTGTGTGTTATCTTGTTTATGTATCCTTTGTGTGCTTGTTTAGTACGATTAGGTATAGTAGCGTTTTCAGAATTAGTAGAAAAACTTGTACGATGTTACCTTAGGTATCATGAGTAGCTTTTGCTGAATTGGTAGAAAAACTTGATAGGAATTTATAAAAATTTAGAAATTTTTGTATGTGATGCGAACGACCAAAACATTTAATCACCAGAGAGCTGGGTTTTGAATTCTAGCTGTACTGATGTTTAGGGATTACATTGATAGAAGAAGAAGACATACAAACCTGTGTTTTTATTAGATAAAATGCAAGTTTACCGAAAATTCTACATTTTTTATGAAGTATAAATTTTGTTGATCTAAAAAATATGCTCATATACATGGTGTATTCCAAAAAGTAGAAAAC
The DNA here is from genome assembly GCA_029783415.1 of Anisodus acutangulus. Classification (NCBI taxonomy): domain Eukaryota; kingdom Viridiplantae; phylum Streptophyta; class Magnoliopsida; order Solanales; family Solanaceae; genus Anisodus; species Anisodus acutangulus. The sequence goes on along the minus strand of CM056492.1, from coordinate 28,271,786 downwards.
CTACAAGAGATGGTTTTCTACGAACGACACCCGATCTTCTATACATAAAGGAACCTTACGTGTGCACCAAAAAGAAATAAGGGATAAAATACCACTCCTTAACTGAACAAAGTTCATCATTAACTGAAAAGTTAACATAGAATGCTGGTTTTTGAATATCAACTTAGCTACCAAGGAAATCCATGTAGACCTTCCTAACGATTAGAAGAGATTTGGAAGACGACGAAAGAGAGACATGATCCTAATTTAAAGAGTGTGTCATTCCACATTGGTTGCAATAGGGTGCCATGTTTTTTGTCTCCATTAAGTGTGGTGAAGCTGGACATGTCAATGACTTGAGCACATACTTGAAATCAGATAAATGAATATGACAATTTGGAGGTGGATTTTTGGTTAGTACAGATAGATTTGTGAAAGACTAAGCATTACACATGATTGGTTTATAATGGTTTTCGGTTTCCCATCACAAACATGTATTTGCTTAACAGAATTAAAATAGAGAAGATGCTTAGCCAAAAAGTGCATGTTATTTTTTTGGTTGATAAGTTTATTGAATGTCATTGATAGGTTTGACAATGTATTTTGATCGAGTTCTAATAAATTCTTGTTTTTTTTAATTGTAACTAAGCAATAACATTAAAGCTAGTGTCCACAATTACAAAATACTAAACCTAGCTTGCTTCAATCGCATTCTCTATTCCTTAAAATTTTCCAATTGCTTCATCTTAACAAATGCCGAGGTGGCCTTTGTTGGAAGGAAACAGAGAAAATGAGAGAATTGGAAAGCAATGATAAATTAATGGATATGGGTTTCAATAGTTTTCTTTTTAGAATAAAATAAAACAAAATAATAAAGATAAAACTATTGAACATGTCTTGGAAAAGGAGATATTGCTCAGAGAACATCAGAAATGCATTTCTGATCCTTTGGGTATAGTCTATTCTGGAATACCATTTGAAATTGTCTTGTTCAATTGATGGGCTGTATCCTAAAAAACAAAAGTTAAGAATTGATGTCTAAAAGTATGGGAAAGGCAATATTTCCTTGGACGAAATTACTCGTTGAAGACATGATCAGAGCTTCATTGGAACAAGGAGATATTTTTGAAGGGAAACATAGGGGGGAAGATGAAGAGAAATGGATTGGATGTCTTTAAATTTTTGGGGTAAAGACAGAAAAATCCCCATTACAAATGAGATAGTAAGGATATTTAAGAGAAATAAAAAATGGGTACATTATTAACCTACTACATCGATGTAATAGGTTAGCAAAACCCTACTTGTATAATATGTATATATACATGTGGGCACATATCATATATGTGCCCATATGTGTGTGCATGTATGATACGTGTGTGTGCTCACACACATGTAGTTATATGCATGCATATGTGCCTGTATATACACATATACGTACCTACATACCTTCTCATACCGACATAATTATGCTTTGCAAATTAGTGCAACCACACCAAAATGACCAAAATAGGATATTATGGACATTTTTTGTGTAAAATGTCTAACATGCCCTTCGTAAAAAAGATAGTGTTTCACCAGTTTCAAATTTGACTTTTGTTCTCTCATCACTATGTCCTGTTTTACCATTGCATTGGAAAAATAAAATATCCTGATGGAAGAAAAAGATTTACTTTTGTAGCACTCAGTACGTTGGAAAAATAAGTAATTACAACCCCTCTTTTCTTCTTTTTCATTTAGGTGCATGTATACAACATTCGTTAATTTTAGTTTATCTTAATGTTTGCGGTTAAAAGTGGAAGGTTCAAATTTATTATGTTCTGCATGAACATAAATAAAAAAGAGGAGCTCTAATTCATGGATGTTGTATACCATGCACATAAACGTGAAAGGTTCAAATTTATTATGTTCTGCATGAACATAAATAAAAAAGAGGAGCTCTAATTCATGGATGTTGTATACCATGCACCTAAATGAAATGGAAAAAGAGGCGTTGTAATTACTCTTAAGTTTTTTCATTGTATGCGGCTTGCTGTGAAAGGTAAAAATTTCCTCCATCAAATATTTTATTTATTGAGAAATTTTTTCCTTAATGCATTGGGAACATATGGCATAATTAATTTGATGAGAGCGGACCAAATTCAAATTTGAAATTGCGAAATTCTATTTTTTTTAACTAATGGCATGATAGATATCTTGCACATCAAATGTCCATAATACTCCCATTTATAACATAGGACATAATTTTTCTTTGCGCTTAAGCTTTTCTATGCCTTTCGCTTGTCTTCCTGATGGTCCTTTTTTTTATCAAGTAAAAGTATATTTATTCATAATCATGGCCACGAAAACGATCGTATACAAGGGATATACCAATAGGTAAATAATCTACAAAATATGGTTCTCTACAAACTCCGTCCAATCCTTTATACAATCAGGAACTTTATGTTCACACCAAAAGAAATCCTTCCGTTTTTCCATTTGACCATCAACTCTTTCACAGTTCTTGGCATTGCCCAAGGAGTACAGAACCACCTAAAAATATCCCATCATAATCTCATAGTAAGCCCACAATGTAGAAGAAGATGGTTCACGTCCTTGCTGCCCTTCTTGCACATGTAACACCAACTGACACAGACAACCTTTCGCTTTCTAAGATTTTCCGCCGTCAAAATCACCTCTCTAGTGGCTAGCCAAGCGAAAAAACACACTTTCCTCGCACACTTGGGAGCCATATTGCATTACATGGGAAATCAGCTTCCTCCATAACCAAAAGTTTCTCATTAAAAAACTCCACATAGAACATTCCATTGTTTCCCAAGCCCTACCACCACACATTAGAATTATCCACCGGATTGACTTTCCTATGATGTAAATCTATCAATTTTTGGAACTTGTTCACTTCCCGATCTTAAAACCCCTTCTAAATCTCAAATCTCAAAAAGTGTCTCCACCTTGTGTCCCTCTTATTTGTTGAATCATCAAGTCTCTTTGGCAAGATATTTTGTACAAACTCTGAAAATCATCTTTCAATAATATGTTCCCACACCAATTGTGTTCCCAAAAAATAAACCCTCCTCCCATCTCCAACCTTGAATGAGCTATTTTCGATGAAATTATCCCATCACTTCATGATATTCCTCCACAAACCACAATCAAAAGGCAACGATATCCCTAGTTTACCGGCCCCATTCGGTGATCCCATATTTATCAACGATCACGCTCCTCCATAAGGTAAAAGTATATTCATTCATAATCATGGCAACGAAAATGATCGTATACAAGGGATATACCTAAAGGTAAATAATCTACAAAATATGGTTCTCTACAAACTCCGTCCAATCCTCTATACAATCAGGAACTTTCTGTTCACACCAAAAGAAATCTTTCCGTTCTTCCAATTGACCAACTTTTTCACAGTTCTTGGCATTGCCCAAGGAGTACGGAACCACCTAAAAATATCCCATCATAATCTCATAGTAAGCCCACAATGTAGAAGAAGATGGTTCACGTCCTTGCCGCCCTCCTTGCACATGTAACACCAACTGACACAGGCAACCTTCCGCTTTCTAAGATTTTCCGCCGTCAAAATCACCCATCTAGTGGCTAGCCAATCGAAAAAACACACTTTCCTCGGCACACTTGGGAGCCATATTGCATTACATGGGAAATCAACTTCCTCCATAACCAAAAGTTTCTCATTAAAAGACTCCACATAGAACATTCCATTGTTTCCTAAGCCCCACCACCACACATTAGAATTATCCACCGGATTGATTTTCCTATGAAGTAAATCTATCAATCTTTGGAACTCGTTCACTTCCCAATCTTAAAAACCTCTTCTAAATCTCAAATCTCAAAAAGTGTCCACCTTGTGTCCCTCTTATTTGTTGAATCATCAAGTCTCTTTGGCAAGATATTTGTACAAACTCTGAAAATCATCTTTCAATAATATGTTCCCACATCAATTGTGTTGCCAAAAAATAAACCCTCCCATCTCCGACCTTGAATGAGTTATTTTCGATGAAATTATCCCATCACTTCATGATATTCCTCCACAAACCACAATCAAAAGGCAAAACGATATCCCTAGTTTTCCGGCCCCCTTCGGTAATCCCATATTTATTAACGATCACTCTCCTCCATAAGGTTTGTACCTTCATCCCGAACCTCCACATCCATTTGCCTAATAAAGCTTTATTAAAGACTTTTAAATCCTGAACTCCTAGGCCTCCTCATTTTTAGGAGATGTGACAATCTCCCACCGCACCAAGTGAAACTTGCCCCATCCACCTCATCCCAAAGAAAATCTCTCGGAATCTTTTCCAACTTTTCAGTTACTGAGGTTGGAGCAAGAAGTAAAAACAAGTAGTAAGTGGGAATGCTCGATAGTGTGCTCTTAATAAGCACTTCCTTTTCACCCTTGGCCAAATATCTTTTCTGCCACCCTACTAGTCTCTTCTCGACCCTCTGAATAACCGGATTCCACACTGTTTGATCCTTGTCCGAGGCACCTAACGATACTCCAAGGTATGTAGTCGGAAGAGCCCCAATCCTGCAATTCAAGACACTAGCAAGCAATTCAATGTCATTTACCTCCTCAACAGAGATAATCTCACACTTCCTCAAATTAATGTTAAGCACTGATACCGCCTGAAACCAAGTGAGAACTTAGCCTAAGTAATCCAATTGGGTCACAAAAAACCAAAGTATCATTCGCGAACATCAAGTGAGACACCGATACCATCCTTCCACCCCCAACCGTTGCATCAAAACCCTTCAAGTAGCCCTCCAATACAACTCTATCCATCATCCTGTTTAAGGCTTTCATAACCAAAATAAACATCGGTGATAAGGAGTCCCCTTGTTTCAACCCCCTCGAGCTCCCAAAAAAAAACGCACGGTTACCATTCACCAACACAAAAAATCTCACCGAAGAAATGCAGAAATAGATCCATTTCCTCCACTTCACCCCAAATTCCATTTGTAACAAGATGGAATCTAGAAATTTTCAGTTCACATGATCATAAGCCTTTTCAAGATCAAGTTTGCACAACGCACCAGGAACTCCTTGCTTTTTCCTTGAATCCACCACTTCATTAGCCACCAACGCTGCATCCAAAATCTGTCTACCCTTCACAAAGGCATTTTGTGAAGTAGAAGCAGTCTCATCCAGCACCTTCTTAAGTCTAATGAAAAGCACCTTAGCAATAATCTTGTAGATGCTTCCCACTAGACTAATAAGTCTATAATCCTTCATGCTCGAGGCTCCCTCCTGTTTTGGGATGATGACGATGAATGAGGCATTTAAACTTTTTTCGAATTCACCACTATATTGGAATTCAGAAATAGTATCCATCACATCGATTTTGACTGTATTCCAGCAATGCTTAAAAAAAGCCAAAGAGAAACTATCTGGGCCTGGAGCTTTGTCACCCGCACAACACTCCCACACAACACTCCAGTGCACTTTTCACCTCCTCAATTGCCCTCTCTAACCACTCACCCTTCTCCCCTCCGATTTGACTGAACCCCAAACCCTCCACAATAGGCCTCCACTCAGCTTCCTCTTTAAACAAATTTTTATAATAATCTACAACTGCCCCCTCCACTTTCTCCTTTCCACATGGCTCACCCCATTGACCTCCACCGATTCTATAAAGTTCCTCCTATGAGTAATTGCTACTCCGTGAAAGAATTTTGTATTAGAGTCCCCCCTTCAGCAATAACGCCCTCAATTTTTGTCTAGCTCTCTTTTCAACCCTTCTTTCCTCTCCTCCTCCGTCGCTTCTAACTCTCTTCCACTTCTACCCTCTCCGATTCCGCTACTTCGTTCATGATCTCCCTCATTTTCACCTCTACCCTCCCAAACACCTCTCTATTCCACACCCTTATATCAGCTTCAAGTAATTTCAACTTCTTGGCTAGCCTAAAAGAAGGCCTCCCCTCCACTACATAATTATTCAACCAGCTAGCAACTCTATCCCTGAAGTCAGCCACACTTAGCCACATATTTTCAAATCTAAAAGGAGATCTCATCTGTCTTCCTCTACTACCATCCATGTCAGCCGCAGAAGGGGCACCTGAATCACATTGGGTGCCATTTCCTCCCAAGAAGTTGACACAAGAAATCTGTGCAGCCTCGATCTAGAAGACGAGTCTTCCGGTCTAGACCAAGTGAAACATACTCAAATAGAACTTAATCAACCCTATTCTCCTTTGTTAAGGTGGAGAGTTGACCAAGAAGTCTATTTCTTCATCATTAATGCATCAGTCTCTGAGCTAGGATTTTAGTCCAGTTCATGTTTTTTCTTTTCCTATCAAGTATGAGTAAAACGTCTCAATTTCTCGAAAAAGTAATTGGATTAATGGGGATTTTGACAGAAAACTCCATTTAGTTTTTTCATGTTAAAACCCGTCTTTAGCGAGGTAATGTTGGTATCTGTTATTTCAACATGAGATTGGTTACATCCTCAAAAGGCAGTGAGAGGACAAGTAGTGGTTTCTTTTTTGGAATCTAGTATCTGTCATCAGAAGTTATCTGATGAACTACCTGCTGCTGAAAATGAGATGGTAGTGTGCAACTTGAAGGATTTGGTGTGGGTGTGGTTTCGCTACTTTTCAAGGAGGGTTTGCCATATTATAATTTGGATGCAACTAGGGGTGGCAAAATCAACCAGAACCCGCCCAACCCACAAGACGGGTTAGGTCATGATCCGTTTGTTGAGTTGACCTAACGTGTTGGACCAAAACAGCCCATTTTTCTTGGCGGGTCAGTTTGGGCTACTCAACAGGTCAGTTATGAACCCGTGAAGCCTAAATATGTAGCTTCAATCTGAAATTATATATGCGTTTCATTTGCTTCGTTTCCTTTAGGAAAAGCATATCCATTTGAATTTTGAACAACTTCTTTGAATAAATATTTTAATATTTTCTTATACTATAACACATGTCATTATAACTTGTAAACGCATTGTTCTGTAATTCTAATTCTTTCGTTATTCTTTGCCCGTAGTGAGTTCATTTTTATAATATTAGTTTACAAAGGCAATTTACATGTTACTCTTTTTTTGTTAAAAATCTAACATTTTATTTGTTATTAAGTTTTTTCAAATGTGCTCCCAACACATTTTGTTAGTAAAGTGGTTAGTAATAAATTACTTATCCGATTATTTTCCATTTAATTAATTCAGAAATCAATTTTATGATGTAATATTCATTTCAGTATCAATTAATGGTGCGTTTTTTTTTGGTTGAAAATTGTGTTTTCATACTTGGATTTTGGTTTCCATAAAAATGGGATTTAGCTTACAACACTTTCACCTTATCACATCATATGCCAAAAACGGAAAAGATTGTCACTTGGCCACTTAAACTCAGTACTCTACACATTTTTATTTGGTAAGTTTATGAGGGGATGTTTGGGTTATATTTGGCGGATTAGGTTTTGACCCGTTATTTTACACATATTGACCCAAGTAAATTTTGTACGGGTTGGGTTATGACCCGTTCGCTAATCTAACCCGTTTTGACCCAACCCGCCCATTTTCCACCTCTAGATATGCAACACTGCTCCAAAAATATTGCCAAATATCAAGAATTTACAATCAAGCTTGAAACAGCCATTGAGATGAATTAGTTATGATTTTAACTCTTTAGGAACTCCGAGCTTGTTGTCAGTTAGCTTCTTAGTAGCTGCAAAGTCTAGAAGTCCACGTTGCTTCCACGGTTCAATTATGCTAAAATAATTCTGGGCTTATGGCTTGATGACGTAACGTAAGTGTAAAAATAGAATGTCTCGACGGAAAATAAGAGGAATGATGCACTAGTTGCTCTTCCCTCTACATGAGTGCTGCCCTACCAGATGAATACTGCTCATCAAAATTGTGTTGTGCTGCTGTTGGATGAAGGGCATATTTAGAACACCGAGAAGCACATCTTGTCAATGTGAAGTTGAGAAAGAAGTTTGATAACAACCCCATCTGATGGCACTTCTTCAGCCTGCTTACAGTTATCAAATAAGCAGGTCATAAAATTGTAAGCAGTGATACACTAAAAATTACATCCCAATATTAGTCCTGCTATGACACTTGTCAAATAGCACTTCTTCCAGCCCGCTAGCCTTGTTATCAATTTAATGACCTGCTTCTTGCACTGACATCCTTATGGTCATTATAACTGTAATGTAAGTACAAAAAAATTGAGATTTTTTCTTAAAATTTATCACGAATGTGGACAGATTGTGAGTTAGTAGGTTGCAAGTTTTATTTATGACTTGAATTTCGTATTTTTTTTTTTATGAAAGGCATCAAGAAGATGCAAGGTTACATGAAAGGAAAAGACACAACCAAAATACTGTTAGCTCTATTACAAAAGGTTCGTGAAATATGTTAGGAATGTGGACAGATTGTTTTTAGTAGGTTGCAAGTTCTATTTATGACTTGAACTTTAGTTTATCAAAAATTGTGTAGCTTTATGCCGTTTATGCATATATGATGGCGTCTCATAGATAGATGGCAAGTCAGTATATTCATATCCATGCTTGTTCTTCTTGCTTTAGTTTAAGTGCAATGTAGCCATTTACATTTTATTATATTTGATAATCTAAGTTGAATAAAAGAAGCTTTGTCGGACGCTTCTTTTTCTTTCTGTAAATATTACTGTCATTTTGATGTTTTTTGTTTGGGTACATTTTAATTTTCTTTTGCTTGATATATTATTTCGGCAGTACTCATGTTGATTTGTTTGTAGGTATGATATATACAAGAGAATTGATGCCAGCTACTATGGGTATAGAGATGATGAGGATGGAATATTGGAAAAGTTGGAGGGACCAGCAGAGGAGAAGATGCGGGCTGCAGCTGTGAGAGAATGGATGGAGATGGAAGAGATAAAGAGGGAAGCCAAGAGGGCGGTAAAAAGTGGGGAGGTAGTGGAGGTGGGTTTGGGATCAAAGATATTGTTCGAGGAGGAAGAGGATGTGATCGAGGAGGAGAGGATGGAAAGGGAGAGGGAGGAGAAGGATAGAGAAAAAGAATTTGTGGTACACGTCCCGTTGCCGGATGAGAAGGAGATCGAAAGGATGGTCTTGGAACAGAAGAAGATGGAGCTTCTAAGCAAATATGCTAGTGAGGATTTAATGGAAGAGCAAATGGAAGCTAAGGCCATGCTTAACATTCAAAGGTAGACGGCGAAGCCTGGCCTTGGTTTAAAGTATTGCATAGACCTTATGTTTCTAGTCGATGTAAAGAGGAGACTGTTTAGGATTTCTTGTTGTCTTTTCTAATGCGACCGTTGTAGCATTTTTGTACATGTTTCAAGTGTAGCAAAGTAGCAATGAATAGAATGATAAACTCAAAGTATCTATTTTCTCCTCATGACGAGGCTTCGGTTTGTGCCATAGTTCCTTTGTTTTCGACAGAAAACATTGCTCTCCCGATTGCCAATTCACTCTGGAGTTCAAAGAACTATCAGTTGCATTTCAAATCATCTATAGCATTGAATTTCCAGCTGCAGAATAATGTGAAGGAGTGCTTATAAGCTATTTTGGCTTTAAAGCACAGGCTCATCAGTTTCATTCTATTTGTTTTCATTTCATTACATTTCTAGAGATGTTCATCTGGTAAATGCTGAACAGACATAAGCTACACCCTCTATTTCTTCTCAGTTTCAGCATCTAAGTTTATTATTTGCTGATTTTTTGTATTTACGTTATGTCCCAGTCATTATCTGTACGTACCCCTCTGTGCAACAAGTGTCTATTATATTGGATTTACCTGGTAGCCCCCATTTTGGGAATGTCTGTGCAACAAGTGTGTCCCATTTTGGGAACGTCCAAGATCAAATTTAAGAGGATTAGAGCACGTGGCTATGAGCTACAGTATTGGGGCTTCGAATACCTCCTCAATCGGCCCAAAAGGGAAGTAACTTTCCGTATGGGGGTAGGAAATCATACCCTTTTTCAATTCATATAAAATTTGAATAAAAGACAACCCTCCAAAGGAAACCATTTGCATTATTAACGCAGATTTCGGGTCTATTGTTTACCATTAAACCCTTTTTAACTTCCTTGAGAGAAGTCCATAATTTGATCAAACAAGACGGTAAATTCATACTAAAAATTTGTCAAGCCAGTGTGACTTGCACATGTGATTCAAGGCCAGCTCTAAGACGAAGAGACGAGGTTTAATCCCATCTATTAAGTTTTGATGCGCAAAGTTACCTATACATATACTGGACTACTGGTGGGACACAATATTGGTATCCGATAAAATAATCAAGGTGCGTTCAAGTTAATTCGGATACCACCTGGTTTGATTATCTTGGACCACGAGGACCCCAGTCGTGCTTCTGGTTTCCATACGTTTTTTGAAAAAAGGAAGGGTTCTAACCACAATTTGAATTCACTAGATCATGCCATCATATCCACAGTCAACTTCACTTGGATCAAAATCAGTCAGTAACTCCTCCAAATGAACATAAGGGACATCTTTCCCATCAGCCAACAGTAACGTGTAATTTTCAATGTTTTTTTTTCTTTCTAATTAATACTTTCTAATTTTTTTTTCATTTTCAAAGCTCCTGGTTTCCATGCTTACTAAACTTGGAGCAGCAGTTTCTCAGCACTACTACCAGTAAATCGCGGGATGTGGCTGAATGACCAGGGTTTGAGAACAGAGCAACTGATATCACCTACAAGGTCCTACCCCAGATACTACCAGTAAATCGCGGGATGTGGCTGAATGACCAGGGTTTGAGAACAGAGCAACTGATATCACCTACAAGGTCCTACCCCAGAAGAGAGCAAATTGCTTCCACCAGGGTTCGTACCCACGATGCAGACCTCCAGCTGGATTTTAAGTTCTCCTCCTTTGCCATCCAGCTATGCCCCGGGGACTGGAGCAGCAGTTATTAAAATTATATCCACTGTACATACACTAAAGTGCAAGTAAAAGACCTTTTATTAATTAGCTAGAGTTGTGCGGTGTCCATCATATATTGTGCTGATCTATGCTTTGTACAAATCAATTGAAAAGAAATTTTCCCATAAAAGACTTGACACAAGCTTGTGTATGTAGTTTTTTAGGATATAATATTCATCAATTTCATCCAACTGGAAATCTTGAATCACAAAAATCAGCTATTACATGGGTCAAAACCAAGCAGGTTTGTCCCAAGAAACAAGCCCGTTTTGTCCATGTCATTGGATTGTCAAATCCATTATTACCTGCTTCTTGGAACGTTACACAAGAAAAGGTCACATAATTAATTAACTATGATGCGACTGTCTCAATTTTATCTTTTTATGCTCTAGTCATCTGAAATCTATTGACCGAACTAATTTGAAACTTGCGCTTTACAAAGAGGTTTTTCATTCTTATGATTCGAACCCTTAACTTTAGTTAAGTGCAGAAGAATCTCGATCGTTCCACCATTTGGCTACAACTCTGGGTGGTATGTGATTGCCTAAATAGTCAATAGTGTGTGTGGAAAAGGTAGGAAGGCGGAAGAGGGGTGGGGCGAGCAGGGCCAGAGTTATGTAGGTCGAAAGGTGGTTAGTTAAACACTCTTCATCTGGAAATTATGCAGTATATAACTATGGAAGCAATAGGTCAGAAGAACAGCAACAAAACAACCACAAAAATTTCCTTCAAATTCCAGACTAGTCTGACTAATTAAATTAATTCATTTTAGAAAACAATAAAAATATTAAATTTAAAAGTTGCATGTAAAATGTTACCACCCAAGGTGAACATTTTCATTCCAACTTATTGAAGTTGTAATTTTAAATTCATAATATTTATCCCCAAATTTAAAAAAAATAGCATCTTGATGTGAGAAAAAAAAATCTTGTTTATAGGGAGAACTATTCTCTCAATTGCGGAGAGTGTAATATCAGGAGTTCTAAAACCGCCATGACATCAAATTGTTGGGGGTTTTTTTTACCATGCATTTTGCAAATTTAACCACTGCAATTTGAGCGATTTTTTTATTTGTTGTAAATACTTGTAATGATACATTTCTTCATTCCAATTTTTTGTCACCTTTTGTATTCTGTGTGTCAACTTGAAAATTGATAAATTTATTATTAGAAAAAAAATACTCGTATAACATTAGTTATTTAAAAGCTGCATGAGGAAATAACACAATCTATTTTTTTTGTTTCAAAACATAAAAGAGATACTTGAAAATTCTTGGTGAAATCATATAATTAATATTCTAAAAATGTTATTAAGTAAAGTGACAAATGATTCAAGACAAATAGAATAATGACCCTCCAAACAAATGTTAAAAACAGATATAATGAGCAGTGCTCAGAGGTACATTACATTACAGCATTATAATATGACAGTGCATGCGATTGACATTATGTGGAGACTAGAAAGTAGTAGTAATACACTATGGGTTCGCTTTAAATGCGAGGTTGACAATACATCAGCTTAGCTTCTTTAATTTAGTTTATCCCTCTCATTTTTCCTAAAGTTATGGTAGGAAGAATAAGATTCATTCAGCCTTAACTAGAAATTTTCAAATTTGATTGGTTATACCCGAAATGGAAAAAATATCTTAATAGGAGTGCTTTCCTTTTAATAGGTTTTACTTGACACAAATATAAATTAATTAAAGTGTCAAAGCGGATAAAGGACACACAATAAGAAATATATAAAAGAAAACCTATTCCTCCATCTCTCCACTTGGAGGTCCTTACTCAAAGATGTGAAAACTCATTCATATACCCTTTACTCCCTGACCCACCCCCACCCCGCCCTCTTGAGAGAGGGTTGTTTGTGGCACCATGGATGATGGAGTACTATCTTTTAGATTATATGCACTTCCATTATTAGTATAGATATCAAATAACTTTTACCTACTAGGATATGTAGATGGTTATGCTAGTGAATTTCATTATAAATTTCAAACTAAAGTTTTAAATCCTAAATTTTAAAGTCGGCCATCAAACTCAGAGTGCTTTCTCATTTTGACACCTCTGGTTGAGCAAATGATGTAATAAGCACCTCTGGTCATTGATATGTATAAGCTCAAACAAATCTGAGAATAATTTTTTTTTGATAAGAAGCGTCTTCTCTTTAATAGGTCTTATGTGACACAATTTCAAATTAATTGGAACCCCAAAATAAGTATAGAATGAAAAAAATATCCCTTCCAATATTATATAACACCATCTCCCCAATTTGGGGTGGAGGAGGGGAGGGTTACTCCTTATCCAAAGATTTGAACACTCATTCTATACCCTTCACTAACACCACCCCATGGGGATGATACCTATTACTATCTTTTAAATTACAATCACTTCCATTTTTTCAGAATACGTTATCATGACTTATTCGCTTTTTATGTCAGCATTTTCATACTGATCGGATCTGACCGCTTGTCTTGCTTTGCTCTTGTTTTGCTTGTTCTTTTGCTTTCTTTGTGATTATGCTATGTCTTGAGTCGATGGTCTCTCGGAAACAACCGCTCTAACTATCAAGGTAGAGGTAAGATTTGCGTACACTCTACCCTTTGTAGACCCTATATTGTGAATTTGAATGAGTATGTTATTGTTGTTGTTATCTATTAAGTAATAATAGGTATCTAAGTACCTTATCTACTAAGATTTAGATAGTTATACTAGTGACTAACACTAAACTACAAGTTATAAAGTTTTAAAGGCTTAATACTTGGATTTGACACTTGTGCTTGTCTTGAATTTTAAAGTCGACACTCAAACTCACCACTTTCTTATTTTGACACCTTTGGTTATTCACACGAAAATGCTTATGACTTAATTTAAATCATAAATTTTAAAAAAATTATATTCTAAATTGAATATCTAATTACATAGCGTCATATAAATTAAAACTGATAAAGTAGATAACTACATCAACGTGTATACATATTAGGGTCACTTTTCTTTTTTTCCTTTTCATGTTCCCCTAGGTCTTTTCTAGGCTCTAAGTCACCATCAAGGGAAGGGGACCATGTTGGATGGAGAGGGATGAGGTAAGCCAGTAGATGTCAATAAATACAACTGCAAAGAAACCACAATTCTATTCTCTCATCATAGTGCCATCATTACTAGCAAAAGTAAAGTGAAAAAAAGAAAAAAAAGCTTTAATTAGGACAGCCTTTTCCCTTACTTTTCTTTTTTTTTTTTTTTTTATAATCCAGGTTTCCAGGCTTGCGCCTGACTACTTCACTGGTATTACCCAGACGTCCTGGAGGTCAAATTCCCCAACATGCAAAATTTCTTCGTGCTTGCGGGGAATCGAACCCACGCTGTCCCATGTCAGAACGCCTTATAGCGCCCAGACTTTGCCATTGGACTATGCCCCGGAGGACTACTTTTCTTCCTTCTTTAATTTCTTTTTCCGAGGAAGATAGAGAGGGAGAGAGAGAAAGACTAGTCATAGTGAAGTGGTAAGTATTCTATTTTCCTCCATTTTTAATTATCATATATTGACTTAATATGTCTATTAAGAAATAAAAAATAGAATGATAATTTTACTATATCATCCATAGTTATTGCTGAGTAACCTACTCTCTCTGTCTCAAATTATTTGTCGTGGTTACTAAAAATAGCTATCTCAAATTATTCGTCGTTTTAGAAGTTCAAGAAATAATTAATTTTTTTCCATTTTATCTTTTAAGATGACATATAAATAGTGTAAACATTTAATGAAGAGAGATTATAACTTAGACATAAGATATAAATAAGGTTAAAGCAGATCAACTATCCCTTCTAATTAATAATTTCTTAAGGGACTTGTAAACCGAAAAAATGATAAATAATTTGAGACGGAGGGAGTAATGAATAAAATAAATAAAATATACTTTAAAAGTTGTGCAACCACTAAAACTTCTTTGAACTTGTCAACTCAATAATAAATGATAAGAGTAAAAATAGAAAAAAAATGATAAATTATCTCTTGATTTTCTAAAATGAACAAGTAAAATTACACAACTATTTTTAATATAGTGAACAAGTAAAATTGAACGGATAAAATATTAAATATTTTGAGTTCGGGTACTAGGTGTGAAATCATCTTTATTAAGGAGCGGTGCACCTTTAAATATGAAATTTCTTGATGCGACTTTGAATTTAATGGAGCCCAATACCATTATCAGATATCAAATGAAAATTAAAAAAAAAGAAGATAGAAAGAGAGAAAGTCACAATCACTTTTCTCTTTCTTTCACTTGGCATTCTATCTTTTCTCTATTAGTGATGTATCGGGTCAGTGAAGGACTAAAGCAAGTATAGCAGGAGGAGTAATATTTTTACTTTGACATTATACTTTGGACTTTCAATCATAAAGCAATTGATTACAAAATGATATACTCTCTCTCCATCTTTTCTGCTTTGCCTGAAAAAAGATGTGTACCCTTCTGTCCCCTTGTATTTATTACTTTCTTATTTTCCTCACCCACCCACCCCACACCACGACCCCCTTCCTACTCTTCCTCTCTTTTTCTCATCTCTCATATGTCAACTCAATTACACCTTCTATCACTTGAAGAATATGGTAGAATGAAGAGTCCGCAACTTAAATAACTTCAAAACTGGACTTTTGATCCAAAATAACCTCCCAAAAAATTATGTTACATAAATATCTTTTGCGCAAGAAATTCTTGCGCAATAGATTTAATTGTAATGGTTAAGTCCTACTGCACAGAAATTTTCTACGCAATCGGGGTTAGTTTTATTTTTTCCACACTTTGCATAATTTCAAAGTTTTGAAATTCACGTTTTTTCATACTTTGACTAAAGATTAGTCATGTGTCAAAACTTCAGAATATCAATATTTTATATAAAATCTGATACATTTTTCTGCGAACAATAATGTAGGCTTAATATATCAAATATATCTAAACGTTTGGATCGTCGTTTTAGGGTTGTAAAGTGTCCCGAAGTAAGTTTTGTTTGGAAACTTATTATCGTTAGGTTTAAGTGTTTTATTTTATAAGGTTTTGATTTAAACGTTTTATTATTTAGTCAAGGCATTACTTTATTTCGAATATGTCGAGAATTTTTTCATAATTAATTTAGGACGTCGCACGAGTTATTAATAAATGATAATAAAGACTAAGATAACTAATTACCATTAAGAAAATAACACGAAAAAAATATAATATTAACATAAACTATATAATTTATTTACATATACACAATCTCTAATGGATCCCACATGTGGGAGCCTTTAGAGTAACCTTAGGCCTAAGGCGATCCCACCACTATCATCATCTCCATCCCATCTCCTCCTAATCGCAGGACGTTCCAAGCCATGATCATCCACCACTCTTTTTTCTTTGTCGCCCTTCTTCGGTGTCTGGACCATGGTGTGCACCTGACCGCCTTTAACTGGCATGGTCGGTGCCAATCTGTCTGGATCAGTAGGGTCAGAATTAGGGGTGAGCGGGTCCGGGTACCCTAACATTTTTTAACTACCTGGACCCTACCCGGTAAAAGATCGGTTCCTAAATTTACTACCCGGAACCTACCCGTAGCAATCATTACCCGGAAGGTACCCTGTAAATAAAAAACACAAATTAAGCAACAATTTTTAAGCCTATGAGAATTAAAAAGAGTCCTAAAATAATTTCATCAAGTAGTTTTTTAGCCTGCAATCGGAGTTTTTAGTACCCTTATAAGAAGTTTTAGAAAACTTATTCATTGTAGAAAAGCTAATTCTGTAACCAAAACCTAAAATTGCAAGCCAAATTTGACACTAAATTAATTGAACGTGTTGATTTCAAAATAAATTTGAAAATATCTGAATTAAACTTATTTTCGTGTTCATAAGCTCTTCGATACAAAGGAAAAGCTCTATTATACTAGTAAATCCCTAAATTTTATCTTCACAACTACAAAAATATACACAAATTTTAAAAATAGATTTACATTTCAAATAAAAAAGTAATACAAATTGAAGATGAGTATCGCCTGAAATAGAACAGAAGCATATGATATTAAAAAGAAATTGAAGAGTTAGATATGAACCCATATGCATTTTAGGAATGACGTGAACACAACCAAGGGAGAGAAAGAGGCAAATGTGAAGCTTCAATGACGACAACGATGAAAGTACCTGAGAGAAAGCTTCAACAATGACGACGATGAAGCTAGGTGGTGTAGCTAAAATGCCATTGTTATTGAGAGAGTTTTGGGTGTTTTCTCTTAGGGCACAAAGAGCATTCTAGAATAAAGAGGTGAAAAAGCTAAAATATTTACGTCTTGGGGTAGGGAAAATCAATGTGTAGGCGTGCAACAAATAATTTTGGAGAAAGTTAAAAGTGGTCCAAATGTTTCTAAAAAAAGTAAAAATATTTAATATTTTATAGGTTCCGGGTATCGGTTCCGGGTCCGGGTACCCTGTCTCTATTTGCCGGAACCGGAACCGGACCGACATTGATCGGTTCCTAATTTTACTACCCGGACCCTACCCGTTATTATAATATATCTACCCAGAACCTACCCGTTAGTGTCGGTTCCGATCGGGTATCTGGGCACCCTGTACCCGTGCTCACCCCTAGTCAAAATCATCAACATCGTCCTCTTGTGGAGACGGGTCCACATGCGCTGAAGGATGAACCTGAAATAATATATAAACAATTAGTATTAATTTTAATTTTAATTTAATTATACATTGTCTTTTGGTAAAAAAAATCAAATTTGTGTGTCGACGGGCTCCTGAGAGAGCTTCTGAGCTGGCCCCAGAGTCGGAGTTGGAGCCTAAGATATAGAAAATTATTAAATAATCAATATAAGTATTTTAATTTTTTAAGTATTTTAATTTTTTAAAATAATTATTTTAAACACTTACATCTAGGTTCTGAACATATGTCGAAGTCCATGAATGCGTCGTCGTACTCCAGCTCCTTGCCACATTGTAGATCACGAACTGGCCACTCACCCTGTGGATCACGAACTGGAAGTTGCACAGACACCGATGCCTCTACTGATACCCAGTCTATGTGATCTGAATATAGCTGCGCCGGGGTGTATATAAGTGTCAACGGTAGGTAAGAAGTCGTCGGTCGGTCTAAAGTTGACGGATGCTACTGGGTTGGAGGAGGAATGGTAACATGCTCGTTAGGCTCATCTACTAGACAGAGGCCTCCAACTCCACCACCTCGGCCACCAGCCCCTCTAGCCCCACCCCCTCTGACACCCCTTCTACCACCACCACTTCTATCACCACCGCCTCCACGAGCACAAACACGACCATGACCACCCGTTGCCTGATATGAGACCTCTGGAACACGCTCATGGATACGTCCGAGCTCTTGTGATTGTCGCATACTATTATCGGCTAGCTCAATGATCCGGGCTGCAAATTTTGCTATCTCGGGGAAAGCCATATGGTCCATGCCCATCAAGCGCATCGTATGTACTATCTGTAGCTACATTTATTTGCAAATATTAATGATTGAATAAATTTGTAACGTAATATATAATATGATTAATTAAGTTTAAGTGGGGTAAACTTACCAACACCTCATATTGTCTGGCTACTGCTGCATATCCTCGGCCATCTGGATGACGTGTATCGGGGTTGCCAATCAAGCTGTATTAGTGGTGCACTCCATGTAAACTAGGGTGGCCAGCAGGGGGCGAGGCGAAGCGGTCCGCGGGATGGGGAGGCGGGGACCGGTGCAAGCGGGACTAGCGGGATTCACCGATGTCCCATCCCGTTATCGATCTCGTCGGAAAAGGGTACTGGTACTAGCTGGCCAGGGCGGGGCGGGATCAGGTCGGGGGCGGAATTTTGCATTTTTTCACGTAATTTTAAAAAACAACATATATAAACACCTCAATAATTGAACAAGATAGTGTAATAAAAATATCCCAAGACTGTTTTTGTGCCTCTTATATTATTTAATAGAAATATGATTTTTTTGTAATATAATTGTCAAAATTGCAACTTTGTGGTGTTGAAAGTTGCAAATAACTTAGTAAAATTGCAATTAAAGAAATTATATTTTGAAAAAAAACTTTTCTAGTTTCTTTATAATTTCCTGTGGTTCTTCGGTTGGAATTGGCCACGTTGCTTCCACCACCTTCGGATAAGATGTCGTTGTAGTTTTCGTCTTCTTCTTCGTTGATCTCAGGTTGACCGCACCTTCTCCGCTCCGCTCGTATCCATTCTCTGAATATTACTGCAATCTCCAAGCTGTCTCCCGCTAATGAGTGTCTGTGCTCTCCTATTTGAAATCTGCAGGCGGAAAAAAGGCTTTCAGAAGCTGTTCATGACGCTTGAATATTCAACACATTTCGGGCCATAATTGACAGTGTCGGAAAGGTCTTCTCATTCTCCCTTCAGTATTTCAGCAAGTCTTCACTTCTTTCTTCATTCATAACTGCTTGGTACGGTACAACACCCTGTATAACAAAAACATCAAACTCGCTAACTTGGTTAGTAGTGTTACCACTGCACATTCTATTTCTAAGGCTTTCAATACTAGCCGCAGAAACAACATGTCTTTTTTGAGCTTGTGTTGAAGAAGAAGAAGATGGTATGGAAGCCGGTTGGTTGCTAGCACTTTCTTATTGGTAATACCTATATACTTTTTTACATTCATCTTGTATGCTAGACAACACTTCTTCTTTTGTTTGTTCAACAACTGGTGGGTCATTTGGATTTTTGGGAGTTGGAGGTGGTAGTACTTCTATACAATCATAAATAGTTTCAATAAGTGTTTTATAACCGTCTATTTTAATAGTCGGATTTAATACAACACCAATAATATAACTAGTGGGAATAAGAATAAAATATTTTTTAAATTTGATAAATATTTTTTTAATAGGTGCCTTATATGCTGATTTATTCGTATATTCATTAAGTAATAAAAATATTAGAGCTACATAAAACAACACAGTTGAAATAGTAGGATAATATATACTGGAAAATTCTTTTGATGCTTGAAAAAATTTCTCTAGAAATACAATAAGTTTGGAAATTTTTCCCAATCGCTATCTACAACCATATCATTTGGATTTCCATTACGGGCGATAAAAAATAAAGTTATTGGTCTTCTATAGTCATAAGAAACAAGTAGTTGCTCGTATAAAGAATTCCACCTAGTGGGTACTTCTTCGGAAATTTTTCTATAAGCTAGTCCGCAATCAAGATAAGTTTTTTTATAATCTTTTTTGTTGTATTCTATTACTTTTAAAAATATAGTTTATAGCAAATTGTATTTTACTAAGAATGTCTTCAAAAAGTGATAGACCATCCTTTACAACTAAGTTATATATATGGCACGCACATTTTATATGAAAATGATTTGGAAAAGATGGAGTTAAACCACCTTTTAAAATAGTAATAGCATAATTATTAGAAGAAGCGTTATCTAATGTAATACTCATAATTTTATCAGTTATTCCGTAATAATCGCAAACTTGTTAAATATTTTCTGCAATAAAAGTACCAGTGTGCCTATCATCTTATATATCTATACGCTAAAATACGTTCTTGCATAGACCATCTATAATCTATCCAATGACATGTTACCGTTAAATAATCATGGCCGTTAGTACTACGGTCTATATCAGACGTGATAGATACTTTACCAGGAAAATGATATAAGGAATAACGTAAATATTGTTGATATTCATGTGCAAATTTAAATACATCTCTCTTAACAGTTGATCTAGGAAAATCGTTAAAAGCAGGATTATACATTTCTCTAATGTAATGAATAAAACCAGGAGAAGAAGGAAATGAAAAAGGCAAACCCTCCACAGTTTTGCTATTGCTTCCCTATCTCTATGTTTATTGTATGTAGGGCCTACAATTCCCCCCGTCGTGGGGTTAATTTGACCCTGTACTTGGTCCGGGACAGTATGTGAACCTTGTCCCGATGGAGAGGGCATTTGCGCACCCGATTTTTCAGCCAGGTATTGGGCATACATAGCTAGGTGTTTCCTTTCTACGTGTCTCATTAAAAACCCCCGTCCTATCCTGACCTTTTTCCATTTTAAATTTAAAAACATCTTTACAAATTTGACATCTAACTACTTGATGATCTACGTCCCTATAAAAAATTTCCATGCATATGATTTTAATGGTCGTTTTGTTGGGCCTCGTCTCATACTAGGGGGAATAGGAGGCGTTCCAGTTGGAGGTGCACCAGTGGGTATGTCATCTAGATTAGTCGGTGTGTCATTTAGATCAAGTGGTGTGTCATCTATATTATCTTCTAAATTAAAGTCTTGTTGAGTTCCAGAAAATAGCTCATCGTCTAAATCTAATGGTATTGCAGAAAAATGTTCAGTATCAACAAAATCATCTTATCTAGGAATAGGATGACTAGAAGAAGTACCCATTTCCTTGTTACGCCTACTAGAGGAAGCCTTACCCTTACCCTTAAACATACCTCTTATTGATTCCATTTTAATTACGCTAATAAATAGTTAAAGATAGTGAAATTAAGTGGCCAAATAAAATATAGAAACAACAATAATTTAATGAAGGAACGAATGTACCAAACGTCGACGTAACGTCGACGTGTAATCGAGATGTTGAAAATTGAAACTTTGCTCGATGGAAGATCCTCAAGCTAGTTACCAACTTCACTCCCAAATGAATAAATAAAATTGAATATTTAGTAGACAATGTAGACTTGTAGAGAGATAGATTGAGAGATTGTATGAAGATTTATAAGAAAGATGAAGAGAAAATGAGGTATTTATAGTTGAAAATTGGGTTAAAGTGTAAATATAATAACTTAGGAGTTAAAAATAAATATTAGGGGGGTAAGGGGGTTGGGGGAGAGGGGGAGGCCAAAAATGGTCGTTGCACAATGGCCAAATATAAAATGGTCGTTGGTGCAACGATTATTTTGTGCAAAGGGGAGGGGTCGGGGCGGGATTGGGGTGGGTCAGGTCCGGGCAGGACGAGCCCATGTCCCATCCCGGTTCGAGTCCAGGTATCGATTTTTTTTAAATAACGGGGTTGGGGCTGGATCAGGTCGACCCGCCCCATTGGCCACCCATAATGTAATCTAGGATCGGAGTCGTATGTAAGACCACCGCTAGCGTCCCCAACCTCTGATCCCAACAATGGATCTGGTCCTTCATAAGCCCAGTATGCAAGAGTGTCGGTTGCACGCTCGTCCTGCGTATAGTGGTCGTGCTCCAAAAAACCGGATCAGGTATATTCTGTACATGCCCAAAGTATCGTAAGACCCTGTGGGGCGCGTGATCCTCAACAATATCCATGTGTATCAACGAATACCGCGATCTCGACATGGGCTCACCAACCTTGCAAAATGCCGACAACTGATCCAAAATTTGATCATACGACCTTCATATAAAAAACTATAAAAAATGAATTAGTAAACAATAAAGACAAAAAAAGTAAAAAAAGAAGATAATGATGTAAAATCAAACAAACTTACCATGTCCGCCGTTATATGATCTAGCTGATTCCTGAACGGAAGAAGTGTGTGGTGCATATCCACATCTCACACTACGCCTCTCGTCTATTTTCGCGCATAGGGCATGCCATCAATAATGAAGTTAGGCTGAGGGTGCGCAGCTACAGGCTGAAAAGGCCTCATCCTAGACCACACTCATAACTGAAAAGGTCATTAAAATGTTTTATTAGTTATCATTTCAAAAAGCTATATTTAGAATAAAATTACACACACTTAAATATATTACCTGGAGGAGCGCGTGAAATTCAAAGACATCCGTGTTATCGCCCATAGATGCTCGACATAATAATCGATACATGTAAGCCAGATTAGCAGCGCTCAAGCTATAACATCCCATCTCGCCCAGATTCTCTAGAAATAGCAAATAATTTAAACACACATGGGAACCCTATGTGTTCGAGAATAGGATGCCCCCAAATATGATGAGTAAGTACAGACGGGCACGACGATCGACATCCACCTGAGGTGTGCCATCTGTAATAAGATGCTCCAAGTCTAAGAGGCGTAAGTGAGTACAAAGGGCATTCATTGACATCCGAGGTTGTCCATAGATATCACATGGATGAGGTACGTAATCAGTGAGCCTAGTCAACTCATGTCGATACGACGACGACGGCTGAGGCTTCTCAATGTATAACGGGCGTCCATCTACCTGTAGTCTATACATGACCTCCATATCCTGAAGCGTGATAGTGGCCTCACCAGTGCGGAGATAAAATTTTTGGGTCTCCATCACTCAAACATGGCCATCACAAGAGCCCTATCATGTTGTACCCGACCAGCAGCGACACAACGGTAGATACTGATCTCGCCCAAATTATACCTTTAATAGTATAACGCGACCATTGTCAAATATAGTAACCCATCATAAGTTGGGGTCGAAACCCACAAGGAGTATGATGAGAAACTAGTCTATTCGTGCACGTATTATGACTTTACTAATTACTTCACTTCTATGGTAACCAAGTTGTTTTTTTGTTTTTTTTGTTTTATCTACTTCAAATTATCAACTTAAATAAGATTTAATTATCAAGTAATTGGAATGTTAGGGTTGTGACTCAATTCATGGAAGTGGTGTTGGGTTTAGGCTTAAATAGGTGTATTAGTGTGGTATGGGTAATAGGGACTTATGTCTAGGTGGGAATATCTCAATTGCTCACCTAATTTCACTTTAGGCTTTCTCAAGCTCTAAAGTGTGACATTTGAACACCCATTATGTACACTAAGTTG
This sequence comes from Anisodus acutangulus, assembly GCA_029783415.1. Classification (NCBI taxonomy): domain Eukaryota; kingdom Viridiplantae; phylum Streptophyta; class Magnoliopsida; order Solanales; family Solanaceae; genus Anisodus; species Anisodus acutangulus. The sequence continues at coordinate 28,248,140 of CM056492.1, read as the reverse complement.
ATTCCCTTCTAACTAAATTCGGGAATCATTAAATGAGGTTTAAAGCCCCAAGTCCTAATCAACATACTCATTTCCTAGACTCTAGTCTCCTTTCTCAAGTTAGACTAGAGATAATAGGAAAGAAAGAGATGTTTGCAACCAATCCTTTAACATTAAATATGAGGGGTAGTTTAATCCCACATGAATACACATTTTTCATTGTTTATCAAATACCCCAACTATCATACTCCATTATTTTATCACAACCCCAACCTAAATCTAGCCACTCATTACAATTAATAAATACACAACACAATAATAAATGTAGCAAGACATAATAAATATAAAATGATGCATACAATGATTAATGATGAAAAATACTTGTCTTTACACAATTGATTAAGAATCTTTTCTTGAAATGATTAACCAAAAGATGAATAGTGTAAAATGGGACAAAGAATATTCAAAAGTGGCTATGATATGTTGGAATCTAGGTATCAAATCATATGTCTCATCACAAAACTATAGGTACTATATATAAGGACCTAATTTTCGGACTACACAATATTACAAAAATATCACCGCTTGACCACTCTACGATCGCTGAACAGAACCGTAGAACAGGTCTACGGTCCGCAGAACGGACCTAGGGTTCGCAGAATAGATCCTTTCTTGGACTGTCTTGAACTGCGACTGGAAGTGCGGTCCGCAGAACTGAACTGCAGCCCGCAGAAGCGTCTTGAGTCTTTGCAATCTGAGTTAAACTCGAGTTGAAGTAGTGGTTTGCAGACCGATTGCGATCCGCAGAACGGACCAACTTCCTTCTTCACTCTCTTTATTCAAGCATTTCCTCACTTTATTTCATTCTTTTTGTGGTTCATTTTCTCTTTCCCTTTCTATTATTTTTGCATTTTATTTTTTTATTTTTCTCAAATTTCTATTTTTTTTAGAACCACTCACATCACAATCTTCTTCTCTTCTTTTCTTTGCACATCACATCCCAGCTTAGGCTTTTAGCCTCAATCATCACTTTTCATACATTCAAATAGGTATTTGGTTCCAAATATAGTTTATTTCAAAAAGGGTTTCGATTTGTAATGTGGTAGCCAAAGAAAAATCAAAAAGCTCAAAAGAGAAAACTAGTTCTCTCAACTCACGGGTAGGTCAAAGAAGTTGTTAATCAAGAAGGTTCACTCTCATGTGAAATCCTAAGATCATTTCCTCAACCAAGCAACTCTAGTTTTTATGGTGACAAACCAACGAGGCAAGTCTCCCTGAGGTGCATTAAGCACCCTCCTCAGTCTAGCTCACAGACGTGGCCTCTATTGGGGCATCATTGCACTGTAATTGTGGAGTGAGAATGGGTAACTCTACATCATCCATCACGAGATCGCTCTGTGGTGGTGGTGGTGTCTCGGTGGCTGGTGGAGTTATGCCCACAACTGGTTGAGGAGTTAGACCTCCAGTATCAATATCTATCTATGGCTCCTAGGCCACTCCACTCGAACCGATCATTGAGGTCTCCTTACGAGACCTTGCCACCACCACATCGAACACTACCTGCTCTATCAATAACATGCCCTCATTAACAACAACTCTCTAAACTGTGCGGGGCTTCTCAAGCCCCTCCTCATCCATCTCATTATCATCATCCTCACTATATGCCTACCTCTTTGAGTCATCGGGCATCTTACCAGTGCTTTCTCTATGGCCCTCCACCCCGGGGCCACTCATCTATTGTGGCTCAACCTTCGGTGGCTAGAGCGGGATATCCAAGAGGTCATCAATCTCAGAAGTCTTCAAACTCTCCATTTCTTTCTTCAAGTTGTCTATGTCTGCCTTAAGTGAAAAGATATCACCACCGCTACCGGCCTCAAGTATGTGTACCCGGCATGTCAAGAGGACAATTGCATCATCGTGCTCTTTCTGCCTCTGCTGCACTACACTTAAGGCATCTCTAATCAGGGTTAAGACAGTCTGGATCATCTCAAGAATACTTGACTCAAGTCAGGATGATCTAGCATCAACAATGGTCGCAATCTGGCATATCCTCACTATACCTACCCTCGGTAAGACGATCTTTGATCTAGTAGCAGCTGAAGGTGCGGAAGGAATAGGGTCTATTGAAGCTGGGTACCTGCCAGAGTAGATGTGCCAGTTATTGAAGGAATAGATGAAGTGTGGTCGATCGATGTGGTGGCCTGTGTCTCATCCACTTAGATGCGGATCCCTCCAAGTCAACCAAATAAACTGGTGTAGTATCTACCGAGGCGCTGGTGGTCTTTCTCTTCTTTATACATTGTCTCTCCTTAGCTTGAACCCTCAAAATATCACATGTCAACAAAACGTCAACTACATTATCTACATGAGGCAACTCAGAAACCTTTGCCATATGTCACAACTCGGTAATCAGGCAAGGAAAGGGAAATGAGGTCCTGTCTTGTTGAGCTCTCTTGCCAAGCTCCTTCTCAATCGCATCACCGACGTCAATGTTGACTCGACTCATAATGCAAGCAAGCAATATTAACTTTTCCAATCGAATATCCATCTCATTGTATGATGGCTGCAATCGGCTGCTCATAACACTAAGCCAAAACTTGGATTCGGGGCTCAATGTGTTTTTATAGATCTTTGTAGATGCGACAATCCACTCTGGGTCGCATTGGTCACAATGGCGGCTGCCCAATGGCGCTCATCATTCATACCACCCATGATTTTGATAGCAAACTCATTGTGGTCACAATTAAGTCTTGGATGAATTACGTTGTTGATTGTGGTGCCGTCACACTGAACATTCACCTCATGAACTTCCACTTCTTTAAGCAAAGTCTTCGGTTGCCCCTTTGTTTTCTTGGGCATGAAGCCAACATAGGAGGCATAGAACTGACGAACCAACTCCTCATTGTATTGAGGAAATGGTTCCACAAAACACTGCCACCCATGGAAGACAATCAACTCCCAGACCATTGAGAACTGACCCCTCAGGCCGTTCATAGATATCCGCTTCTCCTCAATGAAGCTCCGATCTTTAATTTTCTGATATTGCTCTTTCGAACCTTTCTCACTAAACCTTTGACCTCTTGGGCCATATTTTTTCTCAACTCGGCCCCTCGGGCCTCTTCTTACTCAACATCCTTCTCATCAGACTGGGAGGATGATTGTGCAATAGCATGAGTGGTGTGTGACTCCTTATCACTAGATACAACTGTGTTTGGGAACTTTCTTTTGTTGTCCAGCCCGACGGTTGCTTTGTGAGTTCGGATTGTGAGCTTTCCCTAGCTTTGGGGTTTCAATCGAGCCTGAGAAGGCCTCAAAGATCTAGCCGGGGGTGCCGGCTCATTAGTAGTGATACCCTTCTATGCTTGCGATTTCTTAGGAGTCATTTCTACAAATAAGAGACATGATGAGTCTTGGCTATGGTACGAAAAACAAAATGAAATATTTTAGTATTTTACCGAAAGTAATTGCAAGAATAAAACACGCAAAACAAAATAAAAAGTTATACTACAAAGTGAAAAAGAAAGAATAAAAACACAAGACTAGAAACAACTTCAGCGATCGAATACCTGGTCAGCGTTCCGCAATCCAGGTTTGCAACGTCGCAAACCCAAACTGCGGTCCTCAGACCGAGATCACACTTTTGTCCAAAAATCGCAAATTCACTAAGAAAAAATGCAGCCTACGTTGCAGTCCGTAGAATCATTCTGCAGCTCGCAAAAGGCATCACATTTTTGCATTTCAATTATCCAAACTTACTGGCTTATTCTGCGGACTGGGGTGCCCTTTTACTGTCCGCAGAGATATTCCGCGGCTCGCAAAAGGGCGCCCAATCAGTATATTTTGGATATTTTTCAAGGATTTCACCTCGATTTTCAAAACCCAGTGTTGTCACACCCACAATATCTCCATACACACATTACCAACCTAAAACATGCTTGTAATTCACGCTCGTAGGTACTCAGACTTCACCACGGTTTCAATTAAATCAAATCTAACAAACATAGGCATGTTTAGGTAATATTTCACAATTTTGCTCAATTGACAATCTTCCCGCACACATTAAGCACCCAAATTCAATATTCATGCAATTGAACCCGAGCCCAATCCCCATATGGAAACAATTTCGCAAAATTTCAACCATTTCAAATTTACAAAATTTGCGATTTCTAAACTATAGAGCAAACAAGGCAACTACGAACAATTACACACTTTCATGGCTACATGGGGCACACATACACATCATACAACAATCATTCAACACCACAGGTCTATTTCATGACCATAACCACCCATTTTACCTATTCTTGCGAGAAAAAGAGAAAAAAGAGAAGAAAAATACCTTATGATCGACGAGTAGACAGGGAAGATGAAGTGATCGAGTGAAGTGGTGAATGTGCAAGAGATGTGCGTGTGAGGGGGTAACGCTTGAGGGAATTAGGGAGCATTTTTATTTTCAAAGTGAGCTTGAAAGAGAGAAGTAAAGAAGTTAGGGCTTTTCAGCCTTTTTATAACTGAGACGTTCTACGGTTGGGATCGGGTTGCAGTTCCAGTTTGTGGTCCGCAGAACCAAACTACGACCCACTTACCATATTTTAATTAGATGACGTGGCCTAATTTTTGCGATCACAGAACTAGGCTGCAGTCCGTAAAAAGGAGTTCGTTTCTCTATAATTTGTCTGAAAACTCAGAGGTGTACTGTGTAACTCTGCGGACCAAAGTGCAGTCCACAGACCCAGACTGTGGTCCGCAGAGTAGACCGCACAATGGTATCTCTTTCTCTTTTGACTTGTTTTGCTCATCTTTCCATATCTCCTCCCTATTTTGCATGTGTTTCCAGATCCTACACACTTAACAAACTATCAAAAACACAAGTGAACAAAGTAAAATAAAGAAAACAAAGTAAAACATTGAGTTACCTCCCATTAGCGCTTGATTTAACGTCGAGGCACGATGAATATGACCACACATTCTTCAAGGTTTGTAGAGGATGATGATTTTATTCACCCTATGATCATCAAAACTTCCTAAGTAACGTGTGACTCTTTGGCCATTCACCTAGAAAAGGTGATCGACTTTGCTCTCCAATTCAATGGCACCATATGGGAAGACCTTCATCACTTTGAAAGGACCGAACCATCTTGACTTCAACTTCCCGGGAAACAACTTGAGTCTAGAATTGTAGAGCAAGACCAAGTCCACAGGTGAAAATTTCCTCTTTAAAATCCTCTTGTCATAGAGGAACTTTATCCTCTCCTCGTAGAAAATAGAATTTTCATATGCTTAGAGACGAAACTCATCCGTTGATTTGATCCCTCCTTAACTTCGATGCATTCTCCCAATCAATGTTTATATTCTTTAATGCCTATAATGCCTTGTATTGCACCTCTACCAGAATATGACATGTCTTACCAAATACCAACTTTTATTGTGACACCCGAATAGAAGACTTGTATGCCGTCCTATACGCTCACAGGGCGTCATCAAGCTTTTTCGACCAATCCGTCCTCATAAGATTAACCATCTTAATCAAAATGCTCTTTATCTTCCGGTTGGACACTTATACTTGACCACTTGTTTGGTGGTGGTAAGGAGTTGCCACCTTGTGCTTTACCCCATACTTTTCAAGAATGGAGGCAAACACTCTATTGCGAAAGTGAGAGCCTACATCACTTATGATGGCTCTAGGGGTCCCAAAATGAGTGAAAATGTTCTTCTTGAAGAGCGCGGTGACACTCTTCTTTTCGTTGTTCGGAAGGGCTACGGCTTCAACCTATTTGGACATATAATCAACCACTACAAGTATATATTTGTTGCCAAACGAACTCAGGAATGGCTCCATGAAATCTATTTCACACATCAAATAATTACACTTCAAGAATATGAGACATAGGCAACTCATGCCTTCTAGAGACATTACCTTTCCTTTGACATTGGTCATAATGCTTCACAAATTTATGAGAATCCTTGTAGATTGTTGGCCAATAAAATCCACTTTGAAAATTTTTGGATGACATACATTGACTAGCATGGTGACCCCCAACAGGTAAAGTATGGCATGATTCCTTGATAGGTAAAGTCTCAACCTCGGGCACACATCTTCAAATTATGTTGTCGGCGCAAATCCATAAGAGATAAGGCTCATCCCAATAATAATGTCGGGAATCTCTCAAGAATTTCCTCTTTTGATAAGAGTTTAGATGATCTAGCATGATTCCACTCACCAAGTAATTGCCGAAATTGGCATATCAAGATATGAGATCTTGAGATAGAGAAAAGACTTGCTCATTTGGAAAAGAATTATTGATCTCTAATCCATTCTTTGACCTTCCGACCTATTATATCCTTGACAAATGGTCTGCTACTTGGTTCTCACAACCCTTCCGATCTTTGATCTCAAAACCAAACTCTTGTAGAAGGAGTACCCACCTAATCAAGCGTGGCTTCGCGTCCTTCTTTGACATTAACCATCGGAGGGATGCATGATCAGAATACACCACCACCTTAGAACCCCATAGGTAAGACTAAAGTTTTTCAAAATCAAAGACAACGGAAAGCAACTCTTGCTTCGTCATCGTGTAATTCTTTTGAGCCTCATTAAGTGATCTACTTGCATAGTAGATTGGTGAAGGATTTTGCCATGTCTTTGACCCAACATAGCCCCAATATAAACCCCACTTGCATCATACATCAATTCAAAATGGAGATCCCAATTTGGAGTCACAATTATAGGAGCCAAAACCAATTTCTCTTTTAAATCCTCAAAAGTTTTGAGGCATGCTTCATCGAACTCAATTTTGAATCTTTTTCCAATGGCTTGCACATTGGTCTTGTGATATTTGAAAGTTCTTTAATGAATCTTCTATAAAACCTGACATGCCCTAAGGGACTTCGGATACCCTTGATGGTTGTTGGAGGAGGCAACTTAGCTATCACTTCGATGTTGGCCTTGTCTACATCAATACCATCCTTTGAGATCTTATGACTAAGGACTATGCCTTTCGTGACCATAAAGTGACATTTCTCCCAATTTAAGACCAAATTGGTCTCTTCACATCTTTTCAATACAAGGGAGATTCTTTTCAAGAAAGCTTCAAAGGATTCTCCAACTACGGAGAAGTTATAGTGAATGTGGTCTTTTCTTGATCCTCCGGGGCTATTTGGATTTGATTGTAGCCCGAGTACTTGTTCAAGAAATAATAGTAAGACTTTCCCGCCAACCTATCAAGCATTTGGTCAATAAAAAGGGAAGTGATCCTTCCTTGTATCACTATTTAACTTTCGGCAATCCATGCAAACTCTCCACCCGATTACCGTTCTCATTGCTATCAAATCATTTTTATCATTTGGGATCACCGTGATCCCTCCTTTATTTGGCACACATTGCATGAGGCTTACCCATGCACTATCGGAAATGGGGTACACTATGTAACCACTTTATAATTTCTTTCTTGACAACCTTTTGCATTGAGGGGTTGAACCTCTGTTGATGCTCAATACTTAGAGAACTATTCTCTTCAAGATGGATTCGGTAAGTACATACACCCGGACTTTTCCCTCGGATGTTCGCTATATTCCACCCAATTTCTCTTCTATAGGTTCTCAAGATTAACAATAAAGCTTCAACTTGGCTTTCATTAGGTTTGGATGAGATAATAGCCGGCAATGAATCATTTAGCCCACGGAACTTGTACTCCAAATGGCTTGGAAGTGGCTTGAGCTCAAGTTTTGGCAGTTCTTCAATGGAAGGTCGGAAGGGAGGGACTCCACGATTTTCCAAGTCCAAGGCCAAATGCCTAGGAGCATAAGAATAGGACCCTTGGCCCTCAAGAGCAAGCATAGTCTCCGACATCCACTCAACTACCTCATTATCATGGTTTATCAATACCGCCATCAACGCCCATTCGATAACATCAACCTTGGCATTCAATTCTATCTTATCATCAATCACACCAATTATCGAAATTACCCCCATATCCATAGATTATTTCATGGATTTGCACACATGAAGGGTAACCTATTAGTCATTCATTTGGAACTTCAACTCTCCAAATCATATACCACTATCCCTGTCGCTAAGAATTAATATCCCAAGATTATGGGAACATTATAGTCGACCGTAGAATCCAATATCACAAAATCGGTGAGGAAGATAAGTTTATCAACCTTTACAAGAATATCATTTATGATCCTCATTGGCCACTTCACCGTCTTATCCTCCATGAGAAATCTCATACTTGTAGGTCAGGGATTGCCTAAATCTAGCTTCTTGAAAATAACGAACGACATCAAATTGATGCTTGTTCCAAAGTCACAAAGGGCCTTTACGAATTGGTACACCCCAATGGTGCACGGAATGGTGAAATCATTGGGATTCTCTTGCTTCTTCATACTAGAGGTAGAAACGATGGCGCTACATTGGTGAGTAACGTCCACCGTCTCAAAACTCACCCTTCGCTTCCTTGTAATCAAGTCCTTTATAAACTTGACATACCCTGGTATTTGCTCCAAGGCTTCATCAAGTGGAATATTGACCGACAATTGCTTTAGCATCTCCAAGAACTTGTTGAACTTGTCATCTTCAATTCTCTTAACAAATATTTGTGGAAAGGGATGATGATGCCTTATAATAGGATTTAAGGCTTCTGGAGCCTATTATGCTTCATCGTTCCCTTTTTCATTTTCAAGGACTTGTTCTCTTTCATCAACTTTCTCTTTCTCATCACTCTTCTCTTTTATCAAGACAAAGTCATCTACCATCTTACCATCTCTCTTCTTCAGCTTCTAAACCACAACACACCATTCATCTACCACATCTACGGCATCTTTGTCTCCTCCAACACTCTCCCACTTCTAGTAGAAATGGCCAAATAATGTGACACCCTCATCCTTCATTTCTTGGATTGGCTACCGTATCACTAGGAAGGGTCCCCTTTTGTCTTAGGTTTAGTGTGAAAGAAATTTGCCCAAATTGGATTTCTAGTTGCTTGATGGATGTTGAATGTGGGGATACAAGGTTGTAGAGCTATTTTATGTTAGCATCTGACTTATCTTAGTTTTTCAACACCCTAGATATCATCTCTTCAAGTTTCAAACTAGCCGAATCGCTAGTCGACTTACGATTGTGGTAAGGAGGAGGTTGGGTAGGTTGTTGGTAAGCTTGCCCTCTTAGTGGAACATAAGGGTTGGATCTATGGTTTTGATACCTATTGTTGTTGCTTTCTCTCCATTCCCCTTCATTTCTCTCCCTCTAATTAGAGCCGCCTTGATCATTTCTCCAACCTTGATTCCTGCCTTGATTACTAGATCGTCATGGTTGGCCCGATCCTTGGTAATTATGGCAAAACCCCCTTCCATATTGTTCACGAAGTTCACATCTTCTTCACTCTCATTGTACCCCTCTTGATCATAGGGTACCATCTCGGTTGCACTTTGCTAAGGACTCATTCTAGTAACCGCATTCACTTTCTTGGTCTTTTCTCCATCACATGTTTTGTAAGGACCGCTATTTGGGTCATTAGTTGCGCCATGGTGTCATCCCTCTCTTCCTCGTTCTTCAAGGTTTATCTACGTAACACCTTAGAGGGACCACCCCCAACTACTTCCGATGATTTCGTATTCCAAGCATAGTTTGTATTTGTTAGCTTATCAAGAAGCTCACTTACTACCATAAATAAATTATCCATCAAGGCACTTTCCGCTATGCTGTTGGCCACCGACTTGTTGACCGAATCTAGCACCCGATAGAATATTTGGAGTAAGACATTCATGATTGTAGCATTGTTTGAGCTTTTTCTTGAATCTTAACCATGCCTCATGTAAGGCTTCACCCGACATTTGACAGAATATCGAAATTTCATCTTGGAGTTGGAGCATGTGAGTCGGCGGGAAGAACCTCTCAAGGAATGCCTCTACCAACTCGGTCCATGAAATGCAAGGCACACCTCATTGAAATTCCGCAAGTGCCTATTCGGGTCGTCGGATGCCGATCCTCTGAACATGTCCTTGTTGTTGAGCATGTGGAGCATGGTGGACGTGATGTGAAAACTCGCATACCCTGGAATTTGAGGTGGCCGGATGACATTAGCAAAGGTGTCCACCTCTATGTTTCCCTCTTCATCGGATAAATCTGACATAGCACCTACAACACAAAAATAACAAGCAAACGTAAATTTGAAAATAAAGCTCTTAGTAAAGGAATAATCCAATAAATAAAAAAAATTCGAGACCATATTTTCCAAAAACAGCGTCAAAATTTGATCTCGCCAAAATTACACCTTTAATGGTATAATGCGGTCATTGTCAAATATAGTAACCCAACATAATTTGGGGTTGAACTCCACAAGGAATACGATGAGAAACTAGTCTATTCGTGCACGTATTATGACTTTTACTAATTACTTCACTTCTATGTTAACAAAGTTTGTTTGTTTTATCTACTTCAGATTATAAACTTAAATAAGGTTTAAATTATCAAGTAATTGGAATGTTAGGGTTGTGACTCAATTTATGAAAGTAGTGATGGGTTTAGGATTAAGTAGGTGTATTGGTGTGGTATGGGTAATGGGGACTTGTGTCTAGGTGGGGATTTCTCAATTGACCCACCTAATTTCACTTTAGGCTTTCTCAAGCTCTAAAGTGTGACATTTATGAACACTCATTATGTACCCTTAGTTGATTTCCTTCTAATTAAAGTCGGAAATCACTAAATGAGGTTTAAAGCCCCAAGTCCTAATCAACATACTCATTTTCTAGACTCTAGTCTCCTTTCTCAAGTTTGACTAGAGACAATAGGCAAGAAAGAGATGTTTACAACCAATACTTTAACATTAAATATGAGGGGTAGTTGAATCCCACATGAATACACGTTTTCATTATTTATCAACTACCCCAACTATTATATTCCATTATTTTATCACAACCCCAACCTAAATCTAGTCACCCATTACAAGTAATAAATACACAACACAATAATAAATATAGCAAGACATAACGAATATAAAAGGATGCTTACAATGATTAATGACGAGCAATACTTGTCTTTACACAATGGATTCAGAATATTTTCTTGAAATGATTAACCAAAAGATGAATAGTGAAAAATGGGATAAGGAATATTCAAAAGTGGCTATGATATGTTGGAATCTAGGTATCGAATCATATGTCTCATCACAAAACTCTAGGTACTATGTATAGGAACCCAATTTTTGGACTATACAATATTACAAAAATGTCACCGCTTGACCACTCTGCGACCGCTGAACATGACCTCAGAACAGGTCTACGGTCTGCAGAACGGATCTAGGATTCACAGTGCGGTTCCTTGCTTGGACTGTCTTGAACTGTGGCTGGAAGTGCGGTCCGCAGAACTGAACTGCGGCTCGCAGAAGCGTTTTGAGTCTTTGCAATCTGAGTTGAACTCGAGGTGAAGTAGTGGTTCGCAGTCCAGATTATGGTCAGCATAATGAAAGTGTGCATCACCGTTTGGGTCGCACTTCGGGCCTCCGAAATTCTTTTTTCATTTTTTTATTTTGCGGCATAGCTACCATTCTGCGGTCCGCAGTCTTGTTCTTCGGTTCGTAGAAGTGGCCTTCTTAGCATTACTTTCATTTTTTAGTATTTTTGACCATGTTTCAGTAAATTTCCTCATTCTTGGTGTTCTAATGTAAAAATACTACAAAAAATAAAATAACATAAGAAAAGACTACTACAAATACAATAAGGACAACAATAATCCATGAAAATGGTATCAAATGTGCCGTAATTTTTAAGCACATCAGATACCGCCCCCATAAAGTATATCTAAGATGCGGGGATGTGGGTGTTGAGCCCTAAAATATTTCACGCATGTTCCACCTTACGGGGACGGAACAATGTACTCGTACCTATCAGCTCATCCCATAATAGTTGGGATCTATGATTAGCCTGTAGATGAAGTACTGATGGGTCTAAGGGCCCTGGATGAAGGTTTGGATCCATGGAGGTGTCGTATATGTATTAACAATTTTTAAATTAATCATTAACATGTAATATTAATTATGTAATCATTTATCGAAAAATTATACTAACTAACTAATCCTTTAACTAGAAATTATATTAACTACCTAAATTTCTGAATTAATAATTTTTATTTAATCATTAACTAATATAAATTAATAATATTTTTAATCCTATTGCGCAACAAATGTTTGCGCAATAGGACTTAACGGTGTCATTACTGTTAAGTTCTATTGCGCAGAAATTTCCCGCGCAAAGGTACTTTTGTACCATTTTGGGGGGGGGGGTATTTTGGATTAAAAACCCAGTTTTGGGGTAATTTAAATTGCGGACTCGTAGAATGAATGAGATTTCTCCATCATTAATTAAAGATTAAAAATATTTCTATATTTAATAGTTTGAGAATGAATGAGATTTCTCCCTCATTAATTAAAGATTTAAAATATTTCTATATTTAATAGTTTGAGCCGTATCAATAGAGAAACTTGAGGGTAGAGTATGCTTTCTCTTTTACGAGTCCTACACAAATACACAATGTGAATCTGAATTACTCAAACTAATATATTTTGAATATTAAATAATTATAACAAAAATGTGAGTATTCACAATAAAATACTATCATAAGTCAGAAAATTACAAAAAAAAAAGATCCTTATATTTCGTGGTAGGTTTAAAATAATTCCTTAAATATACTCCTATGCAACTTAGCTATTAAGTTTGTCAAAAATAAGCATTTTTAATCGACGTCAAATATTAAACTCTGGCTATTATATTAATCAAAATAATTTTCTAATTTTTTTTTAACTATAAACATCTGAAATATTTTGTAAACTCCTAGAAACTACAAAACCAAAAAATGAATCAGACACGAGAAATAGAATAAATTTGTAGAAACTACGTCTATAAAACTTCACTAGACATGGTCCATAAATAACAAAAATTATTACAAAAGCTGCTCCCCAGGTGTGAGTTCATATTAATTCTTCTTATTTTCACAGTTTCTGTTAAATTTAACAATAAAATTTTGTTAACTATTTGATGAAATCAAAGTGTTCATTTTTTACAAACTTAAAAGATTATTACTCAACAATATTTAAGAAATTATTTTAAACTTACATCCAAAAGATAATTTTTTGTTATTTGTCCCATTTTGCATTGATTTAGTTCTTGTATGCAGCAAGACTGTTATCATCTTACTCTACTAGTTATGACCTAACTGTTGGGTCCCGGAGGTATGCTATGGAACAATAAAACACAAACTGAAAGTAAAAACAAATCGAATGTCAATGCAGTTTGTAAATGTCGGCAGTAATGTTGTCTGTCACAAGTGACAACACTTCGATAAAACTGAAAAACCTTTGAAGAGTAAAATGCAACGGAAATAATAAAGACACAAAGGTTTAATATTTACATATTATATAACCTATGACGTGGTCAGTGATCGAAAGTATTTTATATATTTATCTACAATTGAATAAATTCCTTTCTTTACAATTTTACAAAAGAATACAAAAGGAATTAAAAAGTTGAAGTCGCAGATGACTTCTGCCTAAAAAATCTAACTACGTAGACATAGACAACCTCTCATTACAATCGCTCCATACAAAGCAAAGCTAGAATCTAAACATCGACTGTAATGTTGGACAGAAAGTTGTCGACACACTCAGACAACATTTGTGATCCAGATTTCCGAGATGAAATCCCGAGAGCTCTCTTGGTATTTTTACATTTTGATTCTGGATATTGATACACTGCAGTAGCTTCTCTATTTATAGTAGAGAGTCTTCCTTGAAAAGCTCATCAATCGTTGTGGAGGTTGAGAGAAAGGTGGGCAGCTTGTGGTAGATGATTAAGGAGTGAAACTCTCACCAACTTTGACTTGTTCTTCACTTGAATTCTTCCCCAAGCTTTGACTCCTTCTCCCACGTTTTACACAGCTCCTAATTCACACGCCTAAGTCATTTTTATCACTCAGTAAAACAGTTACTGCTTAACGTGAAGTAAGACAAAACTGTTATGAAAAATGTTGGCCCGAATGTTGTGACATTTGTTCCAACATTTTTATACATTCAAATCAGTCCTTTAGAAGATACGTTGGGTCAAATGTCACAACATCAAACCCAACATTAACAATCTCCCCCTTTTTGCATTTCTTCACAAAACTCATTACAAACCTAAACTGACTTAGGATATTGAGACAACTGTTGTCCGACAATTGTGATCAATAATATCAATGATGTGCTCCCCCTTAATCTGCGATGACTTTCAAGTAATCATGCGTGTACAGATTCATAGGATTAGAAAAGAAGAAAAGATGTTAGCGTATATATACATATCAGCCACTTATACAAATTTATATACAGACCATAAAAAGAAATATTCCATTGTCCACACAAACCAATATCAATCTTGTCAAATAGTTAACTGCTCAGATTGAGCAACACTCACGACCTTCACACAATATCAACCAGTAGCAACATCTCATCATACAACATCAGCTTCCAACAACTTTCTACTCTTGCATAACTACTTCTCTGCACAGAACATCAGGCTCTAGCCTTCTTCCTCAGCTCCCCCTGCATCAACACTTCCTCTGCTTCTCTTGGCTTCAACAGCATCATTTTGTCCCCCTTTTTGTGAAGAAAGCAATATCATGAAATGGTCTCTGGCTTGAATCAGAGCATTCCTCACAGTATCAACCCCAGATATCTGTTGGTTGATCATTGCAATTTGATTCACAAGCCATTCAGTAGACAGTGGAAACTGTCTTGGACCAGTGTTGCCAAGAATGTTGGTGACATTTCTGTCAACATCTACACTATTTCCTTCCATTTTCCAGGGTAGATCGATGACTCTGTCTCTACTCTTCAAAACTACTTTGTTTACTATGTACAATTCAGAAGCCTTCATTAATGTGTCCTCTCTCTTAGGCTTAAGACCTTGGGTAGTTAAAACTTTGTATATCAGAGATGGATAAAAGATGATTGAGGTTGATTCTTTTTGTGCCAAGTTGGAAACTTGATGGAAGATCATTTTGCCCAAATCAACTCTCAAACCTTTCCTAACTTTATACAGTAGGGTAGCTTATTCTGTAGTTACAATTGACTCATTCATTGAAGGAAACCAATTGTGTATAGTAATTTTGTGAAGGGTGGAAAACATGGCTGTAAATTTAGAGGTTGGACATCTAGAGATCCATTTATGCATTATACCTCATCTCTATTGTCCACTGCAGGGTCTGCTACTCCAACATTCTTCTCAATATTTAATCCTATACATTGGTTTATAGCAACAGGTGTGAAAAAAATATACTATGTTATAGAGATATACGTTCTCAAATTTCTTTGAGGAGGTATCCTCTATAGCAGAACTCTAAGTAGCATAAAACAACATGACTATTTTATCAACATACAATCCTTTATCAATAACAGATCCTAGGAGCTGTTTATCTTTTAAGAACTCTACCAAACCATATTCTGAACAAGAGGCAATGTCTAATACTCTTTCAGACCTAATAACTCTATCCTTGTACCAGTCTCAATTATCAGAATTAGTTTTAGAATAGAATTTGTCTGAGTAGATAGATACCCCAAGGTCTGAATCAGATTCGATTTTGCTGGAGGATGTTGGTGTCTGTGTCTTTTCTGATGTTGGCTAAAATATTGCTTGAGATGTTGTGGCATCAGCGGCAACATTCGGAAAGAATACTTATTTTGGAAAGAATTGCTTCAGTGGAGTTTTATCAGGAACTTCCTCGTATTCTTGAGACACATCTTGTGGTACATAAGCAGTTGGTTCTTCTTTTTCTTCTTCTTCTTCACTCTCTTCAGTTGAGAGCACACATTCTGTGTCATCTCTGTCACTGCTCGATCAAGCAGGAACAAATGTATCAAACCTGGACCTTTTGTGACTTGTCTCTTCATGACCTGTTCTCTCAAACATTTTACTCGATCGACGAGTATGAAAGGTGGATGATCTTGGCCTTTTACCCAATGCCGAAATATCAGATGTTTCATCAACATCTATTGGATTGTTGTCATCACCTGGGTAGCTAATGTCTAAAGGTTCATCTAAACCTTTAAGTACTATAGCTTTGTACAAGTCCTATGTGGATGGTGAAGAAGATAACCGGCAAGGTTGCTGCAGTTCATTTTGCGCAGATGATTCAGTGTTCATAGGATGGCTAGTACTCATAGGGGTGTTGGTCGGTGTGTTGGCTGATATTCGTGTTGACATTGGAGAGGTTTCCATCGATGAATATTGTGGATAAGGTTTTGGGAATTTAGGGGTTGAAATTGAGGATGGAGTTTGGAATGGTGATGATTTCATCAGGTAGGTAGGATTATACCCAAGGTGTGATGTGATTTCCCTTTTTTTAAAATTATTTTTAGGGAAAATCAAAAATGGAAAAAAATACAAATGAGAAGAATATTTATATATATGACACACCTTTCTAAGTAGGGGTGGGCAAAAAACCCGAAGAACCGAAAAAACCGAATCGAAATCCGATTCGGTTTTTTTCTCAATTTTTTTTTGAAAAACCGAATCAGGATTTAGTGATTCGGTTCGGTTTTTAAATTTTGGATACGAACTGAACCGAAAAAACTGAATTAAATATATAATTATTCTTATTTTTTATTTTAGGCTACTACTATCTCTTGAATCATAGCCATTTGAAGTCAATCTATGAAGCATTTATGGAAGTCGAATGTTGCATGAACTTGATTAACATATCACAGAAGCATTGACATAAAATGTAGGGAGAGAAAGTAGTTGTAAATTGGTGAAACTTTAAATGGTCATAACTCTGCGCTCGAATGTCCGTTTTACGTAAAAAAAATTGATTTTGGGTATTTTTTCGAGACGGGGCAGGCTCAAACTGCCACAAAGCGGTTTGGCGCAGCCAATTTTTATGAAAACGTCCGTTTTTCCAATCAATTTATGTTTTCCCCCAAATCGATTTCTAATTTTCCGTTTTCCTTGTTAAACATCTCACGATACACAATAGATTTCAACGTCGAAATTTCATGGTAGGGTAGGTGTGAATGTCAATTTCAGTTTTGGAAATTTAATTTTTTTTAAAAAATAAAAAATTCCTCGACCTGACCCGATCCGACCCGGCCCACTAGAAAAAACTGATATAATCTGATACGTTCAGCGATATAAACCAAACATATCATTTTTTAAAAAAAAAAAGTTGTATTCATTTTTTTTTAAAAAAAACTGATATTTATTCGGTTCATATTTTTCGGATACAAAACGAACCGAACCGATATACGCCCATCCCTATTTCTAAGCAACAAAAATTCTTTAGTTTTAGGAGTTTCATATTTTTTACACAATAACTTACACCTAAAATAATGGGATGAAAAAAAGATAAATATCACGGTAGGAATTCAATTTAATTTTATCATTTTAAAGTTTGAAATTTTTATTAAAACAAGGAAAAAAAATAGGGAGAAAAATTAACTGATTTTTCTAAAATCAGTTAAGAACAACATCCCAACAAATATCACAATCTGAAAATGTCAACAACAATGTTGACAACATTTTGGACGATACAAGTATTTTGATCCCTAAAAAAAATTTATTTTGACAATAAATCAAGACATGTTTTATAAGTATTTTATGAGTTTAACCACTGAACCAATGTAACATTTTTCCATCGTGTCCTTGATCTAATCATAAAACAAATACAACAGATTTTCGTGTCAAAAATAAGAATATTTATTTAGTATTCTCAAAATTCTTTTGAAGAACTCGATACTCCTATAGAATAGGAACAATATCTTTTCAAGAGCTTTGCCCATTTTTCACAGTTGCCAAAAATTTGTAAAGGCTTTATCTTATTTTGATACTCCATTTTTATGATATCTAATATCATCGCAGAGAACAGTATCACTTTGGAATCTTGTTCTTATTGAAGGATCATGCTCGTGTGACCAAAAGTAATGCACTATGCAGCAACAATAATCAGATTATGATATTACATAGGTAAATGTCACCCGAAATGCTAGAGACATTTCAGCCGACATTCACCAAAAAATGCCTTTTTAGAGATTACAAAGACCAGGGATTTCTTCAAACTAAAAAATCTCTCATGGTCCAAAGCTTTTGTAAAAATATCAGCTAGTTGATGAAGAGTGTCCACATGTTCAATTTGAACTAGCTGTATTTCAGCCAGATCTCTTAAAAAATGATGTCTAATATCAATATGTTTGTACGTGAGTGCTGAACTGGATTTTTGGAAATATTTATAGCACTCAAATTATCACAATACAAATTAAAATGTTACTTGAAAAACCATAGTCGTCTAACATGTGTCTTAGCCATATTAATTGAGAGCAACAACTTCCAGCTGCTACATATTCAGATTCAGCAGTTGAAAGTGAGACATAATTTTGTTTACGACTATACCATGAAACAAGATTATTACCAAGTTAAAAACATCATCCACTTGTACTCTTCCTATCATCCACATCACCAGCCCAATCAAAGTCACTATACCCTATTAAATTAGGATTAGTGTCTTTGAAATACCAAATTTCCAACTCACATGTGCCGACAACATATCTAATGATACGTTTTACGGTATTTAAGTGGAAAATTTTGGGACAGGCTTGAAATCGAGCACAAACACAAACTCTAAACATAGTATCTGGGCGACTAGCAGTGAGATAAATAAGGCTACCTATCATAGATCGATACAATGTTGGGTCGACATTTTCCCCAACATTAACTTACATATCTTCTGTGATGAACCCATTGACGTTTTCACCTGTTTAGCATTCTCCAAACTAAATCTCTTAACTAGATTCTTAGCATATTTACTTTGTGAGATGAAAATTCCATCTTCACTTTGCTTAATCTGCAAACCTAAGAAAAAAGTTAGTTTTTCAATCATGCTCATTTTAAATGTCGATGACATAGTTTCAACAAATGAACTTAGGTACGACTGTGAAGTCGATCCAAAGACTATGTCATCCACGTAGATTTGAGCAATTATAATATCTACAACATTCTTTGGTTCTAATGTAGATATAAAATAAGAAAGACTAACCTTTTGGTATATGGTAGACATACACACATACCTAACAATGTCTCTGTAATTGAGTGGTTCTTTCCCTCTTGTTCTAATTCCCTAAAAAACTCACCCTATCACCTGACCTGTTGGATAATTCTTTCTAATCCTTGATAAGGGGTCCCTTCTAACTTGATCTGTCAATTCAGCATTTGACTCCTCATTCGCATCCTCTGTGATCTTTGGTTTAGGTTCAGATGTTGCTTAAGATGTGACAACATTTGGGGCAACATCTGGTTCTTCAGCAATCTGCACATTTTCCACTGAAACTGTAATGTTATTTTTAGTTGTATTTCTTGTAAAATCAGAGAAATTGTAAAAAACAACATTTACAGATTCTTGTACAGTTTTGGTCCTTAGATTGTACACTCGATAAGCATGACTATTTTGAGAATAGCCAACAAAAATTCCTTTGTCATTTTTAGAGTCAAACTTTGCCAACTTATCTCTATCATTTAAAATGTAACAAATACACCCAAAACATGAAAGTAACGCAAGTTAGGTTTCTTTCCATTTATTAGCTCATATGGTGTCATCTTTATTTCAGGCCTTAGATAGACTCTATTAGTGATGTGACAAGCAGTATTTAAGGCTTCAACCCAAAAACGTTTTGACATTTTTTTAGAACTAAACAAAACTCTAGCCATTTCTTGCAATGTTCTATTCTTCCTTTCTGCTACCCCATTATGTTGAGGAGTTTTGAGAGCTGAAAACTCATGGGAAATTCCTTTTTCTCACAAAAATTTGTGAAGGAGCTATTTTCAAATTCTTTTCCATGGTCGGATCTATCCGAAAAATAGGAGAATAGAACAAGTTTCTAATTCTAGAGTGCAAAATTTTAAACATGTCAAAAGTTTGTAATTTTTCTTTCAAAAAATATATCCATGAATATCAAGAAAAATCATCTACTATCACATAGGAATACCTCATGCCTCCTAAACTGTCTACATCAATTGGACCCATAAGATCAATGTGCAATAATTGAAAACAGTGAGACATACCTGAATGTTGTCCGTCATTTTGAACAACATTATGGGAAATACGGGTTTGCTTACCTTTTAAGCAATCTTCATAGACAGTTTTACCTTTATGGCTAAGATTGTGTAAGCCTCTAACCGCTTCATATGAGATCAATTTTTCCAGATTGCGGTAGTTAACATGTCCCAACTTTTGGTATCACAGTGTTGTGTCGTCGAGCTTGACATTATTGCAAGTTTCTTATCTCGCAACAAGATAGCAATTATCACCTGTTCTAGTACCTGACATAACACATTTATTAGCTTCATTTGTAACTTTACAGGCATTCTTATTGAATTTTACCTCAAGATTGTCATCACACAGTTGACTAATACTAATTAAATTAGCCATTAAACCCTCAACATGTAAGATATTTCTTAAAGCTGGAAATCCAGAAACATCCAAGATTTCTCTTTCAATTATTTTGCTTTTACTACCACCTCCATAAGTTACATTACCTCCATTGAATGACTCATATTATTTTAAAAACTCCTTTGTACCTGTCATGTGGCGAGAACATCCATTATCAAAGTACCAAGAACCTGAAATGTTAGTTCTTAAAGCAGTTATCGCAACATTACAAGTTACATTCATTTTGGGGACTCAAACTCTTTTAAAACATTGTTTACCATTCCGCTATGAAATGTTGCTTGAAATGTTGTCTGAAATGTTGGACAACCTTTTAGGCAGCATTTCGCTCTCAGAATTCTGAAGTTTGAAGCAGTATGATTTTAAGTCTCCTGGGGAGTTACAATGATGACACACAAACTTCATATTCTTTGACACATATGAGAACTTATCTTTTATTTCTTTTTTCTTTTACAAAACATATTTTCTCATTTTTGTCAAATACACTAGAGCCTATAGTTTCAAAAGAGTTTTGGTACCCAATACCTGTATGTGACGGTTTACTAAAGCTTATTATTTCATCCAATATAGAAGTTTCTGGGGAACGTTTCTTCGGCTACATCTAGTTTTGCATGAATCTTACCAAATTCTAAATCCTTTTTAGTAAGTGCAACCTCTAATCGGGTTATTGTGCCATTTTTATCTACATTCTCACGAGTTAAAGATTTAGCATTTGATTCAAGTTGCTTGGATTCAACGATTAAGGCTTGACAAATATTTTGTAATTCCTTAATCATCTCATCGTTACATTCAACTTGATTCAAACACTCAGCCTTACCACTAGAAATAAAACCACTAAAGCAATTAACATCAAGATAGTTAAAGAATATGTACCTTTCGGATATTGCTGGAGATGCAGATGTTGCCTGAAATGTCATGACATCTGAGGCAACAGTACAGACGACATCTTCATTATCTGACAGAGATTGTTCGTAAACAGTGGCCAACATTGCTTGTGATTCGACTTCTTGATCTCCTTCGTCTTCTCATTCATCACCACTAAGCGAGACCTACAGATTCTTACCAAATTTTCTTAGAGTGTTCGCACATTTATTAGCATAATGACCCCAACTCGAGCATGCATGACATTGCACAGACTTTAGTTGTTTGGGATCAAATTTGGTACGATCTGAATTGGTTCTTCTTAGTAGACTTCCTTTTTTAGTACTTGAAAATAACTTTGTGGGCTTTTGGTTGAAGCCTTGGCTTTGATGCTGTTTAAATTTGGATTGATTCCTTTCATTGTTGAACTTCCTCACCATCGAATTGTATTTTCGAGTGAGTAAGTCAACATTAGCACCTTCACCAAATTCTTCAAGATATTCATCCTCTTCATTAATTTGATTTTTCGAGGATTGGATTTGAAGTACCACATTTTTGCTCTTATATAGTTCCCTTTGATTCTCAATGTTCATCTCATAGGTTTTGAGAATGATCATTACGGTATAAAGATCCATAGTAGTAAGATTATGCGCTTGTTCAATGACACAAATCTTTAAGTTAAACTTTTCAGGAAGAAAGCGGAGAGCCTTTTTAACAAGTTGAGTGTTGGTTAATGGTTCACCAAGCACTTGACATTCATTAGATATGTCAATCAACTTTTCAAAATAGGATTTAATGTCATCTGCTTCTTCCATCCTTAAACGTTCATATTTGCTCATGCGTATGCGTAGCTTTGTACGACAAACACTTGAGCTACCTTCACAATGAATTTGCAAAGTATCCCATGCATCCTTAGCCGTAGGGCAGTTTTGAATGAGTTTGAACATGTAAAGATCAACCCATCCAAAAATTGTATTTAGGGCCTTTTCATTAAAACTAGCGTTATTGGTTTCTTCCGCCGTCCATTCGGATTCAGGTTTAACAAGAAAGTCACATTCCTCATCCGGCGGCAACATTGAAACAACATACCCATTGGTAATAGATCTCCGTGCCCTAACATCAATTGATTTGATGTGAGAATGTAGGTGAATCTTCCAATAGGCATAGTTTGTACCATCTAAAATGGGAAGTCTATTAATATTTGGATTAGCCGGATCCATAGCTTCAAATGATAGGACCAAACACTTATTGTGTTAAGTGTAGGCTCTGATACTGTTTAACGTGAAGTAAGGCAAAACTGTTATGAAAAATGTTGATCCGAATGTTGTGACATTTGTTCCAATATTTTTATACATTCAAATCAGTCCTTTAGAAGATATGTTGGGTCAAATGTCACAACACCAAACACAAAACTCCATGTGAAAATCTGAATTAATGTTTGGGATTTTGAGACATCCCCTCCAACCCCACCAAACAATTATAAATTGTAGTACAAAATTGAGTAAAAGAAAATGTACTTTTCTTTCTAATTTAATTATCGTATACTCAACCTGACTTAATTTATATCTGAAAAATACGATAAATAAATATTAAAAAGATTACAAAATTATATGAGAAGCAGTAAATTTGAAATTATGCATCTTTTTCTAATTACATAAGTACATAATACCCTTTAGTCAATATAGAGAAGAAAAAATACTAACAAAAGAGAAGGGAGCATTATTATTTTTTTTGATATCCAGCTTCCAGACTATTGCTGAAGATAGTAGTCCCGGTCCCTTAGCACTACTACCAGTAAATCGCGGGATGTGCCTGAATGACCAGGGATTGAGAACAGAGCAACGGATATCACCTACAAGGTCCTACCCCAGAATAGAGCAAATTGCTCCCACCAGGGTTCGAACCCACACTACAAACTTTCAGCTGAATTTTAAGTTCCCCTTTGCCATCCAGCTATGCCAAGGGGACGAGAAGGGAGCATTATTGATTTGATGGTGAAGGTACAATAGTCAAAGCTTAGAAGTACGTGCAAAACGTCAATTTTTTTTTTTTATATATATATTCCAGCTTTCCGCCTTACACCAGATTATTCCTGGAGCTAGTAGTTCCGATCCCTCAGCACTACTATCAGTAAATTTTAAGTTTCCCTCTTTTGCCATCCAACTATGCCCGGGGGACGTAAGTTATTCTTCTTTAATAGGGACTTGGGTAATTATACGGATGATTGCTCAACTTATTTTATTATATAGAAATCATTAAAATATTCTTTTGTGTGAATAGATTGTCTTACATTTTCTAAATATCATAAGATGTTAATAAAAAAACGTTCTAATGTGTCTAAGTATCATAAAAATGTTTTGATTGTTTTCTCCTAATGATTTTTATCTTATGTAATATGATTGATTTTTTTGTTACAAAAAGTAGTTTAGTAACTTTTAAAATATTTAGATAAAATTTGATAACTTTTTCATAGTACAAAATAGATAAAGACTTATGTACAGCAATGTAAAATTTGAAAACCCATAAATAAAATTAGGGGTAGCAGGGCTACAGGGTACCCAAATACCTGACCGGAACCGACACTAACGGGTAGGTTCCGGGTAGATATATTATAATAACGGATATGTTCCGGATAGTAAAATTAGAAACCGATCAATGTCGGGTCCGATTCCGGTTCCGACAAATAGAGACAGGGTACCCGGACCCGGAACCGTTACTCGGAACCTATGAATATCAAAGTGGCCACATTTTAAATTAATCTCGTGGTTACATTTGCATAATTCCTCTTTAATACCCCCAACCTTTTAAATTAACAATTTTGGGTCCTTTTTGTTTTTAAATCGGTTGAGCCTAGTCCAATAAGGACCAGGCCCAGCCCAATCGCCCTTTAAACAAGTGGCTAAGGGCAAACACCCTCACTTCACTTCTTTACTCTCCAAGGGTTGTGAACCCTAGTAGCCACCACCCCACCACTTCGCCTTTTTCGTCTAAAATGACAAAAGCTTAAGGGAATTTTCGCCTGTGCCAGATCGTGCATAGTCAAATTCGGCAAGGGTATTAATGAGCCTTGTCTTCTCCTCCCTCTCTGATAGTATGTCGTATCGATAATACCTTCCCCTTTCTCTTCTGTGATTATTAATGGATTTTGCCCCATCTGAAATTAAAAAAAAAGATTTCCTATTAGCCGATTTCATTATCTCTTAACTTGGAACCAAGCCCTTTGGTGGATCCTAAACTAGCCCTAATTAACCCTTTCAAACTGAAACTTGTGTTTTCTGTGTGTGCGAGTGTTTTGAGTGTGGAAGCAGAAGATTCAAGCCGCTACCTCGAATCCTAGGTTGCCCTTGCAAAAGGTAAATGCCCTCCATTTAAGTATTTTTTAATTTCACTGTTTATGTGCATTATGTGATTATTGATATGCTTAGTTAACTAAATTGATTAATATTTTACTCCATGAAATTAAGGAATTGGATTTATAGGGTACTCAAGAACCTACCCGAAACCGCAGGGTCCGGGTAGGTTCCGGGAAGTGATTGCTACAGTTAGGTTTTGGGTAGTAAATTTAGAAACCGATCTTTTACTGGGTAGGGTCCGGGTAGTTCAAAAAATTAGGGTACCCGGACCCGCTCACCCCTAAATAAAATTAACCCTGAAATTTGCAATTCAACGGAAGTAAACAAAAGTAGACAATACTAGTAAGACCTCTTCCCAATACTTCCTCGGCCTACCTCTACCCCTCCTGTACCCGTCCATAGCCAACCTCTCACACCTCCGCACTAGGACATTTTTGTCTGTCCTCTGCACGTGCCCAAACCATCTCAACCTCGCTTCCCGCATCTTATCCCCCACCGAGGTCACTCCCACCCTGTCTCAAATATCATCATTTCTAATTTTATCCCTCCTTATATGCCCACACATCCATCATATCATCCTCATCTCCGCAACTTTCATCTTTTGGGTGTGCGAAGTCTTGACCGGCCAACACTCCACCCCCTACAACATAGTCGGTCTAACCACCACCCTATAGAACTTGTCTTTAAGTTTTGGTGGAACCTTTTTATCGCACAAGACTCCAGATGTGAGCCACCATTTCATCCACCCTGCCCCAATACGATGTGTGACATCGTCATCAATCTCTCAATTCCCTTGGATAATAGACCCGATGTACTTGAATCTCCCTTTATTTAGAATGACCTGAGTATCAATCCTCACCTCCACGCTTGTCTCAAGGTCGCTCCCGTTACTGAGCTTGCACTCTAAGTATTTTGTCTTGGTCCTACTCAGCCTGAACCCTTTATACTCCAGAGTCTGTCTCCAAACCTTCAACTTAGCGTTCACTCCGATGTGAGTCTCATCAATCAGGACTATGTCATCTGCGAATAACATACACCATGACACCTCCCCTTGGATTTGCCGCGTCAGTACATCCATCACAAATGCAATAGGAGAAAATAATATTGATATTAGTTTTGGTATTATTTAATTCTTTGTTTAGTAGTGTTTTCAATTTATGTACTAATACATGTATTGGTTATATATTCTATTCATATTCAATATAATTCAGTAATCAGTACTATTCGTATACATAATAAATTACAGCATCAGTATTATTCTTACATGCCCAAGAATTTCGTTATTTCAATTTTGCTAGTCCTTGGGAATATCATAGCGACGGATAATTCAGAATCAGAATAAATCCAGTCCATGGGACAAATCAATAGGAAATGATATTTGCCTCGTAAGAATAAGAATTCACTTCTATGAAATGAAAGAGTTTCAAGGAAATTGTCTTGATCGTCGGATATCATTGAGAAAGAAATAGGAAGAAGTGTTATTGAGCGATTTCTTGCAATTCTTCCCAGGTGAGGCGAAAAGAAAGACTTGGGTTGGCTCACTCTGGTACCGTAGTAGGTAAATTTTAAGGTGAAAGAGACATAACTTTGGGCTTTGTTGATTTTCTGCGTATTGTCAAGTTCTTAGACGAGGTTTTTTAACAGAACTTCAATAGACGAGAGGTGTAAGCATCCCGTGTATCAATTTTGTGTGTTTAGATGGTCACCATGGCCTAGAAAGTGGAGAAATATCTCTTCCTAGTCCGGAGAAGGAACTCAAAAAGATAATAGAGTCAAAATCAAAAAAGAATCCAACGCTCTAGTCGAATTTGCGCTCTCTCAAAATGCATTTACGCCTGCGAGTGTTCTCCCCGGTCTTACAAATTGAGATTTCGAAAGGGGTGCTTGCTGGAGGTAGCAGTACAACCATAGTACCATAGGGATGGTGAGAGTTCATAAGAGCTCAAATTTAGATAGGTGAAATATCTCACACAACGCAAACATAAATGAGAACTAAGCATAGTTTAACTCCCTAGCAGAAGAATTGACTTACATCTCCTTTCTTCATTGATTTGGGGGATAAGGAACCGTCTACCAGTTGGGAAGCTAGACATCAAGTCAGTGATTTGATGAGGATCACCCCCTTTTTGACGTCTGTCTGAGGACCTATGTTAATGTTTTGGAAATGGGATGTTCGCGTTGTGCTTCCTGGACAAAAGCTGGTTAGCCTTTTTGGATTCTTTCTCTCGTCTTACTACTGTTTATTAATAAATATCATTGGATGAAGTTCATTTTATCCTTCCTTTGAGATGAATCTTCAAAAGTCTTTATGATAAGCGGTCTTCCTTTCCCCTTACTAGGATCAAATAGGAAAATTCAAAAAAGTATTATACTAGCATCTCTTTTGGTTCTTCGGTCATCCAGAGGTGTATATTCCCATTCTGCCTGAATCCGGTATCATAATCCCCGGGGTGTTTGGAAATAGAGAATCTAGGTTTCAACTATCTACCTCGAGTTCGGTCTTGAAAAAAATTGAGCAAGATACGAACATTAGAAGCATGGATTAGGAATAAATATATAATATTCTTGATCAGTCCTTTTACTAGTCTTCTCGGTTGGAATCATAAAGGCTAGATCAATAAAAGAAAGATAAGAAAAGTGTACAAGATTTCAACCGGGCTACCTCTGAAGGAAGGTGGCAGCAAGATCCGGGTGACCAGAGTGATCAACAACTTGATCAACTTAAGGGAACGTTTTGCAGGTCTGTGAAGCTTAGCACCCAAAATATCTGTCTGTACAAACGATCTAGGCCTCTATTCAGAGTTTCCCTCCCTCTCCCCCCTCCCCCCGTCTTTTTCTGTTGATATATATGGACTGATTAAATAAATTTTTTGAAATTAGACAGGTAAAGAAGGAGAATTCGAGATTCTAAAGTTTAGAGAAGAACAACAAAAAAGATAAGAGAAAAAAGAAACATACAAAAAATATACCCTATTCATTTAATACAACACAACAACAATATACCCAGTGAAATTTCATAACATGGGGTCTGGGGAGGGTAGAGTGTACGCAAATCTTACATCTACCTAGGTAGGTAGAGCGGCTATTTCCGAAAGACCATCGGCTCAAGACAAAACATAAGCACAAGCAAAGCAAGATAAACGGTCAGACCCGGATAAGAAATTTAAAGCATTCTGGAAAAAGAAGCAGTAACTAACGCAGGTAAATAAGATAAACAAAGTACACTAAAGAACACATAGCAGCAGAAATCAAACGACAGGAGACTATAAAAAAATATTGTGCCTACTAGTATGATAGTCTAATCAGGCCTACAATAATGACACTACAACTACCAGTTTGTAAGCGTAAGTAAGACTATGCTCAACTACCTACTACCCTAATCTGTGTCCTCCACAACCCCATATCTAAGGTCATGTCCTCAGTAAATCGCCCCTGCACCATATCCCGTTTAATCACCTCTCCTCAATACTTATTCGGCCTACCTCTACCCCTCCTCAACCCGTCAATAGCTAACCTCCCACACCTCAGCAATGGGGCATTTGTGTCTTTCATCTGCACATGCATGAACCATCTCAACCTCACTTCCCGCATCTTATCCTCCACCGAGGCCACTCGCACTCTGTCCCGATATCATCATTTTGAATCTTATACCTCCTTGTATGCCCACACATCAATCTCAGCATTTTCATCCCCACAACTTTCATCTTTTGGATGTGCGAAGTCTTGACTGGCCAACACTCTGCCCCCTATAACATAGTCGGTCTAACCACCACCCTATAGAACTTGCCTTTAAGTTTTGGTAGCACCTTTTTATAGCACAAGACTCCAGATGCGAGCCTCCATTTCATCCACCCTGCATCAATACGATGTGTGACATGTCATCAAATCTCTCAATTCCCTTGGATAATAAACCCGAGGTACTTGAAGTTTCCTTTCTTTGGAATGACCTGAGTACCAAGCCTCACCTCCACGTCTGTCTCATGGTCGCTCCCGTTACTGAACTTGCACTCCAAGTATTCTGTCTTGGTCCTACAACCCTTTAGACTCCAGAGTCTGTCTCCAAACCTCCAGCTTAGCGCTCACTCCGCTACGTGTCTCATCAATCAGGACTATGCCAACATAACTAATCCCAACATAACCGATCCCAATAAAATTAATCTCACTATTGCTAATATATACCTTATTCAGTACTATTCATATACATTCTACTATATGATCCCTCAATGCTAGTACGTAGTATAATCTGGTTCCGACTTGCAGAGAAGGAAGAAATGAACTACTACATATAGCTTTAAACATTTTAAGATTTATGGAATAACCTTAATCATATATTTATGTCTAACTTTTACTTTAAACTTGCATTACCCAAATTTAGGACAAAATAACATTACTTATGACCATGTAATTATTGTCATAAGCCACGTGGCTGTGATGGTGTTATAATGTGTAGACTGATAGCCTACTTCTTTTGTTTTTGACTTTTATGTACTCATAGTCAAGTATTTTCACATGATTGTATATTCTCTTTAAAAAAACGTGGGATGCCGTATTTGGAGATGTTGTTGACTTATAACAACCTTCTATGTCGTTATTATTTTTCTTTTTGGAAAATTAGAAAGCTGTTTTGCACAAATTTTAAAAGCAACATTATTTTTTGTGGGTCATAAGATACCCGAAAAGTAAAGATTGTTCTGTTTTTTCCACAAAAATATGGAGGGGTACAATTAGGTTATGGGAGGGTAGCTAGGGTGATTATTTATGTCATGGAGTTTAGGTTTTATACAATTATTGAGTAAACGATAGTTACACAATAAAGTCAAGTATAAGATAATTACAACTGCTGAATTATGTTTCGGCTACACCGTGAAAGGAGAATGAAGGCTGGAACATCAATGTGCGTCTATTATATTGTCTGATATATAGTTTCCATTTTGAGAATGTCCAGTATTATGCGGCTTTCTTATATCTTTTGCTAATCTCGATAATATTATATTTTAGAATGATACAGAAGGGAGAGGTCAAAAGTGTTTATACGGTAAAATCAATATATATTCGCTAACAAATTTTTTTTTATTCTGATCAATTTTTCTATATTTTATTTTACTTTTACAAATCTTTCCAAAAATTGAGAATATTTTCTTATTGCTTGAACACTACAAGAAAAGGCTTATTTTGCAGAGGTTTTTTCTTAATTTTGTGGCGATTTCCGACCTCCGCAAATGGAATTGTGGAGGTTTTCAGAAACACCAAGGTTATATGCGCCATGCCGCATTTTGTGGTGATTTTTAAAAACCTCCACGACGACCTCCGCAAATTGAAAGTGTAATTAGTGGGGGTTTTAAAGTCAACTTAGGGGGTGGTCTGTGACCTCCACAACATAATTTTAATAATCCAAAATATATAATTTATGAAATTTTTTAATTGTCGCAGTATGATTTGAATTTAAAAAAAATAATAATTAGTGGCGGTGTACAACCGCCACAATATAAGCTTTATATTTAAAAATATTTTAATATGTTGGGATCTACAATCTCCATAATATAATTTCATTATTTTATAAAATTTAATTTGTGGGGGTCGATTACCGTGACAAATTGATTATTGAAATGTGTTTTCTTCTCAATAAAAAAGTTCATTGCATGATTAAATAAGACCAAGCTTGTATAACAATATGCATATCAAATAAATAGTTTACTTAATAATATACAACATAAATCAAATTTCATAAAAATAATCCATAATAGCAAAAGTCACAAATTCAAATACTTTACTACCTAAGAAACTGAAGCAATATAAACTGATGTATGCTAAACATTACTACTATTTCATAGAAGCAAAAGTGGTTCTATATTGAAATAAATAAAATTCTAAGTATTTGCTTGATCATTTCCATTGATGTCACCCAATAATTCTCTTATATTCACTGGTGATGTAGATTCACTCACGACATCATCGCTAGGCTGAAATAAAAAAAATATATTCGATGAGAAATTTAAAAGCTAACGTCTAACTAATTAGAAATCAATATGCAATACATTAACTAAATCAGGTTAAATGGAGCATTTAGGAAAGAAAAGAAGAGAATTAGACATATATAAGTAGTCACTATTCAATCTCAGTAGCCTATATAAATGAGCTAATGGAAATATTTAGATTCTTCCCATTTAAGTTCCCAGGAAACTAAATCAAATTTAACAGAATTTGTACTTTTTCAATTAAGATTAAAACAAATTGATACTCAAAATGCAATCCAAATAAAGCGTGTAAGTCTTAACTGAAACACATTTACACTAGATAGAATCAATTTGACATAGGCGGTTCAAGATGTTCATTATGTCTCAATAATTTAACCAACACACCTGAAAAGATAACGGAGAAAACATATAACACAAAACATAAATTCCAATGTTCTTACTTGTGGTTGAGGAGCAAACAGATTGGAAAATTCTTCAGGAACCCCTCCTTCCTTGGATATCATGTAATCCTTCAGCGCAGTCAAGGTTCCTTCTAATTGGGATTCCAAACGTGCAACCTTTTGATGCAAATAGGTAGAAGTTGCGGATGACACATCAAAGCTAGTTGAAGTGTTCAGATCATTAAGTCGTCGCTTGAAATTATTGAATGTATTTGAAGGAACTACTCCCATACCCATACATCGTACCCTCCCATAGTGCTCTGCCCCTAACACCTTGCCGATAATATCATCTGCAGAAATTTCACTCACTGCCTTGACTCAGTTGAATTTGTTCCTACAAGCAGAAAAATTATCAATTAGTATTATCAAATCATATATATACCTCTCCATTTTATTGAATAACCTACTAGCTGGCTAGTCATGAAATTTATTCTTAAAATTTACTTGACATTCAACAGTTTTATAGTAATTAGTAAAGGTTACCAATTATGAAAGCACTCACATTAACCTCATCACTAAATTCTGTAAAATCAATCACCATGCTCGTAAAGTCATCCACAATTCATTAATCAGAGACAAGATAAATAGATTCACAGATCATAGAGGAAAAAATCATAAAAGAAAGTGTGTAACTTTAATTTCATGTTGTGATACTTTAAACAATGAAAATTATACTGAAAAAATGTTAGCATGGTGCATGGCTCTGCCAACATTAGTGTAGCAGACTTCTTTCATTTCTACCAAGTAATACATGAGATTGGAGTTTTATTTGCTAAAAGGAAGTGAAGATATAGCTAGCAGCTCTTCATTTGCCTATGTGCTATCTCTACGCACAAATTAGCCAACTAACATTATAAGAGTTACATAGATGGCATAAGTTGGGAGTATTTTTAATTGATCACCAATGACACACTTGACGAGATCTCAACTGTAACAGGACTAAATGCCACAGAAGGAATAACGATAAACTTCTAATGCTAACAACAGAGAGTTTCAAACATTTTCCTTCCAATAGCAAATAAAAGCCAAATATCCAAAGATTAACATGTCAAACTTGGATCAAAACTGAACTGCTAACACGTTAACACCACTAAAAACTGGAGTAGGAAATATTAACTGATAAAATAGGAATAGTAAATTACTATATGTATACATCATACTCCATTTTAACCAAGTTAAATCAAAGAAAAATATATTGAGTAATTCCAACAGATTCATCAACTCCTAAACTAAAGACAATAGCTCAAACAATTTTGTACTTGACCAAGTTGGCGCAACTATTAATCAATCTTAAAGAGCACTAGATATTCCCAAGGGTCTGACTTTAATCATTTACTTATTCTGACTAATAACTCGCACAAGTATATGATGTGCTTCCCATTACAACAACAACAACAACATACCTAGTAAAATCCCACAACGTGGGGTCTGGGGAGGGTAGAGTGTACATAGACCTTAACTCTACCTTGGTAGGTAGAGTGGTTGTTTCCGCGAGACCCTCGGCTACAAAAACATCACAAGAATGCTACAAATCCAAAATAAAAGTACTAATATGCAGGGCAGTTTGAGAATCATACACAAAATAAAATTATCAGTCTTCAATGAAGGAAACACAAATTTACTCTAAAGACTAGGCAAAAAAGCTTGTTGGATGGATCTACATCCCATATAACATGTTTAAATAAAATCCAGAATTGTAACAGAAAAGGCCTCACCAGCCATGAAAACAAAAAGAATCCGGCATACTTCTTCCAACATTTTAGATTTCTTGTAATGAAAGTCAGGCCAAATGGTGCTATATGTTTATCCTAGTAACGACCAATACCCTGCACTCTAATCAAACCATTTGTGTATCCACTGAAAATTGTGCTTCCATCAGCACTCCAGCTCAAACTAGGGCAGTATATAACCTGACGGCTGAAAATTTAATCCAAAAGATTAGCCCCGGACAATATATACAATGTGTTCTAAGCAAATCCATTCTAAATGGGATTTCAACTACAGCTAGCAGGACCTAAAATGATTATGTGAAAATACCAAAGTGAATAAGTAAGATACCAAATCTATGAAGGCACCTAATTAAAGTAATTAACTGGATATGCTATGATCAAACTTAAACTCCAAGTGTCTTAGACCTGAAGCAACAAATTGAACAAGCTGGTTAATTGCTAAGGAAGACAATAATTGCATAGTTCATCAACTAATATCATTTCTTAATTCAGCTAAATGCTTGTCTGATATGTTAAGCAGAAAAATAATGAAAACAACTAAGCTAGTAGCAAGCAAAGCATCAAAGAAAGTAACTTGAATAAATAGCCCCTACCCCAACACACAAAAAACTACTACTTCACTAAAGAATTAGAGTTTGTCTACATTCCTGAAAGAGGCGCAAGAAATCACGTGATAAGAGTTGGGGAAGCTTTCATCTCCTCCAGGCACAAGTCTTCACAACGGTAGATTTTGAGGGAGAAAATATACCTATTTCATGCACATGTAAGAAAAAGAAAAGAAGTAGAAAATAAGTAAACAAAAGCAGTGATTTGATACGAAAGGCATACAAAATATTGAAAGGAACATTCTCTAACCAGGCATTGACTCAATTAAAATGGAACTGAAAAAGAACAATGAAAAGCTTTGGTAAAGTACTACAAAAGGATAAATAACAAAGATTATATATTTTAAGCTTTTAACAAAAGGGAGAGCGTTACAGAACATATAGACGAAGAAGAGAAAAGGGAGAGGCCTCTTTTCTTAGAAACAGATGGAAATGGTACCTTGTGGGATTGGGAGGGAGACAAGATAAAAGAGTTAACAGAAATGAACCATTAGCACAGTTAAAATCAAATTGAAAATAAAATCTGAAATTTGCAAAAAGAGAACAATCAAAATCCCTAAAACTATATTTTTTAAAAATTGGTACTGTCAGAATCCCTAAAACTATTAGTATCAAAGCAACACTGCTAAGTAGAAAAATATGAAATAAGCATGCTTTTGGTGAAAACAATAGAAGTAATAATAAGACTTACCTACTAATTTCCAGGAACTGTGATAAATATGAGAACAAGAAATAGATACCTTAATAATTTTGTGGAAGAACAACCTCTGCCAACTACAGAAAGACTTCATTCACTGTATAATCTGATCAAGAAGGAAGCAAACACAAAATTCATTACTCTAGCAAGTTCTTAGATATATTCCTTCTTATATGATTATATGTATCCGATCACTCATATTTTGCAGATAAGGGAAATATTTAGAAAGTCAGATAAAGGATGTGTGCATGATTAGCACAACAGAAAGCCAAGAAAGTTGATCTAAGTATAACTCACCGAGCTAGACTAGCTGAATTTACAAGTTTATAACTCTTTTTCCCAACTCGTTTGTAGTGTATAAGTCCTAGAACTTTCATCTTAATCCTACTGAGTACTGGGAAAGAATCTGAATTTGATTATCACAACAATACTTTTTTTAAAAAGTATCACAACATAAGTCCACATAATATGATTCTACAATTTAAGATTTCTTGAATAAAGTGAAGGCTTTGTACATATACAATCACTTTTCCAGTACCCCAATATGCCCTTCTATTTATGATTTCTGAAATACCATTTTTCTTAAAAAATATCTCGGAGAGACCCTTCTCGTTTAACTGCTAACTTCAATTTCAACTTCAACATAAATTAAATAAGGCTCGATCATTGCTGGTGGGTGGGTGATTTTCCCCCTTTAAGACCCGATAAGCCATGAAAAATTATACTAACAATTAAAGGAAACAAGACTACCTTCTATGCTGAAATTAATTTTTATATATAAAAAAACATACATGACGAATAAGGGAAATGGCAACTTACGATCTGGACAACCGCGAACTCTAGTCTAAATTAAATTGACGAACTGAGTTCTCCCGAGGATTTGTATGCCCTAGGTCAAACTTAATTGAAATTCAAATACATCAACGTGCAAAGAGGAGATGATCCGGCCCAAAAATCAGAGAATATTGCAAATCACTAATCAAAAAGCAGATGAAGGCATCGACTTAAGGAACAAGAATTCTTTACCTTGCAGGCCAATAATTTTCCCTAAACCCGATAACACTGAGCCAAAGAGACAAGTTAAGTCGGGAAAAATAAAAAAAGGAAAACGACGGAAACTTTTGGCAAATGTTTTATTAAAACTTGACCAAAATTTAATTTGATAAATTGAACAGCCACAATAGAGTTTCTTTTTACTTATTAATTTTAGCAAATCAAGAATCATTTATTATGAAAATAAAATAAAATGTAACAAAATTTTAAAGTTTCTACTATAATTGCTTAAATTTAGAACTCCTAATATTATGAAAATAAAAGACATTAATGCACATATATTTAGTAATTTATTTTTCTTTTATGAACCAATACATCTGTAGATCGATACATAATATTACCAAGATATCTCTCATTTTATCATCAGTGTTCGCTATTTGCACCTTCTAGCGAATATGAATATTTTTAATCTTATCTAATTTTGTATGACTGCACACCCATTTTATCATTTATATCTTTACAATATTCATCTTTTGGTATGTTACAATCTCTATGAATCATTTGATTTTTCTTTTTGAAAATTAAATTCAATGGTATTTGAGATTGATCTTGAATTTGGTGGACTTGATCTTGAATTGTGGTCTTGATATTTAAAACCTGTATAGAAATATTTGGGTGCTTGAATACATATAGCATGTAGAAAAATTTACGGCTTTGATCCACGACCTCTGTATGACTTCTTATTTTTAGCCGTATCGCGCAGGGGTTCCAAACCTATCTTACTAATAATAAGAAAGGGGTTGTCCGACTAGACCAAAAGAGTGATTCAGTCGATACAGAGGTGCGCTTGAAGTGGGGGGTGTGCTTATGAGGACCGCTATTTAACTAATCCTATTTATATTAGGATAAAAAGTTGTGATGAGAGAAAATTCTTTTTCGACCAATCAAATTAAAGTGACATGATCATATTTGATTGATCGGAACATGTCATTTATACACGTGAAGTACTTTTATTTTCATTGATATTTTATCTGACTAGATATGCCACTATCAATTTGACATGTGGCATTATCTTATTAGCTCTTCATTTGAGTTGGTGTGTCATGTCACCTCGGCACAAGCTTGGTCCTCTAAAATAACATGACATCTTGGCCTAATTAACAAAATAGGCTCACCATGTGTAGAACAATTAAATAAGCTAGCCCCATAAAGTACTTTATTTATTAAATTCATATATATTAGATTTATGTATTTTATTTAATTATATTAACTCACAAAAGAATTATTTGGGCTAATATATCTTAGATTTAAAATAGTCCAAATTGTTTCATGAATTTAAATTCAATAAATTTTATATTCTTACTCATTTATTTTTCACTTTGGTAGACATTCTTTTATCACATAACACGGTAGCACTTCTCCATTTCATTCATCCTATTATAACTCAATGAGTGAATTGATAATTTTGCCTATCCTTCCATTCTCTTAAAACAACGAGCCTATATATATATATATATTTAAATCTTTTATATTTTGGTACCGCAATTTCGTCTAGTCTCATCTCAACTTCGCAATTTTCACACAAACTTGTAATGCATGAATTTAGTCTTACTTATATTAATCTCTAAATTACTTCTCTATAGTTCAAGATATTGGCGTACATACTAAATTGTGAGGGTTATTAACTGCCACAAACTATATCAAATCGCGATATTTCACAAACCTCTTCAATTTGAAGCAAATTGTGGAGGTTATCAAGAACCTCCACAACAAGACCGCTACAAAAAGAATAATACAACAGAGGTTAAAAGAAACGCCACAAAATAATCTTATAGTGGGTTTTTTTATAACCCCACAAATAAACCTCCACAATTTAGCATATTTCTTGTAGTGGAATATGACAACTATTAACAGTGATCAGGTAAAAATAGCAACAACTTTGTTATACCAAGTTAAAATATAGTACTAATAATGCACAAAAAATTTCTACAATGAACATATATGACTCATTATATGCTTGTGTTACATATTTAGTAGTACAAGTTTCATTACACGAGATATATGACAGATATCAAAATTCATTTCCACCAAATAAAAAAGCGAAAAAGGAATAAAAGCAAGGGATAAAAAGAAAGAGCCTATACCACCAGAAAGAAATGACTCGATGAACAACATGTTGGAAATTTGCCTTTGATGGGGAGGTGCGTCCACCTATATTTAATAACTTAAACACTAGGGTTCCGTATGTTGGAGGCATTGTCTCTTCATACGTGCATAATCTACTAAGTGAGTAGATGACCGTAGGGCCAAGAATCGTCAAATTTCATTGAGAAATGAAAGAGATATTGATCCACGAAGTAAGGTGTTTGAGGCATGAAAATATGGTGTGGGACAAATCTACCACATCGGTGGGAAAAGTAAGAATTGTTCTCTTTATAAGTCTCAAAATTGGCTAAGGGTTTGGGACCCCAAGGGGTAACCCATGTGTTTGAAGGAGGGAGAACCTAGATGTGCTTGGGTTCAAGGCTAAGCCCACGCGCGTCGCCGCCGCCAGTCCGGTCTCGGGTCACGAGCTTCTTCTGATATTATCTCTCTGGACCCCAAATTACTTAATATTTACATTTTGGTCCCTGGAGTTTCTGAAAAGCTGAAATTGGGAACGACAGAAGGCATAAAGTTTCTGCCTGCCGCTGGAGTTGATTTTTGGAGCATTAAAACTCCATTAATCTGCACCTTAAACCTCACTAACAACTCCTTTATGTTATACATTAAATCAACAATTACTTGACTGATTAAGTCCCTCACTAATGGACATAAACAACCATTACTTGGCCATAAACTGTCATTACTTGGCAGTTGAGGAGTCCCTCCCCCTATGCTATATATTGGAGCTTTTTGGCTCAATTGCAGAGACACAAGAATATATACAACACAGAAACAGAAGAGAGAACAACACAAATTATGTCAAAAAACGTGAAGCACAAACAGTGGACAAAAACAGAAAACTCTTGCTTCCTTTTCCATTCTTCAGCAAGTCGTTTCGTGTTTTTTTCTTCGTCAGAATCAACCTATTTGCTTTGTAGTGTTGATTAGTTGTTGTTTTATCTTGGAAGACTATTGCCCGTTAACGTAAAAGCATATATATATACGGGACAATCTTGTCTTAAAGACAGAGAGCCATCTCTCGATTCAGCCACAGTTGTAACAATCCAGATTTAGAGTTTCTTAATTTCAGATTATCAAGATTTAAGACTCAACAAGCTTGCGGCAGTTCTGAATTGCCTATTTGTTTATCCTTTCGAACACTTGTAATATTTATTTACTTCTCGTACTGCTTTACATATCTAACACAACATTCCTATTTATTTTTTCTAGATCACTCTATAGAAAGTTTTAGTAGTAAAAGTTTTGCTTTTTACGGGCACAACTATATATATACACGATCTTTTATATCGTCGATCGTCCCAAGTAGATTCAGGATTTGTAGCATATTCATACATTAATTTTAATTTAATATACAATGATAATTGAATTAAAAAATATTTCTAAATATTTAATAAATTTACTAATATATATACAGAGTCCGGATAAAAGTTATTGTGTTTCCGTAAACCTTTACATTGTTCTCTAGATCCTCCATTGTAGTTATCCACAGTAAACATCTATAAAATATAACATTTATAATCTTAAAAGTAAGCTAAATTATTTATTATAATAGATAAAAATAACTTGATAATATAAAACTTTATTAGTATATATACCTTAAACTCTATTTATTTCCTTGTTTTTTAGTTTTCCATTAATGAAAATGAAAGCATTACACGCAACATGTCACCAAAGGGAGTGGAACACGGACCTTTCAAAAAGTCCCTCTTGGATTTAGGGAATCATGAAAGCTAACTTTATTATCATAAAGATCTCTTTTTTTTTTAATTTCCAACCCATGTCCGGTATCCGCAACCCGATTATATTTGAATTTGCGCTGTGTAGGGCCCCATTCGTGGAGAAACGCTCCTTATCAAGATTTTTTTCATACTTAGGACTCGAACACGAGACATCTGATTAAGAAAAGAGTAGCCACATCCGCTGCACCACATCCTTTGATGGTATAAAAAGGTATGTCATATATTTATTGAATGAATATAAGTATAAGATAAGTATAAATATTTTCATCCAATATGTAATTATAACTAGAATGAATATAAGTATCGGATTATACTGTACAAATAGGCAAGATCATATTTTTTGATTATATATAATAAAATTGTTAAATCTCCTCGATATTAAGAAAGCTTTTAGTGCAAAATAATAGCAAAGAGTTCAAAAATTATTTTATATCATAAGTTCCAATCCTAGCTAGTGTGACATTCTAGTTTTATTTTTTGAATTTCCCTAGTATATATTACTAGAATTCTAAAACTTGTCTCAAATTACTGTATACATTGCATTAATTTCCAATGGTATTGATGTATTTTTTATACTTTTCTTTTTATATGTATATATAATATTATATATATATATATTAGAAAATATTATTTCTATATATTGATAAATGGAATTTATTTTAGCGAAATAATGTCAGATGACACCTCTTGATTTAAAGTGTCTTAAAAAATATTGAAGTACTCCCTCCGTCCCAATTTAAATGTCTTAATTTGATTTGGTACGGAATTTAAGAAATAAAGAAATTTTTTTTAATCTTGTGGTATTAAATTAATGATGTGTGAGGTCTTTTAAATATGTGGTCTTAAATTTGTCTTAAAACTTTTTGAGACAGATCAAAAAGAAAAATAAAACACTTAAATTGAGAGATAAGAAAATACCTTTTTGAGATGAGTTTGGGGGATGTATGATGTATAGCCCGTATAGGTATAGTAACAAAAAAAAGAGACAAGTGGGAAAGCTAAAAATAAACAGGACCTAAATTAAGGGGAACAGCTGGTAAGACCGTAAATGTTGGGATGCCCCATTGATATAATTGTTATTTTTGGTGCAGAAAGAAAAAAATAATAAGAAGTAGAAGAAAAGAGAGTCAAAAGATAGGGCCAGAATCATCGGAGAATTTCAATCTCCAATATATTCTTTCACTTTTTTTTTTATATAATCTTATATAAAGTTGTATCGAATTTAAAAACCTTACATGTAAGCAAGTTCTGGGGTTTTTAATTTGGCCATACATGCATGCAAATATAGTAACGTAATGATTCGGTGAATTGTAGTTTATAATTAGATGGTGTTTTGAAAAAATAATAGGTCACGTGACGACATCTTCTCTCACATGACCTCCTAACCCCCCACCATAAAGAGGGTATCCGCATACACTCATTTTCTTATGGTCCAGGTGCAATTAACTCCAGTATATTGGGGCGGGGGGGGGGGGGGGGAATGTGAGAACTGAGAAGCTACGTGACATTAAAAAGAAGCCTTTCACTCAAAAGAATAAAAGGGGGATTTTACAATACATACATATAAATATATATTATTTCAAATATATATATTTACTTCAACAATATATTTAAAAAGTAATGTTAAAGCACTTGGAACTTTTGAAGTTCACTAAAATAGTTTGTCAAAATTAAATTTTGTTAAGATATAATCAGATAAATAATAATGTTTCTCTCCAAGACTTCAACAGTCTACGAGTAGAGTATTTTTCTAATTATACAAAAAATGTCTACACTAATGACATCTATAGTTGGATTTATAACATTAAGGTGTCAAGTGTCAACCAAAGAACAAGATGTTCTCAAACCTTTTTTGACCAAGGGAATCATCATTTACACCAATTATTGAAGTAAAATTTCAAAGAAGAAACAGATAAATCGGGAGCACGTGAGCAAAAGGCAATAAGCCCAGTTCTACATATACTCAGTACCCAACCCTTTAAGCATTTAATTAGAGCTTTTTTTTTATTTGGTTTCAGATATTCGTTTTAGGGTCTAATTAAATTTCGATTCATATAAGAAAATCTCATATTGAGGATAAAACACTCCTTATTAAAGACTAGTCCACACAGGAGGACTCGAACCCGAGACTTGTGACTCCACCCCAAACCTTGTTGGTTTCTTTCCCTTTTGCTTGTTACCGTAGGCTTTTGTTATTTGCTAATCCGTTATAGCATATAAAAAGTTAAAAACACAGAATACTTTATAAAAATAGAAATTAGCCATAAAACACATGAAAGGGCATTTTTTAAGGTTTTCCAAGAACAGAGTTTGGTTGAAGAACAGAGCTTTTGTGATTGATTGAAAACCTTTTTTTTCTTTCGGAAAATGAGTTTTCCAAATAATTTAACGCTTATTCTCCCTTTTTGACTTTTCAATAGGAATTTATATTTTCAGACCTCGAAATTTCAACAAATCTAATTTGGTCCTTGATATATTAGTTAAACATATTTAATTTTTAATTAATTAAAATGTGTATTTGTCTTCCCTTTCTTGTAAATTTTTACAAATTTAATGAATCAGTAACCATTAAACTGTCTAACACATGTTATGTTATATTTGTGTTGTTACACCATATCGAGGAATGTATTCCCCCCCCCCCCCTAAATGTAACATATTTTCTGTATAAAGGGGTTAATATATATATATTTTTGCTAAACCAAATTTCACAAGAACATCCAAAATCAAAATTTTCTAATAACTAAAGGATCAAAGCGCAATTGTCCTAATTCTAATTCATAAGTAATCTTTGCATCTTTTTCAACTGAGGGTGTGTTTGGTACTGAGGAAAATGATTTTCAAATTTTTCATGTTTAGTTGGTCAAAATATTTTTTTAAAAGAATATTTTTTCTAGGAAAACAACTTTCTTAAAAATTAGGAAAATAACCTCCTTATGAAAGTTAAAAAAATAAATTTTATAAGTGGTATTCTAAGCTTATTGTCTCCACCACCAAGGGGCATCTTAATGAATTAGGACGCCTAAAGCGAAATCTTAGTTTGAGGCCTTACAATTGTATATTTAAATTTATGTATCTAATTCAATCAATATTTTGTTATAAGCAATTTCTTATAATACTTTTATTTGATTGAATATATTGAGTAGAGTATTTTTCTAATTATACAAAAAAAATCGTTCTAAATTAAGTCTAAAGATGCTAATTAGCTCAAAGCAAGTACAAAATGCGTTGTAAAGTGAAAACCAATTCAATTTGAAAAGTGAATATGAGCAAAAAACATGAAATAGTTTTAAGGGTAAAACTTCCTGATGTTTATACCAAACTATAGTAATTTACCATAATTAATGAAAGTATGTATGTCCTAGAGATAATTATTATTAGGGACAAAAATACTTGAACAAATTCGTATTATTAATAAGATTAATATTTATGGCATTTGCAATTATTGAATTATTATTTGATTATTTGTAATTATTCATTAATGTGCATCCCTTTAGATTACGTTGTCATTAATAGAGTGAGATATTGATGATAGAGCGTAACTCTCAAAATAGCATAAACTAATGATCATCGAGAATGGGATATCGATGGTATGTTATAAGTCGACGTATGATCTGCATCACATTCTTGGAGAATGTAGCATGTCTCATCTGCTACGAGTAATGGTTACTCGTGATGGACACATGAATACTTTTGGAAAGTATTGGTATACCCTGCTGATAAACTATTTGTTATAAATGTCTGGAGTGTTATCAGCGTGTGGGAGATAAATGTACTTTGACTTGAGGTCAATACGCACCTTGTTTACAGAGTAATGTACTTTGACCCTGTCCTAAGCTTAAACTCCTTATAGGATAAGAGGCAGCTTGTGTTGGGTGCATTATGATATAAACTAAGGTGGTAGTTGAGCCAATAATAGGATTCATTCCTCGATTGGATATTCGAGAGAGCACTCAACCTCTCAGTGAAATTAGGTCGACCAAGTCATTGGCCAATGCAAGAGACATATTTAGAATATGGTCTAGTTGTCGACTAATATAGATGAGATAAAGTGATCAAACCATTTGGATAGACACATGACAAATCCTAAGCTTGATCGAGTGTGTCGCGAATGAAAGAAATTTATTATCTCACATAGAGGTTATGTTTGCTGGATTCATGTAAACGTACTTCATATATTGAGTTTGTCGTACGACGCAGTCTAGGAGTTTCGTATGGACCTTAATTGGATTAGTGTCGATATATGAAGACCTATAGGGTCACACTATCTCGATTGTCTCTTCGATCTAAGGGTGTATTGAGAAAGTATTAAATATTCGATTTGAAATTGAGATATTTAAATTGATAATAACTATGAGATAATTTCTATTAGATGGAAATTATTTAATTAAGTCAAAATTAGATTTTGAATTTAAATTAAATGTGCTGAATATATATTAACGAAACGAGGGGCATTTTATTAGACATAAGGCGCTGCGGCACCTGCTAGGCTGAGTCGCGACGTCGACCAGGCAGTGGCCCCAGTCAAACTAGCCCACTGCACCTCAATTTTTGGTCCAGGCTTAGAGCCCAACCCTAATATGTTTTCTGACCTAAAATACACTATAAATACAACACATATCTCATTCATATTATGATTAATTCTCATAACAATTCTAGACTTAGAGTCTAGGATAAAACTCTCTCAAACCTCTGCCAAGATTTCATGGCTTTCTTGACAGAGAAATACACCGTAGCAAGGTGCTTGCAATCGAAGGGTATATTCGCATGTCCACCCTTTAGTAAAGACTCCAGATATTACAACATGTAAGTGTTCTTGTTTTATGTTACAGGTTTTATTGTCATATAACCATACCAGAAGAAATTGTTGGGGTAAGTAGAACAAAATTTTAAACTTCCGTTGTGCCTATTTATGTATTTTGAACCCAACAGTGGTATCAGAGCCCAGGCTGGTTCAATGGTTATATAATAATTGAAAGAAATAATAATATGGGTTAAACAAAAAATTTGATTAAAACAAGGCTTCTTGAAATCCTACACATCTTGACCAAACAATTAACCTTTTTGATATCACCCTAAATTATCACCTATGCTAAATTGAGGAAGTTATTTCATTCTAACTCGACTAAGCCAAGTGCAAATAATTGGTTCATTACGAACATGGTGCACAACGAAGAACGGGTATGAATGGATGATGATCGATATGTGCGTTATTGATAATGATGGGTAATGATAAAGGATATGTGATCTGATCCCTAAATTGAATTTAGGGTTTGGACAATTTTTAGAAAATCAACACGAAAACATTCTGTCAGGACGTAGGCGCCGCGACCCTATGGTAGGGCGCCGCGATGCCTTCTAGGGTTTCGAGGCGACGCCGCGGCTCCATGGTGGAGCGCCGCGGCGCCAGTCACGGTGACAGGCAGGGGCCGCGGCTCCTATCCAAAATCCGCGATTAAAAGCTTCGTTTTAAAATTCTGGACTTACTGGACAATAGGCGTCGTGGCTCCATGGTGGAGCGCCGGAACCCTAATGAACTACAGAAGCCGAAAGGTTTCTGCCTTGCCAGCGCCGCGACTCCATGGTGGAGCGCCGCGACGCTAATGCATTGCAGAAACAGAATTTTACCTTCTGCCTCACTGGCATCGCGACTCTAATGATTAGCGCCGCGGCCCCATTGGTCCAAAAAAATTAAGTTCAAGATGTTTAACCTGTGATTATTATTAAACAATATATTATTTGATAAGTATACTATTTATGTGCTAAATTATTATCATT
This sequence comes from Anisodus acutangulus, assembly GCA_029783415.1. NCBI lineage: Eukaryota > Viridiplantae > Streptophyta > Magnoliopsida > Solanales > Solanaceae > Anisodus > Anisodus acutangulus. Next base: position 28,203,366 of record CM056492.1, on the reverse strand, counting down.
TAAATTACTATAATAGCGTTCGCAAATAATTATCTGGGTAGGTGGCGTCCAGTATGCGTTTAAACCGCTGAATATCATGCTTGGAAAGGCAGTACCCAATGTGCACTTAGTTTTGCATGATAGTTAAGATGCTTTATTTGATAAAGCATGCTAGAGTTGATCTTGGTTAAAACCTAAATTAAAATGTTCCCCAAAATTTAATACAAGTCTCATTTAAAATGAACGCGTCGTCCGTTATAATTGATTATAGTGCAAAATCCTTTTCGGCGAGATGAGTATTTATGCCACGACATTTGCTCTAAGTCTACGAGGACTCAAACTCTTTCATAGATGCATGTTAAATTTAGAAGTGGGTGATAAACCTTCATGAGTATTTACACCACAATGTTTGCTTCATAAGGCAAAGCTCACTTAGATACATAATTGCAATCGCATAACGGGGTTGACTTGCTAGCCGTCTTGGCACCACAGTGTCGGACAAGCCGAGGGACGTAGATCGATTGTTTAGAACATTCGGTCAAACAAGAGTTACACATTGTTTGTAATTGGTTTGGAGACCTACCGGATTATGCTATTGAAGTTATCGGCCACAGTAAATGCGGATATAGCATAAACCTGAATCTTGGCCCATTATGACCATATTTGATATGAGTATGTATTTTTCCATGGGGTCGAAGAGTATGTTAAAATAATGAGAGCTAATTAAACAAAAGATCATGTTAATCAGTTAACGAATGTGTTCAATAGAAATTATATTAGAGTTTAAATTTCAATTATATATATTTCTTCAGACTATATAAAATGTCGAATCTATCACTGGAAATGTTGGTTGAGACAAACAAGTTGTCTGGAGCAAATTACCCTGACTGGTTAAGAAATCTGCTATTGGTGTTAAGACAAGAAAGAATTGAGTATGTGTTAGACATAGTGTTCCCCACAGTCCATGCTGAAAATTCTGCTAAGTATACCCTATTTGACAAAGTGGCTTATCAGAAACATCTAGACGATGCTACCTCGGCACAATGTGTAATGTTGCCTCTATGACTGTGGAGTTACAGAGGCAACATGAAAACATGGGCCCCAACGAAATGCTAGAACACTTGAAGAGTCTCTATGATTCACAGTCTCAGACAATGGAGTATGAACTGTTGAAAGACCTTTTCAAGTGTAAGTTGAACGATGGGGGTCAAGTGTCAGCAGATGTTCTGAAGATGATTGGGTTGATAGAAAGGTTGGCTTCGATTGGAACGAAGCTGCCTATAAATGTCTCTGTCAACCTGATCCTGAATTCACTTCCTGGTTCATTTGAAAATTTCATTGTGAACTTCAATATGAATGGGACCAAGTCAAGTCTTCCAGAGCTTCACAACATGTTGAAGACCTTTGAATCATCTACCTCTAAAGGTAAATATGTGCTCATGGTGAGTTCTTCTAGCAAGTTCAAACCCAAGGGTAAGAACATGCAGAAGAAGAAGGGTAAGACAATTGCTGCACCTACAGTTATGAAACGTAGAGGAGGTGTTCAGAAGAAGGCAAATGTAGCTTCAGATATGTGCCTCAACTGCAAGAAGAAGGGGCACTGGAAGAAGGACTGCACAGCTTCAGGAGGAGGAAAAACACTAGGTGCTCCTGGATCTACTGGACAAGGTATGTTTGTCATTGAGATAAATATGTCTATAAATAACTCTCACTGCTGGGTATTGGATACCGCATGTGGCCCACACATTTGTAACAACGTGCAGGGTCTGATTGACAGCAGAAAGGTTGGACCTTGGGAGGTAGACCTGCGCGTTGGAAATGGAGCACGAGTAGATGTTGAACGCGTGGGAACTTATAGACTAGATTTACCTTTAGGCTTTTGTATAGAACTAAATAATTGTTATTTTGTTTCCTCATTGACGAGGAATATTATTTCTATCCCAGTGTTAGACATTGATGGGTTTTCCTCTTTTATTGCCAATGGCAGTTATGTACTATAATTTAATGGTTTTATTTGGGGAAATGCTCCGCTTGTGGATGGTTTGTATATTCTAAACTGTAGTCGTGAAATTTTTAATGTGCAAAATAAACGAGCTAAAATAAGTAATTCAAGAAACCCTACCTACTTATGGCACTGTAGGTTTGGTTACATCAATGAATCAAGGATAGCAAGATTAAGAAAGATAGACTACCTGAAACTATTTGACTTGGAGTCCTATGGTAACTGTGAATCTTGCTTGAGAGGAAAGATGACCATCAAGCCACTTTCTGGGAAAGGTGTACGAGCCAAAGAGGTGTTTGAGTTAGTCCATACTAATGTATGTGGGTCATTTTCAACTCAAGCTAAGGGAGGCTTTCCTTACTTCAACACTTTTACAGACGATTTCACAAGATTTGGGCATGTGTATCTTATGAAACACAAGTCCGAAGCCTTTGAGAAATTCAAGGAGTACAGGTGAGAAGTAGAGAAGCAACTTGAAAAAAATATCAAGACCCTTCGATCAGATCGAGGAGGTGAATACTTACGTAAAGAATTTATGGATTACTTGAAGCTTCATGGAGTCCAGTCACAATGGACACCTCCTGGAATGCCAAAAATGAATGGTGTTGATGAAAGGAGAAATCGAACCCTATTAGATATGGTTAGATCCATGATGAATTTTTCAGCTCTACCAACATACCTTTGGGGCTATGCATTGCAAAGCTCAATTTATATTATGAACATGGTTTCTTCAAAGTCAGTAGAGCAAACTTCATATGAGATATGGAATGGCAGGAAGCCAACACTTAAACATATACGACCCTGGGCTGCCCTGTATGTGTAAAGAAGATGCTTACTGACAAGTTGGAACCTAAAAGTGAGAAATATTATTTTGTGGGGTATCCAAAGGAAACTAAGGGATATTATTTCTATCTTCCTGGAGAACATAAGGTCATTGTTTTCAGAAATACAACTCTCCTTGAAGAATAATATGTTTACAAAGAACCGAGCTGCAATGAGATATAACTTGAAGAAATTCAAGAACCACAAGATAACATAGAAGTTGAACCCTTGTCGAATGACCTAGACAAGGATTCAGTAGGAGTATCTAGTGAAGATTGGGTACTTAGAGTATGCCCATCAGCCAGTGGGAGTGCTGTGAGAGATAGTGCAGAAATGCAAGACTCTCATACACAACCAGTGTAAGATGATACAATGGTTGTACATTATTCCATTAAGGGAATACATGAAAATGACATTCCTGAAAGCTCTCAAGGTGGTGGATTGACCAGCACACAAAGACCTTCTCACAATCAGAATACAACAAACACTGAAACACAGAATAATCAACTCCGTAGGTCCACTATGACTCATCGTCCGCCTGAAAGACTTAATCTCCTTATTGAAACACATAATGAGATAGATATTCCTGATGACGATTAACCTACAACCTACAACGAAGCTATGTTAGATATTGATTCGTAGAGATGGCAATAAGCCATGAAATCTGAGATGGACTAGATCTATATCAATAGTTTGGAACTTGGTTGATTTGCCAAGAGGGGTTAGACCCATATGATGCAAATGAGTCTTCAAGAAGAAGATTGATGCATATGGCAAGGTACAGACTTATAAGGCAAGATTGGTGGCTAAAGATTATAATCAACGGCCTGGGGTCGATTATGATGAAACCTTTTCACCTGTTGTGAAAATTAAGTCCATTCGGATTTTGCTTGCAATAGCCGCATACTATGATTATGGCATTTGGCAAATGGATGTTAAAACTGTCTTCTTCAATGGTAATCTAATTGAGGAGGTGTATATGATACAACCTGAGGGTTTTACATCCAAGAATAAGCTCAAAGCAGTATGCAGGCTACAGAAGTCCATTTATGGACTTAAGCAAGCCTCAAGGAGTTGGAATATTTGCTTTGACAAAGTAGTCAAATCGTTTGACTTTGTTAAAAGAAATAAGGTCCTTGCGTTTATAGTAAACACAAGGAAGGGAGTATTGTCTTCATTGTTATATATGTAGATGACATATTAATAATGGGAGACAAATAGACTCTCATGCAATCGGTCAAGGAATGGTTATCCAGCACATTCATGATGAAGGACTTGGGTGAAGCCTGCTACATTATTGAAATTAGGATATATAGAGTTAGACCTAATAGATTGTTAGGGCTGTCACAGTCTGGATATGCATTCATTTTCAATGGTGGAGCAGTGAGTTGGAAAAGGTTCCAAGCAAGAAACCACTGTTTATTGGACGACTAGATTCAAGTACATTGTTGGATCGGAAGCTTGTAAAGAAGTTGTCTCGATATCTGAGTCCTTAAAAGAACTAAGGGTTGTTCCAAGTGCCAGTCATCCAATAACGATATATTGTGATAATACTGGTGCGATAGCGCAAGCTAAGGAACCAAGATCAAGAAACAGAAACAAGCATGTACCAAGGAAATACCACATACTTAGGGAGATAGTGAAAACTGAAGAAATAAGATTACACTATGTTCACACATATGATAATCTAGCTGACCCATTTACTAAACCATTAAGCTTAGTTAAGCATACTGATCATTTTGAAAACATGGGTATTAGATATATTAGAGATTAGCTCTAGGACAAGTGGAAGATTGAAAATATGTATGTCCTAGAGACAATCATTATTAGGGACAAAACATACTTGAACAAATTCATATTATTAATAAGATTATTATTTATGACATTTACAATTATTGAATTATTATTTAATTGTTCGTAATTATTCATTAATGTGCATCCCTTGAGCTTACGTTGTCATTAATAGAGTGAGATATTGATGATAGAGCGTAACTCTCAAAATAGCCTCGACTAATGATCATCGAGAATGGGATATCGATGGTATGTTATAAGTCGACGTGTGATCTGCATCACATTCTTGGAGAATGTAGCATGTCTCACTTGCTACGAGTAATTGTTACTCGTGATGGACACATGGATACTTTTGGAAAGTATTGGTATACCCTACTGATAAACAATTTGTTATAAATGTCTGAAATGTTATCAGTGTATGGGAGATAAAGGTCATTTGACTTGAGGTCAATACGCACCTTGTTTACAGAGTAATGTACTTTGACCCTGTCCTAAGCTTAAATTCCTTATAAGATAAGACACGATTTATGTTGGGTGCATTATGATGTAAACTAAGGTTGTAGTTGAGCCAAGAATATGATTCATTATTCGATTGGATATTTGAAAGAACACTCAACTTCTCAGTGATATTAGGTCGACCAAGTCATTGGCCAATGCAAGAGACATATTTAGAATATGGTCTAGTTGTCGACTAATATAGATGAGATAAAGTGATCAAGCCATTTGGATAGACACATGACAAATCCTAAGCTTGATCGAGTGTGTCGCGAATGAAAGGAATTTATTATCTAACATAAAGGTACTTTTGCTGGATTCATGTAAACGTACTTCATATATTGAGTTCGTTGTACGACGCGGTCTAGGAGTTCCGTATGGACCTTAATTGGATTAGTGTCGATATATGAAGGCCTATAAGGTCACACTATGTCGATTGTCTCTTCGATCTAAGGGTGTATTGAGAAAGTATTAAATATTCGATTTGGAATCGAGATATTTAAATTGATAATAACTATGGGATAATTTCTATTAGATGGAAATTATTTAATTAAGTCAAAATTAGATTTTGGATTTAAATTAAATATGTTGAATATTTATTAAAGAAACGAGGGATGTTTTATTAGATGTAAGGCGCCGCGGCGCCTGCTAGGCTGAGCCGCGACGCCGACCCGGTAGTGGACCCAGTCAGACTGGCTCAATGCACCTCGGTTTTTGGGCCAGGCTTAGAGCCCAACTCTAATCTATTTTCTGACCTAAAATGCACTATATATACAACACATATCTCATTCATATTATGATTAATTCTCATAATAATTCTAGACTTAGAGTCTAGGATAAAACTCTCTCAAACCTTTGCCAAGATTTCCTGGCTTTCTTGACAGAGGAATACACCGTAGCAAGGTGCTTGCAATCGAATGGTACATTCGCGTGTCCACCTTTAGTAAAGACTCCAGTTATTACAATCCGTAAGTGTTCTTGTTTTATGTTACAGGTTTTGATTGTCATATAATCATACTAGAAGAAATTGTTAGGGTAAGTAGAATAAAATTTTAAACTTTCGCTGTGCATACTTATGTATTTTGTACCTAACAAAACCCAATAATTAAATCCTCAATTAAATTCAAATTTGATTTTAATAAATTATAGAATGTCAAGACACGTTCATGTGTTTATTAATTTGGTGAAAATCCAAATGCGAGTAAGTTTTTATAATGCCAATAATTATTGACAAAGTTAGCAATAAATACTTAATCTAAAATAAGTAATTGTCATTAATCATAAGTATAATACTTATTTAAATGTATATTGAATATTTAAAATGAAATTAAATGTATATAATTAGGGATGTCAGTGGGGCGGGTAAATGCGGGTACCGCCCTACACCCGCTCCAGTTGGGTCGGGTATGGGGGATGGTTTGGTGGGTGGTGTAGCAGGCATGGGTATCAAAAGTGCTACCCACCATGGGTAGTGGGGCGGGGGTGGATTTTATATAAGACCTGCATCGTACCCGCCCCGCTACCCACCCCGTACCCGCCCCGCTACCCGCACCGCCCATACCCTCACCGCCTATTGGTTTAAATAGGCATTAATTTATTTGGCCATTTCTTGATTTAAAATGTGACTTGGACCATTCCCCTTTTTATTAAACATTCAGCCGAGCCGAGCCCAGGCCCAACCCAACTCAACAAAAGGGCAAAGGGTTCAAGAACCCTTACATATCATTATTAAACATTCAACAAAAGGGCAAAGGGCCCTTCTCATTTGGAACTTACATTCAAAGCGTTCAAGAACCCTAACATCGCATTTGCCGTATTATACCACTGATACACCACCACCACCACCCCAAGTGAAGTCCCCCCCTCTCTTGTACCGCACCGCCTAGTAGCATGATTTTTTTTGGTTTTGGAAGGTAACTTTTAATCATTTTTTGATTTTTTATTTTCGCGGGACTGTTTCGATTTTTTTGGGGGCTTATATGTTGATTTGTATGTTTTCATAATCTCTGATTGATTTATGGTGAATATGTTAATCTATTTTTTGTGTGTATTATTATTGTTTCAGTTTTGGCAACTCTGATTCAGTTAGCATATCTTCTTCGCAGTAGGGTTTTCTCTTTAGCAGATCGGTGCCTGAGCTAAAAAAAGAAGCTCCAAACCAGCTGGGTCCTCTAAATCAAACCACTTAATCAGTGATTCAACTCAAATAACCAATGGTCTGAGCTCCAATCCAGCTGAAAATTCTCAATCGAGCTACAATTTCAACCCAATCAACGATGGTTTGTGCTCAGTTATATTTCTTTACTCTTCACTATATTTGTACTGTCAAAATCCCAATTTGTGTAGTCGTAACAAATTTATAATTCGGATTGAGTGTCTGTGTACGATCTTCTTCATAGATATTATTCTTCCAATTGCTAGCCTTTTCCACAACATTGAGAACAAATCTCAAGTCTTACCTTGTTAGTTTACAGATCTTGACTCTTGTTTATGTAGCATTTTATTAGCTCGTTGTCTACCCTACTGCGAAGAAGATATGCTAAGAAATTCCCAGTTGTCTGCTGCCATCCCAGAAAACAGAAGACCACTTTGATTGTACTAAATTACTAACATATTCTTTATTTTAATTGTACTAAAGTACTCCTACTAATACTTTTAAAATTTATTAAACATCTTGAAGTTATACTGTAAATGACAATCTCAAGTATTATTATGCCATTCTTTTTGTTCTTTATAGTGTTACGACCATGTGAGATGAAAACTTTAATTCCGGGACAAGACCTTTCGGAACGGAAAGTGGTTTTGAAGGTGGCCGTGTGTTGAATACTCATCGTAGTCGCCTTCTTCCGTCAACCGTCGAGGCTTTAATGTGTGCTCAAAACTGGATTCGGACTAATATCAAAGGTAAGTAGAAGTTTTATTGTAAATTCTATTCAACTTGTTTCTTTATATAATCCATTATTTTAAATTTGTATTATCTCTTAATTTTAATTATTAGGTGATGGTGGGCTAAAAGAAGTTGAGTATCAGCAAATTATTGATGAAATGGAGGAGAAAGAATGTATTACCGAAGATGAGGTATTAAGTGTTTTAAATAGTTCAACTTAATTAATCATTTGCCATATATCCGCCAAACAATGTTAAATTTTAATATTTTTATATTTTAGGTGAAGGAGGTTGTTGTATGATAAGGATTGATTGAAGAAGCCATGGATGCAAATGTTGAACTTCAGTAGCTGAATAGTTGTATCAATCAATGTAGAATGTTTGTTTTTTTAGTTGCTTTAAAAAAAATTGTGGGAGCTATTTTTTTTAGTTGCTTTGTTAAATGAACTTACTATGTCTATCTTTTATTCTTGTTAGTGATGTTGTTGATGTTTCTTTCCTAACTTTGATCTGTGAGGATTACTTGACTGAAATGTACATTGATAAAGTATTGTTGTATGGATCAATGGGTCACTCGAGGAGAAACGTACATTGATAAAGTAATGTTGTATAAACGACGAATTTCATTAAATTTGTGGGAGCTGTTTAGGTGGGTAGGTGAGGCGGGTAGACCGGTATGTGGGTACCCAACGGGTGGTGAGGCGGGTAATAGATACCCGCCGGGAAAGTGGGGCGGGGGCAGTGAAATGCTATACCCGCCAGGAGGGTACGGGTGGAGGAATTACTACCCGTGATGGGTGGTGGGGAGGGTGTGGAGGTGGGTTTTAGATGGCGGGTACGGGTATGGGGTACCCTTCCCCCGCCCCGCCCCATTGACATCCCTATATATAATACATGAGGCCTTGTATATTTTGGGGCCTAAGGCAATTGCCTTAGTGGCCTAGGGGTTGAGTCGCCTCTGCAGCACCATCTACAACGCCTTAACCCCCAACCCTTGACCACCCTGACCTCCCCTCCCCACCCCACTCCTATCCTACTTATAAAGAATAAATCTTGGGCCTAACTCAACCCCAAAAGCTAGCTTCTAGGATGAGGATTGTCCAAATCCATATAAGGAGTCCATGTTACCATTCCATATCCGATATGAAACGCTTAACAAATCTTGGACCTAACTTAACCCCAAATCTAGCTTATGAGGGAGGATTGTCCAAGTCCATATAAGGTTCTCATTCCATTTCCGATGTGAGACTCTTAACATTCCCCCACACGCCCAGACCTCGTTAATTGGAGTGTGAACAATATAATTTGAAGGCCCATGAAGTAGCCTAGGGCAAAGGTACACTAATGACGGTCAGTTAAAATATCCTTTACCGAAATATTATATATATATATATATATATATATATTAAATATTACTTTTATAAACGTATATATTAAATTATGAACGCTCTTAGCAGTAGGGGTGGGCGTATATCGGTTCGGTTCGATTTTGTATCCGAAAAATATGAACCGAATAAAAATCAGTTTTTAAAAAAAAAAACCGAATACAACTTTTTTTTTTAAAAACCGATATGTTCGGTTTATATGCCGAATGTATCGAATTATATAGGTTTTTTCTAGTGGGCCGGGCCGGGTCGGGGAATTTTTTAATTTTTTTTAAAAATTGAATTTCCAAAACTGAAATTGACATTCATACCTACACTATCATGAAATTTTGACGTTGAAATCTATTGTGTATCGTGAGATGTTTACTAAAGAAAAAGGAAAATTAGAAATCGATTTGGCGGAAAACACAAATTGATTAGGAAAACAGATGTTTTTCTAAAAATTGACTGCGCCAAACCGCCTTTCGACAGTTTGACCGGTCCCGTCTTTTGGAGTAGAAACTGTTTATATATGCAATCATCTTACTATATAAGTTAAATTTACGTAACTCTCTATAATAAATATTAATCAGTAATATAATAAAAATGATAATTGATATATGATCATAAGTTATTTTATGTACATTGATAGTGTAAATTTTTTATATAATATCAGTGTAACATATATTGAAAGAGAATTTTAAGCCCTTGAAACTCTTCCAAGAATATGCAAATATATGCTAGCATCAATAGAGGCAATGTCTTGTCACTTTTCCTCAAAGATAAATGCTTTTTATTAGCTTGGAATGCATGCAAAAGGCAGATAGATGGGAAGATGAATAAGGAAGATAGAAAGAATGAAAGTGCATTAAATGTACTTAATTTTGAAAATTTCATATGGTGAAAGTTACTTTCCTAAAATAGGACTTCATGGGGTCCATTTTGGTAACAAGTGTTTTTGCTTAGAATAAGCTCCATTTATAGTGACATCTTTCTATACATCTTTTTAATGTTAGATAAACTTTAAGTATTACCATTTATAAGGAGAGTCAAAATTAAGAATTTGAGTTTATAGTTTCTTAATTCTAAAAAAATAATTTATTAATTTTTGGAGAAATTATTTATATTAAATGTTTAAGTAGATTTTAAAATATAAATACAGTAGCCAAAGCTATTGGTTCTGTCGAATTCTTAGACAAGCTTGTACGTAGTTCCGCCCCATCATTTATGTCATAGGCGGAGCCAAGATCTTAAAGTTATGAGTAGAGCTGTCAAAACAGGCTGGCTCAGCCCATCCCCCACACGGACTTTTGAATTTGACGGGTCAGGTCGGGCTGGCCCACCATTTTGATGAGCCTTAATCCATCACTATGCGGGCTGCGGGCCTGGCCGGACGAGCCCACCTTTTAAAAAAATATTTTTCAGAATTCTTTAACATAAATTCTAATTTTTAAAAATATTAACATAAATATTTACAAGACAATATATATTACATGGTGTTACTACTTGCTAATCAAGTCTCAAATCCACAAATAAAATGATTCTAATAATGCTTATTAAGTTTGGCTTCAAGTAAAGATTTAATTGTATCGCTTCGGTATGAAATCTCTATCACTTTGTGCAAATATTTTGGGTACACCTGAACAAGAAAACGATCTTGTAGGATCAAACCCTCTGCAAAACTGAATAACTTTTGACATTGTTAACACTTAATATATTAATAATTGATACCACTCAAACCAAATAGAGATATTAAAAGCAAACTAAACAGTTAATGAGTAGCAGTACAACTAGCTAAATGAGAATATTAACCTAGCTTTGTTCCAATAGATCTCATTAAAATGCAAAAGAAAATGACAATATTGCATCCATTTTATAGTAAAATAAACCTCTCAAAAAAACTTCCATGACACTTATGACGTATCCAACACCAGCACATCTGAATCTATTTGTGATAAGGTTGTCTTAACATCTGCACTGTCTTTCTATTTTATAAAATTTTAATTAATTTTTTTATTTGACCCACGGGCCGGTCCAACCCACGCACGCTCAAGCCCACGGGCCGGGCTAAAAAGTCTCGTTCTTAAATGAGCTTCAAAAATTCAAGTCCAACCCTATTAAATTATTGGCCGGGTTGGGTCAGCCCACGGGCCCTAGCCCATATTGACGGCTCTAGTTATGAGTTATGAATTTTTGTCATCGAACTCATAATTTATTTTAGTTACTAAATTATAATGAAATATTTATATATATCAAAAAAATATAATACAAATACAAAGTTTAAGCAAAAATTATTAAATTTACGTGGATCATATTTAATATTACAGCTTTGCCTTTATGTGATGGTCCATAAGGATCAATATGACCATACATCACACACACACACACACACACACACACACATATATATATATATATATATACCAAGATAAAAAGGGGGTATATTTCAATATGTTTTTCAAAGGGGGTTATTCAAATAGGTTGTAAATCCTACTCAGTACTCCCTTCCTGTTTTCATCTTGTCAAAGTAAGTTACTTCAAAGTCTCTCCTTAAAATTTAATTTTTTTTTTTATATTCTGGACTCTGTCCAGTCACTAGTCCCTATTTACTGTTCATCATCTCTGTTGTTTACCTTTAGTTACTATTACGTTTCAAACTACGTTATGCCTTTTATTTCTTTTTCTGAACTGTCCAAGATAAAAAGGGGGTATATTTCAATATGTTTTTCAAAGGGGGTTATTCAAATAGGTTGTAAATCCTACTCAGTACTCCCTTCCTGTTTTCATCTTGTCAAAGTAAGTTACTTCAAAGTCTATCTCCTTAAAATTTAATTTTTTTTTTATATTTTTTTTATATTCTGGACTCTGTCCAGTCACTAGTTCCTATTTACTGTTCATCATCTCTGTTGTTTACCTTTAGTTACTATTACGTTTCAAACTACGTTATGCCTTTTATTTCTTTTTCTGAACTGTTCATCTCTTCTGCCAGACTTTACCCCTATCAGGACGGTCGTCTTGAGCTACACCCAATTTTCAGGCCAAAACAGTCCTTCCGCGGACAACAACAGGCCAATTATCAACCACCGTTGACATAGGAATTTACAAGCTCATCCATAGATGTCGAGACGGAGTCTACAGATAACCATATACTAAGTCCAGAAAATAACCATATCCGGCATTTCTTAGTTCGAAATTATAATAGTAAGTTCCAGATTTCTAACATAGATTATAACAGTAAGTAAAGATTCATGATGAAAATAAGAACATCAAATGAATATTAACAAACTGGCTCCTGTATTTCTACAGGATTTCATAACATTAAAAACATATACACTCATAATTTACATTGTAGGAGATAAACTATTGAAAAGAAAAACTTACATATCTAGATGAGCAGGGAGGTTTCCCTTTCGGGAGTCCCGGAAAGCTTTTGCACACTAAGGTTTATTCCTATGCACACAAATATAAAAAGAATTTACAAAATGGTTTAAGAAGAGGAGGAGAGGGAGTCTTTCATCTTTCTGACTGAGGTTTTTTCTCTCTTTCAATCGTGAGTGGATTCTTCTGTCTATCTCTCTCTGAGAGGAGTCTGCTATTTATAGGGGTCTGCGGACTTCAACTTCGGATTTCAATTTAGAAAAAGAATCTTGTAAAGTTTTCCGCCGGGTGCGCTGTGGGCCCCATCGTCGCTTTAACTTTTGACTTTCTTTTCTAATTTGTCTTCTTTTGCTGATTTTTTCAAAGATGATGTCTTTGCTGTCTGCTGAGTGCTCTGTCTTTTTACTTTAGCATCTTTACTTCTATTCCTTGCTTTTTCTTTATGCTATCTTTGCTGGCTGCTGTCTACGTCCCTTTTTATGTGTCTAAATTGTGTATAGCTACAGAGTCGAAACTCATTCCAGAATCATCATCTGCAATTGGATCTTGACTGTGTTGAAAATATGATTCTAAGAATTCGTTTCCCGAACTGGTTTCTGAGACATGATCTATATCATCTGAATTCTGACCACCATTAATATGTTGAGATATTTCCTGGTGTAGAGTCTAGAACTTCAAATTTGTCTTCTTGTTTTGTCTCGGTTTGTTCTCTAAAAATATTTTCTAATGTTTTCTTTATAATCTGTTCTATATTTTTTGTCTGTTTTTTCTTTGTCTGTTTGCTCCTTGCTGGGGATCCAGTTAATGTTCTAGGGAGCCTTCGTCTGTGTTTTGAAGAACTTGGTTCTTCTTCACTTTTTGGCAAAGTGACAGCCATTAATGGATTTGTTAAGTCTTTACCGGCAACCGTTTGCACCGGACTAGCTGTATCCTTACCCGATACAGTAGGTTTCTTAGCATTCAGGAGGGAATGCACACCTGTCTCATCCATTTTGGGAGATGGAGAACTCTGAGTCTGTTGACTATTATCCTTTTGTCTGAGGCTTATTTCTAATTCTGTGACTCTTTTTAGGAGGTGGATGTTCTGAGTCTGAAGTTCTTCTTTGGCTAAGTTTAGTCTTTTAAATGCATCTGTCATTGTACTACAATGATCGCAAAAAATAATTTTGTCTGTGTCTTTTTGTATGGTATATTGGGGAGTTTGATTTTGGTTATGTCTGAGAGCTGGGGAAATGAAAAAATTGGGTCCGAGGGTTCCTCGGGCATAGTCTAAAGCTTCAGTGAATACGTTAAATCCTTTGAATAAAGGAGTCTTAAGGTCTTTGATAGAGTCTAATACTTCCAGCCATGTCTGAAAAATACCATTTGTTCTTCCATGTACCACAACATAAAATTTGAATTTTTTGTTTAAATTCTTTTCGTTGAGGTAAAAACAAACACTATTTAAAGTTGCTACAAAATGGCTGTTGTCTTTTTTGTTATGTGCCAACCATAAGTTGTCGATGAGGCACCTCTGTTCTTTGTCTATTACAAAATCTGGCAATACTTTAAAAGTAAGGTTAGAAGGAGGAAAACAAACTAAATTATTCTTACCAAACTGCAATCTTTCTAAAGCAGGAGTGTCTATAGTAGCTGTGGGTATGAAGTTCAGATTACCCAACATAGCTTGTCTATAATTGTCTATGGGTTTGGCCGGGCCTTTCCCTTTGTCTTTTTGCGTTGGTCTTGAAGAACTCATTCTGCTGAATAGACAAATCACAAATCTGTTAGTTAGAAGTAATCTTTAATCTACTAAGTTGGTCTGCTAAATTGTTGTCCTTTCCTTTGATGTGTTCAAAAACAAGGTTGTATATTGAAACGGTATCAAGGAAATTCAACCATCTTCGTCTACTACTACTTTTATCATTTATCTTTCGGTGAAACTTTACAATTGCTTCACAGTCTGTTCTTACTAAAGTCTCTGGTTTATTTAGAATATACAATCTAAAAGCGTTTAGTCCGTATATTACTGCTAATATTTCTGCGTCTATGCTACTCATATTACCTTTTTCTTTGTACTTTCCACTCTGGTAAGCACAAATCTTTTCTGTAGTCTTGCTACTGTATTTGTTTGTTCTAGCTTTTAGGATAGCTCCCCATCCTTCGAAGCTTCCATCTGTTTCTATCATTAAATAATCCGATTCTAAAGGCATGTTTAGGTCTGGAATATTCTGGATTCTTTGTTTAAGCAGTTTTATTATTTTTATGTCTTCTGCATTAAACTTCTTTTGTCCAGTGGATCCTGTCTTAGAATAGAGGGGTCCAGCAATTTTGCCTAAGTCTTTTATAAATGTTCTGGCGTAGTTAAGGATTCCTAAAAACTTCTGTAAATCTTTAGTGTTATCTAATTTATCTGGCATATCTAACGCCTTTTTAGCTATATGAGGCTGAAGTTTTATCTTTCCTTCGCCTATGGTAACTCCTAAAAAGTTAATATATGCTTTACATAGTTCCATCTTTTTCTTACTAATTATTATGCCATTATCTACAAAAAGTCTGAATACTGTCTGTAAATGTCCTAAATGTTCTGCCATATTACTGCTAAACACTAAAATATCATCTACGTAGACTATAGTAAATCTTTTATAGTCTTCAAATATTTCATCCATTTTTCTTTGAAAAATGGGTGGAGCAGTCTTCAGACCGAATGGCATTACTAACCACTCGAAATGTCCTTCAGGGCAGGTGAATGCAGTCCATTCGATACTATCGGGATGCATTTTTACTTGCCAGTACCCTGACTTACAGTCAAACTTACTAAACATGTTTTTTCCTTGTATTCTATTGATGAGTTCTGTTTTGTCTGGTAATTTGTACCCATCACTTCTAGTATTATCATTTAATCTTTTATAATTAATTACCATTCTAGCCTTTCCTCTGACTATTTCTGAATGGTTTCTTACTATAAAAGCGGCTGACCTATGTTTAGAGGTTGATCTTCGTATAATTTCTAAACTTAGTAATTCTTGTATTTGAGCTTTAAAGTCTTCCAAATCTTGATTTGTAGATTCTATTGACGCTGTTCTTATTATATATTCTGGATTTATGATGTCTAATTTACATAGAATCTTGTTATTATTCCAATGCTTAAGGGGTTTTTCCCCTATTATTTCTAATTCATCTAGGATTTTTACTACATTGTCTAAATCTTTTTTATCTTTGATTATTCCTATCTTATCTATCCCAGATTTAAAATTGTAAAAATCTGTCGACAAATCTATTAAAGTATAATTCTTCTCTAGGACATAGTCTTCTGTGAGTAGATCTTGTAACAAAAAACTTGACCCTAAACTGCAGCAATTTTCTTTATTATTACAGTCTGTGCAGCAACTAGCCTTTTTGTTACTCAAATTTACAGATGTTATTTGGGTAATTTTTGTATCTATTTTTTGTGTATGTACTGGAGCATAAGTACTATTTCTTTGTAATATTACTCCATCTCCGGTGATAGTACAACTTCCGTTGTTGTTTAGCAAAAAATCTAAACCTATCACAAAATCTGTATTTATATTTAAATCTCTAACCAATACTTTGTCTAGTTTATAACTCGGGTTATTCGAGCAAGTGTTGATAAAACTAATATTAGCTTCTTGCAGGTAAAATCTGTAGAAGTTGTGGGTTCCGTCCATCTGTACCGCTGAAGATGGTTTATCCAGCGTCTTTATTAGATGCTGCGGAATTATCTTTTTATTTAGTATGCTTCTAGTGCACCCTGTATCTACTAAAGCAAGCGTTGTAATTTCATAATCTTTAATTTTTATTCTAGTCATTAGTCTTAGGGCACTAAATTTTTTATCTTCATTACAGATTAAGATCTTATCTTCTGAATTTAATAACTCTGAAGCTATTTCTGGTTCTATTTCATTATCTTCTTCCGATATGTAATTCTCTACTGTTACTGGTTGTTTATTTTTTTCTAGCCTAGCTAATCTAACTTCTAGATTATTTAGTCTTGTCTCTAAAGTAATTATTCTTACAGGTAGAGTTTCGTCTATTATTACTTCTTTCTTTATCTTTCCAGTCTCAATCTTTGGATCTATTGTAATATTTAATTCTTTTTGGAGGCAGTTTATGCATCCTTCCATATAACATTTTTTACATTTAGCCCTTTTGCTTCTGCTTGGGAACCATCTGCAAATGCAACAGGGAGTGCTATCTAGACCTTTGTTATTTTCAAACAAGTGGTCGCATTCTGTGGATGTATTAACTAGATTATTAAAATCTTCTGCTATGTCTAGCTTTTCTATTCCTATTTCATTGATAAATTCGTCTGCTTCTGAGTCCGATGAATCTAGTCTTTTATTTATTGGTACATCTATACTTACTATAGAGTATATGCTTTCTGTGTCTGACATATATTCGTCTACGTTTATTAGAGTCTCTTGGAAATCTTCTATTAATTGAGCATTCTTTGAATTATTATTTATTCGTTTTGGGCACGTATTTGCCAAATGTTCTATGCTTCCGCAGGTAAAGCATTCTAATCTATTTTTATAGGTTCTATCATTTCTATATTTCCTTATGTGTTTACTTTTATCTAGATATGGTTTCTTAGCTGTGGATTTTCTAAGGTAGTATCTTTTCTTATCGTATACATCGTAGTTCTGATAACCATATTTTTTCTTCTTTTTATAACCTTTTCTTTTCTGAGGTTCTTTGTCATAGCTCTGAGTAGTGTATATCACGCTTTTGCAAAAACTCAACTCATTTTGTTTGAGCTGTTTTTGTATTTGTAGGTGTGTACACTTCTCTTGGAGTATTTCCATGACATGCTGAATTCTGTGTCCTATAGACCATCTGGCGTTAGGATTTTGTATAATTCCATCACGCTTACTCCATCTTTCTTCTATTTCTCTTCCTAAGGCTCCTGGTAGCTTATTAAAAAGCTTTTTGCCCAGTTCTTGATCAAACGAATTACCGCTGATCGTACAGTAATAAAAGAAATCATTTAGAAATTTCTTTATATAAATCCAATTACTAATACTTAATTGTTCTAGTTTAATTAACGCATTTCTCTGTAAAACTATTAATTCACTTTTTGGGTCTTCACCTGTTATTAATGTATGTATTTTATTGGTAAAATTGTATGGGTTTGATCCCATAGAAACCAACTGGTGAAATTCTTCTGGGAAATTTATCTTGTAAGCTTCCCATAAAGCTTTGGTGGATTCTCCTAAAAATGTCTCTAAGTATTTATACATTGATTCTACGTCTAATTCCTGATAATTCTGTATATAGTCTGCTACCACTATCCCCTTCCATAAGTCTATTACAGAGTTCCATCTTTGGGGGTCATGAGCAGCTATATTCAGGATTTTTCCTTTATTTCCTCCTTCTTGGAGGGTTATGGGTTCTTCTAACGGCATTCTTCTGCCTGAAGGTTTAATATTATCAACAGGTTCTCCTGCTGTTCTAAACACTCTTCGTCTCGGTACATTACCTGTACTAGTGTCTACTGTAATATTTTCTCCAGTGGTTCTCTGGAATGGACTAGAGCTAGATGCGCTAGTTTCCATTAATTCTTTATTACTAATTTCTGAAATGGTGTCTGTTTCTAATTCGTTATCTATTGCGAAATCTTTCCATATTTCTTCTAACATTTCAGTTTTTTGTTTCGCAAGATTTTCTTCTCTGTACCCTAAATTATCTGTTCTTTTATCACATATTTTAAAATGTGTGATAGTTAAATCTAATTCCATATTATCTTTCTTGCATCCTTTGCATCTAAATAACATTTTTGGTTTTTGTCTTCTTAAATTTTTTGCCTTTTCTATAGCAATGTCTACCTCATAACCTTCTTCTATAATTTCTATATTCATGAGGTTTAAGTCTGATTCTTCTATAGTACTTTCTTCTTCGCATTCTTCTTGCGGTAAGCAATTATAGTCTGTGAATCTGATAGACGTTTGCCCTTTTTGGTTCGTATATTCTAAATGCGATTCGGGCTGAAACATCATTTTTTCTTTGTTAAAGTATTCTAGCTTCCATTCTAAACCTGCATATTCATCAGGCTGAATTTTTATAGGTTTTATCAAGTTAATGCCTTTGTTACTCATTAACTCTACTATGTCGTTTATTTTTACTTTAAATCTTGTGTTACTACTATTAGTCATTTTTCCTAAAAATCCTAAACAGAGTAGTAAGTTATTACCGCTATGCATTTCTTCATAGCCTTTGGTCTGTATTCCTATTTTTATGTTCTTGCCAACTTCCTTTAAATTCATTAGGAAGTCTGGGCTTATGTAGAATATACCTCCATTATCTGTCATGTCTATTTCTGTCATACCTATTATGGATTTTCTCATGTCTGTCCATCTGTCATCATAAATGACTAACAGAACTTTGCTACCTAGATTCTTTCTAGTTAAACCTTTTATACCTATTACTATTAATCCCATATGCATGATATGTTTAGCATTTTTAATTTGTCTAAAGGAGTCTTCACTGATTAGTCTCATTATTTTAGCTGAGTTTCCTAATACTGACAACCGCTTCTTCTCATAGTGTCAGATAATTGAGTCATGACGCAAATCTTCCTGCGTTGTATAAAGTTTTAGGATTTAGTAGATTTAACTGGTTTTGTTGAAATATGCTAATGTCTTTGTCTACATTTATTACTTCACTAAGTTGTCTATTTTCTTCCTGACTTTTTCTGTTTAATATTCTAGATATTAAATTATTTCCTATTCTATCGTCTGAGAAACTTGGTCTAGAGTTTTCTCCTTCGTTTCTTGGTCTAGCTGTAAGAAAGTCCATTTTTTGAGCCTTTCTTATTCTTCTTTCTTTTTGAGGGGTTATTTCTACCTTTTTTAATTGATTTATAAGCTCGTCTACTTGTTTATCGATGACTTTATCTTTGGAAGTTTCTGAATTGCGATCTATATGAGCTATTCTATCGTTTAAGAATTCTATTTTTCTTGTTAAGTGGTCTATCTTTTTTGCAAGGTCTAATACTAGGGCTGTTAAAGTTATATTCTGTTGTACTAGTATTTGATCTGATTTTGCGATTGGAATATACTCTTTATAATCTATAGGTAGAGGTAAGGTTTTTTCTACAATTTTTTATGCTTCTTCTAATACTAGGTTTGTTCTTATCATGAAATTATTACTTGTTTTAATTCTATAATTACCTTTTCTAGTTCTAGAACTTTAGATACCAATTCTTGTTTAATTTTCTGATTTTCTTGACTAACTTTTAATTCTAATTCTATTAAATTATCTTTAAAGTATTTTTCTAGTTCTCTTTTTGTTCCTAACTTTTTAAAGTCGCAAGCTTGTACTATACCGAGGAAGTTATCTGAAATAAAGATGATGCAGATATGTTTTTTTAGTAGAAAATTCAGGCATTTCTTAGGTAAGTTGTTAATCTGCCTAAAACCAATCATAATTTTGAGCCCACAAATAGATTACAAAATCATTTTTATGTTTCTCCCCTTTTTCCTTTTTATTATTATTAATTTAGATACATGAAAAGTATATAATAAAGGTGAGGAGAAAATTAAAATTTACTCTTTATATATGGACCCCATTTAGAATAAATACTATACAACAAATTATACCTAGCCTCATAGTATAGTATTCTCATAGTTATTAAATAGCCTTATTTTTTCGTTTAAATGCTCCTACCATTGTCGGGAGAAAATAAATAATAGCCATGGAGAATAAAAAGGTACAATAATTATAATTGATAAACAAGGAAATAAATTAGGATTATTAATATCAGTAGAATTTTGATACCTTAATTATTGGTGAATTTTTATTTTAGTTCGGCATCTGACCAAGCACATTAAACCATTAACTAATTAAAATATACTTTTTTGACCCCTTTGCATGTGAATATTAATAAATTTATCATAATTATTAATCGTTACACCACCTAATTTATTCAATGGATATGTTATATTTCCTTTGTTACTTCATATGTGACAGTAATATATATAATTCTATAGATAGTTAAATATAACATATTTTCTTCATGAAGGGACAAAAATATATTTTAATTAATTGAAGATTAAAATATGTTGAGTCACATAACATTAGGACCAAAAGTAGAATTTATCAGTACAAAAATGTTATTATCCAATAAAACAAAAAACTACAGAAATATAAATGGATAAACAAAAAATAAATTATCTAATACTGTAAGAATACTTGATGATGATTAGGTTTTGTTGTACTTTTCATTTTGTTTTCAAAATGTTTTATCACATGGGACCCCTTAATGTCATAGTTCTGATCTGATAGGGAATAAGTATATAAAATTTGTTGGGTTCCGGGGGTATGCTATGGTATAACAAAAATAAACTGGAAGTAAAAACAAATTGAATGTCAATGCAGTTTGTAAATGTCGGCAATAATGTTGTCTGTCACAAGTGAAAACACTTCGATAAAACTGAAAAACCTTTGGAGAGTAAAATGCAGCGAAAATAATAAAGACACAAAGATTTAATATTTACATAGGTTATATTGATTATATAACCTATGACGGTCAGTGACCGAAAGTATTGTATATATTTATATACAATTAAATAAATTCCTTCTTTTACAATATTACAAGATAATACAAAAGAAATTAAAAGATTGAAGTCGCAGATGACTTCTGTCTGAAAAATCTATCTAAATAGACATAGACAACATCTCATTATAATTGTTTCAATGAAGAACAAATATAGAATCTAAGCAGCAATTATAATGTTGGACAGAATGTCGTCGACACGCTTATGCAACACTTGTGATCCAGTTTTCTGAGATGAATTCTCGAGAGCTCTCTTGATATTTTTGCAATTTGATTCTGGATATCAATGTAATCTTCTTGCCTCTCTATTTATAGTAGAGAGTCTTCCTTGAAAAGCTCATCAATTGGTTGTGGAGGTTGAGGGAAAGATGGGCAGCCGATAGGATTTGTTGGAGAAGATCATGAAGCAAAATCTTCTAACTTCTTGGACTTGTTCCCCAAGCTTAGCAACAACTTTGACTTGTTCTTCCCACGTTTTTCATCAGCTCCTAATCACCTTGCCAAGTCACTTTACCATCGTGGTAAAAATCTACGAGAATCACTTCAGTCCGTGAAGTAAGGCAAAACTGTTTAACAGAATGTTGGTCCGAATGTCGTGACATTTGTTCTAACATTTTTGAATTTTAACTTAGTACTAAAAATGATATGTTGAGCAAAATGTCACAACACCAAACTCAATATTAACATTCTCCCCCTTTTTGTCTTTCTTCACAAAACCTATTTAATATGTGCAAGTGACTTAGGATAATGTCATAAATGTTATCCCAACATCTATGAGTACAATAATGCTCCCCCTTAACCTGTGATGACATACAAACAAAATATATGTATACCAATGTATACCATTATATAAGATACAATATTAGCACAAACATGAATATACACAAAACTTATAGGATTAGAAGAAAGAATATTAGCATATAAATACATCATTCAAAAAATAAAAGCACTATCAGAACATTGTCTCAATTACATCACCAATTAACCAAATCAAAACATAATCCAAATTGATTCACCAATCACCATTTATCATCAGCAGTTCCTCCCTTGCATATTATGCATCAGTAGTAGCTTCCAGCCGCTTTCTACCTCTACATAATTTCAGGCTACTCCTTCATCTGCCTAGCAGTTTCAGCTTATGCTTCAGCCTTGCGCATCGCAGCTTTGGTTTCTGCCCTTAGCCTCAGCCTTGTTAGAAAGACTTCTTCCAACAACCTCTTCTCTTTGCATGGCAGCCTTAACATCAGCAGCAATAGCAGAACTCTCAGCTCTTTCCTACCCCTGCACAATAGAATTATCTCCCCCTTTTGGGAAGAAAGCAATATTAAGAACTGGTCTATGGCCTTGACTAAGGCCTCCCTTGCAGTATCAACCTCTGAGATCTGTTGGTTGAGCTTTGTAATTTGTCCAACCAACCAATCAGTAGACATATGTGACTGTCTTGAACCAGTGTTGCCTAAAATGTTTGAAACATTTCGGGCAATATTCCATAGCTTCCTTTTCCTAAGGAATCAATAACTCTTTCTTTGCTTTTTAAGATTGCTTTATTCACTGCATATACCTCCGGTGCTTTCCCTAAAATATACTTGGTTAACTAAAATATGATAGATCAATGAGGGGTAGGGAATGATCAACCTCGACTCTTTTTCAGCCAAATTGGCTATTTGATAACAAATCATTCTCCCTAGGTCAACTCTCAATCTTTTTCCAATTTTGTATAGTAGAGAGGCTTGGTCAGTGGTTACTATTGACTCATTCATTGAAGGGAGTCAATTGTGAATAACAATCTTATGTAGGGTGGAGAATAAGGCAGTGAGCCTTGAAGCAGGGCAACGAGCAGTCCATTTCTTCACTATACCTCCAATGAGGTATTCTATTATCTCATCCCTATTTTCTGTTGTTCTCTCAGTAGTGCTGCTTCCAACTTCAGGTTCGATGCCCAAACATTGATTAATAATTAGGGGAGTAAATTTATATATCTTGTTATAGAGGTATACTCTCCCAAATTTCTTTGAGGAGACATTGTCTATCCTAGAATTTAAGTTTGCATAAAACAACCTAATCACTTAATCAATGTAAGGTTCTTTATCAATTATAGATTTCAGAAGCTTATGATCTTCAAGGAACTCAACCAGCCCATATTCAGAACATGAGGCTAAATCTAGTACCTTTTCTGCCCTGATAATCCTATTCCATACCAATTCCATTTATCAAATTTTGTTTTGGAATAGAACTTGTTAGAATAATCATTTACCTCAACTTCAGCTTCTGATTCTGTATTGCTCGAGGAGGATGGAGATGATGTCCCTTCTGAGACTTGTTGGAATGTTGCTTGAGATGTTGTGGCATTCTCGGCAATATTCTGTGCAACATCTGTTCTCGTATGACGGGGAATTCCTCTGGGACAGAACCTCTTTAAAGGGGTATCGTCGGGAATCTCCTCGTCTTCAAATTCACATTGTGGAACAGAGACAGAGGGCTCAGGTTGAGGATCAGAAACTGGTGGTTCATCTTGAGGTTCTGAAACTGAAGGTTCTTGTTCAA
Source organism: Anisodus acutangulus (assembly GCA_029783415.1). Lineage (NCBI taxonomy): Eukaryota > Viridiplantae > Streptophyta > Magnoliopsida > Solanales > Solanaceae > Anisodus > Anisodus acutangulus. The sequence goes on along the minus strand of CM056492.1, from coordinate 28,179,551 downwards.
TGTCCTCCGATGAAAGTTCAAAGTCCATATCGCCTGTGTCACTGCTTGAGCAAGCAGGAACTGTTGTCTCAAACCTGGACCTCTTAGAGCTGGGCTCTTGTGGAAATGTTCTTTCAAACACTCGACTTGATCTCCGAGAAGGAAATGATGATGAACTTGACCTTTCCCCAAGGGTAGAGAAATCTGATGTAGCGTCTACATCAATGAGATTGTTATCATCCCCTGGGTAACTGACAGCAAGAGGTTCGTCTTCTCTTCTAAGGATAATAGACGTGCATTTGTTCACGGAAAGGGGTGAAGAAGAAGAAGCACTTGTATATTGTGGTGGACTGGTACTCATGGGTGTGTTATTTGTGGTGTTGGCGGACACGGTGTTGACATAGGAGAGGTCTCCATGGGAGAGTTTGGAGGAAATGGTTTAGGATTTTTGGATGAAGAACAAAGTGAGGAATCCATCAGTTTGATAGGGATTAAACCGAGGTGATGTGATCTTTTTTTTAATTCTTTAGATAGAAAAGACAAAATGTTAGAAAGAAGAACAAATGAAATTGATATTTATATTCTTGGCAAGCTTTTTAAAATACAAAAATTCCTTAATTTTAGGTATTTGATATTTATTCAATAACTTGCACCTAAGATTTTGGGATAAAAAGATAGACATCTTATTTGAAATCTAATATTATCCTTTTAAAGTTTGAATTCCAATTAAAAACATGGAACAAAAACGGGGAAGAAAAAAACTTATTTTCTGGAGTCAGTCAACATCCCAACAAATATCATTATCTGAAAATGTCAACCTCAATGTTGGCAACATTTTGGACAACACCTGCATTATAATCCCACAAGAACTTTTCATTTTGGCAACAAATCAAGACACGTTTTATATGTATTTTAATGAGTTTAACTATTGGATCAATGTAACATTTTTCCATCGTGTCCTTGGTCTAATCATAAAACACTTACAAAACTATTTTTGTGTCAAAAAATAAGAATACTTATTTAGTATCTTCAAAAACCTTTTGAAGCACTTGATACTCCTATAGAATAGGAACGGTATCATTTCAAGGGCTTTTCCCATTTTGCACAGTTGCCAAAAATTTGTAAAGGATTTGCCTTATTTTGATAATCCCTTTTTATGATATCTAATATCATCACAGAGAACGGTATCACTTTAAAGTCATGTTCTTATTGAAGGATCATGCTTGTGTGACCAAAAGTAATGCACTATACAGTAACAATAATCAGATTTTGATATTACATAGGTAACTGTCACCCGAAATGTTAGAGACATTTCAGCTGATATTCACCAAAAATGCTTGTATAGAGATTACAAAGACCAAGAGATTTCTTCAAACTAGAAAATCTCTCATGGTCCAAAGCTTTTGTAAAAATATCAGCTAGTTGATGAAAAGTGTCAACATGTTCAATTTGAACTAGCTGTTTTTAACCAAATCTCTTAAAAAGTGATGTCTAATATCAATATGTTTTGTACGTGAGTGATAAACTGGATTTTTAAAAATATTTATAGCACTCAAATTATCACAGTACAAAACTAAGATGTTACTTGAAAAATCATAGTCGTCTAACATGTGTCTTAGCCATATTAATTGAGAGCAACAACTTCCAGCTGCTACATATTCAGATTCAGCAGTTAAAAGTGAGACACAATTTTATTTACGACTATACCAAGAAACAAGGTTATTGCCAAGGTAAAAACATCCTCCACTCGTACTCTTTCTATCATCTACATCACCAGCCCAATCCGAGTCACTATATCCTATTAAATTAGGATTAGTGTCTTTGAAATACCAAATTTCCAACTCACATGTGCCGACAACATATCTAATGATACGTTTCACAATATTTAAGTGGGAAATTTTGGGATAGGCTTGGAATCGAGCACATACACAAACACTAAAAATTATATCAGGACGACTGGTAGTGAGATATAGAAGGCTACCTATCATAATGTTGGGTCGGCATTTTCACCAACATTATCCTTACATATCTTCTGCCACGATCCCATTGGAGTTTTCATCTATTTAGCATTTTCCAATCCAAATCTCTTAACTAGATTCTTGGCATATTTGCTTTGGGAGATGAAGATTCCATCTTCACTTTCCTTAATCTGCAAGCCTAAGAAAAAAGTTAATTCCCCAATCATGCTCATCTCAAATGTCGATGACATTGCTTCAACAAATGTCTTTAGGTAGGATTGTGAGGTCGAATCGAAGACTATGTCATCTACATATATTTGAGCAATAATAATATCTACACCGTGATGTTTACTGAATAAAGTACGATCAACTTCACCAAGATTAAAACTAAATTAAAGGAGGAAGTTAGTAGACGACCATACTATGAACGAGGAGCTTGTTTTAACCCATACAAAGCCATTTTGAGCTTGTATACATAGTGTGGATGGTGATGATATTCAAATCCTTTTGGTTGTTCAACATAAACTTCCTTATCTAGAAAACCATTTAAGAATATACCTTTTACATCCATTTGGTGTAAAGTGATTTTTAGAAAACAAGCAATGGCAAGAAGCAGTCTGATTGATTCAATTGTAGTCACAGGTGCACAAGTTTCGTCATAATCGATTCTTTCAACCTGAGTATAGCCTTGAACAACTAGACGAGCTTTGTTTCTAACAACAGTTCCCGATTCATCTTATTTATTATTGAAAATCCACTTAGTTCCAATAACATTTGTATTATTTGGACGAGGAACCAAGTCCCAGACGTCATTTCGAGAAAATTGTTCAAGTTCTTCTTGCATTGCTTGAATCCAAAAATCATCTTTAAGTGCTTCTAAAATATTTTTTAGTTCTAAAGTAGATATGAAACAAGAAATACTAACCTTTTGGTATATGGTAGACATACACATATACCTAACCATGTCTCTGTAATTGAGTGGTTCTTTCCCTCTTGTTCTAATTCCCTAAAAAACTCCCCTATCACCTGACATGTTGGATGATTCTTCCTAATCATTGATTAGGGGTCCCTTATAACTTGATCTGTCAATTCAACATTTGACTCCTCATTTGCATCCTCTGTGATCTCTGGTTTAGGTTCAAATGTTGCTTCGGATGTGACAATATTTAGGGTAACATATGGTTCTTCAGCAGTCTGCACATTTTTCATTGAAACTGTAATGTTATTTTTAGTTGTATTTCCTGTAAAATCAGAGAAATCATCAAAAATAACATTTAGACTCTTGTACAGTTTTGGTCCTTAGATTGTACACTCGATAAGCATGACTATTTTGAGAATAGCCAATACAATTCCTTTTCACTTTTAGATTCAAACTTTGCCAACTTATCTCTATAATTTAAAATGTAACAAATATACCCAAAAACATAAAAGTAACGCAAGTTAGGTTTCTTTCAATTTATTAGCTCATAGGGTGTCATCTTTGTTCCACGCCTTAGATAGACTCTATTAGAGATGTGACAAGCAGTATTTAAGGCTTCAGCCCAAAATCATTTTGACAATTTTTAGAACTAAGCATAACTCTAGCCATTTCTTGCAATGTTCTATTCTTCCTTTCTGCTACCCCGTTCTGTTGAGGAGTTTTGGGAGCGGAAAACTCATGGAAAGTTCCCCTTTTCTCACAAAATTTTGTGAATGAGCTATTTTCAAATTCTTTTCCATGGTCGGATCTAATCCGAAAAATAGGAGAATAGAACAAGTTCCTAATTCTAGAGTGCAAAATTTTAAACATGTCAAAAGTTTGTGATTTTTCTTTCAAAAAATATATCCATGAGTATCTAGAAAAATTATCTACTATCACATAGGAATACCTCGTGCCTCCTAAACTGTCTACCTAAATTGGACCCATAAGATCCATGTGCAATAATTGAAAACAGTGAGACATACCTGAATGTTATCTGTCATTTTGGACAACATTATGGAAAACACGAGTCTGCTTACCTTTTAGACAATCTTCAGACTGTTTTACCTTTATGGCTAAGATTGGGTAAGCCTCTAACCGCTTCATATGAGACCAATTTTTCCAGATTGTGGTAGTTGACATGTCTCAACTTTTGGTGCCACAGTGTTGTGTCATCGAGCTTGACATTATTGCAAGTTTCTTGTCTCGCAACAAGATAACAATTATCACCTGTTCTAGTACCTGACAGAACACATTCATTAGTTTTATTTGTAACTTTACAGGCATTTTTATTGAATTTTACCTCAAGATTGTCATCACACAGTTGACTAATACTAATCAAATTAGCCATTAAACCCTCAACATGTAAGACATTTCTTAAAGCTGAAAATCTAGGAACATCCAAGATTCCTCTTCCAATTATTTTGTTTTTACTGCCACCTCCATAAGTTACGTTACCTCCATTTAATGACTCATATTTCTTTAGAAACTCCTTTGTACTTGTCATGTGGCGAGAACATCCATTATCAAAGTACCAAGAACCTGAAATGTTAGTTCTTAAAGCAGTTATCGCAACATTACAAGTTACATTCATTTTGGGAACCCAAACTCTTTTAAAACATTTTTTACCTTTCTGCTCTGAAATGTTGTCCGAAATGTTGGACATCCTTTTAGGCAGCATTTCGCTCTCAGAATTCTGAAGTTTGAAGCAGTATGGTTTTAAGTGTCTAGGGGAGTTACAATGATGACACACAAACTTCATATTCTTTAACACATATGAAAACTTATCTTTTATTCTTTTTTCTTTTACAAAACATATTTTCTCATTTTTGTCAAATACACTAGAGCCTATAGTTTCAAAAGAGTTTTGGTACCCAATACCTGTATGTGAAGGTTTACTAAAGCTGAGTATTTCATCCAATTTAGAAGTCCCTGAGTTGAACTTACGAAAGGTTGCTTCGGCTACATCCAGTTTTGCACGAATCTTACCACATTCTATATCATTTTTGGTAAGTGCAACCTGTAATCGAATTATTGTGCCTTTTAGATCTACATTCTCACGAGTTAAATATTTAGCCTTTGATTCAAGTTGCTTGGATTCAACGATTAAGGATTGACAAATATTTTGTAATTCCTTAATTATCTCATCGCTGCATTCAACTTGATTAAAACACTCAGCCTCACCACTAGAAGTAAAACCACTAAAGCAATTTACATCAGGATAGTTAAAGAAATTGTACCTCTCGGATGTCGCTGGGGATGCAGATGTTGTCGCTGATGTTTCCTGAAATGTTGTGACATCTGAGGCAACATTATAGACGACATCTTTATTATCTGACAGAGACTATTAGTAAACAGTGGCCATCATTGCTTATGATTCGACTTCTTGATCTCATTCCTCTTCTCCTTCATCATCACTGAGCGAGACCCACTGATTCTTACCAAATTCCCTTAGAGTGTTCGCACATTCATTAGCATAATGACCCCAACCCTAGCATGTATGACATTGCACAAACTCTAGTTGTTTGGGATCAAATTTGATACGATCTGAATTGGTTCTTCTTAGTGGACTTCATTTTTTAGTACTAGGAAGGAACTTGGTGGGCTTTTGGTTGAAGCCTTAGCTTTGATGCTGTTTAGATTTGGATTGATTCCTTTCATTGTTAAACTTTCTCACCATCGAATTGTATTTTCAAGTGAGTAAGGCAACATTAACACCTTCACCAATTTCTTCAAGATCTTCATCTTCTTCATTAATTTGGATTCTCCAAGGATTGAACTTTAAGTGCCACATTCTTGCTCTTAAATAGTTCCCTTTGATTCTCAATTTTAATCTCATAGATTTTGAGAATGCTCATTAAGGTATCTTCAATGGTAGCAAGATTGTGAGCTTCTTCAATGACACATATCTTTAAGTTGAACTTTTTAGGAAGAGAGCGGAGAGCCTTTTTCACTAGTTGAGTGTTGGTTAATGGTTCACCAAGCACTTGACATTCATTAGATATGTCAATTAACTTTTAAAAATAGGATTTAATGTCATCCGTTTCTTCTATCCTTAAACGTTCGTATTTGCTCATGAGCATGCGTAGCTTTGTATGACGAACACTTGAGCTGCCTTCGCAATGAATTTGCAAAGTATTCCATGCATCCTTGGTCGTAGGGCAGTTTTGAATGAGTTTGAACATGTAAATATCAACCCATCCAAAAATGGAATTTAGGTCCTTTTTGTTAAAACTAGCGTTATTGGTTTCTTTCGCCAACCATTTGGATTCAGGTTTAACAAGAATGTCACCTTCCTCATCCGGCGGTAATATTGGAACAACATACCCATTGGTAATAGATCTCCATGCTCTAACATCAATTGATTTGATGTGAGAACGTAGGCGAATCTTCCAATAAGCATAGTTTGTACCATCTAAAATGGGAAGTCTACCAATATTTGGATTTGCCAGATCCATAGCTTTGAATAACAGGACCAAACACTTATTGTGTTAAGTGTCGGCTCTGATACCACTTGTTGGGTCCCGGGGGTATGCTATGGTATAATAAAAATAAACTGGAAGTAAAAATAAATTGAATGCCAATGCAGTTTGTAAATGTCGGCAATAATGTTGTCTGTCACAAGTGGAAACACTTCGATAAAACTGAAAAACTTTTGAAGAGTAAAATGCAGCGGAAATAATAAAGACACAATGGTTTAATATTTACATAGGTTATATTTATTATATAACCTATGACAGTCAGTGACCGAATGTATTGTATATATTTATATACAATTAAATAAATTCCTTCTTTTACAATATTACAAGATAATACAAAAGGAATTAAAAGGTTGAAGTCGCAGATAACTTCTGCTTGAAAAATCTATCTAAATAGACATAGACAACATCTCATTATAATTGCTTCAATGAAGAACAAACTAGAATCTAAGCAGCAATTATAATGTTGGACAGAATGTCGTCGACACGCTCAGGCTACACTTGTGATCCAGTTTTCTGAGATGAATTTTCGAGAGCTCTCTTTATATTTTTGCAATCTTATTCTGGATATCGATTTACTCTTCTTGCCTCTCTATTTATAGTAGAGAGTCTTCCTTGAAAAGCTTATCGATTGGTTGTGGAGGTTGAGGGAAAGATGGGCAGCCGATAGGATTTGTTGGAGAAGATCATGAAGCAAAATCTTCTAACTTCTTGGACTTGTTCCCCAAGCTTAGCAACAGCTTTGACTTGTTCTTCCCACGTTTTTCATCAGCTCCTAATTACCTTGCCAAGTCACTTTACCATCGTGGTAAAAATCCACGAGAATCACTTCAGTTCGAGAAGTAAGGCAAAATTGTTTAACAGAATGTTGGTCCAAATGTCGTGACATTTGTTTCAATATTTCTGAATTTTAACTTAGTACTAAAAATGATATGTTGGGCAAAATGTCACAACACCAAACTCAACATTAACAAAATTGTGCCAAAATATTTAAAATATATAAAAGTACCTATAAGGTATTCCATATACTCTATATTACATTCTTTTCAAAGTGAACCCCATTTAAATGTATGCATTTGGAGAATTTTTCCTTTTAATATTGAACAACTGTTATCAAGTTCTTTTCTTATACAATTTGTTTCTTTTTCATGTGTAATATATACGGTTTTTCATGTGTAATATATACGGTATAGAAATGTCCAAAAGTAGCATGATAACGACTTTCGAATTATTGAATAGTTACTTTGCTTTATGTATAATCTAATTTCAAATTGAGATTGACGTGTATAAAAATACACTTTTAGGTAATCTTAAATATCGTCAACTTAATAATCCAATACCGGTTTCATTCATCATTGTTCCCAATGTTCTAAAGATTACACAAAATTCTTAAAAAAGCATATAATATTGAGAGAAAACTTACAAACATAAGCAAATTTGAGAAGAATTCATAGTGTGTCACAATTCTAAATTTTGGAAAATGTTAGAGACCAATACAACTTTGCCCCTTTTGACTAAAATTACCTTGAGATGCATCTAAGCGACGTGTCTGTGGTTAGAGACGACAAGCAGTGCGACACGATGTCGGGTGCGATGGAAATTCTGTTTTAACCCGCAAAATTTCAACTCGCTCCGTCCACCCCCGCATAGTATTTTCCCCCGACGTCCATCTGGACTCACACTCGCATATGTCTAAACCTACCTCACTCCGCATCGCCCCTTTGTCATCCCTATCAAAGTTGGGAGCAGTAAAAATAATAGGGTTGATTGTAAAAATGAAATAAAAATAATCTAACTAAATCAGTCCATGTCGGCATATTTTTTTATTTCCCACTCGGTGTTCGCAATTCTTTTGGGGTTCCCTTTTGTCACACCCAAACCTAGGTGAGGGGTGTATGGCACCCGGTACCTCACTAGGCCCGAGCGAAACAAGTTGTAACTCGTATCATCTATGTCTCGAAAGACAAATTAGGCCAAGGCACCCTATACATGTAATATTGTACTTAGGGCCGACAAGGCCTTAAACTGTAATATTTGTACTTAAATTAACTCAGCAAAATAGGATCATCCCAATGCGTACATGAATAACTGAATGGCCTACTAGGCCAATATACATCTCTGCAGGTCGCAAAACTCAAAATAGATATATACAAGGGTCGACTAGGCCACCATATTGACAATATTGTAGATACAAGATACGTCTACAAGCCTCTAAGGAGACACAAATGTATCATAGCCAGGACAGGGCCCCGCCTACCCATACTCTGTAAATACCCATAGCTAGACCTGGCAACTTCGAATGACTTAGAGCTTACCACAAAAGTTGATACTCGGCAAATCCTATGATTGCGATCCTCCCGATAACCTGTCTGAACCTGCGGACATGAAACACAACATCCCTAAGCAAAGGGATGTTAGTACGAGGTAATGTACCGAGTATGTAAAGAGATTGAAAATGAACTATACTAAAATATACTGCAATCTGAGTATAAACTGAGGAGATAATAACGAAAACTGACTATACTTAACTGCCTATGTCATCTACTAACTATGCAACATGATACCGACTACTTAGCCTTATATAAGACATTTAAACATGTATAAATAGCCCGGAAGGCAAGTGTATCTGAATGGCCCCGAAAGCAAGTGTATCTGAATGACCCCAAAGGCAAATGCATGGCCCCTAAGGCAAGTGCATAACTACTTATGTTCAACTATTAAGTTCTCTATCATCTCAACTGTATAGCTAAACATGGCTAACTACCACTCAATTGCCGACAAGGGAGAACTACTAGAATAAGGTCATGGTAACCCAAATGTGATCTCTACAGTTAGCACTTCTTTGTGCGATTAGTCGGAATTAGCTCAATAAAGAAATCATGCCAAAATAAGGAAAAGGGATAGCAATTACATACTTGTCACTTGCTCGGCAACTCAAGGAGCTCAACTCGAGAAGAACTTTAATCTACAACAATAATAACGATGCCATCGTCAAACTACGAACGAGTCCATTTTCGTATATCGAAAGTTAAACTTATTCTGTAACTAAACAGACACCATTTCCCCTGTTTATTTCACTTTCCTCAAGTCCACAATAGGCACAACAACAACTCAAAACAACCAGCAACTTCCATAACAAGTTTTACAACCCAACCAACGATACAACGATCGGCAAGCTTGGCTACGACTATCAAGCACACTTCTCCAATCTTTTATTTCCTTCAAAACACATATTAATGACAACAACAATACACTCAAGTTACTCCAACAATTTCCAACCATAAAGTGCTATAAATACACCTTCAAATCAGTTCAACAAGTTACCTAACTCAAACATGATTTCTCCATCAATATCCCATAAGTTCTAACTTTCACAACTTAGCTATGATCTAGATTAATTCAAATTCATCTAGAGAAGAAGAACTCTTACCTTATTTGACAAGAAGTCTTCTTCTTCCACCTTACTTTACTTCGAAGAAAGGTCAGAATTAATTACACAAAAAAATAAAATAACGAGATCAAAGTAACAAGTAAAACTCAAATATTATCCTTGAGAAGAATTACACGTTTCTTCGGTAAAATTCAACGTCACTTTTCTGTATATGAAATGAATAGCCATTTCATAAGTTGCTGCCTCCAATAATTTACTTTTAGCAAGACTTTCCTCTTTTATTTTTTTTCTTTTTGTGAAGATGAATTATCCACACTTTAATATAGGAAATTAGTGGTCATTTGACCCTTACTCGTGTGGCCTTATGAACCTAACTTATTATTAGACACCAACGTGATTCTTATCCATATTATCATGCTGACACCTTTCTTTTATTCACATGGTCGTCTTCTAAAAGTCATCCACTAATCCCAATTACTTTACTTACTTTCACTATACTTTCTCACTTAATTAATTACACACATAATTAATTTCTTCATCTCGATTCACTTATTTAAAAATTATTTTCACTTTAATCTACAACAATAATAATGATGCTATTGTCAAACTACGAACGAGTCCATTTTCGTATATCGAAAGTTAAACTTATTCTATAACTAATCGGACAACATTTTCCCTGTTTATTTCACTTTTCTCAAGTCCACAATAGGCACAACAACAACTCAAAACAACCAGCAACTTCCATAACAAGTTTTACAACCCAACCAACGATACAACGATCGGCAAGCTTGGCTACGACTATCAAGCACACTTCTCCAATCTTTTATTTCCTTCAAAACACATATTAATGATAACAACAATACACTCAAGTTACTCCAACAATTTCCAACCATAAAGTGCTATAAATACACCTTCAAATCAGTTCAACAAGTTACCCTAACTCAAACATGATTTCTCCATTAATATCCCATAAGTTCTAACTTTCACAACTTAGCTATGATCTAGATTAATTCAAATTCATCTAGAGGAGAAGAATTCTTACCTTATTTGACAAGAACTCTTCTTCTTTCACCTTACTTTACTTCGAAGAAAGCCCGAAATCAATTACACAAAAAAATAGAATAACGAGATCGAAGTAATGAGTAAAACTCAAATATTATCCTTGAGAAGAATTACACTTTTCTTCGGTAAAATTCAACGTCACTTTGTTGTATATGAAATGAGTAACCATTTCATACGTTGTTGCCTCCAAGAATTTATTTTTAGCAAGACTTCCCTCTTTTGTTTTTGACTTTTTTCCATTGTTGTGAAGATGAATTATCCACACTCTAATATAGGAAATTAGTGTTCCTTTGGCCCTTACACGTGTGGACTTATGAACCTAACTTAGTATTAGTCACTCTGCCACTTTTCTTTTATTCATATGGGTATATTCCCTAAAAGTCATCCACTAATTCCAATTACTTTACTTACTTCCACTACACTTTCCCACTTAATCAATTACACACATAATTAATTTCTTCATCTAAATTTACTTATTCAAAAATCATTTTCAACATAGATTATATACTCATTATCATGCTCATGTGATATAACACTAGTCCATAGCCTCTTTTGGTAAACACAAATTGTTATTTCCAATCATCGTCGACACACTTTTAAGTCTTAAATCATTTCAGGATTTCATCCTTTTAAACATCGGACTCTTGATATGCACACTTAAATATGACTAAAATTCTTCGGTGCTCGGGTCTATTTACATACGTCGAGTAGTTCCAATCATGGCCTGAAAATACGGAGTATTATATTGACGAAACATATTCTCATTCTTCGAGCTCACGTCGACTAACTTACGCCGCAACTCAACGTATAAAAATACGAATGTAACACGTTTAATTTGAATACGCACATCGTAAGATCTATTAGGGGGGGGGGGCACATCCTATATACTAGAATTTGTTTCAATTTATGGTGTAACGGCCCAGTTAGTCATTTTGAGAGTCATTGCTCTGTTTTGCGTGTCGTCTATTCTAGAAGCTCCATAATAATTATTTTGACTAGCTTACAAAATTTGAAGTCAAACGGATATTACAGGTTCACTTTGGGAGAATGTTTCACTTTGAAAATCTCGGTATTTAATTAATTGCATTAATTGATCATGTGGGGGAAAACATGCTTTGATTGTAGATCTGAAGATTTCGTTGGATTTATACTATTATTTATGACTTTTGAAAATTGACGGAACTAATTTTAGAATTTATTTGGTTGGTCTTTCACAATTAAGTCGATTTTAGTACTCCATCTGTCTCAATTTATGTGTCACCATTTCTTTTTTGATCTGTCTCAAAAAGAATGTCACATTTCTATATTTAGAAATAATTTAACTTATGACATGATTTACTACCACATATTTATATAAAACTAGTTTTGGATCACACATTTCAAAAGTTTTCCTTTCATTCTTAAATTCAGTGCCAAATCAAATGGTTCACATAAATTAGAACGGAGGGAGTATTTCATATGCCTATTTATGACAAAAAAAAGATAAGACCCAGATGAGAAATTTGTTGATTTTGTTAGCTTCATATTGATGTTTATGACTTGAGGGAATGTGTGGAATGATTCTCGAGGTAAATGAGTCTTTTTCAAAGTTTTGTCAATTTCAAAAGGTCAGAAATGTGATTTATGACTTAGTTGAGTCGTTGGTTCGATTTTTGAGAGGTTCGGGTGTGATTTAGGTGCTTGGTTGAGAAACTAGCTATTGAGATAATTTATAGTTGACCACGGTCAATATCAGGTCAAGACGACCTCATTTGGATATTTTAAGGGTTCAAACAGATTCGTATGATGATTTTGAACCTGTCCACAAGTTTTGGTGAGATTCCAACGAATTTAAGATAGATTTGAATTATGACGCGCTCTTATTTGATGTTTAAGCGTTGTTTCTTTGGGAATAAAGAGTACAACATTGAGAAAATGAGCTCCTAATGGTGTTTTTATTGAATCACCAGATCTGTATCGTAATTAAGGAGCCATAGCAAAAAGAATCGTCGAATTCGGATATCGTATGAGGGAATTATGCCCATTTTAATATCGAAACATATTGATGGTGTTGGTGCGTCGCATGTGCGAAGTAGGGTCCGCACCTGCAATGTGGCAGGTGTGAAAATAGGCACAGGTGCGACGTGGGGCCTGCAGGTGCGAAGGGCCTATGTGGTTAAATTTTCAAACTTCATTTCATTAGTTCAAAATCAATGTTTGGGAGTTATAGAGCTCCGATTTGGACAATTTTTGCGGCATTATTCTCGTAATTAAAAGAGGGTAAGTACCTAATATTTATTTTGGTATTTTTTCATGATTATTTTCGTTGGTTATCATTTTTATCCGTGTTTGGATTGTAGAAGTTTGGGTTTTGAGCCCTAAAGTTAAGAGAATGAAAAATCTCGATTTGGGGATCGATTCGTGGATGGACTTGGGTGATTTTATGGATCTAGACTATATAAGTTATGAGTAAACCAATTTTTAAATAAAATTTTAGGTGAAACCTTGGGAGCTCGGGGTTACCTTTTTGGGATCATTTTTGGATTCCGAACTAAAGTATAGCAATATGAGTATCAATAGACTCGTTTAACCTTGTAGAGTACTATTTTGACTATATTGAACCTGATTTTGTGAATAAATTATAATTTTGCCCTTCGAGGCTTGGAATCTTATTTCTGGGTGAATTTATGGGTCAGAAATTTTTGTATAGTAATATGAGTATTGATAGAATTGTGTGTTATCGTACTTTTTATATTTGAATAGATTTGGACCTTTCGAAGGTGTTACAAAAAGGCAAGGCTTTGTTGTGACTATCGAACTTCTATTTCCATGCAAGTTGAGATCTTGTACCTTATTTAAAGCGTTATGATTGGTCTAATAAACTAATTAAAAGGGTGAAATGGGGACAATAAGGGGGTGTCAATACTTATGAGATGACGAGCACTCGTATCGGGTACTGGTGACATGCTATGGGTACTTGCACCTTTAAATTGAATAGTGAATGACATGCTTTAGACATTAGCTGATAGAATAGTATGATCCTATGGATTTGTGATTGGGGTATGAAGCCCGTAATTTCTGTCTCATGATTATTTGTCTGTCTTATATGTGACTGTGTTTCCATCACTCCTAATGGAAAAGAAGTTAAAGATCAAGTCTTTATTGTGTAAATGGGTAAACATCGAATCTTATGGAATACATTGACTAAAGGAAGAATCTTTAATGCACATTATGGCTTCTTATGGTTGAGCATGTCATATTCAGGCTTCATACGATATGAGCCTGTGTGGCTAGAGACGAGTATATGAGCTTGTGTGGCTAGAGACAGGTAGTGTGTAAGCTTGTGTGGCCAAAGACAAGTATTGAGGCTGTGTGATTAGAGACATGTATTGTATGAGCATGTGTGACTAGAGACAAGTATTGAGGCTGTGTGGTTAGAGAGAGGTACTATGTGAGCCTGTGTGGTATATGGACCTCGTGAATCCCCAGGGGTCACGATTCATTCATTTTCGAACGTGTGTATACCATATGAAAAGGCGTTGCATTGTATTTCATTTGCGTCTCATCTCATTTCATCCATATTCTATGTGAAGTAATTGTTGTATGGAATCAGATTCTATTGCTTTATCTATGTGGAAACCTTGTCAAACTTGAGGGATTAGATGATATAACTTAGGTTTGGACTGATGATTTCCGTGACTTAGGGTAATATTATGATAATGGTGACTAATGATAGTTAGTGTGGAAGTAGTAATCGGAAGGCGATCCCTCGTCTCCATTTAAGATAGGGTCGGTCGACGATGTTGCTGAGTACACGTTGTTCCCGTACTCACGCTACATTTATTGCACCTTTTTTGTGTAGGATTTATTCCTATTTCTAGTGGACTTCACGACTACCCAGTCTGTTGAGGAGCTGATTCAAAGGATATGGGGTGAGCTACATGGCAGATCGTGCACCGAATTCTTCTTCCTTATTCGTTATTTCTATCGTTTCATTTTCAGACAGCTATGTATTTAGGGATGTAATCCCAGACTTGTATTTTCTTAGTTAGTTCTTGTACTAGTGACAACAGGTTTTGGAAAATTATTGTACTCTCCGTATTTTTATATATTAAGATTTCATTAAAATCCTAAAAAGTGTTTTATTTGATTATTCTGCAATTAATTTTCTTTATAATTTGGATAGTTGAGTTGTGGTTGGCTTACTGACTCATGGGAGTTAGTACCATCACGACTTATTAAATAGGGTCATGACATAAGGGCTCGAACCCAAAAACCTTTTAATTAAAGATAAAGGAATTCTATCCATCATATGTAGCACAACTTCGGTGGTCATGGAGGCATCTTAAATTTACTATAAAATTTCAGTGTTCACTCCATATTTTATACTTGCGTTAAAAGTAAAAAAAAAAAATTATGATGGATACTAGTGAAATTCCGACAAGAACTTCAAGTGTACATCATTCCATACTGGTTATGTAGGCAATACATTACCCTAGGTTTGAAATTCATAAGAGTTAGTCTTCAACACTTCCAATGGAATATATTTCAGCGCAAAGTTTTTTTCGAAAATAGGAAAGCTAAAATATAAAATCATACTACAAGCATAGAACCAAACCATTAGCATTAAGTGCTCCATCCAAACACCACCCATAGACTAATGTCATTTAGTGTAACATTGGAGAAGGTGTCACACTAGAGAGTAAAAATATCCATAAAATATAAAACTTTCGAGAGAAGTAAATGTTGGAAATTTGCCTTTGGCGGGGAGGTGCGTCCACACATCTTTGATGAATTAAATACTAGTGTTCCGCATGTTGGAGACTTTGTTTTTTCGCACATGCATAATCTACGAAGTGAGTAGATGACCGTAGGGCCAAGAATCGTCAAATTTCGTTGAGAAATGAAAGAGATATTGGTCCACGAAGTAAGGTGTTTGAGGCATGGAAATATGGTGTGGGACAAATCTACCACATCGGTGGGAATAGAAAGAATTTCTCTATATATAAGTCTCTAAAATGGTAAAGGGTTTGGGACCCCAATGGGTATCCCATGTGTTTAAAGGAGGGAGGACTTAGATGTGCTTGGGTTCAAGGCTAAGCCCACACGCGCGTCGCCGCCGCCCGCCCGTCCCGTCCGGTCTCGTGTCATGGGGCGTGGAGACTTTCTGATATTATCTTTTTGGACCCCAAATGTTTCTGGAAAGTTGATTTTGGGGTGACGGAAGGCAGAAAACTTTTTGCCTACCGTTGGAACTATTTTTTGAGGCATTAATCAGCCATTACTTGGCTGATTAACTCCTCCATTATCAACCCTTCTTCTATGGCCATGAACAGCCCATAAACCACCCATTAATCTGCCTACTAATGGCCATTAACAACCCTCACTTATGGCTATTAACAGCCTTGTTTGTGGCTGTTGGGTAGCCCTCATCCATGCTATATATTATGCCTCATTTGGCTCAATTCGTGACAGCAATATAGCACACATACATGACTGAAATTCAGCACAAAATAGTGAGCAAAACAGCCAGAGAATAACACAAAACACAGCTCAAAACAGTGATGAAAAATAGTGAGTTAAGACCCTCATATACACAAGATATACACTATAGAGACACACTATATACACAGAGACAAAACAAAAGAGAAGATAGAAACTCTTCCTTCCTTTTCCATATCTTCAGCAAGTCGATTCATATTTGTTTTATTCGGCAGGCTCAACCTATTGACTTTGTAGCGTTGAGATTAAAGTGTTGTTTTATCTTGGGAGACTATTGTCCGCTAACGTAAAAGCATATATACGGGGCAATCTTGTCTTAAGGACAAAGGGCAATCCCTCGACTCAACACACAACATTGTAACCATCCAGATTTAGTTGTTTCTTGATTTCAGGATATCAAGATTCAAGACACAACAAGCTTGCGACAGTTCTCAACATTGGCCTTGCAATGTTATCAACATTCAAGACATAACAAGCTTGCGGCAGTTTTGAAGATTGACCATTTATTTATCATTTCGAACACTTGTAATAGTTATTTACTTCCCGTACTGCTTTATAAAGTACAATAGAGTACCAACAACTTAAGACAAGATTGTATTGTATTACTATTAGTGTTCGAAAGATGTCGGTCAAAAGTTGTGTGACCAAATCTGGATATGGCAATGGTTTTCTGATAGAAGAGAGTGATGATGATGAACGTGTTCATAGTGTCACCGCTACCAAGAGTGGTGGGAACAAGCGCTCACGAGAGACTGATGATGTCAACTGGGACAAGAGGAGAAGGCTGAAGATGTGCTTCTATCTTGCAGCAGAAGGCCTATATCTGTCCCAGAAAAAGGATCCGAATAATGGTAAGGAGGAAATGGTCACTCGGCCGATGAAGTGACCAGTGGGCGTAATCCGAAATTGGGATAAGTTATTTTTCTTACTTGTCAAGAATAAAGATTAAATGATGTCTGATTAAAAATGGCTTAAAGTAAGAAGGAATATGATATGCTTTAAAATCAGAAGTTTAATCTCATCTTCTTTCCCGTTTAAAGATTGGATTTTGTAAACGACTTAAAAAGATCCGTTCTTTTAAGTGTAATTATTAAAGTGTGTAAAGTATGTTCGCACATATGAGGGAGAAAGATCCACTGACTGTGCAAAAACTGTTACCACACTTAAGTAAGCGCCAACAATTATCTGGGCACCAATCATAACGGAAGAAGACTAAAAGCTAAAGATGTTGAGCCTGTCATACTATTTGGCAGAAGATCCTTCATAGGATGATATTGGACACTCAGTCATAAAAAGCCTCCGGGCGACTGGAGTGGGCCAAAATTCCTTTGATATGATGATATTGGACACTCAGTCATACAAAGCCTTCGGGCGACTGGAGTGGGGCCAAAATTCATTTCATAAGAAAAGTAATGGACACCTAGTAAGATGGGCCAGAGTTTCCAGGTCTTAAATGATCTGAAGGCCTAAAGAAAGGCAGAAAAGAAATTGTACACTCAGTCTGCCAAAGCAACTGGAGTGGGCCAGAGTATCCAGATCAAATATGATCCGATTACGCCCTAACCACGGGCAAGAGGTTGTTCATGTGAAGCAACGCCACCTCTAAAAGTAGAAGGGGTTGGAGAGGTTGTCCTCAATAGGACTTCAGGGAATGGGATCACTCTAAAATGAGGTGATACATGCCCCAAACTTGGTTTAAGGGACGTTGTTGGTCAAGCTGGTTTGAGACTAGTCCAGCAGGTTTGTAATAACTAAGAATGGTACAGTATGTTTGTAGCCAAATGAATGATATATTTGTAATCCGTGCATCTATGACATCATATAATTAAGATACGTTAAATAGAAAGTTATTCAAAAGCTAGCGAAGTTGAGATTGTTGTCTTCTTTTGACATAAACCCTCAAAATGAATGTGAGGTAAGCGAAGAGGCAAAATCACATTTCCAAATTCCGTCAAAAGAATAGCGAAAGAAGCACCGCTCCTCTAGAACTTAGTCACACCTTTATGGGTGATTTAAAGTTTATACAAAATAGAGGGGGGAGACAAGTACTTTGTGACCTTCATTGATGATGGTACAACGTATGTAATCCTTTGTTTGTTGAAAAGCAAAGATGAAGTTGTTGAAGCGGATAAGCGCTACAAAGCATAAGTTGGAAATCAACTAAGCCTATGGATTGCGAAATTCGTAGTGACAGAGGGGGAGAATGTGAAGCATCGTTCATTAAACGACTGTTCATTTCTCACCTCAGTCCAACGGTGTTAGCCAAGCGCAAAGTCATACACCCAAATTATGTGGGGTGGCTTGGTAAAAGTTGGAATACCGAAACAGGTCAAGTTGTACCTAAGACTGTAGATTGTATATCCACTGGATCTGCAAATAACAGTAGTGCTTATCGCCTCATGGCGTCAAAGAATGCTGAATTCTTAGAAGATAACTTTCCTTGAAAAGGAAAAATGAGTAATTGCTCAAGGTTAACAAGAACCCGCGAGGGCTTGACTGTCCGGAACTAGACGTTCCGTATCTACAGGACTCGAAAGTTGCTGGCTATCCGGAACTTAATATTCCAGATCTGCAGAACTCAGGGATTCTAGATGTTGAATCGAGACGGAGCAAAGAAGGGGACAAAGACTTGTTCCAGTCCTTCTAGCTTGTAAGGTTGAGAATGAACCATGGACAATTAACAAATAATTGTCATCTCCAAAAGTGCTGCTTTGGAAAGAAGATACAAAGAGAGAAATAGATTTCCTCATATAGAACCATACTTGTGTAATGGTTGATTTTCCTCCGGAAAAAGAACATTTGGGTTGTGAAAAAGGATACTCAAAAGTGAGTACAAAGTAGATGGATCTACTGACGAGTTCAAAGCCTCGGCTACTTGTACATGTGCTCCTCTGAGAGTAGCTTAACATCATGGGCCATTGCAGTCTTGTGTGGCATGGATGTTGAAACAGCCTTCCCAACCGGAGAGTTGGAAGAAGAGAATCAGAGTTGGTTTGCTGGACTGTTGGGCTTCTTTCTGAAACTTTCATTTTGGTCCTTGAAATGTTACATTTTGGTCCTGAAAGTTTCAGATAAAACAGAAACAATGAATCTGACCACAGAAACATTGACTCTGAAATTAGAAAGCCAACAGTTGGAGAATCAACAGTCTAAAAGTAAAAGTCATATTGAAACAAAGTCTCGATATGAAAGATATGTGTATCACATATGACATCTTAGGAATTGGATTTCTAAGACATCTAACGGACTGGTTGATAGTTGACTGTCTCGTTGAAGCCACCAATGGATATGAATCATAGAACTGATTGGAATCATGGTGCACCGATAGACAAGGAGCGATATGCACAGGTCATGTGTAGTTCAATGTATTGTACACACTACAACCGACCTAGTATCGTCCTACAAACAGATCAGTTGAACTAAGGTTCACTGATGATCTTAATACATGATCAATAGAAGACATTAAGTCGGATATGACGATATCTGAATTATTCGCTTATCTACGGATTATAGTATTCTGGATGTCCAAATGTTACGGGAGAACACAGTGATGCAACCGGACATCGATCTGAAGAACACCAAAGCCACAAGTAAATGTGTATGGTGGGTCTTGGAAAATCCTCTAAGCAAACTTGCATCGACCGATTCATGATGGTATCGGAGTTTATCGCTTTATACAAAGCATGAAAGAAGTTGAGTAACTTCACGACTCATTAGAGGACGTCCTTATTGGGAGAAACTCGTGCCTTCAGCAGTTATACACTGTGGCTAGTCGGTCGGCTTCAGGAAGGACACGGATGACGGCGTCTGGACATATCTGTCAGGATCTGTCGGAGATATATGACCGTATGGCAGTTGATCATCACGGGTGTCACTTCCTTATTTACTAACTAAGGGACTACCTGAAGATCAAGTGTTCTGCCTGTCTAGGGGAATGGGCTTAAAATCCAAACAATACGAACCTTTGCGGTGGTAACCCAACCATACTGATTGGAGATCCCAAGAATTTGGTTCAATGGGAAAACTAAGCGGCAAAAGTTTCAGTTGAGCGCTTCGGTGGAAGATTGACCATTTAATTACCCTTTCGAACACTTGTAATAGTTATTTACTTCCCGTACTGCTTTATAAAGTACAATAGAGTACCAACAGTAAATTCCAAGAGTTAATATTTATACAGTACATAAAAATAAAATTACTTATGAAATCCGTCGTTAAATTACTCGCAGCGAACATTTTTTAAAAATTCGTCGCTAAATAAGATTAGCGACGAATTTTACTGTTTACTATAGAATTTGTCTATCACTAATTTCTATTTTTGTTAGTAGTAATATGTTGATAATGTGATTATTACACTATCAAATTATTTATGAGATAACTTTAAATAACTGTCTATAAGAATTAAGATTAGTAAAATAAGGCAATTAAACAATCTTGTTGTTTTGAAACGAAGAAATAAAGAAGCCATTTCAATTGTCGGAAAGATAGGCCTACTAACGGCACAAAAATAGATGGAAGGTTCAAATTTGTCATAGAAGGGATACCTCGATTAATTACATGCTATAACATGTAAAAATTAGTTAAATTTATAGACATCATCAGTGTAAATAATATTTTATACTATGGAGTCACTTTTATCCGTTACCGTAGGTAATCTCTCATGTTTTTATTTTCAAATTTCATATTTAAGGAGGCTTATCTATAAATTATGACTAACATGATGATATATAAGTTAAATTACAGTAATGTTGTAAACAATATTTTTATAATATCAGTGCGCATATATAAGCTGGATCCCATCCGAATATATCTTAGAATTAAAAAAAGTAAAATGATAATTATAAAGAAATGAATTGCAACCCTATGATTTAGCCTAGGGTTTTGAAAACATTAATACTTCTCAGTGGATATGATTCATATTTAGTGGTGTATGATTGTGTGAAGGAAGAAATTAAAACCCAAGATGCCAGACAAAGTTGTTGAAAGATTAGAAGGGAATATTTGGGAGTATGAAATGGAATTAGAAGGTAATGTGTGTGTTTTTATTTTTAGGTGTGTGCACATGTTAACCACATATTCTACTACTAGAGAACAAACACCCCTTTTTGTGTGGTTCTCACTCTCTCTCTTTGCTTTCTCAAGTCAATGACTGACTTGTACTTTAATGTTCATATATACAATACATTTATTTTCTTCTATACTTTTCTTTATTACATATATGTGTAAGTTTGACCTAAAACTCCTATAACCATCCCCTAATCTATTTCAACATGAAATAGGGCGGGGATATATACTGCTAGAAACAAAAATCTAAATAGAAGTTGATCAAATTCGGAATAGGGTTTTAATGCCAAACAGCTGGCATACAAAATTGTATTTTATTGATGTACTTATTAGCTAGAGAAAAGATTTAACTTATATACAGTAACAAGACAGTTATCCCTATGGTAGCTTTTCTGACACCTCTAGCTTCGACGGTGCCCCTCTTTTTGGACCCAAGCCTCGCTTCGCGGGCCAATCTGGGCGGCCTAAAAGGTCGTAGTCCCTCTAAGAAGCTGGCTGAACGAGACCTCAGCCTGCTAACTAGCTATGCGGAGGTATCCCTTCGCGGCCCCGAAAATGGATGGCGCTTAAGCGCGCGACCTACACCCGGCCGTCGGGGCAAGTGCCAGGCCCCGATGAGTAGGAGGGCGCGGCGAAGGATGTTTTCATTAATCAAGAACGAAAGTTGGTCGGGCCAGGACGTCGGCCGACGTCCTAGCCCGGCGCGCAGCGACATAGGCCGACGTCCTAGCCCGGCGCGCAGTGACATAGGCCGAGCCATGCATGCCACAAGTGCCCCCTACTACACGTCGACATTCCCCGCTATGAACGCTTGGCTGCCACAAGCCAGTTATCCCTGTGGTAACTTTTCTGACACCTCTAGCTTCGACCTATGTCGCTGCCCGTCGGCCTATGTCGCTGCACGTCGGGCTAGGTCGCTGCACGTCGGGCTAGGTCGTTGTACGTTAGGCTAGGTCGCTGCACGTCGGCCTAGGACTTTGGCCTATGTCGCTGAAATGACTTGAGAGGTGTAGTATAAGTGGGAGCCGAAAGGCGAAAGTGAAATACCACTACTTTTAACGTTATTTTACTCATTCCGTGAATCGGAAGCGGGGCAGTCATAAATAATTTTAACACAATCAATGAATTTTATACTATTAGTAATATAGTCGATGTTTTTGTTAAATATACACAATATACATGTGTATATTGTGTATATTAAATCTCGGATTTGGTCCCAATAATAGCTCTCGGTTTTGGTTGTTTATGTAAAGTAATTTATGGCAAATATTTAGTATCCTAGTTTAGGTAATATTGTAATATAATTAGTAGTGTATTACCATAATTAGTGTATTACCATAAATGTATAGAATAAGGTTTTTAGAATAGAATAGGAATAAGATTCTCCTATTTTGTAACTTGTATATATAGCCTTTCAAGTAATGAAAATAATCAAGGGGATTATTTCTTTCATGGTATCAAGAGACCAGGTCTAAACAAAAGTTTCCTCTCCCAACTTTTGTACCCTCTCTTGGCCGAGACCCCCCCTCGGGTTTCTCTCCCAAATTTCATCTTCCGCTCTAAAAAATCTCTCTTAAATTTTCCCTTCTTCTTTGTTCTTTCAATCTGTCTAAGAACAATTATCATCCTGCCCTCATTGTTTCTAACGTCAAGAACAGTATCCCTATTGTACTTGAAATGAAAAACGTCCAATATGCGACGTGAGCAGAATTGTTTAAAATTCACGCTATCTCCCATCAAGTTATCCATCACATAATTCCTCCCGCTACACCTCTTCCCACGGAGGATCCTCAGTTATGGATTACGCTTGATGCTACCGTTCTCCAGTGGATCTATTCCACTATTTCGGTTGACCTTTTACAGACGATTATTTAGCCGGATACCACGGCAATGGCTACCTGGAATAGATTGCGTGACATATTCCAAGATAACCAACATTCACGTGCTGTCACACTCGAACATGAATTCTCTCTAGTCCTCATGTAAGACTTTCCAAACGTATCGGCATATTGCAAGAAACTCAAGGAGTTGGCGGATCAACTCCGTAATGTTGGCGCACCTGTAACAAATAATCGTCTGGTTCTACAATTGGTTGCCGGCCTTTCGGAGGCCTATAATGGCGTTGGAACTCTCCTTCGTCAAAGCAACCCTCTTCCTGCCTTCTATCAAGCCCGCTCTATGCTTACTTTGGAAGAAGCCGGTTTGGCTAAAAAGGCGGCTACCGGAGCAAGCCCCGTCGTCATGATGGCGTCCTCCCCAAGTTCTTTAGGTTTTGTTGATAATTCGAGCCAAAACCGTACTCATGGTGGCGGCAAAAATAATCGTAAGAATAATAACAAAAACCGCGGGGGCAAATGCGGCGGTTCCGGTGGTCGCTAATCGAGCGATGGGCCCGCCCAGTGAACAATGACCCATCATCCCATCGTCCAGCAAGAGGGTCAGCGATGGGCGATGGGCGGCGCCCCTACATTCCAGTAGTTCCCAACAACCGGTGGTGGGCGACGCTTCAGGCCCAATAATCGGCGATGGCGGCCCATCGCCATCGCCCAAGAACGCAACAACAAAGATCTACGGTACAGTGCAACCCAGTCTTGGAATACTTAGGCCCCGACCTGTGCAAGCTCACCATGCAGCAGGCCCCACTCGGACAGATATCGAGGTCGCGATGCACACGTTGGGTTTGACTCAACCTGACCCAAATTGGTATATGGACACCGGTGCCACTACTCACGTGACTTTCGATTCAGGTACTCTCTCATATTATTCCAATTTGAGCAACCCTCGGGGTATAATTGTTGGTAATGTCAACTCTATTTCAATTCAGGGTTATGGTCAGAAAACGTTGTCTCCCCCTAATTCACCCCTTATCTTGAAAAATACTTTACATGCACCCAAATTGATTAAAAACTTAGTGTCTGTCCGAAAGTTCACCACTGATAATTCTGTTTCTGTTGAATTTGATCCTTTTGGTTTCTCTGTGAAGGATTTCAAGACGGGTAGTTATCTCATGAGGTGTGATAGTAGGGGGGATCTTTATCCTATCATGCCCGATTTCAGTCTATCGATTCAAGCCTTGCCGTCAGTTTTTGCAGCCATTTCTCCTTCCTTGTGGCATGCTCGCCTTGGTCATCCGGGATTTTATATTTTATCAGTTTTAGATAAAAATAGCTTTATTTCTTTTAAGGGTACGAGTCGTACTCAAATTTGTCAATATTGTTCGTTAGGAAAAATTGTTAAGTTGCCATTTGTGGACTCAAATTCTCATACTTCAAAGCCATTTGATATTATTCATAGCGACCTATGGACGTCTCCTGTTCTAAGTTTGTTAGGTCATCGATATTTTGTTTTTTTTTGGATGATTATTCTAAATTTTTTGGACGTTTCCAATTGCCAATAAATCTCAATTGTTTTCTGTCTTCATAAGATTTAGAGCTTTCATTAGAACACAATTCGAAAGAGAAATAAAAAATATTCAGTGTGATAATGGGAAAGAGTATGACAATAGGGTGTTTCGGGAGTTCTGTGATAATAATGGGATCAATTTTCATTTTTCGTGCCCTCATACATCTTCCCAAAATGGGAAAGCCAAACGCAAAATTCGTTTCATAAATAACATTGTCCGCACTCTCTTACTTCATGCTTCTGTACCCCCATATTTTTGGCATCATGCTCTGCAAATGGCAACATATCTCCTTAACATAATTTCGTCTAAAGGTCTGACATATTCCCCCCCCCCCTCCAAATCCTATATAATAAGAACCCTTCTTATTCTCATCTTCGAGTTTTTGGGTGCTTGTGTTATCCGTTATTCCCATCCACCACAATTAACAAACTTCAGGCTAGGTCTACTCCGTGTGTGTTTTTGGGTTATCCGTCTAATCATCGTGGTTATAAATGCTTTGATTTATCCTCTAAGAAAATCATAATTAATCGCCATGTAAGTTTTGATGAAACCCAATTTCCTTTTACGAAAGTTCATACTCCCGAGCCTAGGTCGTATAATTTTTTGGATGACCAAATATCCACGTATATTATTCGGCATTTTTTGGACATCTCCCGCATCCAAAACTCTCCAATGGCCCATCGCCCGCCGCCCCATCAGATCGTCCCACGCCCGCCATTCGATCAGTCCCCATAATTGGGCGATCCACCACTCGAACTGTCCAGCTTGCCGCCCAGACATCGATTTGGGCCAAGAGCCCCATCGCCGCCGCCACCCGTCTCCCGAGCCCAAAGAAATTCTCAAAATTCACTCAATTATTCCTCGAGTCATAGACCGGTCACTCGTAGTCAGCGGGGTATTTTTACACCTAAAAGACATTTTAATTTACATTCTGATGTCTCTAAATCCCCCTTACCCCGTAATCTTGTATCTGCCTTAAATGACCCTAATTGAAAAATGGCTATAACTGATGAATATAATGCTCTTATTGATAATAAGATGTGGGAGTTGGTGCCCCATCCATATGGTATTAATGTTATCAGGTCTATGTGGATTTTTGCTTATAATGAGAATTCGAATGGGTCATTTGCTCGACATAAGGCGCGGCTAGTGGGTGATGGTAAGACTCAGCAGGTTGGGATAGACTGTGGGGAGACGTTTAGCCCGATGGTCAAGCCGGCTACTATTCGCACTGTGTTTAGCTTGGCTCTTTCAAAGACATGGCATATTCATCAGTTGGATGTCAAAAATGCTTTTCTACATGGTGATCTCAAGGAAACAGTATATATGCATCAGTCGTTGGGGTTCAGAGATCCTAATCGTCCTCATCATGTCTGTTTGTTGAAGAAGTCCTTATATGGGCTTAAGCAGTCTCCACGGGCCTGGTATACAAGGTTTGCTGACTATGTTTCGACTATTGGGTTCACTCACTGTAGGTTAGATAATTATTTGTTCATCTACCATCGTGGTTCATCCTTGGCCTACATTCTGTTATATGTGGATGATATCATTTTGACTGCCTCTTCTGATGCATTACGCCAGTCTATCATGGCCATACTCAGCTTTGAGTTTGCTATGAAGGACTTAGGGCCCTTGAGTTACTTTTTGGGGATTACCGTCAAGCGTCATTCAGATAGTTTGTTTTTGTCTCAAAGAAAGTATGCGGCTGAGATCATCGAGAGGGCTGGGATGTCATCCTGTAAGTCCACTTCCACTCCAGTTGATACTAAACCCAAACTTGGTGCCACTGTCGGCATCCCTTACGAGGATCCGACCCGCTATCACAGTCTTGCAGGGGCTCTTCAGTATCTTACCTTTATCAGACCGGATATTACGTATGTTGTTCAGCAGGTGTATTTATTCATGCATGATCCCAGAGTTGAGCACATGAATGCAATCAAACGCATCATCCGGTATATTCAGGGTACACTGGACTATGGTTTGCATTTGTATCCTTCATCGACATCCACACTTGTCTCATACACTGATGCAGATTGGGGTGGTTGTCCAGACACCAGACGGTCTACGTCTGGCTACTGTATATTCCTTGGCAGCAACTTGGTCTCCTGGTCTGCGAAGCGTCAGGCGACTCTCTCCCGCTCAAGTGCCGAGGCTGAATATCGAGGGGTAGACAATGTGGTCTCAGAATCATGTTGGTTACGTAATTTGCTTTTAGAGCTTCATTGTCCGATTCAAAAGGCAACATTGGTTTATTGCGATAATACTAGTGCCATCTACCTTTCAGGTAATCCGGTTCAGCACCAACGCACTAAACATATCGAAATGGACATTCACTTTTTCCGTGAAAAGGTTGCTCGGGGTCACGTTCGCGTATGCCATGTCCCGTCAAGATATCAGATTGCAGACATCTTTACAAAGGGTCTTCCCTCGGTCCTTTTTGAAAATTTTAGGGACAGTCTCAACGTTCGAAGACCGCCGCTATGACTGCGGGGGTGTGTTAAATATACACAATATGTATATTAAATCTCGGATTTGGTCACAGTAATAGCTCTCGGTTTTGGTTGTTTATGTAAAGTAATTTATGGTAAATATTTAGTATCCTAGTTTAGGTAATATTGTAATATAATTAGTAGTGTATTACCATAAATGTATAGAATAAGGTTTTTAGAATAGAATAGGAATAAGATTCTCCTATTTTGTAACTTGTATATAGAGCCTTTCAAGTAATGAAAATAATCAAGGGGATTATTTCTTTCATGTGTGTATATTGTGTATATTAAACAGTTTTATTTTTCATGTTACTAATCTCATTTATTTGACTAGGCGCAGAGTGAAATAAAAATTTGAAGTTTATGGATTTGTCGACTCCTCGTTTGTCACAGAACCCAGCAAAAATTTCCGTTACTTATATGTTTTTTTAACATCTCTTTAGTAAATGGTCATATTTCTATTTTTCTTACAATTTATGGACTTTTAAAACCACGATCTAAAAGATCTCTTTAATTTGATCAAAATGAAATTTCTATAGAAAAACATCAGACCACAGTTTAAAATTTTGAAGACGTTATACAACGTCTAATGTTTTGTCAGTCCAAAATGCTATATTTTTATAACTTTTATTAAAATAGATACAAAATCCAAATGATGATAAAAAAAAAAGAGAGAGGAACATTTGAGTAAATCTCCAAAAACCGCAACCCATTTTTTCTACTAGGTTCGTAGTCCATATATATATAATCTGGATTAAAACCGTTGAGTTTTATCAAATCTGTACCACTTGCGGTGCATCCACCCCTACATTTAGACTACTTATAATAATGTATAGTATAAAGTTAGAATCTAAATAATTGTGATACAAGATAAATTTATTAAAAAGAAGTAAAAATTCATTTGAAGGGAGAGCTAGAATTCAAACAGAAAAAAAGACAAGAAGTAGAAGCGCAGAGAGTGGGGGGAAAAGAATCAATAGAGGAGATGAGTGTCTCTTTCTCTCTCAACCATTTTTAACCCGTTCTCTACGGAGAGGAAAATCAATCTAAAAGTGACCCTTTATCTTTTTCTAATTTCTTATTTCTTCCATTTCATTTTACGAGTCCTATGTTTAAAATAATATTATTACTTTTCTATATTAATAGAGTAATTTTTTTAATTTCAACATTTCACTGTAACACTATAATGTTTAAATGACATTTTTCTGAACAGAGAAAGTATTTTTTGAGTTTAAGCTCTATATATCATCAACAACAATAAATCCATTGTAATCCATGAAGTGGGTCTGTGGAGGTTAGAGTGTACGGAGACTTTATCCCTACTTTGGAGATAGAGAAATTGTTTTCGATAGACGCTTGAAAAAAACTATTCAAAGCAATTCGAAAAAGAAAATAACAAAAATAAAGAAGTCATGACAAAATACTATAAAAATCGTACGCTTTCTAAACAATAACTACATCAATATATACATCGTTAACGTGAGAAAATCATGTTATCTTTATATGTTGTAATAGATAGCTTGTTTTACTTTTAAAATTATAAATTCCACATTAATTTTAATAAGTCTTACTTATAAATATCTTTTTGAGTGAACTGAGAGTATAAAAAATAGGTTATATGCAGTTTATGTTGCTTTGTTTTTTGTTTTGTTCATTTGCAGTGTTTTGACTATAGTATAGAAAGAGAAAGGAGCCTTGTGTTCAAGTGTCATTTTCCAATAAACAGTACTTCTCGAGGAACACAAGTCTCATATCCCTTTCTCCCTTTTTTTTTTCTCATTCCATAAAGCCTTTCTTGATTCCTTTCTTTCATTTTACCAAACACATTTTTACTTTTCTTTTCCTTCTATTGTTTTCACAAATACCATTATCCCTTCTTCTTGCTAGCTCCTTTTTCTCTCCCTCTCTCTCTATATCAAACATGTCCACTTAAAAAGAAGATAAAATAGCTCATATGTTTGCCCTCTTTTTTTCACTTACACGCTTAGCTTTTACAATCTCCAAAAGAATAAACTCTCTAACTAGCTCTTTTATCTCACCCTCACTTTTTTCCACCTAAATCTATCATCAAGAATCAAACTTGAAGTTTGTTCATCTTTCTTTTCCACCCCTTTTCCCATCTTGTGTGTGTGTGTGTCTAACTTTTTACTCTTATTTTTCATCAATTTGGTGTTTTTGAGGTATTAACAAAGAAGAAAAAGCCAAAGCCAAAAACCAAGAACCAAAGACAAAGCCACCATATTAGAAAAAAGAACAATCTTGAAGTCTTTATTATTTTCAAAGATATATTATCAACAAAGATGCCCTTAGAAGGGGGTTTTCTTCAACCACCATCTTCTAATAATTCTTCTTCAAAACAAATCCCTGATCTTTCTCTCCATATTAGCCCTCCAAATAGTTCATCAAACAAGTCATCAACAAATTGTCTCACTGAACTATCTTTAGCTCATCCCACTACTACTAATAATGAAGAAAATAGTTGGTTTAATGGTGAAAAAACAAAAAATTTAAGAAACCCTTTACACCAACAAAGCCAAAACAATAGCTATATGATTCATCAACCAATTTGTAGCCAAATGAATCATATAAATCATGGGGTTTCTTTATTAGATGTTACTTCACAAAGTTTAAGCCCTATAAAGGGTATACCAATATATCATCAAGATTCATTTTCTAATTTCTTGGAGAAAGATCCAAAGAGATTTGAATCCCTTTATTCACCTTATTTCAATGGGGTTAATAATTTGGATCATTTACCATTCTTGAATTCTAGTACAAATAATGCTTCTTCTTTTTCTTCTCCTTCGCCTTCGACTTATCGGATACCTTTGGCTAATAGATTTCACAATCAACATAGCCAATATTATGGAGTGGGATTAGGACCTTCTTCTCATCATGAAACTACTTCACATCATAGTTTGATGAGATCAAGGTTTTTACCAAAATTTCCAGCTAAAAGGAGCATGAGGGCACCGCGAATGCGATGGACTACTTCACTTCATGCCCGGTTTGTTCATGCTGTGGAACTTCTTGGTGGCCATGAAAGTAAAACTTCATCTTCATCCCCTATAGTTTGAGTTATCTTTTAAAGATTTCATTTTAGGTGTTTTTTTGGGGTACATAATGCACTTCTGGTGGTCATTAATGTAAATTCCAGTTCTAATTTCATTCTTCATCCCCTATAGTTTTGAGTATATTTTTCAAGATTTCATTTTTAGGTGATTTTTGATATTTTTTTGGGGGGTCATATATAATGCACTTCTTGGTGGCCATGAAAGTAAAACTTTAATTCTTAAAATTCATCCTCATCCCCTAGCTAGCTTGAGTTATCTTTTAAAGATTTCATTTTAGGTGATTTTTGATTTTTTTTTTTTTGGGTAGACATAACACTAAGTTTTTTTCCACTAAATGAGATAGGAAAAATCTAAGTAGTAGTGTTTTCAGACGGATAAATTAGAAAATTTTCCAGCATTTCGATGGAAACTTGTTTCTTACCATGCGTTTGAACTGGTTCGGTGGAAATGAGGTGAGAAAATCGTATTTTATAATATAAATTTTTGCTGAATATCGGTGAGAAAAACATATGTTTCTAGTAGTGTAATGCAATTCTTGGGGGCCATGAAAGTAAACCTCAAATCCATAATCTTTAATTTTTCTTCTTATTTTCAACTTCCTCTGATTTGATATTTAGGGTACAGTTAGGCTTGAGGTGAGAAGTAAGAACATTAATAACAAGAGTGAAGATTGCTGAATGTATATTATTGCATCTAAAAGTCTAATATGGGATTTTCTTGATTTTTAGGGGCTACTCCAAAATCAGTCTTGGAGCTAATGGATGTCAAAGATCTCACTCTAGCTCATGTCAAAAGCCACTTGCAGGTAAAAATAAAAATGAAAAATAAAAAAAATTACAAGGAAATGAAAGAACAAAAGAAAGAAGAAAAAAGGAAAATTCAGTTTCAATTATTTTCTCTTTTATTTTATTTTTGGTGTGGGTGAATTCTTTTTTTCTCCGGGCACAGTAGCCAATGAAATGCAGTGAATGAATTAAAGAAACAAGTCTTCTGATGTTTTTTTGCTGATCAGTAGCAGAGATAATAAAGAAAAAGAAAACAGACAAAAGTAAGTCATCATTATTCAATAATACTAGTAATACTTCTTCTTACCTTATCAAAAACATCAACCTCGTGATTAATGAATCAAATTTTTAAGAAACATTTTGACTCAGAACTCAAGCACTATCTCCCTCTCTCTTCTTTCGTTTTCTTTTGTAACACTGTGTCAAGAAAGTAGCTAGTCTATGTGAAAGAGAAGGTATCTAGGTGCAATGGGTAATTCATTTTATTTTTTGGTATTTGTTGAAGGGTTTAAGCTATATTTTACAATACACAAAAGAGCAACAAAGCCCATGTACAACAAAAAATAGCTCTAATTTTTATTTTTTACAAACATTAACCATTATAATATGCATATAATCAGTGTGTACACATTATATGCTATCAATGATAGCTACAAATGTTGGAAATGAAACACTCTCACAAATAAGTTTTATTCAAACTCAAATAAATATTACAAGAGCACTCTCACTCAACAACAAGATACTACAACTCAATCTTATAAGACTTTGCTTCTTCACTCACTTAGAAGCTCTTAGTTTTTCTTGATACCTAAACTAAGGGGAGTGATATTTATACTACTTAAGAACAATCATACACCACACAAATAAACTAATAAAAAATTACAATAACCATACACCTCATTCTTCTCCATTCTTCTCCATCCTTCTAACAATATTTTAAATTACCAAATGATTCACATGCATAATTACCACACCCTAGAAGATTTTAGGTAGAAGACTTGTATTTTTGGACCTTGATTATGGACTTGGACTCCAATTTGATTGAGTTTGGGTTTGGGATCCCATAATGGGTCAAGTTTATGATCCAACACCCCCCCCCCCTTAAACTTGATCTTGTGAGTCCTAGTAAGTTCCTTAATCTTATGAAGTCTTCGCTTGTCAGTGGCTTGGTAAAAATATCGGCAACTTGATCTTGTGACTTCACATATTCAACTTGCACATCCTTTCTTTCAACACACTCTCTTATATAGTGGTAGCGAATATCGATGTGCTTGTTTCGATCATGGAATACTGGATTCTTTGCTAAGGCAATGACTGACTTGATGTCGACACAAACCTTGGTAGGCTCTTCTTGTATCAAGCATATCTCCTTCAATAGATTTCTAAGCCAAATTGCATAACAAAAGCATGAGGTAGCAACAACATATTCCCCTTCACAAGTGGATAATGTGACAATCGGTTGTTTCTTTGACATCCATGTGAAAGAAGTATCTCCCATGAAAAATATGAATCCAGTAGTGCTCCTTCGATTATCTATGTCTCCACCCAAATCACTATCGCTATATCCAACAAGCTTGTAATCATTAGAAACTTAATAGAACAAGACAAAGTCAATTGTACATTTCAGATACGAAGAATTTTCTTTGCGGCTTTAAGATGGGTGGTTGTTGGAGATTCCATGTAGCGACTAATCAATCCAACTGCGTGAAGAATATCGGGCCTCGTGCAAGTTAGATATCGAAGACTTCCCACTAAACTTTTGAAGAATGTTGGATCTACACTTTTGCCTTCTTCATGTTTGGACATCTTGATTCCGTATTCCGTCGGTGTGCTTATCGGCTTATAGTTCTCCATTTTGAACTTCTTCAGGATCTCCTTTGCATAGCTTTCCTGTGAAATGAAAATTCCAGCCTTTTGTTGCTTAAATTCAATGCCAAGATAGTACGCCATGAGCCCCATGTCTGTCATCTCGAATTCTTTAGTCATTACTTCCTTGAATTCATTGAACATGCTTGGGTTGCTTCCGGTGAAGATCAAATCGTCCACGTAGAGGCACACGATCAAAATATCTCCATCTTTGATCTTGATATATAGAGCGTGCTCGTAGGGACATTTGTTGAAGCTATTTTCTTGGAAGTACTTGTCGATTCGGCTATTCCATGCCCTTGGTGCTTGTTTTAGCCAGTAAAGAGCCTTCTTCAACTTCAACACCTTGTCTTCATGGCCTTTGACTTAATAACATGATGGTTGCTGAATGTAGACTTCCTCTTCAAGAACTCAATTTAGGAAGATAAACTTTACATCCATCTGATGTATCTCCCACTTGTTTTGAGCTATCAAAGAAGTGATTAGTCTGATAGTCTCCAATCAAGCAACATGAGCAAATACCTCATCATAGTCAATTTTGGTCTTTTGACTATAGCCTTTATCAACTAGCCTCGCCTTATGCCTTTCAATCTCTCATTTAGCGTTTTGCTTTGTTTTGTACACCCATTTGACACTTATCGCCTTATGTCCCTTGGGAAGTGAGGTAAGTTACCATGTGTCATTCTTCTCGATGGCCTTGATTTCTTCGTCCATCGCATCTCTCCACTTCTTTTCTTGTACTTCTTCTTGAAAGCTCACTGGTTCACAATCGGCAAATAGACAAAATAATGTAAGATTATCTTGTCATTCAGTTACCTCATAGAGATCTCTAAGGCTTCTTGTACGTTGCACAACTCTTTCACTTTGACTCCCACTTGACGATGACGAAGGTGATGAGTCTCCTTGAGTAGTTGATGTTGGTGAAGTGGGTGGAGTTGCAAGCTCTTGTTGAGGTTCACCTAGTTTCTCTCTCATTATCTGCTCATCTTCTTCAAACTGAGGAAAGAAATTGAAGTCATCTGCATGAGATTTAAAATCTCATTCTCCTTCTTCGCTGAATACCACATCTCGACTAATTACAATCTTCTTATTGTCTGGATTGTACAACTTGTAGCCCTTCGAATTAGCATCATCGCCGATGAAGATAAAGCACTCATTTTTATCATCAAGCTTCGTTCTTCTCTCGTCTGGTACATGAACTTGGGCTATACTTCCAAAGGTTCTCAGGTGGGAAATGTCATGCTTTCTTTCACTCCATGCCTCTTGCGGTGTCTTTCCCCATACACTTTTTGTTGAAGATCGATTTGACAAGTAGACTACACACGCTACTGCTTCGGCCCAAAACTCCTTGGGAAGTTTCTTGATTTTGAGCATGCTTTGTGCCATGTCGAGGATTGTTCTGTTCTTTCTTTCTTCCACGCCATTTTGCTGGGGATCTAGTAACTGTCATTGGTCGATGAATTCCATTTGCTTCACATAACTCTTGAAACTCCTGGAAGTAAATTCTCCACCTCGTTCGGATCTCATGGCTTTGATCTTTCTACCGCTTTCTCTCTCCACTATAGCTTTGAACTTCTTGAAAACTTTGAAAACTTCTGACTTCAGTTTTAAGAAATATACCCAGGTTTTTTTTTGAAAAATCATCAATGAAGAGAAGAAAATAATTACTGTTACCAAGAGAGCTAGGCTTGATCGGACCACACACGTCAGTACGGATGAGCTCGAGTGGCTTATTGGCTCTTGGCTCTTGACTCTGACTTATTTGGATGCTTTTCCTGAATTGCTTCCCGACTAGACACCCTTCACAAAGCTAGTCAGGATGGTTGATGCGAGGTAGTCCCTTCACCATCTCCTTCTTAGATAGCAGCTCTAGACCTCCAAAATTGAGATGCCCAAAATTGAAGATGCCAAAGCCATTATGCATCTCTGTGGCAAACTTTCAGGCACTTTGCAACATCATTTTGTATGTTGATCAGGAACATTCTATTATTTGACATTGGCACTTTAGCAATGAAGTTATTCTTATATCATCTTTTATAGAAAGATTATAATCTTTCATATGAATATCACAACCTTCCTCTAACAGTTTTCCTAAACTCAAGATGTTACTTTTCATATTGGGCACATAGTAGACATTAAAAATAAACTAATGTCTCCCATCTTTCAAACGGATAAGGATGTTACCTCTCCCTTTCACTGCTATTGTGGAATTATCTCCAAATGAAACATTTCCGCTTATTGACTCGTCTAGCTCCACGAACATGTATTTCTTTCCACACATGTGATTGCTTGCACCACTGTCAAGGTACCAGAAATTTTCTTGGCCACCATCAGTTTCCTTTCGTGCTAGAAGAAGAGTTTCTTTACTATATGTCTTCTCCTCCATGTAGTTGGCCTTCTCCTCAATTTTGTTATTGGGAGCTCTACATTCTGAAGCATAATGCCCAAACTTCTAACAATTATAGTATCGAACTTGAGATTTGTCATACCTTGAGTTCGGATTGATTCTTCCACGGCCTGGTGTTGAGCTTTCTTCTTTCTCATAGTTGTTGTTGGAATTGTTGTTGTTGTAATTCCAACCTCGTCCACGACCGCGACTTCCACCTCATCCATGAGCTCTACCTCTGCCTCGGCCACGTTGGTTTCTATCATTGCCTTAGCTTTGATGCATATCCTTGAGTTGAAGCTTGAGGAGTTGCTCAGTAAATCCTTGCTTCTTCTTATACTTCTCTTCGTATGCTTGCAATGATCCTTGGAGTTGCTCGATCGTTATTTCTTCCAAGTCTTTAGTTTCTTCAATCGTCACAACAATGTGCTCAAATTTGGGATCCAATGAACGGAGTACCTTCTCTATTATCCTCACATCTTCTAACTTTTCATCATTTCTTTTTAATTGATTAGAAACATCTACTACTCTTGAGAAATAATATGAAATAGACTCAGATACTTTCATGTGTAAGGATTCGAATTCACCTCTTAATGTTTGGAGACAGACCTTCTTCACTTGCTCGGATTCTTTGTAAGAGGTTTGTAGCTTCTCCCATGTTTCATTGGCAGAGCTTGCACTCAAAATCTTTTCAAAGCCATCATCATCTAATGCTTGGTAGATGAGGTAGAGAGCCTTGTCTATCTTTCTTGAATCCTTCAAAGTTGTCTTTTGATCTGGTGTAAGAGCAGAAAAAATAGCATCATCCGCAAATTCGTTATAGTCTTTCTCTATGATATCCCACATATCTTATGATCCAAGAAGTGCCTTCATTTTGATACTCCAATTGTCGTAGTTGTTGTTGTTGAGTGTCGGGACTTGGAATGATGCCATACCATTTTCCATATCTCTCAATATAATGAGAATTTGCAAAATCCGATTGCGCGGATGAATCCGGAACACCGAAAGACCTAGTCAACGGTCAACGACTTTGATGGCTCAGTCAACTCGGCTCGGTCAAGCGGTTTGGTCAACAGACTTACGGCTTGGTCAACTCGGCTAACTCCGCTCAACTCGGGGAAGTCAACTCGGTTTTCTGGCAGCACTCTTCTGGCGGCGCGTGGCGGCGCGTCTGAACTACGATCGGGGAGATTCTGGCGGCGTTGAATTCCTATCGTCGAGACCTTTGATTTGATATGCAATAGTGTGTACTTTCCAACTGGATCTGATACCACTTTATTGGAAATGAAACACTCTCACAAATAACTTTTATTCAAACTGAAACAAATATTACAAGAGCACTCTCACTCAACAACAAGATACTACAACTCACTCTTATAAGACTTTGCTTCTTCACTCACTTAGAAGCTCTTAATTTTTCTTGATACCTAAACTAAAATGGGGAGGGGTATTTATACTACTTAAGAACAATCCTACACCACACAAATAAACTAATAAAAAATTACAATAACCATACACCTCATTCTTCTCCATCCTTCTAACAATATTTTAAATTATCAAATGATTCACATGCATAATTACCACACCCTAGAAGATTTTAGGTACACGGCTTGTAGTTTTTGGACCTTGATTATGGACTTGGACTCCAATTTGATTGAGTTTGGGTTTGGGCTCCCATAATAGATCAAGTTTATGATCCAACAACAAACAGTTATGACTAAGTGGGTAAAGAAATTAAGATCCCTAATCTAGAAACATTGTTACATTGTCAATATAATTTAAGTTGTTCCGGCCCTTCCCTGAACATCATGCATAGCGAGAGCTTAATGCACCGGACTGCCTTTTTTACTTCATCATAATGTGTTAAATATTGTAAGTGTACACTGTTAGTGCAAATACTTAAATTCTATAATGCAAAATGAGATATTTCCATAGAAGTACTCAACCCTTCTTACTTTCATTTTCTTGAATTAATTGTTGTGTGAAATTCTAAAATGCTTTACTAATGCAGATGTATCGCACTGTTAAAACCGCTGATAAACCTGCAGCTTCCTCAGGTAATTAATTAATCTTGCTCTAGACTTCTCTTTTTATATTTCCTACCAAGTAATAATTAACTAACTCCTTACTATTGAAACTATTTGCACCATAACAATTGAAAATAATAAAAATAAAGTATTAAGTGCTTCAGAGTAATTCCAAATTTAAAGTTAATGAGTTTGTACTTTCAAGTTTCAACAACGATCTTATCAAGTTAATACTAGAGTAACATCTGGTTCACCGTCAAATAATTAATATAGAACTTGAACAAAGATTACCGGCTTCACGTGAACCCAACCTCTAAATTCATCACCGATTAGCTTCTTTAATTATATTCTTCATCGTACATTGAATAATTTAGGATTATTAGTGTTTGATTTTATTAATTATTTTTCTTGAAGGGCAATCAGATGGGTCAGGCGAAGAAGATCTCATAGCAATACACAGAATTTTCGATCAAAGAGGGCCATCCGATGGATCTGATGATCCTTCTACTACAAATCCCACTCTTTGGAGTAACTCCTCCAGGTACTATTAATACATAAATAATAAACCTTTGAGTAGCATGTTAGGTCTTTTTCTAATAGTTTAATTCTATGCATTGACTGTATAAAATATATTTGTGTCATCAAGTTGTGTATAATTAAGGTAAATACACGTAAATCTTTATGATAAGCAATGTTTTTCTTGTCTCATTTTATGTGACACACTCCTTTTAGTTTGTTAAAAAACGACTTACATTTTTTATATTTATACTCATTATATCCGTAATGAAATGTAATTTATATTTACATACTCTATGACTTATTTAGACTATAAATTTGAGAAATCTTTCTTTCTTTCTAGAGATTTGTGCTCAGTGGAACACCACCACATAAACCTACTATAATAGGTTGAAAATATTAAGTTTTATGCCGGTTGTGTATGAAATAATTTTCCAAATTAAATTACTTAAGAAATAGTTAAATATTAAATCTATTCAATATGCATTGATTAGTGTAAATTAAAATAAATGACAAGTAACATGTTATAACATATAAAATTACATTAATTGTGTAAAATAAATTACATTATCGTTGTATATAACTTAAATTATACTATAACATGTTAAATCACATTAATCGTGCAAGAAGTTTTTTTTCGAGATTATATCATTTTTTATTTTTACTTAATTTTCAATTTCCACTTTAGGATCAGACTCATTTGAATTCACGTTCTATGTAAGTGTATAAGACTTAAATACTTTCTTTTATTATTCTTGTTAAATATACAATATACACACAATATACATGTGTATATTGTATATTAAAGGTCTCGGATTCTGCCCCAGATTTAGCTCTCGGTTTTGGACATATTTAGGTAATATAGTTTATGGTAAATATTTAGTATCCTAGTTTAGGTAAGGTTGTAATATCATTAGTAGTGTATTACCATAATTAGTGTATTACCATAAATGTATAGAATAAGGTTTTAGGAATAGAATAGGAATAGGATTCTCCTATTTTGTAACTTGTATATAAACCTTTCAAGTAATGAAAATAATCAAGGGAATTATTTCTTTCATGGTATCAAGAGACTAGGTCTAACAAAGTTTTCTCTCCCAAAACTTAAATGTATAGAATAAGATTTTAGGAATAGAATAGGAATATGATTCTCCTATTTTATAACTTGTATATAAACCTTTCAAGTAATGAAAATAATTAAGGAAATTATTTCTTTCAATTCTCCTTTTCTTCACCACCTATACTAATTAATGAAGTATACGTAGTTATCTTACATATAATGATATAACTAAAAAAAATGGAGGCTGATATTTCACACGTACATTAACTTTTGAAGTAATGATGTAGTGACGAATAAAATTGATAAGGGGTTGGGGTTGCGGGGGGATTATAGATTTCCTTTTACTTTTTGCATGGAGAATCCTGAATCTTTAGAAATGCAAACTCACGTACATCATTTTCTAATTCTAAAAGAATTTATAAATTATAAAAGAGTTCTTGTGACAGCTTTTGCTTTTGTTCTGCTTCATTTTCCTCTTTTTTTCTTCTCTTTTTATTATTTTCCAGTACCACTCTCTATTCTTTAATTGGGTTCTTATTTCTTTTTCACCTGAATATTTTATGTACACCCTTTGTTTTTAATTAAAGAAACATAAAAAGAAATATAGTAAGTACACAAATGGTAGTATTTAATTACTGCAACTAGCACTTTATCTTTTCTTTTACTTTCTTTGCATATTGAAATTATTTAATTTAATAAGTTAATAGACAAACCCTTTTACTTTACTTTGTTGTTATTCTCTTCACGAGGAGACTTTAGCACATAGGTCCAAAAAAAGACCTGTCTCTTAGGTGCTCTCCTTTTCTCGAAGTTATAGTAATATTTTTTAAAATTATTTATTTATGCGAAAGCAATAATCTCTTGATTATTTTTATTAATGAATAAATATATATATAATTTATAATTTATATAATATGGAAAATTCTATTCATATTCTACTCTCAAAATCCTATTCAATTTGTACACGAATTCTACAATTATGGTATGTGTACAATGCTAATTAATTATAAATAATATGGTACAAAATACTCTCCAAACCGTGATATAATTACCATGTATATCACGTACAGTTTGGTAAGTATATCACGGACAGTGGCCTTGTGCCGTGTATACTTTCACACCCCCGCAGTCATAGCGGGCGGTCTTCGTATGTTGAGACTGTCCCTAAAATCTTCAAATAGAACCGAGGAAAGACCCTTCGTAAAGATGTCTGTAATTTGATACCTGAAAGGGACATGACAGACGCGTACTTGTCCACGAGCTACCTTTTCGCGAACAAAGTGGATATCCATCTAGATGTGTTTAGTGTGCTGGTGTTGAACTGGATTACCAGAAAGATAGACGGCACTAATATTATCACAATAAACCAAGGTAGCTTTCTGAATGAGACAATGAAGTTCTAAGAGAAGATTACGTAACCAACATGATTCAGAGACCACATTGGCTACCCTTCGATACTCGGCATCCGCACTAGAGCGTGATAATGTAGATTGTCGCTTTGCATACCATGAGACCAAGTTATTACCAAGAAACATACAATAGCCAGACGTGGAGCGTCTGGTATCTGGACAACCACCCCAATCAACATCTGTATATGAGACAAGTGTAGATGTCGATGATGGATATAAATGTAAGCCATAGTCAAGTGTTCCCTGGATGTATCGAATAATGCGTTTGAGCGCATTCATGTGCTCAACCCTGGGATCATGCATAAACAAACACACCGGTTGTACGACATACATAATATCCAGTCTCGTGAAAGTAAGATACTGAAGAGACCCTGCAAGACTGCGATAGTGGGTTGGATCCTCGCAAGGTGAGCCAGCCGCAGTACCCAGTTTGGGTTTAGGATCAATCGGAGTGGAAGTGGACTTGCATGAGGACATATCAACTCGCTCAATGATCTCGGCGGCATACTTCTTTTGTCATAAGAATAACCCCTTGCATGACGAGTGACAACAATCCCCAAGAAATAACTTAAGGGCCCATGTCTTTCATAACAAACTCAGAATTGAGTAGTGTCATGATAGACTTGCGTAAATCATCAGAATAAGTTGTCAAAATAATATCGTCCACATACAAGAAAATATATGCCAAGGAAGTACCACGACTATATACGAACAGAGAATTATCAGACCTGTTGTGAGAAAACTCAATAGTAGATACATAGTATGCAAATCGCTTATACCAGGCTCGAGGGGTCTGCTTAAGCCCATGCAAGGATTTTTTCAATAAACAGACATGATGCGGATATTTGGGATCTCAAAAACCCAAGGGCTGATGCATGTAAACCGTCTCTTTAAGATCACCATGTAAGAAAGCATTCTTTACATCTAGTGATGAATGGACCATGCTTTCGAAAGAGTCAAACAGGGAACAGTGTGAATGGTAGCCTATTTGACCACCGGACTAAATGTCTCACCACAATCCATGCCAACTTGTTGAGTTTTACCATCACCTACAAGACGAGCCTATGTCTCGCAAAAGAGCCATCAAAATTATCTTTATGAGTAAAAATCCACATAGATCGAATAATATTAACACCGAAAGGACGGGGGACCAACTCCTACGTCTTATTTTCAATAAGAGCATTATATTCGTCATTCATAGTCAATTTCCAATTCGGGTCATTTAAGGCAAACACTGGGTTACGTGGTAGAGGGAATTTAGAGACATTAGAATTGAGATTAAAATATCATTTTGGTTTAACAATACCCTTTTAACTACGAGTAACTGGCCCTTGACTCGAGGAGGAAGCGGATGGATTTTGGATAGTGGGAGGGCTGGTGATGGACCGGCCAGCAGGCCCACCGTAACCACGAATTGGAATAGTATTGCCATTATCAATAATAATGACACGATTTTTGCTCAAATTGAAATAAGACGAGAGAGTACCTTGGTCTGACTTCATGTGAGAGGTGGCGCCGGTGTCCATATACCAATTCTGGTCTGGAGGATTTAATCCAATCGTATGCATCGTGGCCTCAATATCTATCGGAGTCGGTGTGGGGCCCACTGCCTGGAATGCCTGTGGTGGCTGAGGCCCAAGCAAACTGGCATGCGGCCCCGACCCAGAAGTAAAACTGTTGCCGGAAACTGGACCCAAGAGACTAGGCCTGGCCTGTGGCTGGAACTGGGCCCAGTTACCCAAGTAAGGGCTGGGAGGAAAATAGCCATTGTTGGGCTACTGGCCCAGTTCCACTGCCAGGGGCCCCAATCCTTAGTTCAATTTGGCTGTTGCCCATTGCCCGAGGCCCATCGCCATTTTAACCACTATTTCGGCCGCCGCGCTTTTTGCCATTATTTTTACGGTTGTGACCTTTCTTGCCGCCACCGTTGTTGTGGTTTTGACCCGAATTATCAATAAAACCATGAGAGTTATTGGAGGAAGTCATCATCGCCACGGAACTGGCATCGGTAGCCGCTTTTTTTGCCAAGCCGGCTTCTTCTAACGTGAGCATCGAACGGGCTTGATAAAAAGGGGGAAGCGGATTACTTTGACGAAGGAGAGTCCCAACGCCATTATAGGCCTCAGATAGGCCTGCAACTATTTGTAGACACAAGACGATTAATGGTAATAGGCGCGCCAACGTTACGGAGCTGGTCCGCTAATTCCTTGAGCCGTTTACAATAGGCCAAAACATTCAGGAAATCTTCCATGATTACTTGTGAAAATTTTTGCTCAAGGGTGACTACTCGAGAATGTTGGTTGTCCTGGAATATATCACACAATCTATTTCAGGTAGCCATAGCTGCAATGTCTGATTCAATGATCGTCTGTAAAAGGTCGGTAAGAAATAGTGGAGTAAATCCACTAAAGGACGGTAGGATCAAGAGTAATCCATAACTTAGGATCCTCCGCGGGAGTAGGGATAGCGGGAGGAATTATGTGATGGAGGACTTTATGTGAGATTGCGTAAATTTTGAACAACTCTGCCCACGTCGCATACTGGTCGTTTTTCATCTCAAGAACAATATGGATGTGGTTCTTGATGTTGGAAACAGAAAGGACAGGATGAAACACGTTCTTAGACATAATGAAAGAAGAAAATTTGAGAAGAGAGGAGATAAAATTTGACACGAAATTAGAGAAGAGGCACAAATTCCGAGGCAGACTCGGCCGAGAAGGGATCGGAAACCGAGAAGAAATTTGGGAGAGGAGCAGAAGTAATTTAGTCCTAGACTTCTGATATCATAAAATAAATAATTCCTTGATTATTTTCATTAATGAATGAGTATATATACAATTTACAATTTCCATAATATGGAAAATTCTATTTCTATTCTACTCTCAAAACCCTATTTTATTTGTACAAAAATTCTACAGTTATGATAAGTGTACAATGCTAATTAATTACAAATAATATGGTACAAAATATTTTCCAAACCGTGATATACTTACCATGTATATCACGGACAGTTTGGTAAGTATATCACGGACAATGGCCTTGTGCCGTGTATACTTTCAGTGTGGACGTATGTTTGTCTCTTCTGTGTATAGTTTATATATACTCTTGTTAATTGAAATTTGAAATGCAGCTTCTATGTACGACTGTACGTATAGGAAAATCTGCACCTATAAATTGTCCTTTTCCTTAATTACATTGTCCAGCAAACTCACGTAACCACGAAAAAGATCTGAGTATTCAATTTCAAACCCAAAATTTTAAGGTAATGAGCGTAGCAATACAGGACATAATAAATCCTTTTAAAAACTCTTATGAAATTAATAAAATAATACTCTGCTTATAACTTATGCGTCATATCTTTATTTTTAGTCGGTTTAAAAAAAAATAACACTTTCTATACTTAGTTACTTTTTAGTTCCAACATACCACATGACTTGTTTAAAATCACAAAATTAAAGGGCATTTTGGTGAATTACACACATTAT
This sequence comes from Anisodus acutangulus, assembly GCA_029783415.1. NCBI lineage: Eukaryota > Viridiplantae > Streptophyta > Magnoliopsida > Solanales > Solanaceae > Anisodus > Anisodus acutangulus. The sequence continues at coordinate 28,135,682 of CM056492.1, read as the reverse complement.
TAGTTTGAGATCATAGGACTCGATTATTCAAAATTCTTTCTTATTTTCTTAAATTATCTATCTAGTCAACCTAAGACAAATAAAATAGAACGAGGGAATGGGTCATTTGCACTTTTTCCCCTACTTTTGTGTTGGTAGTTAATTTTTGCCCCTCAAATGGAACTTATGACTATTGAAGCATAATTTCTTTAAGAAATTCGACACAACTTGTACCGGATCTTTTAAAGAACTTATTCTCCAATAGGCACAAATTCCATTTGAGGGGAAAATATTCCAGCCCATTTGAAAGGCAAACCGTGCAATTAAATGTAATTATATTAGGCAGAAAATGGGCCTAGAAAAAAGTTAGTAGCTCAATGGGCTGAGATAGAATTGAAAAAGCCCAAAACGGCTCAATGTGATGATCTGATTAACTAAGGCCTTATTTGTTTACATTTAATAGAGGCCTAAATATGAATGGTTCAGATTTCAGCCCACTAAATGAATTTTTTTTAAACAAAGCCTCTTAATATGTCTGGATATATCTGATTCGGTCAGATATGTGGAAGAGTCTGAACATCAATCAGACTCTTTTTAAAACCTAATTTACTTTGTTGGACAAGTTAGATTAATAGATTAATTTATGTTGAATTTAAATTTTATGATTACATTTTATTAGAACAATCGCATTTTATCAATACAATAGTTCAATAATTGTACCAAACATACAATGCTCATTTTTATCTTTAAATACTTTAACTTGTCTCTCAAATAATAATTTTATTGTTTAAATTAATATTTTATCTAATATTTTCTTAATATAGGTTTTAATTTTTTTTATTTGAATTATATATTTATTATGTTTAAATATTGATATATTATACACATTCAGATGATGAAAAACAAACAGTGTTACAATGTTCAAATTTACTGACAACATCTTAATATTAAAAAAATAAATGCAGCCTAAGTGAGTCATTTAAGAGAGAAATAAAAGATATTTTAAACAAACACTCTAATAACTAAAGTTACTAATGTTTTTTTATTTCTCATCTGGTATCCGCATTTGAGCCCGATTATATTCGGATTTGTGCCGCGTAGGGCTTCCTTCGGGGGAAAGCGCTCCCTACCAAAGATTTTTCCATACCCAATGCTCGAATCCGAAACCTCTGATTAAGGGATGAGCAGCCTCATTCACTGCACCACATAATTTGGTGGAAAAAATTGTTCTTAAGGAGTATGCAGAAACCTTAAATTAAAGAGATCTTTTATTTTCTATTTGAATTTTCCCGGTTTCATTTTTAAGGTTATGGAGATATATAATTTAGAGTGAAAATTTTTATTTTCTATTTGAATTTTCAGCAGTAGAGAAAGATGGTCAGAAGCTAACTTCAATGAATCAAATGGCCTCACCAGATCATCCTCTTTTCCATCTCAACAAAGATCGGGCCACCATATAGAGGTACTTCCCTCGGTCTTTTCTCATTTTTATTGTTATCGTGGTGTTTGTATCAACTTATCATGTGCCCCTCGACTAACTTCTATGTCTTATTTTATAACGTAGAATGACCTATCTTTCTATATAGTAGTATTTTCACTACTAAAATATCTCTATTTGCCAATTGATTTTTCACTGAAAAATAATCAATGGCTATTTCCTACTGAATATTGGGGGGAAAAAATCTAAATAGTAGTATTTTTACACGGAAAAATGTGAAAGTTTCCTGCATTTCAATGAGAATTTGTTTCCCACCATATATTTTTTCAGTGATCTGAATCGGTGGGAACGAGGTGGGAAAATCATGTTTTATAGCACAGATTTCCCCCTGAATATCGGTGAAAACCCCCTCTATTTCTAGTAGTGTTTTCCTCATATAACTTTGCATGAAAGAATTATCAATTGTTGGATGTTTTATCCCCAAATTGTTGTTTGAATTTTAGAAATGTTCAATATTTTAAACCAAAAAAAAAAAAAAGGAATAATAGCATTTTTGGTTCCTCAATTCTAATTTTAATCCTTATGAGATTTGATGATCAAAGTGCATTTAACCTTCAATTAATCAAAACTTGAGTAGTAAATGTTTTACTTATGACCCCCTATTTTTCTTCTTTTGTATATTGCATATTAGTCTATGTTTTGATATACTCCGCCACTATGTGGAGATTTTATTCAACAAAAATAAAGGGGCCATAAGTAAAACAATTAGACACTACTAGACCAACAATAACTACGTCTCAATTCCAAAAAAGTTGGAGTCAGCTAGATAAGTGGCCTAATCGCAAATTTTCCTTCCATTAGATTTCAGTAGTGAAAATCATGATTAAGTGTACTAAATGTGTGAAGAAATTATTGCAGGATTCTGAATATTCAAGGCCAATGAGCTATGTAGGTTGCAGTTTGGATCAGAAAAACCCTAGCTTGGAGTTCACATTAGGAAGACCAGATTGGGTAGAAAAGGAGCATGACTAAATTGTTTCATCAACCCTTAAATTAATTTTGTTTTTTTTGGTTTTTTGGCTAAGCTGATTCTTCTTCTTCTTCTTCCCTTTTTAAAAAAAAAAATTGAGATGAAAGGGTTATGTGATATCAAGATTGAAATATATTAAGAGCTACAAAAGAAAACAAAAAATGGAATGGTTTTGATTAGCTAGCATGCATGGCCAATTAAGTTCCCATGCAGCTTAAACTTTTGCTGATCTCCCATGCATATATATAACCTAAGTTGTGACCTCTACCTTTATATACAACCTAAAAAAATTTCGAGTTTTGTTAATTTGACTATTTTTTCCTCTGTTTTTTATTTCATTTTTTCTTGTTTGAGTTCTCGGGTTGTCTATGAGTATGTAATATAAAAGTTGTTGGGAGATTGTATTAAATGTAGCTTGAGGCATATGGAATTCTCTTATTTGTATTAACAACTATTCTAGAAAAATGTTTGTGTGGTGCAAGGACATTGCCATACAGAATATTCCGCCAACGTAAAATAAATTAACTAGTGGTATATCGCTAAAGATCCCATAAGTTATTTTAGTTATAAATTAGGAGTAGAAATATCAATATTAAAGAATGTAACACCCAAGAAGTAGAAGTAGATGAGGACGTGGTTATATTTGGTGTATTTAGCTAGCTTGAGAAAGTCTCGAGAAGTTGGATAACAAGAACCTCTTTCCTCTTGTTCTCTTAAGTTCAAGAACAGATTCTTCCAAATTCTTTATTGGTCCATTAAGTTAATTTTTCTAATTTCTTGAGTTCAAAAATAGATTCTTCCAGAATCTTTATTGGTCCATTAAGTTAATTTTCCACTAAAGACCGCCCATAGAGGGAAAAGAAATAGTTGTTTCTTTGTGGTAAGCAATACTTGGCCAAATCAAGAAGAAGCGGAAATTCAGCTGAAGGCCTGCAGCGTGGGTTCGAACTCTAGTAGAAGTAATTTGCCCTCATTTGGGATAGGATCTTATAGGTGATATCAGTTGCTTTGTTCTCAAACACTGGTCATCCAGGCACATTCCGTGATTTACTGATAATAGTGCTAAGGAATCGGGACTACTATCTCCAGAAATAGTCTAGCGTAAGTCGAGAAACTGAATATATTAAAAAAAAAAGGGCAAGGAAATAATTGGCCATCCGGCCCAAACTAATGACTGCCGGATGGTCCAATAATGTTATAAATTTATTTGTTATCCCCCAATCTAAATCTTACAGCCCCAAACTCATTTTCACGTTACCATCTCTTTCCCCATAGTTTAGCAGATATCTACCATAAATGAATTTCCCTTTTTTCTCAACTCATTCCTCAAAAAATGCTAATAATGATTGTCTAGAATTTTTTTTTCTAATCTCTTTTGTTATTATTTTTTTAAATCAGTAAAAAAAAATCTTTTTTGTAGCGTCTTTATTTTTTAAATATTGAAAGAATTCGTTTTTAATCTCTTTTTGTATAATACACATTATTTTAACATATTACAACAACTTTTTGTCCTTACCTTTTTCTAGTGTCTTTATTTTTTTTAATATTGGAAAATTTCTTTTTTTTAATTCAAATTTGGATAATACACATTATTTTACTCATATTGCAAATTTGATTAGTTGTGCTTATGTCTTTTCTATTTCTTAAATTATAATTTTACAATAATATCCTCGTCCCATTTTGTATGGCGTTTAATTAACTTTCACGATTTTTTCTTTTGTAATATTTTCCTTTTTTTCCTTTTTTGTCAATGACAATTTTTAGATTTTTTTCAGCATATGTATAGTTTGTATCGTTGTAGTATATAATATGTATCACTATTGTATATGTATAGAAAATGTATTATATATATATAAACCGTAATATTATTGTATATAATATGTATCCTTACATTATGTGTATAGAAATTGTATCATTGTTGTATAGAATATGTATCAGTACTGTATATGTATAGAAACTGTATCATTGATGTATAGAATATGTATCCCTACAGTATGTGTATAAAAATTGTATCATTGTTATACAGAATATGTATCAATAATATATATGTATAGAAAATGTATTATACATATAGAAAATGTATCATTGTTGTATAGAATATGTATCCTTTAAGTATATGTATAGAAAATATATTATTATTGTATAATTTATGTATAATTACGGTATAATAAATATATAATCAACGTACACTTATATTACTCCCTCCGTCCCAAAAATATTGATCTACTTTCCTTATTAGTTTGTCCCAAAAAGATTGACTCATTTCTATATTTAAAAATAATTTAACTTTATCAGATCATTTACAACCACACAAATACCTAAGATTAGTTTTGGACTACATATTTTAAAAGTCTTCCTTTATTTCTTAAACTTTGTGTCAAGTCGTACAGAGGGAGTATATAATTATTCTTACACATATTATAAGTGATTTCACTACAAGAAAAAGGACCTACGTGACAGTCAGAGTGTGACAGTTGAAACTGTCACATAGTGTGACAGTTACTCCCTTGACTTCTTGGTCAACAGACACTTATGACATCTGTGTGACATGTATTTAAATTGTCATAAATTTATGACAGTCATATGATGAGTATTTGCACAGTCATATGTTGTGTGACGGTTTTATAGAGTTGACCCATTTTTTTTAGTTGACCCGACCCAACACGTAAAAAATGGCCCATACCTGATTTATGTTAAGTTAAACCCATCGATTAGGTCGAACTTCTAGAGCTTTCTTCTTCGTTCCATCTACTAACCCATCGATAAAATTCCTTTCTTCTTCGTTACATCTGAGATGCTAACCCATCGATTTCGTTCCATCTGAGCTTTCTTACATGTCATCGTTTTCATTCTAAGCTGCTAACCTAGCATTCTTCGCCCGTCGTTTTCAGCCCACTGTGTTAGGGTATTGAAACTTGCTAAGAAAAATCACTTTATGCACAAGAAGGTTACATTGATGTTAAATATCAGTTTTATCAAGTCTAAATTCGTTCTTAGCTAATGCAAACCGAAATCTGAGCCCTAAAATCATTCTGAGCCCTAAAATCATTTTGACCCATAAAATCGTTCTGATCCCTAAAATCGATGTTGGAAATTTAGAAGTTGCTTTGCTGGTTTCGTTGCTGAGCTACAATATGTTTACTTTTAAATTAAAAAAATTGCATTGGTATATTTTTTTAAAATGTGGTTGAATGATATATGTGCATGCCTTTTGTGGTGTGTCAGGTGTTGTTCTTATAACTGTTCGTTGATGGATCAGTCTTGGATGTCATGTTCTCGATTATCACATGAATATGATAAATGGGTTAAGAAATTTTTGCAATTTGTTGTAGCCAATGCTGTAAACAGTAGTGTGATTAGGTGTCCTTGCACTCAATGTGGAAATTTGTCTTTTCACTTAGTGAAAGTTGTATCTGAACATTTGTTCTTTCATGGAATAGATAGTGAATATAAAATCTGGTTTTGGCAAGGGAAAAGGTCTGGTAACATGGACTCTAGAATAGGTGACCAGTTTGAGTCTAACTACAATGATGGGGATACTGTAGATATGGTTACTGATATTTTTAATAATTGTGTCGATAATAAAGCTTTTAAAGAGCTTCTTGAAGACACGGAGAAACCTTTATATCCAGGATGCACAAATTTCACTAAGTTAGGTGCTCTAGTTAAACTTTTTAATATTAAGGGTAAGTTTGATTTATCTGACAAAAACTTTTCTGAGATATTGAATTTTATATCTCGGATTTTGCCTAAGGGAAATGAATTGTCTGTGTCTTTTTATGATGCTAAGAAAACAATGACTGCTTTAGGGTTTCGAAAGGACATTCTTCCAACATTCGGAGCCTAGTTTGTATGAAGCAATTGAAACTTCAAGGACTGAAGTCCCACGACTGCCATGTTTTAATGCAGCAACTTTTGCCGATTGCATTAAGAAGTTTGAAGAATAAGCATGTTAAAAAAGCAGTCATGATGTTGTCGCGCCCTATTTTGACCTGCTCGGGTCAAAGCGGAGCACAGACGTATTGGTGATTCCTGGGTAAAAGGGTTGAGGAGTCGCCACCTAATTATTTTATGGTGAATTAGGACACCTGAATATTAACTAAATGCTGCAATGTAAACTCCAATTTTAATGGTCTACGAAACTAATGAGATCCTAGGTAAGAGTTCTTTATTATCCTAAAGGGAAGGGATTAGGCATCCTTTAAGATCCGCTAACTTGCGGTTATCCGGTCAAACTCAGGTTAATATTATACTAAGAAAAATGCATTTTTTAAAATATGAAGTTAAAAAGATGTTTGCAAATAATTAATGAAAGAGATGCATTTTGTACAAGTATGCATTTGTATGGTATTTAAAGAGAAATACTTGTAAAGTTGAAAAGTATGCATTTTTAACAATTGATAGTAAAAACAAATTATTTATAATGCCTAAGAAGTAAATCTTTTGGAAATCATTTGAGTTGCAAAATTAATAAAGTGAACATAGGATGATCAAAGTTTGTTTTGAAAATTTTAAATATGCATGACGAGACTAAAAATAAATAAACTAGCGGAGGGTTTCTATGTTTGAATTAACCGAGCCTACAAATGAATAAACTAGCGACGGTTTTTAAACTACCCTATTAATTATTCATTCATGGCCTAATTATTCTAAATATCCTAACAATCACACAAACTTTAAATAATTATTACATGCCCAAAAAATAGAAATGACGGAATTAAAGAGTAATAATAAAGTGGGAACTAAGGCGGATGACGATGTCATCTAGCCCTATTTGTTTTGAAATCCCGAGGTTGGAGAATGCAAGGAATGTGGATGCGGGTCTTCGTTTGACACTAGCCATGATGAGTCTCATAAAGAGACTCTTCGTTGCTCCCGATGCATTTCATGTAAATAAAGAAAAGAAAAGGATTAGTAAACGGAACATGAAAATATATACATATGTATAAGAAAATGCAAATAAATATTTTAAGAAAAATAAAGTAATATGTTGTTGGACCTCAAGCCCCAACAATTTCAAGATAGATGTACATGAGATGGAATGCGGGGCCACATGCCCACGGGACATGCAAAGGGAAAAGGGAAAACACCTATATAAGTTAGAACCTATAAAATGTTATCATAATAATACAAAGGAAACATAAAGCTGAACCCACATCTTATGAGTACTTTTATCAATTAGCATTCTAAACAGGCTAACAGTGAATTCCAAGATATACAGCGCATGCAACTGATACGTTTCAAAGGCTTCTTAACTTGGAGGTAGCTCAAAAAGAGAAGGGATCAACTCTAATAGCTCATATACTCAGCAGGTATTCAAATAAATGCCAATTCATTAAGAATTCAGTATACACTTTACTGTTTTGAGATCAACTCCAAATCAAGAATTTTACAAACTAAGACCAGTTCATGTTCCAAGAGAAGATCAAAATGGCTTATCTTTCACACAAGGCAGTCCTAAGAAAGAACGGGGATAGGACAAGTGACACACACAACACTAGAAGGCAGGGTTAGCATATACATAAGGGTCAAACCAAATGGCACACTTAAACAAACTACACCTAAACATATAACCTGAGACAACACAAAATGAAGCTTTGATGGATGCAAAGGGTCAGGTTAATATTGAGACAGTGGGAGAGCAAGACTATGTATGCTAGGGAAGGGGAGAATATATTCAGACCAAGGATAATATCCTGAGTACAGCAAATTGAGGATCGGCCTAAGCTCACAACATTGAAGCAACTATTGCACAAATATGATCCCAGCCTACTGATCATTCTAATCCCTTAGATAACAATATGAGTTCATACATGTAGGAGTTCAGTGCTTGACACATGACATCGTACAATGTGGTTCAGATGCAAACAGAACAAAGCCTAGAGTCAATTTAGGAGGACATGAAGACTTGGAGATGCATAAAGGGGCATCTCAAATCAAAACAAGGGTCACATGCTTCGACAAAAGGTAAAAAAAAATGGGGGAGTCTTGAGATTCTACCCAGATTTCACTCAAAACTAACTACAGGGGATAGGAGAGGTTGATCTAAGAAATTGATAACACTTTAACATGCATCAGGAGAGACTTGACAATTGCAGCACATTAAGAACAGGATCATTTTCAGAGTACATATACTTGACAACTTGAAAATAGGCATGCTCATACGAACAACTTCACAAACCAAGAAAATAAACATATACTCCTAAATGGACAATTTCAGACATATGATACAAATTATCAAAAGGCAAAGGCATTTTATCCCTAAGTTCAAATCACTTTCATTCACACAAAGATAGTTTAAATATCAAGTTATACCTTATACATGCTTTCTACTGAAAACATGATTGTGGGCTAAATGTGAAATGCAAAATATGGTCTATGATTTAACATGGCTCAAGCTAGAGAAAATATTAATGCAAGAACCATTTAAACAACTTAAAAGACAGGGGTCGTGGCATAAGATGACTCAGAAAGTGTGAGATGACATTATGGATGCATTTCGATAGTTAAACAGACAAAGCAAATGTACAATCAGTTGACATGTGGGACATAGAGATGAACAAATAACCATTCACATATGGTATTTCAGACATACAGAACCACTCAGGCAAAACTGAACATAAAGGACACATACAGAATTCCCATTAGACATACTTCACACAGATTTGGACATGCTAATGAACATACAATATGAACAAGCTAAATTACTACATAGTTAACACACAAAAAAAATACAGAAAAATAAACTGAGGGGAGTTTGAGTTTTACGGACCTTCTCCGGGCAGCGAACTGAGGCGTGTTTCGAATCGTCGACCCGCTCGGAGAAGTGTGTTTATGCGATTGAACAAAAAATGGGCACGGATATTTTGTGGTTGTGTCGAGCAAGAACTCTGAGCAAGCCTAAGAAAAATGGTGAATTTTTGTTTGATTTTCTGAAGAACCGAGAGTTTTTCCGTCCAAAAAAAAGCCTCTCCTTGAATGGACTCCACATGCCAATATTTATAGGACGAACTTAGGGTTTGTTAGGGCTCATTTGGGCGGGGTTTGAAGCTTCAAATTTTGAAATGGGTCAACGAAACCCTTCAAAAATCCGGACGTTGATGGTCTTGCAGGCTTCACGTGATTCATAGCACGAAAACGGAGCAACACCCTCTGTTCCATGGTTGACAAAGCTACAAGCTTTGTCTAGAAGAGAAAATGGGAGTTGCTGCTCTGATTTTTGGGGAAGGGTGAGAGAGAAAAGAAAAGGGTGAGGATTCGGCGGTGTCAGGGTAGCGTGGTGGCCGTGGTGGGATAGGGGTGTAGGGGGTGTGTCTTGGCGATGTTGGGGGAGTGCAGGTGTCTGGCGATTTGGGGGTTTGGTTTGGTTTGGGGGCGAACTGGTTAGGTTGGGGAGATTGGGGTTTTTAATTTAGGATTGGGCTCGGGTCGGAGTTTTGGGAGAGTGGGTTGGGTCGACGATGGGGAATTTGTTGGGAGTTTGGGCTGGTCAGGGAGAATGTCTTTGGTTTAGTGGATATGGGCGAAAATAAAATGAGAGTTGTAGTTTGGGCCGGGCGAATTAGTTTTGGGCCACGGTTTGGGGTGTGCGTTTTGGGCTGTAATTTGTGGGTTGGGTAGAATGTTTTGGTGAGGGGGAATAAAATGGGGAGTTGGTTAAAATAAGAAGGAGTTTATTATAAAAAGATATAAATTATTTAAAATAACATAATGATGTGATAATAATAATAAAAATATAGTATTTGCGAAATGTTTAATGCTTAATAAAAATGGAAATGCGATGCAATTTTGCGAAAATGAAATAACATAGAATTTTCGGATAAAACTTATGATGATGATAAAAATGCAAATGACAGTAAAAAATGTGAATAATAATAATAATAAGAGCATAATAATATATATATATATATATACGCATGTATGTATATAGATTAAAATTATTTTGAGATGTTAAAAATATTTAAAATTGCAAATAAATTGGAAAAGACGGGACAAAATTGGGTGTCAACAGATGCCCCTCTTTGGCCGGAGATGATGAAAGAGTTTTCGGACAAAGAAGTTGACTGAGTAGCCGATTTTGTCCTGATCAATGGGACTTGTAGGAAGATTAGGCATGCATGGTAGAAACAGAATTTCAAGGGAGATGACATTGAAAAAGTTGGTGCGGATTCAAGAAATATTGCCCCCAGTGTCGAGTTATGGTAACACTGGTCGCAGATGTGACAAAACTATTGGGAAAGAGCGGATCGACGTTCGAAGTAGGTCGTTGACCAATTTGCCTCGGTTCACCGTAAGAGACAGTTCCACGTTCTGATGAAGTTCCTGCAAACTAAAGCTTAAGATATAATTAGTGTATAACTGCTGAGAAAAAATTATAGAAAATATAACTTGGAAATACCCGCATTAGGAGGTGAGCGTCTGACTGAAATTAAAATACCTGCATTGTGAGGTGGGCGCCTGACTGAAATTAAAATACCCGCATTATGAGGTGGGCGCCTGAAATGACGTCGTTGGATTGACGTGTTGTATTGAAGACGTCGTTGTAATATTGTTGACGTCGTTGTAATGATGTAAAAGACAGTTGTTGTGCTGCCTGTAACGTCGAGGACATTGTTGTAATGTTGTTCTGCTGTAAAAGATAATTGTTGTGTTGAAGACGTCGTTGTAGTGCTGTAAAAAATAACTGTTTGTGCGGAAGACGCCATTGCGTAGGCGTGTTATTGATGATGCCGTTGTATGGGCGCGTTGTTGATGACGCCGTTGTATGGGCGTATTTCTGATGACATCATTGTAATGTTGTTGATGTCGTTGTAATGCTGTAAAAGATAGTTGTTGTGCAAAAGACGTCATTGCGTAGGCGTGTTGTTGATGGCGTCATTGTATGGGCGTGTTGTTGATGACGTCGTTGTATGGGCGTGTTGCTGATGACATCATTTTAATGCTATTGATGTCGTTGTAATGCTGTAAAAGATAATTGTTGTACAGAAGACGTCGTCGTAATGCTATTGACGTCGTTGTTGATGACGTCGTTGTATGGGCGCATTGTTGATAACGCCATTGTATGGGCGTGTTGCTGATGACATCATTTTAATGTTTTTGATGTAGTTGTTGTAAGAATGTAACGCTGATGTCGTCATTGTATCGACGTGTTGTGTTGAAGACATCATTGTGATGACGTTGTTGCAAGAATGTAATGTTGATGACGTTGTTGCAAGAATGTAATGTTGTTTATTGTTGTAAGAATGTAATGTTGTTTATTGTTGCAAGAATGTAATGATGTTTGTTGTAAGAGATAGCTATTGCGATGAAGACAACGTTGTAATGTTGTTAACGTCGTTGTAATGATAATGTTGATGACATCGTTGTAATGTTGTTGATGTCATTGTAATGCTGTAAAAGATAGTTGATGTGCTGCAGTAACGTCGATGCCGTTGTTGTAATGTTGTAAAAGATAGTTGATGTGCTACAGTAACGTCGATGACGTTGTTGTAATATTATTTGTTGTAAGAGATAACTATTGCGCTGAAGACGACGTTGTAATGTTGTTGACGTCGTTGAGATGCTGTAAAAGATAGCTCTACGTTGTGCTGAATCTTCTGCCGATTCAAATTCCTGTGGACTGTGAATTGAAATGTCGCCCAGACGAAAATGTGATGCGACGTCCTTATCGTCGTCTGATGTAAATAACGTTCTTGCCGTCAGTTTGTTGTAATAGATGGTTTTACGTCAGTTTGCTGTGTTTAAGCTCTCTGTGATTAGAAATAACATCCTTGTGCAGACATAATGGTTGGGACCCTGTAGGTCAAGATGATGCCTTTTGTATAGATGCAAAACAGGAACGTGATCCTTGTGGTGAGCTGTGATGCCGAAATTCTTTGGGAAATTGATCATAAGTGATGTGGCTTCCCTGCTGCTTACAACCTGAAGAACCTGTACTCAAAGAAAATTTGTGAGTTCGGGGGAGGGGCGGTTGATTCGCATTGACTTTGTAGCTTCTACTCTTGATAGCTGCATGTCCTGCTGATTCAGACCTGTAGCCCCTGTCTGGTTCCCTGTCTCGGCTAACCGTTAATGAAAACATTTGTAGAAAATAATTTATTTATAAGAAAGTATGCATATCAGTAAAAAAAAAACTCTTGTCGAATTCTAATGAAAATATTTGTTGAAAATAATTTGCTTATAAGAAAGTATGCATATATGTAAATGCCTGTCGAGCAGTGACATGCGGTGAAACAAAGCAAACGTCTTATCTAAAATCCTTCTTCTGGCTGAAGACTTAGTTTGCCGATGCTTTTCCATGTTTATCGGCGTCCTTTGGCAGTGATCCCCAAAAACAAAAATGCCCTAGTTTCCGATATGTGAGGATGATGAACTTTCTAACGGACAACCGAGTCTTGTGTGGGTTGCTTGCCTGTCCTATCAGGGTGATCAGATGGGTGCATTTTGTCATGTGTGAGATAAAGGAAAAAAGATTTCCTAATGGTGGGACCGAAGCCGATTTAGGCCGCCTACGTATCCCCATGAGGGAATCAGGTCATAACGTAGTTCATTACAAGCAAAGGAGATTGTAAGGGTTTTTTCTAAAATGGGACCGAAGCCGACGTGGCCGCCTACGTATCCCGCCGAGGGAATCAGGTCATAACGTAGTTCATATTACAAGTAAAAAGGAACTTGGGGAAATTTGTGATCTAAAGAAACGGAACCCGACATGGGTTCTTTGCGTATCCCGCCAGGGAGCGCAACTTTTACAATCATAAGAAGTGCATTACATAGAAAAATCCTAAATGTAGTATCTTTTCACCGCATCTGCGTTGATAGCTTTTGACCATACTTTGCCGTCCATTTCAGCTAGAATTAGCGCTCCTCCAGGTAACACTTGGTGAACCATGTAAGGCTCTTCTCAGTTAGGTGCGAATTTCCTTTAGATTCATCTTGGTGTGGGAATATGCGTTTTGACACCAACTGTCCTGGTTTGAAAATCATTGGCTTTACCTTTTTGTTTGAAAGCTTTGGTTATTCTGTTATGATAAAGTTGCCCCGGACAACTGTGTTCATCAGCCTTTCTGTATATAATTTTGTATTCACTTGGCTGCGAAAGATATAGCATTGCCCCAGTAGAAATCCTGATCGTAGTGTGGTAGCCCAAGAGTACAAATGGCAAACGTCCGTGCCAATGCTTGTAACTATCAACCATCTTGATGTTTCATCCAAATCTGGCTTTGACTTACTCCAAAAAATGCCTCAATTCTTCCGGTTGTGAGTCTTCCTTATATTCTTCGAAGCCTTGCTTGTTGTTTGGGACCTTGTTTGCTTGTTTCATTATATGTCACATATTACCGACAAATTACTTTGCATGATGAAAAAGAAAAGAAAATTATTGAACAAAACAAATTCTAAAATAGCAAAAGCAATGCAGATTTGTCATTTTGAGCTTTCAAAAGGTAGAGGTAAAACATATTAAATGCATATATGTGATTCAGGCCTCAATCTGAATCGCATTGTTTCATTAAATATTAATGCAATTAACTAGTTTCTGAAAGAAACAAGGCCGGGGCACAGGTCCAATTTTTCCAAATCATCTTCTTGCTCTGCATCCCAAATGGTTGAGTCTCTAGCGTAATCACTGAGAATCATATTGCATTTTGCTTCTTTTTCAGCAATAAAAAATCTTTTGAATCCTTTCACGAGGTTGGCTGCATTGTCCTCCTTTAATTCCTGAGTGGCGCATGCTTTGACGAATGACTGACTCAGAGGTGGAACAGGCTTTGGCAAAAGAGCATCTCTCTTCCTTCGAAGATTGGTTGATATGACTTTTTCAGGAAAAGATGGTGCCATGATCCGCGGCTTTGGAGGAAGCACTTCTACTCCGAACGGTGCCCTTAACTGGACTGTAATCATAGGGGTGACAAAGGCTGATGATTCAACTTTTTTATTTCTCTGGACTGGCACAATAGTCTATTTCAAATTGTGTTCTTCATCAATAGTAATTATGTTCACATTGGCATCATCATTATCTGGCAAAGAGTTATTGTTTTCATTAGAGGCAGGTCCTTTCAGTTGGATAACTTCTTCTTTGATTAATGCCTCAATTTTGTCTCTGAGGGCATAGCAATTTTCAGTGTCGTGTCCAGGGATTCCCGAGTGGTATGCACAATGCTTAGTCTCATCGTGCCATTTTGGAACAGGATTGGGGACATTTCCTTGGATAGGCTGGAGTATTCATGCGGTTCTCAGTCATTCATACAACTGGGCTCGAGGTTCGGCTAAAGGTGTATAGGCTTTGGCTGGCTTTCTTTCATATTTTGCGCGGGGTCTAGGTGCATTTGGTGGATGGACTCGTGGATGAGGTAAGTATGCAGGCTGATATTGTGGGGGATTCAGATAGGCTGGTGCTCGAGGCAGGCTATATATTGGCTGGGTATGGTAGACATGGCAGGGACCAGGTGGGTATTGATAGTAAAGTTGAGGGCTTTGGGCGTATAGGCAATAATAGAAAGGCTGAGGACTTTGGTTGTTTTGATTGTAGTTGGGATGCTGGGGTGATGGCATTTGGTAGGTTGACATTTGATTTGGCCTATGTTTCTGAACTGTCATGACGGGGGGCACTCCGTCTCTCTTCCTCTTTACTGCTCCCTCAAATGAGTCTGACTGGATTGTCTCACTCATTGCTTGCAATGCTACAAAGTTTGTAATTCTTCCAGTTCTGATTCCCTCTTCTATGAAATCTCCCATCCTTATAACTTCAGAGAAACTTCGTCCTATGACGCTTATCATTCTCTCATAGTATGTTGCATCTTTCAAAGATTGTACAAAGAGAGTGGTCATCTCACTTTCTGCTATCGGGGGTTGAACTTTTGCTGCTTCTTCCCTCCACTTCATGGCATATTCTCTGAAGGTCTCTGTGGACTTCTTTTTCAACTTCATCAAATAAAATCTATCCAAAACTGTGTCGGTGTTAAATCTGAACCTATCCACGAAATCCTGTGCCATTGTGCCCCAGTCATGCCATTTTCGCGGGTCCTGGCTTGTGTACCAGTCGAGTGCTTCTCCTGTCAAACTCCTTATGAATATCTTCATTATGATGGCCTGGTTTTTACCTACCCCAACCAGTTTGTCGCAGTACGATCTCAAATGAGAGTAAGGATTTCCTTTCCCATCAAACAAGTCAAATTTTGGCATTTTATATCCGACAGGCAATTCGATGTCGGGATGCATGCACAAATCTTCGTACTCGAGTCATTCATGCCCCTTGCTGATTTGGATATTCTTGAATGCTTCTTTTAGGCTATGAATCTCTCTCGCCACACTTTCATCGGTTCTGATCCTTACCTGCCTGTCCATTTCTTCACACTAGCCGATTTCCTGAAGAGCCTTGTTTGGTATGGTGGTAGTAAAAGGTTGAGCTTCCGTTGCATATACTGGTGGCACATACTGCTCATTGTGATCGGCGACGTGTGCCATCAATATGTGTTGGTTTGCCGGGTGATTTTGCGTGGAAGATGTGTTTTGGATGAGTGGGGTAATTTGGGTATGTGGAGTTGTGAAGGATGTCGGATCATTTTGTGACGGGCTTTGTTGTGGACTTGCTTACGGGTTAGTGTGTTGTGGATTGGTTTTGTTTAGTGGCGAATTTTCGGGGAGGTTTTGGGGAAATGGCGATTCAGGAGATGAAAAAGTTTGCGTCACATTTGCATTTGTCCCTTGTTCAGGAAGTGGGGTATTGGCGCTAATGGACAGGTTTGTGAGATTTTGGAGCCGCTCTATCTCAGTCTACATGGCTGCCATCTGTTGTAACAGTTGGGCGATGTATTTTTATTGGACGGTAGCATTTCTATTTTCCGAAGCTTCTGGTTCATCTCTCGAAAGAGCAATAAGTTCCAGGTCAGTCTGTTCGGATGCATCTGAATCAGTCATTTTGCTGAAGGATCGGGCCTTTGATCTCGTGAAGTAGGGGTGTTCCGCCAGTTTTAGTCAACGCAAATCAACCTTTGGGAAAAATAATTTAGGCAAAATAAACCTTCTTCGAAAATGAAACAAATTAAGTTAGTATAAGACGAGCAATTATTGCTTCAAATAACATGCGTAAAGTGTAAGTAAATAGCAAACAAATTGTATGAAATTAAATGCGCGTCCTAATATGCATGAGACCTCTCTTATGCCAGAGGTGGGCCTAAATGCCAGATATGCGAGATTACGACAGATTGATCCAAGCTGTTAAACTGTAATGCTTTGTCGGAAATGAGACAAAATGAATGTACATTTTCCGATTTCGGCATGTCATGATTAGGCTTAGATTTGTCTATCATTATCACGCTACACGTAATATGCTGATTGGTCGTTGGGTTGCGAGACCCGTTGACAATTCTTGGTAGATTTCTTAATTGTGGAGTCGATACCAAGGATCGACCCACCTAAGGTGTATGCATGCATGACTTAAAATAAAGGGTGGTTTAGCTCTATCCTAAATTTTCTAAGATTTGGCTGACTAGACTCAAGGTTCCCGAGCGGACTACTCGAATGAGAAGGCTACACGGCCAACCGGATGGTCCGGACACTCCGCGCATATACCAAATCTCCTAAAAATTTGGTAATTTGAAAGAAATTTGCGGGTGCGCAAAACACACCTCGCGTGTGATGTGTGATAGTGTCAATTTTCCAGAGTGGAAGAAATATGAGCGAAATGTCAATTTAAAGAAAGCAGTAAGAGAATATAGCAACTAAAGCAGTTATGCATACAAAATTTCAAAAGGAAATAATTAAAAATAATAGATTAAATAAGGAGCAATATAAAACACAATAATAATTAACCTGAATTTGCTATGGTCAAGAACCTGAAAATCCCCAGCGGAGTCGCCATGTTGTCGCGCCCTATTTTGACCTGCTCGGGTCAAAGCGGAGCACAGACGTATTGGTGATTCCTGGGTAAAAGGGTTGAGGAGTCGCCACCTAATTATTTTATGGTGAATTAGGACACCTGAATATTAACTAAATGCTGCAATGTAAACTCCAATTTTAATGGTCTACGAAACTAATGAGATCCTAGGTAAGGGTTCTTTATTATCCTAAAGGGAAGGGGTTAGGCATCCTTTAAGATCCGCTAACTTGTGGTTATCCGGTCAAACTCAGGTTAATATTATACTAAGAAAAATGCATTTTTTAAAATATGAAGTTAAAAAGATGTTTGCAAATAATTAATGAAAGAGATGCATTTTGTACAAGTATGCATTTGTATGGTATTTAAAGAGAAATACATGTAAAGTTGAAAAGTATGCATTTTTAACAATTGATAGTAAAAATAAATTATTTATAATGCCTAAGAAGTAAATCTTTTGGAAATCATTTGAGTTGCAAAATTAATAAAGTGAACAGAGGATGATCAAAGTTTGTTTTGAAAATTTAAATATGCATGACGAGCCTAAAAATAAATAAACTAGCGGAGGGTTTCTAAGTTTGAATTAACCGAGCCTACAAATGAATAAACTAGCGACGGTTTTTAAACTACCCTATTAATTATTCATTCATGGCCTAATTATTCTAAATATCCTAACAATCACACAAACTTTAAATAATTATTACATGCCCAAAAAATAGAAATGACGGAATTAAAGAGTACTAATAAAGTGGGAACTAAGGCGGATGACGATGTCATCTAGCCCTATTTGTTTTGAAATCCCGAGGTTGGAGAATGCAAGGAATGTGGATGCGGGTCTTCGTTTGACACTAGCCATGATGAGTCTCATAAAGAGACTCTTCGTTGCTCCCGATGCATTTCATGTAAATAAAGAAAAGAAAAGGATTAGTAAACGGAACATGAAAATATATACATATGTATAAGAAAATGCAAATAAATATTTTAAGAAAAATAAAGTAATATGTTGTTGGACCTCAAGCCCCAACAATTTCAAGATAGATGTACATGAGATGGAATGCGGGGCCACATGCCCACGGGACATGCAAAGGGAAAAGGGAAAACACCTATATAAGTTAGAACCTATAAAATGTTATCATAATAATACAAAGGAAACATAAAGCTGAACCCACATCTTATGAGTACTTTTATCAATTAGCATTCTAAACAGGCTAACAGTGAATTCCAAGATATACAGCGCATGCAACTGATACGTTTCAAAGGCTTCTTAACTTGGAGGTAGCTCAAAAAGAGAAGGGATCAACTCTAATAGCTCATATACTCAGCAGGTATTCAAATAAATGCCAATTCATTAAGAATTCAGTATACACTTTACTGTTTTGAGATCAACTCCAAATCAAGAATTTTACAAACTAAGACCAGTTCATGTTCCAAGAGAAGATCAAAATGGCTTATCTTTCACACAAGGCAGTCCTAAGAAAGAACGGGGATAGGACAAGTGACACACACAACACTAGAAGGCAGGGTTAGCATATACATAAGGGTCAAACCAAATGGCACACTTAAACAAACTACACCTAAACATATAACCTGAGACAACACAAAATGAAGCTTTGATGGATGCAAAGGGTCAGGTTAATATTGAGACAGTGGGAGAGCAAGACTATGTATGCTAGGGAAGGGGAGAATATATTCAGACCAAGGATAATATCCTGAGTACAGCAAATTGAGGATCGGCCTAAGCTCACAACATTGAAGCAACTATTGCACAAATATGATCCCAGCCTACTGATCATTCTAATCCCTTAGATAACAATATGAGTTCATACATGTAGGAGTTCAGTGCTTGACACATGACATCGTACAATGTGGTTCAGATGCAAACAGAACAAAGCCTAGAGTCAATTTAGGAGGACATGAAGACTTGGAGATACCTAAAGGGGCATCTCAAATAAAAACAGGGGTCACATGCTTCGACAAAAGGTAAAAAAAATGGGGGAGTCTTGAGATTCTACCCAGATTTCACTCAAAATTAACTACAGGGGATAGGAGAGGTTGATCTAAGAAATTGATAACACTTTAACATGCATCAGGAGAGACTTGACAATTGCAGCACATTAAGAACATGATCATTTTCAGAGTACATATACTTGACAACTTGAAAATAGGCATGCTCATACGAACAACTTCACAAACCAAGAAAATAAACATATACTCCTAAATGGACAATTTCAGACATATGATACAAATTATCAAAAGGCAAAGGCATTTTATCCCTAAGTTCAAATCACTTTCATTCACACAAAGATAGTTTAAATATCAAGTTATACCCTATACATGCTTTCTACAGAAAACATGATTGTGGGCTAAATGTGAAATGCAAAATACGGTCTATGATTTAACATGGCTCAAGCTAGAGAAAATATTAATGCAAGAACCATTTAAACAACTTAAAAGACAGGGGTCGTGGCATAAGATGACTCAGAAAGTGTGAGATGACAATATGAATGCATTTCGATAGTTAAACAGACAAAGCAAATGTACAATCAGTTGACATGTGGGACATAGAGATGAACAAATAACCATTCACATATGGTATTTCAGACATACAGAACCACTCAGGCAAAACTGAACATAAAGGACACATACAGAATTCCCATTACACATACTTCACACAGATTTGGACATGCTAATGAACATACAATATGAACAAGCTAAATTACTACATAGTTAACACACAAAAAAAATACAGAAAAATAAACTGAGGGGAGTTTGAGTTTTACGAACCTTCTCCGGGCAGCGAACCGAGGCGTGTTTCGAATCGTCGACCCGCTCGGAGAAGTGTGTTTATGCGATTGAACAGAAAATGGGCACGGATATTTTGTGGTTGTGTCGAGCAAAAACTCTGAGCAAGCCTAAGAAAAATGATGAATTTTTGTTTGATTTTTTTAAGAACCGAGAGTTTTTCCGTCCAAAAAAAAGCCTCCCCTTGAATGGACTCCACATGCCAATATTTATAGGACGAACTTAGGGTTTGTTAGGGCTCATTTGGGCGGGGTTTTAAGCTTCAAATTTTGAAATGGGTCAACGAAACCCTTCAAAAATCCGGACGTTGATGGCCTTGCAGGCTTCACGTGATTCATAGCACGAAAATGGAGCAACACCCTCTGTTCCATGGTTGACAAAGCTACAAGCTTTGTCTAGAAGAGGAAATGGGAGTTGCGGCTCTGATTTTTGGGGAAGGGTGAGAGAGAAAAGAAAAGGGTGAGGATTTGGCGGTGTCAGGGTAGCGTGGTGGCCGTGGTGGGGTAGGGGTGTAGGGTGTAGGGTGTGTGCGGCGATGTTGGGGGGGTTTGGGTGTGCGGCGATTTTGGGGGCGTTTGGTTTGCTTTGGGGGCGAACTGGTTAGGTTGGGGGAGATTGGGGTTTTTAATTTAGGATTGGGCTCTTGTCGGAGTTTTGGGAGAGTGGGTTGGGTCGACGATGGGGAATTTGTTGGGAGTTTGGGCTGGTCCGGGAGAATGTCTTTGGTTTAGTGGATATGGGCGAAAATAAAATGAGAGTTGTAGTTTGGGCAAGCGAATTAGTTTTGGGCCACGGTTTGGGGTGTGCGTTTTGCGCTGTAATTTATGGGTTGGGTAGAATGTTTTAGTGAGGGGGGAATAAAATGGGGAGTTGGTTAAAATAAGAAGGAGTTTATTATAAAAAGATATAAATTATTTAAAATAACATAATGATGTGATAATAATAATAAAAATATAGTATTTGCGAAATGTTTAATGCTTAATAAAAATGGAAATGCGATGCAATTTTGCGAAAATGAAATAACATTGAATTTTCGGATAAAACTTATGATGATGATAAAAATGCAAATGACAGTAAAAAATGTGAATAATAATAATAATAAGAGCATAATAATATATATATATATATATATATATATACGCATGTATGTATATAGATTAAAATTGTTTTGATGTGTTAAAAATATTTAAAATTGCAAATAAATTGGAAAAGACGGGACAAAATTGGGTGTCAACAGATGTTATGTTTTTTAATGCTTTATGTGCAAAAGTTGTTGTTGTCACAACATTGGATCAGTTAGAGAAGGATCTTGTAGTAACTTTGTGTTTGCTAGAAAATGTTTTCCTCCATCTTTCTTCGATATAATGGTCCATTTAACTGTGCACTTGGTGAGTGAGGTGAGACAATATGGATCTTTTTTTCTTCGTTGGATGTATCCCTTCGAGAGAAATATGAAAACCTTGAAGAGTTATGTGAGGAATCGTAATTGTCCAGAAGGTTGTATTGTTGAGAGTTATATTGCTGAGGAAGACTTAGAATTTTGCTCCACATACATGTCAGATATGAAAACAATTGGTGTACCGGAAGGACACATGCAAAGTATATCAATTGAAAAATCAACTGGTGGACTGGAAATAATCTAGCCTGATTTAGCTTTGTTGTTCCAAGCCCACTTGTGGATTTTGGAGAATACAATTGAAATTCAATCGTTTATTGGGTAATTTATTATTTTCTCAGTTAAAATACATGTCTAATTGCTTGTTTTTATAAACATTATCACTGAAATTTGTTATGTTCATTTAATAGGGAAGTGAGCATTTTGAGTGCATAAGATTAAAACATTCAAAGAGATCTGAGCAGTGGTGTAAGACTGAACACAACAAACACTTTGTTGCTTGGCTCAAGAATAAGGTTAAAATATATCATAATCATATAGTTATATTATGATTCTCATTTTTTTTATTTTAGTCTGTATGTTATTGATTATGAATTCCTTTCTTAGATTTATGAATTAATACGCAATGGTATTGAAGTTTCAGAAACTTTGCGTTGGTTGTCTCGTGGTCCTTTTCCCATTGTTTACAAATATTCTAGATATGATGTGAATGAATATCATTTTCAAACATGTGAGCAAGACACAATTCGAAAGACTCGGAATAGTGTTGTAACTATTATTGCTTCAACCATGCAAGTTGCGAGTTCTAAGGATAAAAATCCTAAAACTCGTGACATGGGATTTTACGGAGTTATAGATCAGATTTGGGATATCAATTACAATATATTTAGAGTTGCAGTTTTCAAGTGTGATTGGGTAGAGAATGTTGGTGGTGTCATATTAAAAGATGAGCTTGGATGCACACTTGTAAATCTTAAACGATTAGGCCATAAGTCAGAACCATTCATTTTGACTTCGCAGGCAACACAAGTGTTTTACGTATCTGATCCAAGTGATGAAAAGTGGTATGTAGTGAGTCATATGCCGAATAAAGGTACTGATGATGATATAGACAATGTGATGGATCATGCTCCCATTACAAATGAATTACCGGTGAATGATGATGACGACTTTGGTG
Source organism: Anisodus acutangulus (assembly GCA_029783415.1). Taxonomy (NCBI): domain Eukaryota; kingdom Viridiplantae; phylum Streptophyta; class Magnoliopsida; order Solanales; family Solanaceae; genus Anisodus; species Anisodus acutangulus. Next base: position 28,112,988 of record CM056492.1, on the reverse strand, counting down.
TATACGGAGATGGAAAAGATGGAATTTGGGTGTAATTAGTTGTGCATGTTTTGGTGTAAGTTTATTCAGTTTTTGATATTTTGACTTAGTTATGATCAATTATGAATCATATTTGTTGTTTTGACTTGATTATGATCAATTATGAATTATTTTTGCTGTTTTGACTTGATTATTATCAATTATAAATTATTTTTGCAGTTTTGATATGGATAAGAAGAAAAGTAAAAAAAGAAAGATGCATATTGTAACAATGGTGATGACCAACTGTCAGATGGTGTATCTGATGAAAATGAAGAGCATGATGTTGCTCCAGTGCAATGCAAACTTAAACACATTCCTAATTTTTCTGGTGGAGAAAATTCAAAAAAATGCGAAGATGATGGAGAAGATACAAGTGATGGAGACAAACCAGATGATAGCATCCATAGTAGAGGTGCTTCTATTGGACATAAACAAAATATGAAAAGAAAAATATGTGAAAGAATTGTAGTTAAGTATAATAAGTTGGGGATTCCAATAGGCGAATCAGCCAATGATTTATACACTCATTTAGGAGTTTTGGCCAGCACAACAATGTCTATAGTTCATGATAATTGGCGGTTGGTTCCGGAAGAAGAAAAAGACAGGTTTTGGGAATCTGTTAAGGTAAGTTCATAACGTGTCTGATTACTTGTATCTCTTCTTCTCTTCACCTTCAATCTCTTCTTCTCTTCACCTTATTGCGTCTGGTGGGCTGATTGTAGAAACTGGTGACTGGTGATTGATAAGAGGCTGAAATTTTTTGTAATGTCATTGCAGGTACATTTTGTGGTTCATCCACGAAGTAAGAAGTAGATTGTACAAGGAATTGGACATATGTTTCGAAACTTCAAATACAGACTGACAAAAAAATATGTTGTCCAACGTGTAAATTATCATGAGTTTTTGTACGCTCCTCCAGTTGAACATAAACATATTACCAAATCTGATTGGGAGAAGTTTGTGAAGTCTCGTCTTTCTGAAGACTTCCTGGTGAGTAAATGAAAAAAAAACTAAATAACTCCTTTCAAATGTAGTTCAATAAATGAAAAAATAATTTTTTTCAAATGTTCTTTAATCAGAAAAAAAGTAAAGTTGCAAAAGTAAGGAGGGCAAATAATAATTTGAATCATCGCTTGAGCAGAGCAGGATATACTGGGCTTATAGAAAAAATTATAAGTTTTATGTTTTTGTTTTAATGTAGAAAAATGAGCTTGAACTTAAATCATCTGAGTTTTTTTGTTTAATATATAGTGCTCTGCATCCGGCATTTCAGAGGAGGAGATTGATAGGAGTGAGCTTTGGAAGCAAGCTCGAATGATCAGAGATGGTAAATTTGACCCGGAAGTGGAAGTTATTGTCAACGAAATTGTAAGCTCTCGATTATAAGAATACAGAATTTACAAATGTAACATTATTCATGAAATGGCTTACCTGAATTCTATCTTACATTATTGTATTGACAGAAAAGGATTAGAAAGGATGTCGAAGAGGGTAAACTCAAGTTTCGGGGAAAGAACGACATACTTGCAAGATCTATAAAAAAAATTCCAAAAATGGTCATATGCAAGGGACATGTAAATTTTATACTACTATTTTGTACTTTCACACATATGATGGATCTGCGGAGACTGGAAGCAATAAGAGATTAGAGCATCGACTGTTAAACGTTGAGAGTGAGTTGGAGGAACTGAGGGGCCAAGTTAAAGCAATGATTGTTAAACATTCAGACATGGCCAGTTGTTCCTATGCACCTCCAGTTGATGACAATGATGATAAGGACGACGTTGGTGGCCAGGAAAGATCACCAAAGAAAGATCAAATGCTTGTCGTTGACGAAGTGCATCAGCCTACCACCAAGAAACAGTTGTAGTTTGATGATGGTGATATGGTGGTGTTGAATGATCAGACAGATGATTTAAAAATGAGAAGAAGAAAGGGAAAAATAAAATTGGAAATCTTCCACAGCCAATGAGAAAAACACGGCATTCAGGAGTGCAACAACGAGAACATAATGAAGTGCTTGCTCTTTTTGGGGACATTGTGGATATGAGGTTGCCATCAGACTATTATGTGCCATACCTTGTGGATGATTCTGTTTTTGAGACCAAAAACTCTGTCAAAGCTTATATTGGCAAGGATGAATGCGAGGCATTACTCAAAATGGATTGGTTAGGTATTAATCAAATTGAAGTTTACATGTGGTACGTCTTTTAATTTGTTGGCTGTTTTTCTTTTACATTATGTTTTGTTGTGATGTGTGATGTGTGCATTTGACATTAGTCTACTCAGAAAAACAAATTTTCCATATTAAAGCTTCTGTGAACTGCCATGTTATTAGCACATACCTCTTTTTCTGTGAACTGCCATCACAGTAATGTTAACTTTTGTTGTGAATAACTTTTGTTGTGAACTGTTTTCTTGATGCAAAAATTATTGTCATGTTTCTATTTTAGCTTGTTGCATGAGAAATACAACCAGTCGGGAAGAGGAAGAGTGCGACCATTTGGGTTTGTGCTTCCTGGTTTGGTGTGTGCAAATATAAATCCGAAAGGTAAACCAAACAGTCCACCTGATAAAAGGGCAGCAAGTCTATGTGATCGTTTGTTGAAAGGGAAAGACGGACAATATATCTTCATGCCATATAATCCTCAGTATGTCAATTCTGTTTTTATTATATGTTGTATTTAAAGTCTCTTTTTCTCTTAATTAGATTGAGAAATACTTAATATACATGATTTGTAGGAATCATTTGGTATTGACTGTTTTTTATGTGTCTAAATTTGAGGTAGACTAACTGGATTCTCTTAATAATGCTCCCCATCAAGACTTGGTAAAACTTATCACACAGTACGTATCGTTTACTTGTTATTATTTACTAACATGTTTTAATATTGTTAGTCAATTATATTTCAAGAATGATGACAAACATGTTCTAATATTTTTGTCATTTTTTTATAGCGCCATGCGCATGTACACAGCTCAAAAAGGTTATAATCAGAAATGAGCTTTTTCTAGAATGCTGAAAATTGTTAAGGTACTTCATTTTATTCAAGTTTTTAATTGCATGTAATGTAAATTCAAATTTATTCAGTTAAGTAAATATTTGGGTTAAATTTGCTTTGAGGTACCACAACAACCTAATAGATACGAGTGCGATTACTATATGTTGCATTTCATTAAAGACCTCATGAATGATTTATCTCTGCAGCAAAAAAATGTAAGTTTCTAACATTATTTCTTGTTTATGTACTTCTCTATATATACTTTAATTGATCTCTATTGTGTATTATAATTGATCTAACGTGTTGAATTATATTTGAATGTAGTTACATTAGAATGACCTAATTATGATTAGAAATTTTAATTGATCTCTATTGTGTTTAACATTACAATGGAAAAGAAGTATTTTCACAGCATGATCTTCATGAGGTCTTGATTGAGCGGGCGCATCATTTTTCAAAGATTCTCCGTGCTACTGAAGCTGTGCCACCTTCATGATGGTTGAATAATATTTGTACTTTGGCAATTTATGGGAACATTTTGTTCGGTTACATTTGAGAACATTTTGTTTTGGTTACATTTGGGAACATTTTATTTTGTAAAAAAAATCGTAAATATTTCAATATTGTGCATTAAAATGATTTGATTAATTAGTTACATTTTAGTTACAATATGCTATTTCCCCACCAATTTAACTATTCTTGAAAAATAAAAAAACCATTAATTAAATTAAATTAAATTAATTATTAAATAAAAAATGCGCCAAAATCAATTTTTCCGCAATTGTTTTATATTTAAATTAAATTAATTAAAGTTCATATTTATTTAAAAATTTCCCACAAAAAATAAATATTAAATTAATAAAATTCAAATATTTTACCGCCACAATTTTTAAATACCCGAGAATTTTTTTAAAAAAGCGGGAAATAGTCAAAGTCAACGAACAAATCTGTGATAGTTTATGTCCGTCACATATATTGTAACAGTTGGTGAAACTGTCATCTATTTGTGACAGTGACACTTACAGAAACGGTCATCCACCCCTTCAGATGACAGTTTTTAACTGTCACCGTAGATCTTTTTTCTTGAAGTGTTTGGGAGTATTTTTTTTAAGGAACATTGTCCTTCAGAACAGTAGCAAACAACGTGAATCAAATAGTTCCAATTTTTTGTTTTAAATCTCAGATTCGAACTGGTCAACGCTTCAGTGGAGTTTTTTTCTTTATCAGTTGCTCACCTAATATTTTCAACCAAGAACAGGAACTCCAACAGCAGCAAAACCTTAAGCCACGAGTTTTGACTCAAGCTTCGATCTCTTCAATGGCGATTTCACAAAAATGGTCTCCATATCTTTTATTCGTGGCTATACCATGTCCTTTTCTCAAAATTAATTTATAAAATATATTAGGAAAAAGGACCTGATGGCCAACATGTTTAAAATCCATAGGCTAGTCCTAAAGTTATTCCAATGTCTAGCCAAAAAATATTAAATTCAGTTTTTTATTTGGTAGATGATATTCCCATTTGCTTGAATCAATATATAGTTGTAATGGAAAAGTAAATTAATATTGATGCAAAACATTTCTGTATAAGGTAGTTTTGGTAGATGATGTTCCCATTTGCTTTATCAATTTGCAATCGATTCGTCATGAATAAAATAAAATAAAATCTGATTGATGGAAAATATCTCTATAGTATAATCAATTTCAACGGCGATTTTTTAGCTTGAAGATATTTTCTTAATACCAACTGAACATTTTATTTTCTTAATACAAAGTGATCCAACACTCAAAATCTATCGACAGTGAAAATTTTCAAAAAGAAAAAGAAATTTAACTAAACATAGTACAAATAAAAGCAATTCAACTTCAAAATTATCCACCAACACTCAAAATCTACAGCAACAGCAAAAAATTCAATTTTTGACGAAAAATAAATTAAAAATTGCAAATTCAACATATAATTTACACATCACAATCACACTAGTAAAAATGTCGATTTAATAACAACCACAACATTCACACAAATAGGTGTAAATTTAAACTAATTTGACTAAACAAACTACAAAAGTTGCAAATTCACTCTATAGAAGTTGTATAAAATATGTATTAATATAGAAATTATATCATTATTGCATAAAATATGTATCACTACTGTATATGTTTAGAAAATATATATGTATAGAAAATATATAATTATTATATAATTTGTGTATAATCACGTATACTTACTAATTATATACATATTATACAGTTATTATACACATATTATATCGTTATTATACACATTGTATCCAACATGACTTTGTTGGGTACAAAATTGCCAGAAAAGACTATGTCCATTTAACCGATTGCATGGAATTCCGCAACATGGTTTGTAGCTGCAGACTGCTACACTGTATCATCTCCATCATTCTATTGCACAATATTAATTAATATTGCAAAGTAGGAGTCTATGTGAAAACTTTGTAATTGCATTAGATTATTTGATTCTATACCTTAGACAAAAAAAAAAAAAAAAAAGATCAACAAATTAGCAAAGAGATGTGACGTTTTGGGTAAAAAAATTGTGACGATTTTACTATTTTATTTGCAAGGGGAAAACGAAATTACTCCTACAATTTTCCCTTTATCTTTTGGAGGTAAAACACACATAAATGGTTGCTATAACTTTCCAAAATAAAATAAATACTGTAATAAAAAAAACTTCGCTTAACCAATTACAAACGAAATGTTTTTACGCTTTGTGTTTCCGTTGTCCTTACCAGGAATTTCCCAATTTCAATATATAAATAGCCATTTTCCGATACGAGCCTATGTGCAAACTAAGAAATGACTTTTGAGTATTTGAACTTGGTGTGATGCGCTATATTATCCAAGATACAACTAGGTCATATCTATTCTACCTTCCCATATAAATAATTGAAAATTTTAAATTTAGCTTCACTATAGACCATGATTGAACTCGAAGAACTCAAAATGTGCTCATTTGATAGGGATCCAGAATGATAGAGCTTAGAAGTTCCATAATCAAGTCACAAACTGTATTGTCCAGTGCCACATAAACTGACCATTTTAAATTTCTGCATATGAAAATGGACTAAATGTTGGAAATTTGCCTTTGGCGGGAGTTGCGACCGACCAATTTTAACGGCTTAAACACTAGTGTTACGTATGTTGGAGAATCTGGTTCTTCACATATGCATGATCTACTAAGTACGTAGATAACCGTAGGGCCAAGAATCGTCAAATTTCATTGAGAAATGAAAGAGATATTGGTCCACGAAGTAAAGTGTTTGAAGCATGGAAAGTGTGGTATTGGGTTCAATTCTCCCTCATAGGTAGAGGAAAAAAGAATTGTTGTGTATATAAGACTCGAAATTGGTTTGGGGTTTGGGACCCCAAGGGGTATCCCATGTGTTTAAAGGATGGAGGACCTAGATGTGCTTCGGTTCAAGGAAAGACCACGCGCGCCGCCGCCCGCCCGTCCCGTCCGGTCCGGTTCCAGGTTCTCTGGTTCGTGGGCCGCGGGCAGCGGGCAGCGGGCCGTCTGGTATTATCTTTTTGGGCCAGAAGTATAGTTTGATCCCAGAAGTTTCCAGATGTACAGTTCGGACCAGAATTCTTTCAGATGTACAGTTTGGTCCCTGAAGTTTCAAGATGTACAGTTTGATCCCTGAAGTTTCCAGAACGTCAGAACTTGGACAGTCAAAGCAGAAACGCCAAGCACTCAATTCAGCCATTTATTTTGGCTGAATTACTCCTCCTATAATGGCCAAATCCGTTGGTCTTTCACCATTTATGTTGGTGACTTTACTACCCCTCCATCACCTATATAAACACCCCCTTACACTATTGTTGAGCACTAAGAACACACATATAATATACACGAAAATTCAGAAGCTTACACAAGCAGAAAGTTTTCTTCTTCCTACAACTTCCAGGCATCATTTCGTTACTCAATATTCTTCACGGTAGCTCTTGAGTTTCCTTTGCTCAAGTGTTCCATTGCTATTTTATCTTGGGAGACAAATTGTCCAGGACGTATAAAGGATACATACGGGGCAATATTGTCTTAAGGACAGAGTGCCACACTCGACTCAGCAAAAACAGTTTCCAATTTTCCGTCTTCAACAAAATTGTAATTTCAGTTTTGTGGTTCTATTGTAATTTTCAGATTTCTAGATGAATTATCGAATCTTTGTTTATCCTTTCGAATACTTGTAATAGTTATATACTTTCCGTACTGCTTTATAAAGTACCATAGAGCAAAAATACCCAACAACTTAAGACAATATTTGTATAGTATTACTATTAGTGTTCGAAAGATGTCGGTCAAAAGTTGTGTGACCAAATCTGGATATGGCAATGGGTTTTTGATAGAAGAGAGTGATGATGATGAACGTGTTCATAGTGTCACCGCTACCAAGACTGGTGGGAACAAGCGCTCTCGAGAGCTTGAGGATGTCAACTGGGACAAGAGGAGAAGACTGAAGATGTTATTCTATCTTGCAGCAGAAGACCTATATCTGTCCCAGACAAAAGATCCGAATAATGGTGAGAAGGAAATTGACACTCAGTCTGATGAAGTGACTGAAGTGAGCCAGAATCCGAAATTGGGATAAGTATTTTTCTTACTTGTCAAGAATTAAGATTAAATGATGTCTGATTAAAAATGGATTAAAGTAAGGAGGAATATGAAAATAATTTATATTCCTTACGCTTTAACAAATCAGAAGTTTAATCTCATCTTCTTTTCCATTTAAAGATTGGATTTTGTAAACGACTTAAGAAGATCCGTTCTTTTAAGTGTAATTATTAAAGTGTGTAAAGTATGTTCGCACATACGAGGGAGAAAGATCCACCGATCAGTGAAAACTGTTACCACACTTAAGTAAGCGCCAACAATTATCTGGGCACCAATCATAACAGAAGAAGTCTAAAAGTTAATGACGTTGAGCCTGTCATATTATTTGGCAGAAGATCCTTCATAGGATAATATTGGACACTCAGTCATACAAAGCCTCCGGGCGACTAGAGTGGGCCAAAATTCCTTTGATTGGACGATATTGGACACTCAGTCATACAAAGCCTCCGGGTGACTGGAGTGGGCCAAAATTCCTTTGATATGATGATATTGGACACTCAGTCATATAAAGCCTCCGGGCGACTGGAGTGGGGCCAGAATTCATTTCATAGGAAAAGTAATGGACACCTAGTAAGATGGGCTAGAGTTTCCAGGTCTTAAACTATCTGAAGGCCTAAAGAAAGGCAGAAAAGAAATTGGACACTCAGTCTGCCAAAGCAACTGGAGTGGGCCAGAGTATCCAAATCACATATGATCTGGTTACGCCCTAACCACGGGCAAGAGGTTGTTCATGTGAAGCAACGCCACCTCTTAAGTAGAATGGGTTGGAGAGGTTGTCCTCAATAGGACTTCAAGGAATGAGATCACTCTAAAAAGAGGCGTTACAGATTCCTAACTTGGTTTAAGGGACGCTGTTGGTCAAGCTGGTTTGAGATTAGTCCAACAGGTCTGTAATAACTAAGAATGGTACAGTACGTCTGTAGCCAAATGAATGATATATTTGTAATCCGTACACCTATGCCATCATAGATTAAGACACGTTAAATAGCAAGTCATTCAAAAGCTAGTGAAGTTGAGATTGTTGCCTTCTTTCGACATAAACCCTCAAAATGAATGTGAGGTAGGCGAAGAGGCAAAATCACCTTTCCAAATTCCGTCAAGGGAATAGCGAAAGAAGCACCGCTCCTCTAGAACTTAGTCATACCTACTTGGGTGATTTGAAGTTTATACAAAATAGAGGGGGGAGACAAGTACGTTGTGATCTTCACTGATGATGGTACAACGTATGAAATCCTTTGTTTGTTGAACATCAAAGATGAAGTTTTTGAAGCGGACAAGCGCTACAAAGCAGCCTATGGATTGCGAAATTCATAGCGATAGAGGGGGAGAATGTGAAGCATCGTTCATTAAACGACTGTTCATTACTCACCTCAGTCCAACGGTGTTAGCCAAGCGCAAACCCGTACGCCCAAGTTATGTGGGGCAAGGCGATCCTTACCGCTAATGTGATTCTCAACAGAACTCCGCATAAGGATAAGGATAACCCTCCGTGTGAGACATGGAAATGATCTCACATACAAATGTTGTGACGTGAGGTGGTTTTTTACCTAAAGCTGCAGATTGCATATCCACTAGATCTGCAAATAACAGTAGTGCTTATCGCCTCTTGGTGTCAAAGAATGCTGAATTCTTATAAGATAACTTTCCTTGAAAAGGAAAAAGGAGTAATTGTTGAAGGTTAACAAGAACCCGCGAGGGCCTAACTGTCAGGAACTAGACGTTCCGTATCTACAGGACTCGAAAGTTGCTGGCTATCCGGAACTTAATATTCCAGATCTGCAGAACTCAGGGATTTTAGATGTTGAACCAAGACGGAGCAAAGAGGGGACAAAGACTTGTTCCAGTCCTTCTAGCTTATATGGTTAAGAACGAACCATGGACAATTAACAAATAATTATTATCTCCAAAAGCGCTGCTTTGGAAAGAAGCTAAAGAGAGAAATATATTCCATCATATAGAACCATACTTGCGTAATGGTTGATCTTCCTCCGAAAAAAGAACCTTTGGGTTGTGAAAAAGGATACTCAAAAGTGAGTACAAAGTAGATGGATCTACTGACGAGTTCAAAGCCTCGGCTACTTGTACATGTGCTCCTCAAGTAGCTTAACATCATGGGCCATTGCAGCCTTGCGTGACATGAATGTTAAAATGTTTTCCCAACCTGAGAGTTGGAAGAAGAGAATCGAGTTGGTTTTCTAGATCGTTGGGCTTCTTCCGAACTTTCATCTTGGTCCTGAAATGTTTACATTTTGGTCCTGAAAGTTTCAGATAAAATGTAAACAATGAATCGACCACGTAAACATTGACTCGGTTAGAAAGCCAACAGCTTGGAGAATCAACAGTCTGAAAGTAAAAGTCATATTGAAACAAAGTCTCGATATGAAAGATATGGATATCACAGATGACATCTTAGGAATTGGATTTCTAAAGACATCTAACGGACTCGTCGATAGTTGGCAGTCTCGTTGAAGCCATCAATGGATATGAATCATAGAATCGATTGGAATCATGGTGCACCCATAGACAAGGAGCGATACGCACGTATCACGTGTAGTTCAATATATTGTACACACTACAACCGACCTGGTATCGCCCTACAATCGCATCGCTTGAACTAAGGTTCACTGATAATCTTAATACATGATCAATAGAAGGCGTTAAGTCGGAGATGACGATATCTGAAGTATTTGCTTATCTACGGATTATAGTATTCGATGTCCAAATGTTACGAGAGAACACAATGATGCAAACTGGACATCAGATCTGAAGAACACCAAAGCCACAAGTAAATGTATATGGTGGTTCTTGGAAAATCCTCTAAGCAAACTTGCATCGGCCGATTCATGATGGAATCAGAGTTTATCGCTTTATACAAAGCATGAAAGAAGTTGAGTAACTTCATGACTCCTTAGAGGACGTCCCTTATTGGGAGAAACCCGTGCCTTCAGCAGTTATACACTGTGGCTAGCCGGTGGGATTTATGAAGGACACGGATGACGGCGTTTGGACATATCTGTCAGGATTTGTCAGGAGACATAAGACCGTATGACAGTTGATCATCACGGGTGTTACTTCCTTGTTTACTAACTAAGGGACTACCCGGAGATCAAGTGTTCTGCCTGTCTAGGGGAATGGGCTTAAAACCTAAAATATACGGACCAATACAGTGGTAACCCAACCTTTCTAACTGGAGATCCCAGTAATTTGGTTCAATAGGAAAACTAAGCTGTAAAGGTTCAGTTGATCGCTTCAGTGGAAGCATGAGCACTTCGGATAGTGATCTCTGAAAAGAAACACCAAATCCAAAGTCGTTCCCGCGATAGACTTTAAGTGCTATCTGCAGTGTGGGTAAAGGTTAAGTTTTCAAAACCTGTAATGCTCCTAAATAGTTGAGGTTAGGTTTTTGGGAAACTTTTAATGGTTCCTAACACTTGTGAAGTGGGGTATAGCAGTATACCTTGTAGGAGACCACCTATTTAAGTGCGAGGACGGGCTGCCTCAAAATGAACGCACTTAAGAATCCAAGACGTTGTCCATGGCCAAAACAGATAAAATATTACGAAGAAGAGAGTAAGGGAATTTGTTGTGTTGGTATCATTGACTTGGCTTACACTAAACACTGACGATTCAAGACATCACGTTCACCGCGCAGTAAGTAAGTCCGATGGTATTCAACTATGGAAGGTTCAAAGCTGAGGCTACCTCTCCTTATGCAACATCGGTCCGCTGAAATATTGCTGGAAATGAAAAAGACACCATGTGAGTGCGCCAAAATCTCTTTCAAGAGGGGATTGTTGGAAATTTGCCTTTGGCGGGAGTTGCGACCGACCAACTTTAACGTCTTAAACACTAGTGTTACGTATGTTGGAGAATCCGGTTCTTCACATATGCATGATCTACTAAGTACGTAGATAACCGTAGGGCCAAGAATCGTCAAATTTCATTGAGAAATGAAAGAGATATTGGTCCACGAAGTAAGGTGTTTGAAGCATGGAAAGTGTGGTATTCGGCTCAATTCTCCCTCATCGGTAGAGGAAGAAAGAATTGTTGTGTATATAAGACTCGAAATTGGTTTGGAGTTTGGGACCCCAAGGGGTATCTCATGTGTTTAAAGGAGGGAGGACCTAGATGTGCTTCGGTTCAAGGAAAGACCACACGCACGCAGCCGCCGCCCGCCCGTCCCGTCCGGTCCGGTTCCGGGTTCCGGGTTCTCGGGTCGTGGGTCGTGGGTCGTGGGTCTTCTGATATTATCTTTTTGGGCCAGAGAACTTTGCCAGAAGTACAGTTTGGTCCCTGAAGTTTCAAGATGTACAGTTTGGTCCCTGAAGTTTCCAGAACGTCAGAATTTGGACAGTCAAAGCAGAAACGCCAAGCACTCAATTCAGCGATTTATTTTGGCTGAATTACTTCATCTATAATGGCCAAATCCGTTGGTCTTTCACCATTTATGTTGGTGACTTTACTACCTCCATAATGTCCATTATTTGGCTATTATGGATGCAGTTTTCAGCCCCTCCATCACCTATATAAACACCCCCTTACACTATTGTTGAGCACTAAGAACACACATATAATATACACGAAAATTCAGAAGCTTACACAAGCAGAAAGTTTTCTTCTTCCTACAACTTTCAGGCATTATTTCGTTACCTAATATTCTTCACGGTAGCTCTTGAGTTTCCTTTGCTCAAGTGTTCCATTTCTGTTTTATCTTGGGAGAAAAATTGTCCAGGATGTATAAAGGATACATACGGGGCAATATTGTCTTAAGGACAGAGTGCCACACTCGACTCAGCAAAAACAGTTTCCAATTTTCCGTCTTCAACAAAATTGTAATTTCAGTTTTGTGGTTCTATTGTAATTTTCAGATTTCTAGACGAATTATCGAATCTTTGTTTATCCTTTCGAATACTTGTAATAGTTATATACTTCCCGTACTGCTTTATAAAGTAGCATAGAGCAAAAATTCCCAACACTAAATGCATAAAGTTTAAACTTTTAACTGTTGGAAATTTACTAAAATGCGGTATTGAGTTTATTCCGTCTTTAATGACTTAAACATGTGAGCCCCGCATGTCGGAAACATCGTTTCTTCGCACATGCCTAATCTACTAAGTAACTAGATGATGTTAGTGTCAAGTATCGTCAAATTTCATTAAGAAATGAAAGAGATATTGGTACACAAAGTAAGGTGTTTGAGACATAAAAAGATGGAGGGTCTTTGGCAAAAAATGACAAATCTCCCTCATCGGTAGAAGATGTAGAGTTTATACAATATATAAACTCTAAGTTTGAGTAAGGGTTTGGAACCCCAAGGGGTAACCCATGTGTTTAGAAGGGACAGAACCTAGGTGAGCTTGGGTTCGGGCTAAGCCCCACACACTGCCGCCGGCCAACCGCCATTGCCAGAAAATAGTTAGTCGCGGCTCTGCTGCGGCGGCAGGGGCGGTAGTGGTTGTGGAGGAAAGGGCTGCGGCAAGGGAGGCAGGGGCAGCAGGCAGGCCCACACCAGGAACAACCCAATATGGCCGCCTCGTTCCAAGGCCCAGCAGGGGCATTCCAGGACCAGAACTGGGCCTTCTATCCAACCTTTCCTTCGGCTCAGTTCCAGGTTCACCAGCCGGATCTCTTGGGCCCAGTACCAGTCCATCGACAGGCCCAATTTCAACCTTCTCAGGCCCACGTCACCCAGGCCTATTACCCAAAGCAACCTAGCAGTCTGGCCCCATCCGAGTTGGGCCAGGCCTTCAGCAGTCTCAACTTACAACAACCCGATAAAAATTAGTATATGGATACGGGGGCCACTACTCACCTCACCCACTCTGCAGGTACTCTTCCCAAAATATTTCGTTTAAAACATCATCAACATATAACTGTCGGAAATGGCCACCGCATTCCAATTTAGGGATATGGTACCACTTACACTCAACCACCCCATCCACCCTTTTCCCCTAGCAATGTCCTGTATGCCCCGAACATCATTAAAAGCCTAATTTCTGTCCGACAATTTACTCGTAATAATTGTCTCTGTTGACTTTGATCCATTTGATTTTACTGTGAAGGATCTTCGTACGGGGACACCTCTTACGAGATGCAATAGCACGGGGGATCTCTGTCCATTCTCATCCACCTCTATTGCCAAATCATGCTCTCCCGTCTCTCTCGCCGCTATCACTCCGTCAACTTGGCATAATAGGCTTGGCCATCCAGGAGCACCAGTTTTTAATTTTCTTAGAGCAAATAGTTTTATTAAATGTAATAATGGCAAACTTTTCAAACACTGTGTTTTTTGCTCTTTAGGCAAATACGTTCGTCTTCCTTTTAAATCATCTTCAAGTGTTATGGTATCTCCTTTTGATATTATTCATGCTGATTTGTGGACGTCCCCTATTTTTAGTTCACTCGGTCATAAATACTATCTTGTCTTGTTAGATGATTTTTCTCATTATAGTTGGATCTACCCACTCAAATTTAAGTCAGAAGTGTTTGCCAAATTCCTTGAGTTTCGTACTTTTATCAGAACACAGTTTGAAAAATGCATAAATTCATTTCAGTGTGATAATGGTCGTGAATTCAATAATTCAATGTTTCACCAATTCTGTAAAAATAATGGTATGGTTTCCAATTCTCGTGTCCCCACACATCGCCTAAAATGGTAAAGCCGAACGAATCATCCGCACCATTAATAACATGGTTCGTACTCTTATGTTTCATGCCTCCCTTCCTCCGTCCTGTTGGGTCTATGCAGTCAAAATGGTAGAATACATACTCAACATTTTAACTACCAGTACACTTCATAACATGACCCCTACTGAAATATTATACTATTAGATCCCCTCTTATAACCACCTTTGCATTTCCGGTTGCCTCTGTTACCCAAATCTTGCAGCTACCGCTTCTCATAAATTAGCACCCTGAACCACTCAGTGTGTCTTCGTAGGTTTCCCATCCAATCATTGGGGCTACATGTGCTATAACTTATCTACTAGTCAGATTCACGTCTCACATCACGTCACATTCAACGAGATGACTTTTCCCTTCGCGAATATTCAAAAATTCCGTAACACAGATTATACCTTTCTAGATGAGACCGACACGTCTCCAATCATCCTTTACGAGCTTGCTCAGTCTACCGATACTGCCACTGTACCGCCAGTGCCACCCACCACTGCTATAGTTCCCGTGCCATTGCCACCCACCACTGCTACCGTACCCACGCCACTGCCGCTATCCTCCAACCCAATCCCTTATCTGACGGAACCACCGTCTCCGGTGCCCTGTCCACCTTACGTCGTCACTCTAAACCATAACTCAGACCCGGTACCGTCAACCACCCCTACTGTCCCGAGCCTATGACTAGAAGCCCAACTGTCACCAATCCCAGTCACCACAGTGAACCAACCCCATCTCCGACACCTACCCCAATACCGACTTCGTACCCCACTGCTCATCGCCAAACCCTAGTCGACATACCCCGTACAACTCCAACGACTCAACCACTGTCAGGACCCGAGTCAATCATCCAAAACCCTAACCCCGTTGTCACACCTTGTATCGACAACCCCCAGATCCCGTTGACCCCCACCCATCACCACACTCTGCCACCAACCATGAATAATACCTCTGCCCCAACCCATCGTATGTTAACCCGTGCCCAACATGGTATTTTCAAACCCAAAGTCCACTTCAATTTGTCTACCCAAACAGTGTCACCCATTTCCAAAAACTAAAAATTAGCCAAACTAGACCCCAATTGGAATGCAGTCATGTGTGAGAAATTTAATGCTTTAACAAAACAGCACACTTGGGATTTGGTTCCTAGACCAGAGGGGGTGAGTGTGATTCGGTGCATATGCCTTTTTCATCACAAATACAAAAACATCGGTGCTTTAGAGAGGTACAAGGGACGACTTGTGGCTAATGACACTAACCAGCATGAATGTATCAATTGTGGAGAGGCATTCAGTCTGGTTGTTAAACCAGCCACCATTCGCACAGTTATGAGTATGCAGCAAGTGTAATAATTCTCTATTTATTTTTCATCGAGGTAATAGCATTGCATATTTGTTATTGTACGTGGACGATATTGTGCTCACTGCCTCATCTAATTTGTTAAAAAATGAGATCATTACACAGCTCAAAACAGAATTTGTTATGGCTGACTTGGGGAAGTTGAGCTACTTTTTGGGTATTTCAGTGACTAGATATGCAGACACTATGTTTCTTTGTCAACGTAAGTATGCAGAAGAGATTGTGCACAAGGCTAAAATGGATAATTACAAAATCATGGCTACTCCAGTTGACTCTAGATCAAAGCTCAGTGCTTTGGATGGTGCTCCGGTGTCAGATCCCACTCTTTACAAGAGTCTCGCAGGTGCACTACAGTATCTCACTTTCACCAGGCCAGATATTGCTTATGTTATTTAGCAGGTACACTTATTCATGCATGCCCTCAGGGAGCCTCATTTTAATGTCCTCAAACGTATCATTCGATATGTTAAGGGCACACTTGACTATGGTTTGCATATATATCCACCATCTCCGTCCAGGTTGTTGGCATATACAAATGCTGATTGGGCAGATTGTTCGGACACACGACGTTCCACCTCAAGCTAGTGTGTTCTTAGGGGATAATCTTATTTCTTGGTCTGGCAAGAGGCAACTCACACTGTCCCGTTCAAGTGCAGAAGCAGGATATAGAGGCATGGCTAATGTTGTTGCTGAGATCTGTTGGCTTCGAAACCTGAGCTTCAGTGTCCGTTACATAAGGCTTCTTTGGTTTATTGTGATAATATATTCGTTGTATACTTGTCTCATAATCCGATTCAGCATCAATGAACCAAGCACATTGAGATGGACATCCACTTTATTCGAGAGAAGGTTGCTCTTGGTCATATCAGGGTATTGCATGTGCCTTCTTCATATCAGTATGTAGATATATTCACGAAGGGCCTTCCTAGACAGCTCTTCCTTGACTTCAGATCCAGTCTTAGCGTCCGGCCTCCTCCTTCTCCGACTGAGGAGGTGTATTAGCACACGTGTATAGACTTGTATTAGGGTACATATTTACCATATTATTGTATTGTATAATTATGGTAGGATTGAGATCCTTATTAGAGAAGAATTCAATATTGTACACCTATATATATATGTATTAATGAGAGAGGCTTCCCAATGGAGATTAATACAATCTAACATTATAAACTCTCCCAACAAGCCAGTAGGAAAAAAATCATCAATAGCTGGTAAAATAATTGTAGGTTTTGAGAAGGAGACAGAGATGATAATTAGAAAGCTTACCAGCGGACCGTCTGAGGTAGATGTTATTTCCATAGTTGGCATGTCAAGGCCTGGAAAAACTACCTTGGCTTACAAAGTATATAATTGTAAGTCTGTTGTTGATCATTTTAATGTTCGTGCTTGGTGCACTGTCGACCAGGAACAAAATGAGAAAAAGTTATTGCAGAAAATTTTCAATCAAGTTATTGGTTTGAAAGGAAGATTCAGGGAGGACGACATAGATGATGATGTTACTGATAAGCTATGGAAATAATTGTTTGGAAAGAGGTTCCAACTTGTAGGATATTGCAACATGGGATGAGCTAATAATGCCTTTTCGTGAAGCTAAGAAAGGAAGCAAAGTTATTTTAACTAGTCGAAAGAAGGAAGTGGCTTTGCATGGGAAACACTAGAGGAAAGTTGTAAGTTATTAGAGAAAATGGCATTTTGTGGCTGGAAGTTCTAAATAATTTGAAATCCTTTATTTTTAAGGATGAAGATGAAGTCATGAAGGTTATACAATTAAGTTATGACCATTGATAGATTATGAAAATAATTTTTGATTATGTCCATAATCAAAGTAAATATTTTATATTTAGATTGTAAATATTATGAGTATATTCTAACATAATTGTAGCCGAAACTTAGTCTTGTAAATACGTATATATTATTACATTCAAGGAATGAAAAGATGACGGAAAATATTTCCTTCATGGTATCAAGAGCAAAAACATTAACCCTAGAGTAGTATTTATATCATTCGTGGGTGCGGCTAACTCCCCATGAGGCAATTCAATACTCAAGTCAAAGGGGGGAGTCCACTTATTCAATAGAAGAGTTAGTTAAAAGGATGAAATTGGTTGATATTATGGCAATACTAGTTCTGCCGCCACCCACTTTTCGGAACCCTAGTTCCGCTGCCGCCCACCTTTATTGAAACCACACCGTTCTTGTCGTAAATAGCGTCAAGAACTTCATTCTGGTGATTCTTGAGATGGAAAAAGGGCAATATTCATTTTGGGAGGAGTTATTCAAAATCCATTGCCACACATACCAAGTCATTGACCATATTCTTCCTCCAAAGCCTCAATCGGGTGTCATGGAAAAGTCCGCTGATATTGACATGTCTCTTTGGTCTCTCTTGGATGCTATAGTCCTTCAATTGATTTATGGCACCATATCAAATGACCTTTTGCACACCATATTAGAACCGGATTCGACGGATCAACAAGCATAAGAGCGTTTGCAAAATATTTTTCAAAATAACAAGATTTCTCGTGCGGTTTATCTAGAAAATCAATTCACCAATGTCAAGATGGGTGATTTTCCAAACGTCTCCGCATATTTTCAAGAGTTAAAAATGTTTGCCGATCAACTATCCAATATTGGTGCACCAGTGACGAATCAAAGGTTAGTTCTCCAATTAATTGCGGATTTAAATGAACAATATGATGGTGTTGCTACGTTCATTCAACAAAGTAATCCATTGTCACCATTTTATAAGGCTCGTTCGAGATTGATTCTTGAAGAAACCCGAAAACTAAAACAAGTAGCGACGACGACAAACAATGACGGCACTGCCCTCCTTTTTACCAACACGTATACCGATGATTTTGGCCCTCAAAATTTTAGTTCGGGCAGTGGTCCAAATCACAACAACAATGGATCAAAATGGGGACAAAATCGCAACAATAACAAAGGAAAAAATAGTGGTGGAATGGGATGAGGTCGTGGTGGTGGGAATCAGTCCGGCAGCGGCAGCGACCACCGGCAGTAGGGGCAGAACAAGCTCGGCCAGTGGCAACCGCAAGCTCAGTCTTGGGTGGAGTACCCACTGTGGGGTTGGGCACCGCAATAGTGGGCTGCCCTTTCGTACCCCACGGCGTCGTGGGCCAAGCCACCACCACCCACTCGATAGCTCGGGATTCTTGGCAGCTGTCCACAACAAGTATTTGTAACTTATGGACCATCTTCTTCGAGTTATGTTCCAACGGACATCGAGCAAGCCATGCACACTATGACTCTCAGTGTTCCCGACGACACACGATACATGGACATGGGGGCGACCTATCACATGACGACATCTCAAGGTACTCTCTCGTCTTATTTTAATATGAGCAGTAATAAAAAAATTATGGTTGACAGTGGATAAGAAATTCTAATTCGTGGTATTAGGAAATCAAACCCCCCCTCTTTACCCACTTTTAGATTTAAATAATGTCCTATATGCACCCAAACTTAATAAAAGCTTGGTATATGTGCGTCGTTTCACCGCTGACAATAATGTTTCTGTTGAGTTTGATCCATTTGGGTTTTCTGTGAAGGACATTCGTACGGGGATGCCACTAATGAGATGTGATAGCACTGGGGATTTGTGTTCCATCACCACTACCACCAACAACTAAGCCACCTCTCTATCAACTTTTGATGCTCTTTCTCCTACTTTATGGAATAATCGTTTGGGACACCCGGGAGCACCTGTGTTAAACTCCCTTAGAAAAAATAAGTTTATTGATTGTAAATAATCTTTGTGTTCCCATATTTGTCAGTCTTGCGTTTTTGGGAAACATGTTAAATTACCTTTCTCAGAATCAGCATTTTCATCAACCCCGTTATCACTAGCTTGTTCATCTGCCTTAGTAGTACTTTATTGTAGCTCGGATGCCGAGAAGTCTCTCAAATCAATTGTTTCCTATTCCTTGTTCTTACATTCTGAACTCTCCCGCAACTTATCCTTGTACAACACATATTCATTGAAGACGACGTCCCTGCTTCGAATAATCTTCCGATTTAGGTCATCTCAGAATCGATAACCAAACTTGGTGTCACCATAGACAATAAAATAACACTTCTTAGATTTTAGATCAAGTTTACTTCTAGTAGTAGCATCAATATGAACATAGGATAAGCAACCAAATACTTTCAGAAAAGAAAGATTTACCTTTTTCACTCCAAGCCTCTTCTGGAATTCTGAAACCCAAAGGAACAGATAGTCCTCTGTTAATTAAGAAGATTGCGGTATTGATTGCATCCCCTATTCCATTTTGTTGGCGCGTTCCAGGAATAGTCTTTAGCATCTTGATCCCATTATCAGCACAATACCATTTGAAGTCACCATCAATGTATTCTCCACCATTGTCGGACTTCAGGCTCCTCAACTTGAGGTTTGTCTCATTCTCGACCATGGCTTTCCACCTTTTGAAGACAATGAACACCTCAAATTTATTTTTCATAAAATAGACCCACAGCTTTCTAGTTGAATCATCAATGAAGGTCACGTAGTAATGTGATCCTCCGAGGAAGGGACAACGGCATGTCCCCATACATCAGTGTGCACCAATTCAAGCTTATCGGCCTTCAATTCCCTAACTATATTTGAAAAACTTACTAGATTTTATTTTCCGAGAATGCAGCTCTCACACATATGATGGTCCACCGACTTCAGCTCCGGAATCATGCCGTTAGTCACTAAAAACTTCATCATTTACTCGCTCATATGCCCCAGCTTGCAGTTCCACAACTCTGTCTTCTTTGTGTTGTCAACAACAACGAATGTATCACGGCAGCTCGTCGTCATATAAAGAGTACCATTTTTATTACCTCGACCAACCACCATAGCGCCCTTCGTCACCTTCCAGGACTTGTTACCAAAGTTAACATTATGTCCCTCATTATCAAGCTAACCCACTGAGATCAGATTACACATCAGCTTCGGCACATGTCTGACCTTTGTGATCTTCCGCACGTGTCCATTTGACATCTTTAAATTAATGTCTCCAGTACCAACAACATCTAGAGGCTCACCATCTACCAAATAAACTTTACTGTGATTCCCAGCAACATAATTCATCATTATATCACGATGTGGGGTGGTGTGGAAAGACGCTCCTGAGTTAAGCACCCAAGAGTCGATCGGACTGTCAACAGACAACAACAACGCATCACCAATGTCTTTAGTGGCAGTATTGATTCCACTACCCTTATTGTCATCCTTCTTCGGTGCCCTACAATTCTTCTTGGTGCGACCCGGTTTCCCATAGTTCCAACACTCAAGTGTTCGGTCGAATCTGGATTGACCCATGTCATTCCTTGACTTTGACTTGCCCTTATTTCGATTGTAGTTTTTATCGTAATTTCTGCCTCTGTTCTCAACATTCAAAGCAGACTTGTCAATGCTTCACCAGAATCTATCATGCGAACCTCCTCAACAAGGATATGATCTCTAACATCATTGAATTTCAGCTTATCACTGCCAATAGAATTACTAATCATTGCTCACATTGGCTCACTATTCGGTAGAGACGCCAACTATCACGACCCAAACCGTAGGGCCGGGGCGGGCGCCCGAATCCCACCCGCCGGGTACCACCATTCTTACTATGAACATCTAATCATAATTAATTACGGACTAAGCCAAAATAAAATTATGAACAATCAGGTAACCCACTTATATATATATACATGTACCAAGGCCGACAAGGCCATACAAGTCTACTACTCACATGACACCTGTCTGCAAGCTTCTAAGAGTAGCAACGGCAAAGGTCGGGATAAGGTCCCGCCATACCCATATAGACATGCTAAACTGTATCATACCAAAATAAGACCGACACCCCGGAAAGAGAGGAGTGCTTCCAAAATCCGCTGAAATCTGCAACCTATTCACGTGGGCCATAGCCTTGCCTATGCCAGCCTGCGGGCATGAAACACAGTTTCCCCGGATAAAAGGGATGTCAGTATGACTGATGTACTGGGTATATCAGGCATAAATAAAAGCATAACATGAATATACTGATAGCTGAAACATAAACAACTGACCAACAGGAACTGCCTCTGAGGGCCCTAATACACTTGCCTACATGTTATGTACAATGCAGTGTCCATATTTATTGGCCTCATCGGGCAATTTCCATACCATGACAGCCTCTATGGGCATCATACCATGTAACGATTAATTAACATATGCATGATGCAAGTGTGGTGTGTGTATATATATATATATATATATATATATCTCAGTATTTCGAATCGTGTAATCCTTCCCAATATATATTAGTGTTGCGGATCGTGCAACCCGTCTCAATAAGCCATACAGGCATCACATCACATCATCATATCATCACATCATATTGGCCTCTTCGGGCTCTTTTGTGATAGTCTGCACCAGCTGCAGGTGGTGTTCGTATATAACGCATTTCCCTTTCCCTATATCCCCTATATATATAATATTTACCATATAGTAGTGTGCTTAGCACCAGTGGTCCAGGGAAATATATGTATGCAATGCAAGTGAAAATGCATGAATGACAATAAAATACCCCAAGTGACATAATATCCTTGCACCTTTGGCAAACACTGTGAATATTACCACATTTTTCGTATGCCTCAATAAGGACTTTGAACTATATTTAGACATGCTTTTTGCATAGGAATTAATAACCTGAATGTTCGTAACTACTAGGAGTAGAATAAATTATGGAGCAATATCACAGTTATATTTCGTTACATGGAACATGCCAAAAGAAGAAATAATTTGCCTTAATATACCTCGATAATAACGGAACCAAACCTATTTTACTAATTACCCACTGGAACATTGCTTGAGTAATATTTGCAGAATGGTTTGTTCAACATCACTGCTGGACGTCCTCTCCTCTTTAGAAATGAAACCAGAGTTCCAGAATGTTGGTGTACGTTGTTTGCTACCTAAATTTTCCTATGAAATGATACCTAAGACTACTAAAGTGTACTGAATGTATAAATGTCCTAAAAGAATAATGCTGCTCCACGGATTACTCCCCCCACCCCTCATTTCGCTTGTTAATCCATAAGCTAACACTTAGAAGATCTCATCCACTTAGTCATTTAGGAATCCCCCTTAAAGTCCACACGTGTTTATCCCACTAAGTCTTGTCCCCCACTAAAATTAATTAATCAATTACACACATAATTAAATTCGTGATTCAATTCACTTAAATCTTAATAACTTGTACGATCTTCATATACTCAATGTCATAATTTCCTAATATGACACTAGTCCATAACCTCTTCATGCACACACCAAATTTATTTCCGACCCCCGTCGTCACACTTCTTACGTCCAAAATTATTTCAGGATTTAATCCTTTTTATATACTAATATCTTTATTAGCATACGTAAATATAACATAACTTTTCCAACGCTCGGACCTATTTACACATGCCTAGCAATTTTATAAATGCTCAGTGATTTAAACAGTCGGTCCCAAAAGTACGGGATGTTACATTTTCCCCCCCTTAGAAACATTCGTCCTCGAATGTTAGGGTAACATATCTAATCCCCGTTACGTAGCCCGAATACACAATCATTAAATATCATGACAGGAATTTGGAATTTACCTTAGGCTTCTCTTGAAATCTCGACATTAGTCTGGAATAAGTGTGGATATTTGCGCGTCATTTCCTCTTCCGCTTCCCATGTCACCTCTTCCATGTTCCTATTTCGCCACATCACTTTTACAGAAGCTACTTCCTTAGTCCTCAGCTTGCGGACTTATCGATCTAGGATAGCAACATGAATTTCTTCATATGACAAATCCTCTGTAATCTGCACATCCTCAATTGGTACAATCCGAGAAGGATCTCCAACACAGGCTCTCAACATGGAATTATGGAAGACTAGATGAACACACTCCAACTCCGAAGGTAAGTCCAATTCATATGCTATCTGACCAATTCGTCGAATTATGCGATATGGCTCAATATACCTTGGACTAAGCTTTCCTTTCTTCCCGAATCTCATTACACTTTTCATCGGCGAAATCTTCAAAAATACCCAGTCGTCTACTTAAAACTCTAAGTCTCATCGTCGCACATCCTCGTATGACATTTGACGACTCTTAGCTGTCAATAACCGTTCTTAGATGAGCTTTACTTTTTCTATGGCTTGGTGTACCAAGTCAGGTCCAAATAACTCTGATTCACCTACCTCGAACCATCCAATAGGAGATCTACATCTTCGTCCGTACAAGGCCTCATATGGAGCCATTTTAATAATGGCGTGATAGTTGTTATTGTACGCGAACTCAATAAGGGGTAAGTGATCATCCTAACTTCCCTTAAAGTATAACACACAAGCTCGTAACATGTCCTCGAGCGTTTGAATCGTTCGCTCAGCTTGACCGTCTGTCTGATGATGGAAAGCCGTACTCAAATTAACTCGGGTGCCTAACCCTTTCTGAAATGATTTCCAGAAGTTAGTTGTAAACTGAGCATCTCAGCCAGATATAATAGAGATAGGCACACCATGAAGCCGAACAATCTCCTTAATATATAACTTTGCGTAATCTTCGGCAGTGTAGGTAGTTTTCACCAGCAAGAAATGAGCTGATTTGGTCAGTTTATCAACAATTACCCAAATAAAATCAAATTTTCGGTAGGAACGAGGTAATCTCGTAATGAAATCCATATTAATCATTTCCCATTTCCATATCGGAATCTCGATGTTTTGAGTCAAGCCACCAGGCTTTTGGTGTTCTATTTTTACTTGCTGACAATTGGGGCACTGAGCTACAAACTCTGCCACACGCTTCTTCATATCATTCCACCAATAAATACTTTTGAGATCATGATACATTTTAGTTGATCCTGGATGAATAGAGTACTGTGAACAATGAATCTCCGTCATAATTCTATCCCACAATCCTGCTACATTTGGAACACATAGCGACCCTGGTGCCTGAGAGTTCCCTGTTCGTCAATATCAAAGGTCGTGGTCTTCTTTTGTTGAATGTTCTCTCTTATCTTCTTCAAACTAGGGTCTTCCCATTGACGTTCCTTAATTTCTGATATAAGGGATGATTTTGACACATTCTGTACCACAAACCCACCATCCTCTGAATCCACTAGTCGGGCTCCCAAACTAGCTAACTGATGAAGCTCTCTTACAAATTCCTTCCTTTTGACTTGCACTGGCAATGAACTGACCCTTGACTTACGGCTGAGCGCATCTGCTACAACATTAGTTTTGCCAGGGTGATATAAGATGTCCACATCATAATCCTTCAATAATTCAAGCCATCTTCTTTGTCTCAAATTCAGCTCCTTTTGTTTGAATATGTATTGCAGACTCTTGTGATCCGTAAAAATATCTACATGAACACCATATAAATAGTGCCGCCAAATCTTCAGGGCATAGACTACTGCGACCAACTCTAAATCATGTGTCGGATAGTTCTTCTCATGTTTCCTCAATTGCCTTGAAGTATAGGCAATCACTTTACCATGCTGCATTAGCACACATCCTAAACCTGCTCCCGAGGCATCACAATACACAACATAACCTTCTGGGCCCTCTGGAAGAGTAAGGACTGGTGCCGATGTTAATCTATCCTTTAACTCCTGGAAACTCCGCTCACAAGCATCGGACCATTGGAATTTTATAGCCTTTTGTGTTAACTTCATTAGTGGTGCTGATATAATAGAAAATCCTTCTACAAACCTTCTATAATAGTTGGCTAAGCCTAAAAAGCTGTGAACCTCTGTTAGAGTCGAAGGCCTCGGCCAACTCTTCACCGCTTCAATCTTCTGAGTGTGAACTCTTATACCCTCGTCTGACACTATATGACCAAGAAAAACCACCGACTTCAGCCAAAACTCACATTTGGATAGCTTTGCATACAACTTATGGTCCCGGAGCATTTGTAGTATTATTCGCAAGTGAGCGACATGCTTTGTTTCCAAGTGAGAGTAAACCAGAATATCATCTATAAATACTATCACAAATATGTCCAGGAATGAGCGGAACACGCTATTCATTAGATCCATAAATGTTGCTGGTGCATTTGTAAGTCCAAATGACATTACTAGGAACTCGAAGTGACCATACCTTGTCCTGAAGGCCGTCTTCGGAATATCCTTCTCCTTAACCTTAAGCTGATGGTACCCCGACCTTAGGTCAATTTTTGAGAAATATCTCGCACCTTGTAACTGATCAAACAAATCGTTAATTTTGGAAAGAGGGTACTTGTTCTTGATAGTAACTTTATTTAGTTATCGATACACATCCGTAATAAGCCATCTTTCTTTCGTACGAATAATACCGGCGCTCCCCAAGGAGATATGCTAGGCCTAATAAAGCCTTTTTCGAGCAAATCCTTTAATTGCTCCTTCAATTCTTTCAACTCAGTTGGAGCCATCCTATAAGGAGGAATAGATATCGGTTGAGTGTCTAACAACACATCTATACTTAACTCAATTTCCCTTTCAGGAGGAAGGCCTGGAAGTTCGTCTAGGAATACATCGAGAAATTCATTGACCACCGAAATTGATTGAGAACTAGGTGGTTCAATATCGAAATCTCTTGCCCGAACAAGATGGTATATACACCCCTTGGAGATCATCTTTCTCGCCTTAAAGTATGAAATAAACCTACCTTTTGGCATCGCCGTACTACCTTTCCAATCAAGGACTGGCTCGCCTGGGAATTGGAATCTAACAATCTTTGTTCGGCAGTCAACATTAGCGTAGCATGACGCTAACCAATCCATACCCATAATAACATCGAAGTCAACCATTTCTAATTCCACCAAATCTGCTAGGGTCTGTTGACTACACGCCAATACTGCACAATTTTGATAGACCTATCTAGCAATTACCGATTCACCAACCAGTGTAGATACCATAAATGGATCCCTTATCAACTCAGGATCCATACCACATTTACAGGTAACGAAAGGAGTAATATATGATAAATTTGAGCCTGGATCTAACAACGCGTACACATTATGTGAAAGGACCGATAGCGTACCTGTAATGACATCAGGTGAGGATTTCTGATCCTATCGTCCCATCAGTGCATAAGTACGATTCTGGCCCCTTCCTCTGCCTCACCCAGATAATGTCTGCTGACTCTGCCCTAACGAGCGTACAGATTGGGATGAAGTTGTTGCAGATCCGATCGGCTGGGCTCTAGCAACTTCATTTTTTGTCGGATAATCTCGCGCTATATGACCACCCACCTCTCAAGAATAGCATACTCTTCTCTCTTGTTGGCACGACCCTGCATGGGTCCTACCATACGACCCACATCGAGCCAATGGAGGCCTCAATTGCATAAAATTCCCTCTATAATAAGATTCTGGTGCTCGTAAACTCTGGTCTGGTCCCATTTGAATATAGCGATCAGCCCTTGATCCGAAGTCCCTCATGTCACTTACAAACTGAGACATTTTATGCTGGCCCCTATCACGCTCTCGATCGATACGTTGTTGCCCCTTGCAATCCTCCAGGTTTTGTGCATAAGCCTGGATGCGAGCAATAACCATATCCGGATTCAAAAAAATCATAGTACACTCGTTTACCAAGTGTGGCCCCAAGCCAGTAACGAACCTGTGTACCCGGTCACTCATTTTAGCTATAATTATAGGAGCATATCGAGCCAAGGAATTAAACTGCAAGCTATATTCTCGAATGCTCATGTTGCCCTGTTCAAGACGTAGGAACCTGTCCTGTCTGGCCCGTCGAAGCTCGACTGATAGAAAATGTTGTAAGAAAGCCTCTGAAAATTCCCTACATCCTGATGGCGCAGCACGGGGTCCCCTAGATTGCTCCCATGTATCAAACCATGTTACTGCGACATCCCGCAGTCTATAAGAAGCAAACTTTATCGATTATGTATCAGTAGCATCCATCGCCTGCAAAGCGCGATGTACCTGATCTAGAAAAATCTGCGGGTCCGCATTCAAGTCTGTTCCTGTGAATACCGGATGGTCTAGATTGATGAAATCTCGAGCTCTTGCGCTGGCAGCTCTATCAGAAGGACTGGGAACCTGACGTTGGGCTTGAGCGGCAACCAATCAGGTCAACAACTGAACCGCACTCCGCATATCAAGATCCACGTATGGAGTATCATGTGGTGGAACTAAAGGTGTTGCAGCTCCACTAATCTTCTCTTATGGTGATGTACCGGGAGAACCATACGAATGAGTCGTACCGAGGGTCTCACTCTGGCCCTCGCTAATGGGTGGCAATCGGTTGGTACCTTCGCCCGCAGCCGTATTCAACTCCCTCATACTCTTGGACTTCTTCCTTGCGGTAGGCATTGCTGGAATCATAAGCACGAAATGGATTAGGAGCGAAATACTTATAATTCAGTTCTATAGCACGATTTATGAGATGAAAGAATAGAAACCATCCCTAAAATGTCAGATAGCCTCATGTTTATAAGTATGGTGCACAACATACCCATAAACAAGACTCTACTAGACATGGCTTGTAGACTCCCTAGGACAGACATGCTTTGAAACCAAGTTTGTCACGACCCAAACCGTAGGGCCGCGACGGATACCCGGATCCCACCCGCCGGGTACCGCCATTCTTACCATGAACATCTAATCATAATTAATTCAGGACTAAGCCGAAAGAAAATTATGAACAACCAGGTAACCAACTTATATATATATACATATACCAAGGCCGACAAGGCCATACAAGTCTACTACTCACAGGACACTTGTCTACAAGCCTCTAAGAGTAGCAACGTCAAAGGTCGGGACAAGGTCCCGCCATACCCATATAGACACACAAAACTGTATCATATCAAAATCAGACTGACACCCCGGAAAGAGAGTGGTGCTTCCAAAATCCGCTGAAATCTGCAACCTATTCACGTGGGCCGTTGCCTTGCCTATGCGAACCTGCGGACATGAAACGCAGCGTCCCCTGATAAAAGGGACGTCAGTACGACTATGTACTGGGTATGTCAGGCATAAATAAAAGCGTAACAGGAATATACTGATAGCTGAAACATAAATAACTGACTAACAGGAACTGCCTCTGAGGGTCCTAATACGCTTGCCTACATGTTATGTACAATGCAGTGTCCATATTTATTGGCCTCATCGGTCAATTTATGTACCATTACAGCCTCTGTGGGCATCATACCATGTAATGGTTAATTAACATATGCATGATGCAAGGGCGGTATATATATATATATATATATATATATATATATATATATATATATATATATATGTCAGTGTTGCAGATCGTGCAACCCGTCCCAATATATGTTAGTGTTGCGAATCGTGCAACCCGTCCCAATAAGCCATACATGCATCACATCACATCATCACATCATCATATCATCACATCATATTGGCCTTTTCAGGCTCTTTTGTGATAGTCTGCACTAGCTGCAGGTAGTGTGCGTATATAACGCATTTTCTTTTCCCCATATCCCCTATATCTATAATATTTACCATATAGTAGTATGCATAGCACCAGTGGTCCAGGAAAATATATGTATGCAATGCAAGTGAAAATGCATGAATAACAATAAATTACCCCGAGTGACATATTATCCTTGCATCTTTGGCAAACATTGTGAATATTACCACATTTTTCGTATGCCTCAATAAGGACTTTGAACTATATTTAGACATGATTTTTGCATAGGAATTAATAACATGAATGTTCTTAACTACTAGGAGTATAATAAATTATGGAGCAATATCACGGTTATATTTCGTTACATGGAATATGCCAAAAGAAGAAATAATTTGCCTTAACATACCTCGATAATAACGGAACCAGCCCTTTTTTACTAATTACCCACTGGAACATTGCTTGAGTAATATTTGCAGAATGGTTTGTTCAACATCACTGCTGGACGTCCTCTCCTCTTTAGAAATGAAACCAGAGTTCCAGAATGTTGGTGTACGTTGTTTGCTACCTAAATTTTCCTATGAAATGATACCTAAGACGACTAAAGTGTATTGAATGTATAAATTTCCTAAAAGAATAATGTTGCTCCACGGATTACTCCCCCCCCCCCCCCTCATTTCGCTTGTTAATCCATAAGCTGCCACTTAGAAGATCTCATACACTTAGTCATTTAGAAATCCCCTTTAAAGTCCACACGTGTTCATCCCACTAAGTCTTGTCCCCCACCAAAATTAATTAATTCCACAATTAATCAATTACACACATAATTACATTCGTGATTCCAATTCACTTAAATCTTAATAACTTATAGGATCTTCATATACTCAATGTCATAATTTCCTAATATGACACTAGTCCATAACCTCTTCATGCACACACCAAATTTATTTCTGACCCCCGTCGTCACATTTCTTACGTCCAAAATTATTTTGAGATTTAATCCTTTTTATATACTGATATCTTTATTAGCATACGTAACTATAACATAACTTTTCCAACGCTGGGACCTATTTACACATGCCTAGCAATTTTATAAATGCTCAGCGATTTAAACCGTAACCCGAAAGTACGGAATGTTACACCAACAAAATTAGGGCTTGCACTTCATCGTCAAACTCGATTGCAACAGATGACAATTGATTAACAATCGTGTTGAATTCATTCACGTGCATTGCAACAGGAGCACCTTCCTCCATCTTTAGATGAAAGAATTTTTTTCATGAGAAATACTTTATTGTTTGTCGAAGGTTTCTCATACATGTCGGACAGAACCTTCATCATGCCAGCGGTGGTCTTCTCCTTCACCACGTTGTGAGCAACATTCTTCAACAGCGTCAATCGAATTACTCCCAGAACTTGTCTGTCAAGGAGATTCCAATCTGCATCATTCATCTCATTTGGCTTTGGGTTCAGCGGTTGATGAAGCTTTCTGCCGTACAAATAGTCTTCTATTTGCATTATCCAAAACGCATAATATGTACCATCGAATTTCTCGATGTCGTGCACCGAACCATCTTCGCCTCCTATTGTTTTCTGAATCGCAACACAACCTGTCGCTCTTGATACCGGTTGTTAGGATTTACATCACAAATTCTACCTAATTAGAAAAATAGTAAATAAGCAAAGAATAAATAACATTCACAGATTTATAGTGGTTCACCCTTAATGCAAAAGCTACGTTCACTTTGCCGCTGCAGATTTTACTATAATGGAGTTTTGAGTTTACAATTCTCTCTTTCTCTCTTTTTCGACCACTCTTCTTAAAGAAAAACGGCGCCCTAATTTATATATAGTGAAAACTATGGCGAACATAATACAAGCCTAAAATTCTCAAAATACCCTTTACTAAATAACATTACATTACAGGTCGATCAGGGTTCCACACTCTGCGTAGGGTCTTCATAGTGTCGGCGGTGAATTAGGCTCCACAACTCAACAATCTCCCACTTGGAGACTAATTTCAATCATCTGTCTCCATCTGCAGCGGCGACTCCAATTCTCATCCAAGAACTCCAACTAAAGTTGCTTACAACTTCAATTAATCATTCGACACGGCCTTCGTCAGCATGTCTGCTGGATTCTGACTCCCTGGGATCTTCTCAAGCACTAATACTCCATCTTCCAAAGCTGATCTGGTGAAATGGTACCGGAGTTGTATGTATTTCGTTCGAGCATGGTAGATCGGGTTCTTTGCCAAATGAATGGCACTTTGGCTATCACAGTATAGCTCACTCCCCTCGTGGTCCTGATCCAATTCCCACAGAAAAGATTGTAGCCACATCATACAAGCCTAAAATTCCCAAAATATCCTCCATCAAATAACATTACATTACAGGTCAATCAGCGTTACACACTCTGCGTAGGGTCTTCATAGTGTCGGCGGTGAATTAGGCTCCACAACTCAACACTTCCGAATGAAAACTTTGTCTTGCTCAATGCAGAAAAGGAAAATCCTAATGTTAAACACCTCCTCTCATTGAAGGTCTACGTCGATGATGGTGTAGGACTTTATCTTTCCTACAAGTGTCACCTAAGACACTTGAGGCTTCTTAAAAGGTTGGAGCTTCCGCATATAAGTTTGACAGATTCTTTGCTGAATGAAATAGGCATGCTTGTTCATTTGATGTTCTTAAACATTTTGACGGAGGGAAATGCTCTCCCTCCGTCATTTTCAAACCTCTGCAATCTAGAAACTCTGGTGGTAAATAGCCTGGAGAGATCATGCTTGGTATTATCACCTATTATTTGGAGTCTTGCAAAGCTACGATATGTGCGCATGAATTGTTGTTCTATCTTTGATCCGTACATCAACGAACCAACAGTGTTAGGAGAGGACTTGAAGTTAGAAAATTTGAGAATATTATACCTGCTCTCTACCTTCGCGGTTTAGAAGACACAGAGGATATTTTCAAAAGGTTTCCTAATCTTCAAACCCTTAGATTCGTGATCAAACAACTACCGGATTGTTCAGCAGAAAAGATTTGTTTTGTTTTCCAATATTGGATGTCCTTAATGAGCTTGAAGAACTTCGCGTGTATGTTTCTTGGGATTCATTCAGTGAATATACACATGGCTTCCCTTCGAGCTTGAAGAAACTAGAGTTGAAAGGGCTCACTCTGACATCCGATTCACTGTCAAGAATTGCAAGACTACCAACCTTCAAAAGTTGCGTCTAGCATACACAATCATCCGGGGGGGAGAGAATGGAACATGGAAGAAGTCACCTTCCAGAATCTCAAATCTCTAAAATTGGATGATGTGTCTTTTTCTGAATGGCAGGTTATTGCAGATGAATCTTTTCCCGTGCTCGAGGCATTAAAAATACTAGATTGTACGGAGCAAATGGAGATAACAGAGTTTTGGGGATATTGCTTCATTAAAGTTTATCTCAGTGTGTTCCTTTTCAGTACGTATATCTTTTTCTAATTACTTTAACATGTATAATCTTCTTTGCAGTGAGCTCGTATAAAGGTTGGCACACGATTTACTTTGTCCAGAACATTAACCTGTTGAGGCTTCAGATGCTGGATCTATCCTCACACACTTATGTCTTCTTCAAGCTGTTTCATTCATTTCCTTGATTCCATTGTGGTTAAGCATTGAATTAGTCATTTCTAGCCATCGAGTTAGACAGATTCACTAGCCTAAATTGGAATTTGTGCGCATATAATGGTAGTCTGTAAAAGTTTCAACACTTATTGATTGAGGATCAGTAAGTGTAAAACTGAAATAGAGAGTTCTTGAATTCAACTTGCAGTGGATCTGCAAACTGATTCCCTACTACTCAGATAGTGTGACCATTTAAACTTTGTCTTTTGGTGTGTTTAAAATAATGCTATGCACAACATCTCCATTGAATGAGCCAAAGACTATTTTCAAGAAAATTATGAATCTAGTTGCTGTTTCAAGTGTACTCTATGACTCAATATAATGCCATATATATATGCTCTTACTTCAAGTAACAAAGAAATTTAGTGCAGTCACTAACCCAGAAACAGGACAGCAAAATGGACAACTTTAATTCTCCTTGATGTAATTGCTGTGCATATTCTGTTAAGTGAATGTGAAGAACTACAATGACTAGTGCTTGTAGCAGACACTTGGTTACTGGAATTCAAGTACAAGGCAAACTAAGAGCAGCAGACTCTTTCTTTTTATGGTTTCACATCCGGTGTCCGGTACTCGCATTGGGGCCCAATTAAATCCGAATTCGCACCAGAAAGTCCACATTGAGGGGTAAAACACTCCCTAACAAAGGTTACTCCATACAGGGCTCAAACCGGAGACCTGAAGGAGTACTATTCAAACTGATAAAAATAATTATTGCAGTAGAACCTTTAAAGAACGATACTACAAGACTTTTTAGTACTGGTTTTGGGAAAAATTGTAAACAAACTGATTGAAGTTTCAGTTCCTTATTCATTCTAATTCAATTCTGAGCTTTTCAGCTATCCAACACATCATTTTTCTCTATTAGGATTAATATGTTTTCCAAATGGAAAATCCCTCATCAAAAGACTTTGTTGGGTAACACCAACATGGCGAGGCCCAGATGATGGGTTGGGGATTGACCCGGGTCGGAGTCATGGTCAAACATGACGCTTGCTTGATGGGTTCGGTTAAGAAATAAAGTTGCACTCTTTTTATCAGTTATAGTTTTTGGCATGGTGTAAGCGCAAGTACACTCGTTTATACATAAAACAACACTAGCTGAACTAAGAAATGCTTCATCAACCATGTTAACAAGTCATAACCAAAACATTCTAAATTATATTTTAAGAAGTTTGTTGATTGACACAGTACAAAAGATTTCAGATTAAGCAGACCAAATTTGGAAATAAAAGAATCAGCCCTTACTGCAGAGTTGCATCAATATTTTTCTCAATTATAGTTCCTACATGTAAAGTAATAAGAAAAAGACTATACTACTCCTATATCATTAGTTGTCCTAGTTCTTGAACCATTTACAAAGTTCCATTAAGCATTAACCTTAGAAAGTAATTTGACCATAAAACATGAATTCCTAGGATCCCAATAAAGCCCAACTTCATCACCAACACCCAATCCACGATCATTGAACAATTCCATGCACGAGAGAGAATAGTCGTCATTATACAGCTTCCTAAAGCAAACGCTTCCACCTTCATACTTCTTAGGGTCATTCTCCGGAGTTACATCCCACACGTTAACACAAATCCCATACCCATTCACCAAACTTTTGGTCTCGTCCAACTTCCAGTATCGAAGAATGTACTCAAACGTCTCGAAAAAAGGAACCACCAGCTTTCTAAGAACAACCTCGTCATGGATAATCGTTTTCTTTATCTGCCACGGATTTTCCAGGTCAATTTTCGGGGCAGGGTATATGTCCCGTATCTCTATTAGTTCTCGAGTCGCTACCCATGGAGTCTTGTTAGCTTCGCACGCTTCTTCTTCAGCTTTTGATGGGAAGAAATTGTAAAAGAATATCTTCTTCATCGTAACCAAAGGCTTTATTTCAGCCATTGACTAAATTTGGGAGAGAATTTAAGCGGGAAAGAAAGAAAAAACTATTACTTTCTGTTAAAACTGATTTCTAAATTATACTAATGGTCCTATTTATATAAATAGCGCAAAACCTACTTTGATTAGGATTTAGAAAATCTATTATAATATTATTTTAATTATAAACCATTTTTAGACATGAACTAAATACAACAACATACCCAGTGAAATTATACAACGTGGTGTCTGGAGAGGGTAGAGTGTATGCAGACCTTACATCTACCTTGGTAGGTAGAGCGGTTATTTCCGAGAGACCCTCGGCTCAAGACAGAGCATAAGCACAAGCAAAGCAAGAGAAACAATCAGACCCGGTTAGAAAAAAAATTAAAGCAGTATGAAAATGCTGGTATCAAAAGCGAATAAGTTATGATAGCGCATTCCGAAAAAGTAAGCAGTAACTAGCGCAGGTAAATAAGCTAAACAAAGTACGGACATATAGCAGCAGAAATCAAACTACAGGAAATTATAAAACAATAAATTACTAAATACTAAATCCTAAACAAATTTGGTTTCCTTAAAACCTATTTATAGGTTGTGTCATCAAAGAGCACGTGATTAGCATATTAAACTGAAAATTCACAATCGCCAATAACAATTGCAAATGCGGGGCAACTTCACAACAAATTAATATGAACTAGGATGTACTGGATAAACCAAAAAATTCAAATAGAACCGAAAGATCGAGTTTAAACTTTAAAGCCTATAAAAATTGTCTTTAATGTAATTTGACTTGACTTGCTTTAGCATTAAGCTAAAGAATTTTTTTTTGAACTATATTTGATTTAGTTTGGTGTTAACCATAAAAGGAAAGAAGATGAAACGATATTATAAAATTTATTTCACTTTAAAAAGATTTAGAAAGTAATAATAGGTATAAGGGGATTAAAAAAAATGTCATACCTAGAATTTTAAATTGTGAGTAAAACAACTTTTAAAACCCCTTTATCATTTACATTAGAATCTTTCCCTATGTTGGGATTCAATAGTTTCTATATAACAATAACATACTCAGTGGAATCTCATAACGTGGTCTAAGGATTGTAAAGTGTACCTCTACCTCAAGATAGAGCGGATGTTTCCAATAATTTATATATAACAAAAAAAATATTTTTGTCCTCCTTGACTTCCCTTTCCGGGAAAAATTCATATATATACAACTAAATGATCTAATTTTCATCCGCTATAACCCAATTCAGTTTTTCATTAAAAATGACCCATCTAACTTAAAACTTTCGGTCATTTAGCCCAAACTTTAGGCCTCCTTCAATAATAATTTCTGCAAAGACTTTCTCGCATTCAAACATGGAAACAAACGTGATGGATTCCATAATTTCATGGCGAGTTTCGCAATTCTGATTCAACACAAAGGTGAGTGGGAGAATGAAAACAAATACGTCAATTATGTTGTTCATGCTGTTGTTATTGATTCTAATTTCGAGTTTAAAGATCTAATTAATATTGTCTCTAAACAAATTGGGGTGGATAACACCGTAGATCTGGTGGAAATCAAATACATTCTGACTGATCAGTGTCCAGCATTGTTAATCCACAATAACATGAGTGTTCGTGTGTATATTCAATTGAAAATAAAAATTCAAAAATCTCTGCCTATCCACTGATTGTAACAGTGAAAGAACGATCTATAAATCAAAGAATGTTGTTTCAGTTGCTAGTACTATACATGATATATACAATCCAGATACAATTCAAACGATCGAGTGTGAGAACATAGAGTGAAGGTATTAAATAGCATGAAAATGACATTATCGATAATTGTTTTCTTGATGTTGAGAAGGATCAACTTTACATAGACAAGGATACCATTGTCAAAGTAATGAAGCACTACTCTATCGGCAAACAGATTCAATACAAGGTGGAAAGATCAAGTGCATCAAGGTATAGCTTTTGTATATTAATGTAACTAGGTATTTCAAATCATCAAGCTTAACAAGTCGAATATATTCAAGGTTCGAAAAATCAGTGAAGTTCATTCGTGCAACATGCTAGAATTATATGTAAACCAGCGTCAAGCTAGTTCGACTGTTGTTGCAAGTATGGTAATGGACAAATTTTCAGATCCGAAGACAGTTTATACCCCCTAAGGATATAAGAAACAACATGAAAAAGGACTACTCGGTTGAGCTGACTTATATGCAGGCATGGAGGGCAAAAGAAAAGGCACTGGAACTAATAAGAGGGAACCCCAGGGAGTCGTATAGTAAGCTACCAAATTACTTGTATATGGTAACAAATACAAATCCCAGATCTATTACAAGGTTGCAAAAAGCGGACGATGGACGCTTTGTTTATTGTTATGTTTCACTCTATGCGTTTATAAAAGGATGGGAATATTGTAGAACTTTAATGGTTGTCGATGGTAGCTTCCTTAAAGCAACATTCAGAGGGACAATGTTGTTTCAACACAAGATGCAGATGGTAGTTGCAGTTTGTTTATTCAATGTATATTTCATATATAAATATGTATATCAGCTGTGTTCCTCTATTGCAGGTCATATTTTGTCCTTGCATATGCATTAGTGGATTCAGAGTATGAGTCGTCTTGGACGTGATTCTTCCAACAAATCAAGGATACTTATGAGGTTCGAGAAGAGATGTGCATAGTGTCTAATAGGCATGACAGCATCCTACATGCCACTTCAGTTATTTATCCAACAGTGGCGCACTGCTTTTGCATCTTCAAGAAAATCAAAGACAAAATTAAAGATATATATTATGCTTTGGCCAATACATACTCAATTGCACAATTTAATCGCCTAATGGTAGAGCTGAATAGAATGACCGCAGAGTGGGGCATTACTTGAAGGAAATTGGATATGACAGGTGGTCTAGAGTTCACGTAAAAGTTTTCAGAGGTCTGGACTTGACTTCAAATATAGCTGAGTCTGTTAATTCTGCAAACAAAGATGCAAGAGATGTGCCCGTACTCCCTTTGTTAAAATTCATGACTGGATTGGTTCGGGAGTGGAATTGTAAAAACAAGAAAACCGCAACAAATACAACCACAATGCTTTTCAAAAAGTATCACACAATCCTACAGGAAAATAAGGATGCATCGGCGCGGATGAAGGTAAAACGTATTTCCCTATTTCCCATCTGTTTACAATCTGTATATGCTACTGCAGTGTGTATATCTACTGTATAGTAAATGTATATCTACTCTAGCCTGCATATGCTACAGTGTGTATATCTACCGGATATGCTACTGCAGTGTGGTATGTATATCTACTGTAGAGTGAATATATATCTACTCTAGCCTGCATATGCTACAGTGTGTATATCTACTCTAGCCTATGCTACAGTGTGTATATTTACTGGATATGCTGCTGCAGTGTGTATATCTACTGTATAGTGAATGTATATCTACTCTAGCCTGCATATGCTACAGTGTGTATATCTACTGTATATTTAATGTATAAATAGTGTATAGATGCCTGACTGTGTTTCTCTCAATTTTTTAGGTGTTGCCTTCATCTGAGTACTTGTTCACTGTGATGGATGGAGTTAAGCATTACATTGTGTGCTTGAAAAAGCATACATGCAGTTGCAAAAAATTTCAAATGAATGAATTTACCATGTCCTCACGCTTGGGCAGTTTTGAAGACAGTATGTGTATGGACATGAGTATTGCTCTTTTTACTACACAAAGGAGTAAACATATGAAGTGCCCGTTCAGCCTCTCCAGACGAGAGTGAATGGGACGTTCCTAGAATAAATTGTGCTACCACCAAAATGGAAGAAACCCCAAGGAAGACCAAGAAAGAAAAGGATTAAACCGTCTTCTGAATTTTCTACAAAGAGGGCAAAATTTTTATGTGGATCCTGTAGGAAACTTGGTCACAATAGGAGATCGTGTGGGAATATTCCAAAGGCAGACTGAGATATCAAATTCAGTAGAATTTTTTATTCAGTTTTTTTTACAACAGTGTGTTGCTGATTTGAAGCCTGAATAAAGTTACAAATCATTTTGTAGTTGAAAATATTTTACAAAGCGTGTTGCTTATGTTGTTCCTAAGGCAAAGATCTTTCTGATATAAGTGTAAATTTGCTCTACAGCTTTGTGATGCTATTGGATCCTTTTGCATTCAATTCTTTGTTTGATTTACTCTTGTGATTGTCTATAATTGTTACTTGAGAATACTATCACGTTTCAGATGTCAGTGTATTTAACCAGAGTTGATAGATTTTAGCAGGAATAGAGCACAGAAAAACGTTTATCCTCTAAAGTGGTGTTATAGTGCTTTTCTGTTTTATATATCCCAACTCTGCAAGCTATTTTGAGACTTCCCACAAATACATACATGTCAAATGGATGAGAAAAAATCATATTGATGTTTAATGTCATTGTATAGTTTATGTATAAGAATGTAAGTCTATTTCTCTTTGGCCAGTAATTCAGTCATCCATGTGAAGTGAATCAGCGTTTCTAGTATCTGGCATTGACTCCCCTGTCAAAGAACTTTGCATCTTGTGTTTCCACTCAGTGTTATTCAAACAAACAACCACCATGCAAGTTATCATTCAAAGTTATACTATACTGTATAACAAATATATGACTGCTGAATAATATGTGTATAACAACCAACAAACGACATTAAAGTAGTGATGAACAAATTTTCATAAAAATCAAACTAAATTCACTTCAATTAGCATCCGGAAACATCAACCCCATTGGTTAAACAACTACAAATTCCAGTATTCAGCCACACAAAATACAACATCAAATTCCAAAATTACATTTCAGCCAGAAAAAAACACAACATTAAATCCCAAATTTACATATAGAAAAGTAGACAAGTCTAAAACTACTTTTCCTTTGGATTAGTAGGATCATTTCAGTATAATATCTCCCAGTATTGACTTCACCCAATTGCTCTTTAGCCTTTCCATGATTTCCTTCCTTTGCTTGTCGTTCCTCTTTGGTATATAATTACCCATTTGCCTCAGATTTACGGACTGCACCTAGTTCCACTTTGGTAGTTGCATACTTCCACGAGAGAGCAGCATATCTTGTACGCAATGGCTAAATATCAATCTTTTATTTTGGAATAGATTTATCCATAATCAAATACTCAGCGAAGACTGCTGTAAATGCACCACAATCCCTGGAAGTATAAAAAACATCAAGTACTGGAAGTGAAAAAACACAAATATAAAAAGATTTCTGAAATTGTATTATAACGTACACAGTTGTTTGTTGTGGCAGTCCATCAACAAACTCGATGGACAGAGGTGGCAGGCAGCTAGATCACTTCCAAAATAAGCATCACTAAGCCAGTCAATGTCTGTCTTCTTTAGGGATGGCAACGGATCGGATCTGGACCGGATCATACTAGATCCATATCCAGATCCGTTTTTCATATCTGGATCCAGATCCGAATCATGATCCATCGGGTCCATAAAAATCAGATCCAAATCCGGATCCATCGGATCCACCGGGTCCATGGATCGGATCTGGATCCACATGTAAAAAAAATTGCCTTGCTAAGAATGTAACCTTGCTTAAGATTTTTTTTTAACTGACAAACGATTTTTACTTAGCTAACAGTTTACTATGTTTCAATTTTGAAATGTTCATATGAGATATTTTGTTCGTTGTCTCGTTTTGATTGTGAGCTATTAATTGAAAATGTTGGACAATGACAATAGTTGTGGAAAATGCTGACTAGTATTTCCACAATGCAGAACTTGCATGTGCTTGAAATCTTCACAAATGAAGTGAATATAATTTTAACTACTTGTCTATGAAGATGTTAGTCATTCACTAATATAACATTGATTTTATTATCGAAGTTACCTCTTTATTTTTCGATTTTTGAGTTAACGCGAGGATAAATTAAACTTGCAAGGATGTGCTTAGCAATTTTAAGAAAATACTTATAAAATTACATTCTAGGTTATGAATATATTTAATAAAAAATGGATCAACGGGTCGGATCTGGACCGGATACGGATCTCAAATACAAGTTCCAGGTCCAGATCCAGATCCGATCCGTCAGAAACGGATCCGGGTTCGATCCGAATCCGTGGGTCTAAATTTTGAAGATCCATATCCTATAAAACGGATCTGGATTCACCGGATCCGGACCGGGTCCAGGATCCACTGCCATCTCTAGTCTTCTTGTTTAAAAACTTGTTTTTGTTTAGGTAAATGGGTATCAACTCAACATACGGTGTAAAAGAATCACAAACTTCACGATCACTTTTGATTCCACGCATAGAATCATAAATATAGATGCACTTATCTTTAAATGTAAACACACCCAATACCCAGTGCCAGCGGTTCTACAAGTGTAGAGGCATCAGCACATGGTCGACTGTGTCCCAAGGAAGATTGGCGTCCATAAGAAACCCAAGAATGTGTTGAGTTGTGGATTCATCGCCGACACTATGAAGACCCTACGCAGAGTGTAGAACCTAAGAATGTAAGATTATTTAGTGGAGGGTATTTTGGAAATTTCAGGCTTGTACTATGGTCGCCCTAGTTTTCGCTATATATATTCTAGGGCGTCGCTTTCTCTTTCAGAGCGTGTGTGTGACGAGAAAAAGAGAGAATTGTAAAACCACAAACTCCTTATTCTAATTATAGTGAAATCTGAAGCGGCAAAGTGGACGTAGCTCTCGCATTGACGGTGAACCACTATAAATCTGTGTGTTATTTGTTCTTCGCTTATTTACTGTTTTCTGATTAGGTAGGATTTGGTACTCAAATCCTAACAGAATGTACTTAGCTAAGATGTCATCGTCCAAAAGCTGCTTTTTATCTTTATTCTTAAGGACAAACTCTTTATGTAGATTAGTCACCCTATTGTGGAATGGGAAATCTGTTGTGAACTTCATAACATTGTTAGGACCATACTGCCCTGTTTTCCTCAAATAGTAAAAAAAGAAAAATACCAAACCCATGAATACTAGAACAAAAACACATATATAAATAAATGCAAAAATATGCTAACCATACACTGTATATACAGAAACTATACACTGTATATACATAAATTATACACTGTATATACAGAAACCACTGAACAGGGAGTGAACAGAAATTTAAAAAAAATTGAAAAATCACAAAGAGGAAAGGATGAACCATACCGTGTTGCTCAATCCTTCACCAACAGCACTAAACTGGTAGAACCATCGCTTGTTATTCAGAAAACAAACTCCAAGGTTTAATGTAATTTTACTGTAAAATCATGACAACAAAAATAAGAATATGCACCGACTAATACCAACTTGACAACTTCGGAAAGGAAGGACTTACTTTTTGTTGGTCTTCCAATCTTTGACCCATTTTTTAAACTGCTTCACCGAATCAGAACGGACAGGCACATCTATAGGAGTCTCGAAAGGATGCTTTCTAGATACCTCCCACATTCCATCGCCATGATAATCCACTGGACAAATAATGGGAGAGTTCACTTTGTGCTCTTTCTCATGTCTAGCATTCTCATCATCGTCACACTTTTCAGCTTGTTTAGGCTTAAGAATTTTATAAACTTTTTCAAACAAAGACACCACAAATGCATTGAGTGACGTAACTTTATCGGTAAGCTTCAACAAAAAGGAATAACAACATTAAAGGATATTTCTGTGTATAAAACCAAATGTTAAACTAGAGAAAGTAAAGCATGTGTACCTTCTCAATGTCACTCCTCGATTCTTTAATCTCAGCCCTCAAATCATCCTCCGACACAGGGCGAGCTTGTTTGGTGATTTTAAGTTGTGTGTCTTGTTTGATGGTCTTATATTGTGGCAGCAACCCAGTTTTAGGAGGCGAGGTGCAGAAATCATCATCACGAGGATCGTGAGATTCATCCAACTCTCGGGAAGTACTAACATTTCCAAAATAACCACAAAGATTCACCTTTGATTTCTCTTCAGTAGTAAGGACAAATATTTCTCACATTCATCTGAAAAGGAAAAATTTAGCATAGATAACAACAAAAAAAAATTACATGGAAAAACAGAAAAAATGTATCAAGATAATTGTCAAGTACCTTGTCCAAACCGGAAGTGAGATCATCACCACTTAGTTTATTGAGTTTTAGTCTTTTGCCCACCTTCCAGTTAAGTATGCGCCGAATCTTGTAGTCAACCCGAACAACAATATCACTCTCCAAATTAAAGCAACACTCATAGAACCAAGTCTGGAATGCAAGTGGTAGACCTCCAATTCTATACATATTGTTAGTGTTCCTCACTTTATACCGCATTGACCTCAATAAACAAGTAAAGACAACTGCACCCCAAGAATATCTGTGATAATCAACACTGTCAACTAGCTCGAAATCGGACTCGTCAATAAGGTGATTATTCTCATTTGAGAATAAAAACGAGTGAATGAAGTACAAGACCGCTAGTTTCAGAGCATCCTCGTCCGACTTCCAAGGTTTACTCTCAAAGCAATTTACAAGCTCA
Organism: Anisodus acutangulus; assembly: GCA_029783415.1. Classification (NCBI taxonomy): domain Eukaryota; kingdom Viridiplantae; phylum Streptophyta; class Magnoliopsida; order Solanales; family Solanaceae; genus Anisodus; species Anisodus acutangulus. The sequence continues at coordinate 28,069,854 of CM056492.1, read as the reverse complement.
ACCTTTCGGACCTTTTTAGAATTGGGAAAATATTCCTTCATCAATGTATTCGTCTCTTGAACTCCATAGACGTTATCTTCGTCATTCAAACACTTCAATTCCGTCATGATTGCGAATTCTTCAAGCCCAAATCGCAATATAGTATCATTAATTTTGACACATAATTCATTAGGTTCCTTCAGAACAACCTCCCTCGGCAACAATGCATGAATTAGTTGATTTTGAATCAGGAAAGGAGGCAACTCAAGGAAATACCCAAAACAAGTTGCCTGAAACATCTTCAACTGCCTCAGATTCAAGCGGTCCTTCAACATACTCACAACATCCGTATTGGTATGAACACTGACCCGAAGATGCAAATGTTTGTTTGCTGGAATATAGAACTCCCCAATATTATGCATTAACAAGTAATAATCAGAAAACATAAATGAATGTTATACAGTGCATATACACAATTAAACATAACACTAGAGAAATATAAAACGTCACATACGTCACATTTGAATAAGGAAATACCTTGGGCTCATGCTCAGTGCATGTTGCAGCCTTTTTCTTCTTTGACTTGTCACTCAAACATTCATCGCGAGTAACACTTCTATCTCTTTTTTTCTTATACCCTGTCACTGCTTTTGTTTTCTTAACCTTCTGTCGAGGACTTGTGGATTGGGAACGTGTTACTCGCTTGCTATGCAGTTCAGCCTGTGGAGTTGGACTTCCAACCGAGATCACTTCACGTGATTTAGAAGGTTTTTTCTTGCCGGACCAGGGATTGTACTCGCAATCGAGATAACTTCAACTGGTTTATCATCAGACACAACATTTGAAGCCATATCCACCTTATTACCTTTATCTAAAACTTTTCCAGCAGTACAGTTAACCATCTGGATTCTTATCATTAGTCTGTAACCACTATATGATGTAAAGGAGAATGATATTCAAGAAATACAACAACAACGTACCCAGTGAAATGTCTGGGGAGGGGTACAGTGTACGGAGACTGCACCTCGGACAAGAGACCCTCGGCTCAAGAAATGATGTTCAACAAATAATCCTCAAAAAATAACATAAGGTTTTGAAATTAGGCAACACAATTTTTCAACTGGAAACACACAACTTAGTAAAATTTATACAGAGATAATCTAACTAAATGCACAACAAAACAGATATAAGTAGAACTCACTTAAATAATCATACAAAGTCATTGAATATAAACCCTAAATTCCAACACAATACGCTCATATTGACTGAATATAGCTTCTATTTCTAAGCATATAGTCAACTGACTCATAAAAGTGAAGCAAAAACATATTAGGGTCTAAAATCGAACACAAATATTTACAGAGATTTATAAATGAAGAAGCACGAGAAGTCGAGTTGTTTGAACAACAACAACAAACAAGCACGGGAATTGGGTCAAAGGGGTAACTTGGGTATAATTGGGTCAAAAGTCGTCAACTAAATGGGTTGCATAATTTTCCCTTTCCTTTTAACTATTAAAGAAGCATTTGTTTCATATAGAGCAACCAAAATAGCTTGGCCCACGAAACAAACCCAACCTTTTCTTTAAATAAGATTGGGTTAAGATTCTTTCAGACACAAATATGGATAAAGTTCAAGCACTTATTACTTAAGGTTAGACATATGTGGCTGAAATACAATTATTTTTATCTGACTTCAGTCATTTTTATCTGAAGTTTATGCACATATGGTTGAAGTTCAAACAAAACAACTGAAGTTAAACAAAAATGACTGAAGTCCAATCATTTTTGCTTGAATTTCAGGTAGAAATACATAAAGTTTATGTAAAGAATAGATTTTGGATCTAACTCAACCCCAAAAGCCCAAGATCCATTCTTTACATGATATCAGAGTCAAACTCATTCCAATTCTTTATTCACCGATGTTGGACCCTCAAATTATATTGTTCACGCTCCAGTTAACGAGGTCTTAGCGTGCGGGGAGTGTTAAGAGTCTCACATCGAAAATGAAATGGGAACATGAACTCCTTATATGGACTTGGACAATACTCATCACACAAGTTAGATTTTAGGGTTGAGTTAGGCCCAAGATTCATTCTTTACGATTTACTCGTATGTAATTTCAGATATTAGGTTTTGCTTGCCTAACTTCATACACCAAATGTCGGTGTTTGAAGTTATATATTAAAAATTTAAAAAGCGATTATAAATTAAATGACAGTATCAAAATAGGCTGGCTCGTGAAATGTCTACGTGAAAGTCACCGCCAGCACTTGATTTGGATAACTCCAGACGGTACTCCTACAAATAAAAAGGATTACGTGATCTAAAATACTGGACAAAAGACTTTGGGATTATGGAGTATAATCGTACAGACGTATATACGAGTATATGGTTACATAGTAGTATTATCTCCTTGTTTCCTTCACTTATTTAACACTCATCTTCTTTGTGACTAGATGCAGACTTAGAAATTGATGTTTATGAAATTATTTATATATATTAAATAAAATTAACTAAATAAATATAAAATTTAGGTCAAAAGCTATTGAGTTCAGACGAATTCATAGCCACAAGTCCAAAACTATGCATTCGCCCTTGCTTTTTTAACCTATTATTTAGGTCATCTCGTCTCAACTCAAGTAATTTTGAGGTGAGTTAATGATCTACGAATTTATTAACTCGGTCCAAGTTAACCCACTCAATTTCAGTTCAATCTACTCATTTGACACTCATATTTATAGTCATACAAATACTTAAAACTTATTTTAGATCATAAATTTATAAAAATAAAAAATATTTTTTCTTAAATTTTATGATTAATCAAATATCAGTCAAAATGGACAGGCAGTAACAAACACTCACATCCTCGGTGAGTATGTAACTTTTAAGACTTGTTGTCCCCAACCTATTGATGATATTGTACTGAAAATAGAAACAATAGATAATATCAATGATGGTTCCTTTGAATTTTTGTTCCCCAAATTTATGAATCTCAAATTTTACAGCCCACCTTAGATTTGATTTCGCAGGAAGATCTTTTCTTTGTACCACCAATGCCGCAAAATACTTGAGGATTCAAACTATATATATATATATACGTAGTTTAATTTTTTTTTTAATTTTATCAATTTTTAATACGTAGTAACATGTTAATTTATTTTTGTTAAGTTATCAAGTAATGTTTATACTTTTGGTTTTAAGTTATTGGTAAATTCTGATTTTAGTCCTTGTGATATATGACTAAATATATTTAACCTTCATTTATTGAACTATCCATTTGATTGTAATTATTCACAAATTTACCATACTCATTACTAATTGTTTACCACTTAATTATCCATGTGATATGTTAAACTTGTATTGCTACTCCATATTGTAATAGAGCTCTAAAAGTATTCAAACTATATTTTAATTAATTGAAAATTAAATATATTGTGTCATATAATACAAGAACCAAAAATGTTATTATCCCTAAATACTTGTATTATTTATGTGAAACTTTTGAACTTATCCAGAATTATTAGTTACATACTTCATGAGGAGACCTATCACCCTTATACATATTTAAATTACAATTATTACCACACTCGATTTTATTCATTGATTAAGAAATCTTACATTTAGCTTTCAGTGGATATCTAGGATGTGGAATTTCTTTAATTTTGTGATAATTCCTACCGATAGATAATTTAAGTCGTGGTTATTGCAGATTTGTTTTCGCGAAAAAAAACCTGCAATTTTTCTAACTAATATTTTCAATGAAATACTACATAAAATTTTATTCATTCAATTAAAAAACTTAAATCTCATCTCTATTTGTACAATGTGGACCTTTAAGTTGTAATAAAACCAATAAAAACATAAAAATAAAAAAGAAAATAATAAATGAATTTACCATGAAAGGAATCTTGATGATAATGAGTAGGGGAACATATAATTGAAAGACTGACGAAGACATTCATTCTTTGTGATATGCGGCATCGAGCAGAGAATCCAAATTATTTGTGTTAGAATTTATATACTTTAAATGGGGGCTCCTTTACAAACACTAGAAAACAACTAATCTGCAATTCAATTTTGTTATTTATTGATTTTATCATTATTGTTTTCCATAACTCTTCACATCCAAACAAATCATATGTTTTTCAGATCCAAGACATACATTATTATTATTGTACGTACAGCAACTTGGTCCTTCACTTTACATCTCTATCATCTTCTTTTTTTTAAATGCTTGGTTTGAAACCACGAGATCATGTTTGGATTTTATTTTTTTTTTTAAAAAAATTGTACTACTTACCATAATTTTCATCTATTATCATTAAATGTTTTGACACACTCTTTAAGAATATCATTTGATAACATATTAATTAGATGGGGTACTTAACTGAAGGGCGGAGCCACCTTAGAGTCATTAAGAAAACGGGAATGTTCATATGGACATTCTCTTTAGAACGTCGTCGAAAACATTTGATTTCCGATGAAAACTTCATCAAGGCATTTCCGACAAGTCAATTTTTTATGGACTTCGGAAATTTCAAATTAATTAAATTAATGAATTTTTGTCTTTCGAATGTCCAACTAATTCTTTATAACATACTTTATTTGTTTTTTTGATAAATAAGCTAGTACTTCCTGATATTTTTTCAAAATTTTCTTCAATCCTTTATGAGATAAATACTCGGATATTTAAAAAATTGGAAACAGTTACTAATTCTTGATCATTCTCGATTCTACGATGTGATGTCGACGAAGAGATTAAAGCTAGATCAGTTTGTGACATCAATTTATTTGTCTCAACAATAGGTGAAGTCTCACGTTCTCTTGTTTGGTTCCAAAGAGCTAACTAGGGGCAATTCTTATGTTTATGTTGTTCGTTAATTAGGCACTTAATTAATTAATTTCTTCCACCTATATATACTTGAACAAGTCAAGTCGTTCTCAAGGCTGTATATATGAAAATAAAACTCATGATGAACTAAAAGATTAGGAAAATGAAAATTGACAAAACCTTCTACTTGTCTAATTAATTCGTGCATAATTGAGCACTTATTTATGATAAGTAATAACTGTGTTACACGTAATGCATCACCATTTGGTACAAGCCAATAAAAGATTGAAAGAGCAAAATGTATATTAGGAATACACTACCCTGCCCACTAACTTTATCAATAGTTCAGAAAAAAATGACATTCATTCTAAAATTATAGTGCTAATTAATAAAAAAAAAATAGTCCGGTGCTGAAAGAAATAATCCCTTGATTATTTTCATTGATGGTAAGACTATATATACAAGTTACATATTTCCATAATAGAACAATCGTATTCCTATTTTACTCCTAAAACCTTATTCTACTTGGATACTAAATATACATTTATGGTAATACAATTATTATGGTAAGTGTACAATACTAATTACATTACAACATTACCTAAACTAGGATACCTAAATCTACACAGTACAAAGGGGAAAAACCGAGAGCCAACCGAGAGCCTAATATACACAATATACACATATATATTGTGTGTATATTGTGTATATTTAACACACACCCACAGTCATAGCGGGCGGTCTTCGAACGCTGAGACTGTCCCTAAAATCTTCAAAAAGGACTAGGGAAGACCCTTTGTAAAGATGTCGGCAATTTGATATCTTGACGGGACATAGCAGACGCGTACCTGACCACGAGCAACCTTTTCGTGGACAAAGTGAATGTCCATCTCGATATGCTTAGTGCGCTGGTGCTGAACCGAATTACCAGAAAGGTAGATGACACTAACATTATCGCAATAAACCAAGGTTGCTTTCTGAATGGGACAATGAAGCTCCAAAAGCAAATTACGTAACCAACATGATTCCGAGACCACATTAGCTACCCCTCGATACTCGGCCTCGGCACTGGATCGGGACAATGTTGACTGACGTTTTGCCGACCATGAGACCAGGTTATTACCAAGAAAAATACAATAGCCAGACGTAGACCGTCTAGTGTCCGGACAGCCACCCCAATTAGCATCCGTATACGAGACAAGTGTGGATGTCGAGGAGGGATATAAATACAAACCATAGTCCAGCGTACCTTGAATATCCCGAATGATGCGTTTGAGTGCATTCATGTGCTCAACTCTGGGATCATGCTTAAACAAACACACATGCTGGACAACATACGTAATATTTAGCCTCGTGAATGTAAGATACTGAAGGGCCCGCGCAAGACTGCGATAGCGGGTTGGATCCTCGTATGGTATGTCGGCCGCGGCACTAAGTTTGGGCTTAGTATCAACTGGAGTGGAAGTGGACTTACAGTATGACATCTCAGCCCTCTCAATTATCTCAGTTGCATACTTCCTTTGAGATAAGAACAACCCACATGCATGGCGAGTGACAACAATCCCCAAAAAATAACTCAAGGGCCCCAAGTCTTTTATAGCAAACTCGGAGCTGAGCATTGTCATGATAGACTGGCGTAAGGCATTGGAAGAGGCAATCAAAATAATATCATCTACATATAACAGAATATAGGCCAAGGACGAACCACGAGGGTAGATGGACAAGGAATTATCCGACCTGCTGTGAGTGAACCCAATAGTCGAAATATAGTCTGCAAACCGCGTATACCAGGCCCGAGGAGACTGCTCAAGCCCATATAAGGACTTCTTCAACAAACAGACATGATGAGGATGTTTGGGATCCCTGAATCCCAAAGGATGATGCATATAGATTATTTTCTTGAGATCACCATGTAGGAAAGCATTCTCTACATCTAACTGATGAATAGGCCATGTTTTTTAAAGAGCCAAGCTAAGCACAGTGCGAATGGTAGCTGGCTTGACCACCGGACTAAACGTCTCACCACAATCTACCCCACCCTGCTGAGTCTTACCATCACCCACAAGTCGCGCCTTATGTCGGGAAAATGAATCATCTGAATTTTCCTTATGAGCAAAAATCCACATAGACCTGATAATATTAGTACCAGATGGACGGGGCACCAACTCCCACGTCTTATTATCAATAAGAGCATTATATTCATCGATCATAGCAATTTTCCAATTCGGGTCATTTAAGGCAGACATATGATTACAGGGTAAGGGTGATTTAGGACATTAAAATGTCTTTTTAGTTTAAAAATACTCCATTGACTACGAGTGACCGGTCTATGACTCGGGGAAGAATTGGACAGATTTTGGGAATTTTCTAGGCTCGGGACGGTAGCGGCCGATGGGCTCTTCTTGGCCCAACTTCATGCAGACACGAGGTGGACCGGTTCGAGGTGGTGGATCGCCCAATCGCTGGCCCGATGGTATCGGGAATTGCAGTGTGTGACGGGCCAGTGGGCCCACTGGAGAATTTTGGGTGCGGGATACGTCCGAAAAATGGTGAATAATATATGGGGATATACTATCATCCAAAAAATTATACGAACTAGGCACGGGAGTCTTAACCTTAGCAAATGGAAATTGGGATTCATCAAAAATTATATAGCGATTAATGATGATTTTATTAGAGGATAAATCAAAGCATTTGTAATCATGATGATTAGACGGAAAATCCAAAAATACACACGGAGTAGACTAGGCCTGAAGTTTGTTAATTGTGGTGGACAGGAATAACAGATAACACAAACACCCAAAAATCCGAAGATGTGAATACGAATGAGTTATTATATAAAATTTGAAGGGGGGGAGAATATGTCAAACCTTTGGAAGGAATTATGTTAAGGAGATATGTAGCCATTTGTAGAGCATGATGCCAAAAAGACGGGGATACAGAAGCATGAATTAATAAAGTTCGGACAATGTTATTTATGAAACAAATTTTGCGTTCGGCTTTCCCATTTTGTGAAGACGTATGAGGACAAGAAAAATGAAAATTGATCCCATTATTAGCACAGAATTTCCGAAACATCCCATTGTCATATTCTTTGTCATTATCACACTGAATATTTTTGATTTCTCGTTCGAATTGGGTTCTAATGAATGCTCTAAATTTTAAGAAGACGGGAAAAACATGAGATTTTTTCGCTATCGGAAACGTCCATAAAAACTTAGAATAATCATCCAAAAAGAGAACATAATACCGATGACCCAAAGAACTAAGAAAAGGAGACGTCCATAAGTCGCTATGAATAATATCAAATGGTGTTAAAGTATGAGAATTTGAGTCTACAAATGACAACCTAATAATTTTTCCTAAAGAATAAGACTGACAATTTGGAGTACTACTCGTACTCTTACATGAAATAAAATTATTTTTATCTAATGACGACAAAATAGATGATCCCGGATGACCAAGACGAGCATACCACAAGGAAGGAGAAAGGGCTGCAAATGCGGATGGCAAGGCTTGACTCAATGGACCGGAACTGAGTGTGATAGGATAAAGATCTCCCCTATATCACACCTCATGAGAGGAGTCTTGAAATTCTTCATAGAGAAACCAAATGGATCAAATTCAATAGAAACATAATTGTCAGTAGTGAATTTACGGACAAAGACTAAGTTTTTAATCAATTTGGGGGCATGTAGGGTATTTTTCAAGATAAGAGGTGGATGAGGGGGAGATAAAGTTTTATGACCATAACCACGAATTGGAATAGAATTACTATTACCAATAATTATACCGCGAGTGTTGCTCAAATTGGAATAAGACGAGAGCGTACCTGAATCGGATGTCATGTGGGTAGTGGTACCGGTGTCCATATACCAATTTGGGTACGGAGGATTTAAACCAAGTGTGTGCATTGCGGCTTTGATGTCGGTAGACGTGGGTGCCGCTGCGTGATGGGCCTACGGGGGCCGAGGCCCAAGTACCCCTGTTTGTTGCCTCGGCCCAGACGACTGGTTGTATGTGGACCAGGCAGAATTGGGCCTGGACTGTTGTTGGGCATCCCACTGCCAGTGGGGCGAAACTTGACTAGGCCCAAACTATGGTTGTGAGGCCCACTGCCACTGCATAGGGGCCCACTGTAGGGCCCAGAACTGTTGTTGCTACTTCTGACCACCGCGGGGGACCCCACCGCCGCCACCATTATGTCGGTTGCCACCGTTGTTGCCGCCGCGGTTCTTGCCATTATTTTTCTTATTTTCTCCCTTTTTGCCGCCATCGTTGTTGCAGTTTTGGCCCAAGGTGTTGGAACCGGGAGGATGGACAGTGGATTCTATCATCATAACTATAGGAGTAGTATCGGTAGCCGCCGTTTTAGCCATGCCCGCTTCTTCGAGTGTAAGCATAGAACGAGCTTGATAAAATTGCGGAAGTGGATTGCTTTGACGAAGAAGCGTGCCAACACCACTATAGGCCTCGGAGAGGCCTGAAACCATTTAGAGGACCAAACGGTCATTCGAAACCGGTGCACCAACATTACGGAGTTGGTCCACCAATTCCTTCAATCTTTTGCAATAGACCGAAACGTTAGGGAAATCTTTCATATTGACGTGGGAGAAATCCTGCTCAAGAGTAACAACTCTAGAATTCTGATTATCTTGGAATATATCACGTAGTCTATCCCAAGTCGCTTGCGCCGTAGCGTCAGGTTCAATAATCATTTGCAAAAGATCGGTAGAAATTGTGGAATATATCCACTGAAGGACGGTAGCATCAAGAGTCGTCCACAACTTAGGATCATCCTCGCGTTTTGGCAACTCCATATCCTCAAGAGCCGCGGGGATTATGTGATGGATGACTTGATGCGAGCGTGCGTGAATTTTGAACAGTTCGACCCACGTCACATATTGGATATTTTCTATTTCAAGAATAAGAGGAATGTTATTCTTGATGTTAGAAACTGTAAGGGCAGGATAAAAGGTGTTCCGTGATGTAGACATATTGATAGAACAATATGTGATTGAGGGATTTGGAAGAAAATTTTGGGAAGAGAGGAGGTTCCACAAGCACGGAATACGCGAGTAGGAGCTCGGAACCCGAGGAGAAAGTGGTCGAGATTTGGGAGAGAAAGAGACCTAGACTTCTGATACTATGAAAGAAATAATCCCTTGATTATTTTCATTGATTGAAAGACTATATATACAAGTTACATAGTTCCATAATAGGAGAATCCTATTCCTATTCTACTCCTAAAACCTTATTCTACTTGAATACAAACTATACATTTATGGTAATACAAATATTATGGTAAGTGTACAATACTAATTACATTACAACATTACATAAACTAGGATACCTAAATCTACACGGTACAAAGGGAAAAAACTGAGAGCCAACCGAGAGCCAAAATACACAATATACACATATATATTGTGTGTATATTTAACAGGTGCACTAAGCTCCCGTTATGCGCGGAGTTCGGGGAAGGACTGGACCACAAGGGTTTATTGTACGCAGTCTTATCCTGCATTTCTGTAAGAAGTTATTTCCACGGCTTGAACCCGTGACCTCCTAATCACATGGCTAATAATGAAGAATGAAAGTTTCATTTTAGATTGGCATATACAAGACCGAAAGAATTTTCACGAAGTCTATGGCATGTATTTTTTTCTTTGACCAACAGGCTTACGTATTTTTTCCTTCAGCTAGGTCATAGTTGAGTTTAAAACTTACATATTATGTAAACTTGAGCTACGTTTTATAAAGCTTTTCACCTTTTTCTTCTATTTCGATGTGGGATTCACCTAAGGTGTCTGTCATATATGCACTTCATCTTTAGAAGCTTGCTAGTCTAACTGTCAGTCATGTTTGACCCGCCTTCATCAACCGGACTATCGGAGCTATCAAAAGAATTTACCTACCTCAGGTGTTGTTTAAACCAAAATGACAATAAATATGTATTGGATATAAAGTTTTATCACGAAATGATATTAAGTGATATGTAGTATTTTTACTTTAATATTTGATATTTAAAGTTACATTTTTAGATTCAATGTAAACAGTAAACGCCGTTTGACATTATCAGTATTGGGTAACATGTGATAATTGTTGGATATGTAAAGCAGTACGGGAAAGTAAATAAATATTACAAGTGTTCGAAAGGATAAACAAGTAGCCAATACAGAACTGTCACAAGCTTGTTGAGTCTTGAATCTTGATAACCTGAAATCAAGAAATACTAAATCTGGATTGTTACAACTGTGGCTGAGTCGAGAGATGACTCTCTGTCTTTAAGACAAGATTGCCCCGTATATATGCTTTTACGTTAACGAGCAATAGTCTCCCAAGATAAAACAACAACTAATCAACACTACAAAACAAATAGGTTTATTCTGACGAAGAAAACAAACACGAAACGACTTGCTGAAGAATGAAAAATGAGGGAAGAGTTTCTATTTTCAACACTGTTTCTGGACAGATGTGTGTTGCTTCTCTCTTCTGTTTGTCTTTGTGTTGTATATATTGTTGTCTCGTTTTTCTGTCACCACACTTGAACCAAAATGCTGCAATATATATCATAAGGGGAGGGACTCCTCAACTGCCAAGTAATGGCCATCAGTGAGAGAATTAATCAGCCAAGTAATGACTATTTATGGAGGGAGTTAATCAGCCAATAGCTGATTTAATGTGCATTTTGAAGGAGCTTTTAGGGAGGTGATAATGGACCCACGACCCATGACCCGAGCCCAGACCGGACGGGACTGACGGGTGACGCACATGTGGGCTTAGCCTTGACCCAAGTACATCTAGGTCCTCCCTCATTCAAACACATGGGTTACCCCTTGGGGTCCCAAACCCTTAGCCAATTTTGAGACTTATAAAGAGAACAATTCTTCCTTTTCCCACCGATGTGGTAGATTTGTCCCACACCATATTTTCATGCTTCAAACACCTTACTTCGTGGACCAATATATCTTTCATTTCTCAACGAAAATTTACGATCCTTGGCCCTACGGTCGTCTACTCACTTAATAAAGTATGCATGTGTGAAGAGACAAAGCCTCCAACATACGGAACCCTAGTGTTTAAATCATTAAATACGGGTGGACACACCTCCCCACCAAAGGCAAATTTCCAACAATAATAGGTTTTCTTTTTGGTAGGTGTGATAATAGGTTTGTAACCATTTTCATCAAAATACTAGTCTATGTATATCATAATAACAGTTAGTACATGCCAGTATTTAAATACTATAATAACACTTTAATACATCATATGAGAATCCTCATCCATTGAACACATGATCAAAAGAGTTTTAGGTCAAGTAATGATGCTTAAAAGGACAATATTTGTCTAAAAGGTTATAAATAAAAAATATTGACACTATTTTATTATTATAATAATATTTTAATACATCATATGAGAGTCCCCATCAATTGAGCACATGATCAAAAGAGTTTTAGGACAAGTAATAGTATTTAAAAGGCCAATATTTGTCTAAAAAGGCCATAAATAAAATAAAATAAATAAAAAGACTTGATACTATTTAAACATTATAATAACACTTTAATGTATCATATGAGAGTCCCCATCAGTTGGTCACGTGATCAAAAGAGTTCTAGAACAAGTAATGATAATTAAAAGATCAATATTTGTCTAAAAGAGTCATAAATAAATAAAATAAAGTAAATAAAAAGATTTAATACTATTTAAACATTATAATAGCACTTTAATACATCATATGAGAGTCCTCATATATTAAACACATGATCAAAATAGTTTTAGGACAAGTAATGATAATCATAACACTATATTCAATTAGTCTGACAACAAATTATTGTTCTAAAAGCACAACCTTATTCTAGGGACAACCATCACTTGTGCTTAAACTCTTTGGATCATGTATTCAATTGATTGAGGCTCTCATATGATGTATTAAAGTGTTATTATAATGGTTAAATACTATCAACACTTTTTATTTATTTATGAATTTTAAGATAAATATTGGCCTTTTAAGTACTATTACTTGTCCTAAAACTCTTTTGATCATGTGCTCAATGGATGAGGGCTCTCATATGATGTATTAAAGTTTTATTATAATATTTAAATAGTATCAATTTTTTATTTTATTTTATTTATTTATAACTTTTTAAAGACAAATATTGGCCTTTTAAGTACCATTATTTGAGCTAAAACTCTTTTGATCATGTATTCAATGGATGAGGACTCTCATATGATGTATTAAAGTATTATTATAATATTTAAATATTGGCATGTCCTTTTATTTATTTTATTTTATTTATTTATATCTTTTTAGATAAATATTGTCCTTGGTCTATATATAACATGTGGATAATTATTGATCATGCGTAAAGTCGAGCCTAAATATAACTGTAGCTATTGACGACGGTCGGTTTATGGTATATTGTCCTAAGCATTGAGTTATTATAGAGCAAGGTGGTTTATTTTTTGTTTGACTTATAATTGACCCAACACACTTAGCTTTATTTCGACTGACAGACCACGAATATTTTTACAATGGTAATGAAATAAAAAAATCTTAAATTTATAACTGTAACAATACATCCTTTCATATATAAAATCGATCCAAAGTTCAAACTCCTCCATTTGTTTTTCTTGATCAAACTCTTCCATTGTCTCTTTTCTTGATCAAACTCTTTCATTGTCTCTTTTCTTGATCAAACTCATCCATTCTCTTTTCATAAGTAAAAATTTTACAAAAAATTACATAAAAATAATAGTCTATTAAGGGGTAGGAAGATGATGATCAGATCATCAGCTCTTTCCCGAGCCGTTCAAAGATTATACGTAGAGAATGTACATTTTCATCCGTTGTATGTGATTTACATGCAAACAATAGAGTGATGTTGACCAATCACAATATAAAAATAATAATAATTGACAACAAATCTATTAATTGACCGTGATAAATTTGAAGAAACATAAAAAGCAATATTGAAACAAGTAAAATAAGTAGAAGTAACACATATTTTGACCAATAAAAATGGCTAAAGTTTCAAGTCTAGTAATAGACCAAGATGAATTTACAAAAACAAAAACAGAAAAAGCAAAATAAGTAGAAATAACACATATTTCAGTAATAAAAAAAAGGCTAAAGTTCCAAAAAATTGAAAAAAATCAGTACTTTATGAACACTATGATTTATCAAGTTCGAAATAAATAGAATCTTTTATATAGGCAATATGGAGTTCAAAATGCTCTGGAACTGATGCAAAATTAATTAAAATGTCCAAAAACGACGATTGGAGAGCTTCCGAGCTCTTGAGAGAAGAAAAATCGAATGGAGAAATTGAGATTTTGATAGAAACGAGGAAGATAGAGAGAATTATTCATACTTTACGAGAAAAGAGAGTGACCTTTTGTATATTTTAATACAACTCAAAGGAACTTAAGTAAAGAAGTTTAAAACTCTAATTTTAAAAAAATTATAAAGTAACCCCGGGCCCGCATATCTGAAACCCAAATCCATAAAAATAAATCAAAAAGTAACTGAGTGGCCAGTTGACAAGTTTAAGTTTGAGAGTGGTATTTTTACCAAATTTTCTCTAGTTACATGTTTGGATAAAAATGTTGAAGCTGAATCTATTGGTGTGTGGTAGAAAACATGTTGATAAACACTTTTTCTTTAAAATGACTAAAATATCTTTAAAGTAATTTACTTCAAAATATTTTTACATGAAAAAAGGCGAATGACAAAAATAGAATAGAGAGATCGATAATTAATAATTATATTGTACGAAGAATATTTAAAAAAATACATAATATTGTCGGGATGAAATTGTAAAGCTTGGTCGAACCAAAAGTGATTATACAGAATAAAATCATAATTTAGTCCAACTTATAATTTTTGACTGATCTGACTTATAAGCACGTTTAATATTTAACAAGCACATAAACAACCGTAAGATACTTATAAACTAATTTAACCAACTTATAAACTTAAAACATCCTCCAAGCGAAAACAATATTATTTTTTCTTTGTTTTTAAAAAGAAAAAACAATGTGGATCCGTACTATATATTGGGTTTAAATTGTTCTCCTCATCTATCCAGAATCCAAATAAACAAAAAGCTAAGAAGCAAAAAACAAGAGCACAACATTTCATATTGAATAATATCTCTGTGTTCAATAATACTCTCTCTCCATGCTAGCCAGCCACTCTTTCTTGTTTCCAGCTCCTAATTCTGATCCATTTTCTTCCCCAGAAAATGCTTTTATTATCAAAAGAAAAAGAAGACCAGCCGGTACTCCAGGTAATGTTTTTTGTATTTTTTCTTTACTCTACACATATATATGAAGAATTTATCTTTGCTTTAGCTCTTGTAGTTTTCACTATAACACTAAAATCAACATGTTCAGTCAGGGCGGAGGCAAGATTTTCGTGAAGGAGTTCATCATCTACTGTATATAACTAAAAAACAATTTAACCGTGTATATATAATATAATTTTTCTGTAAAAAGAATTCGGATAAACCCCTTTCCGCCTCTCTAGTTCCAAGCATGTGTTCAGAGGCATGTTCAAAATTTAAACGTTATAAGTGAGAAAGTGAGTTTTGATTAACTTTATATATCTATATTCAATGGCGGAGCTAAAGGTAAGGAACGGGTTCAGTTGAATCCCCTTTCGTATATGGAGTATAAAATTTTGAATTACGTTAACATAAGAGAAACTTATAGCAAATATAGTAGTTTTGCCTTTTTTGTTTTAATCTTCATGTGAGAATTTTTGGATCCGCACCATCTATGCTTACTTTTCACATGTATATTTAGGGTTCGTCCTCTCGAGATGTTACTGAATTTTGTTGAACCCGTAGTTAAATCCGTTATTGTATTTTCTCCTTTCATTTGAAGCTGATCAAGTGAGTAATACAATTAAATGCTGTATTTGCAGATCCTGATGCACAAGTTGTATATCTCACAGCTGAGATGTTAATGGAATCTGATCGTTACGTTTGTGAAATCTGCAATATTAGCTTTCAAAGAGAGCAGAATCTTCAGATGCACCGCCGCCGTCATAAGGTCCCATGGAAGTTGAAGAAGAAGGTATCTATTTAGGTCACCGTCTCATCTAAAACCTTAAATATTCTGTAAGATTGTATTAATCTCCATTGGAGAGTATTTCTCATTAATATAAATATATATAGTGTGTACAATCCTAATTGAATAAGGATCTTATATTACCATAATTATACACTACGATTAATTACAAAATATATGATAATATTCGCTAATACATCCCCTCAGTCGGAGCGGGAGGAGGCCGGACGCTGAGACTGGATCTGAAGTCTAGCAATAGCTGTCTAGGAAGACCTTTAGTGAAGATATCCGCATACTGATACGAAGAAGGAACATGCAACACCTTAACATGATCTATAACAACCTTCTCACGAACAATGAAGCTCCAAGAGAAGGTTTCGGGGCCAGCAGAACTCAACAACAACGTTTGCAACGTCTCTATACTCTGCTTGCACTCAATCTAGACAGAGTGGCTTGCCTCTTGGCAGACCACGAAATGAGATTATCACCTAAGAACACACAATAGCCAGATGTGGAGCGTCGCGTGTCCAGATAGCCCTCCCAATCAGCGTCCGTATATGATATCAACATGGTCGGTGCAAAGGGGTAAAGATGCAATCCATAATCAAGGGTGCCCTTAACGTATCGAATGATACGTTTAAGAGCGGTAAAATGAGGCTCACTGGGGGCATGTATAAATAAACACACATGCTGAACAACATAAACAATATCAGGCCTGGTGAAAGTAAGATACTGAAGTGCACCTGCAAGACTCCTATAATGAGTGGGATCGGACACTGGATCACCGTCACTAGCACTGAGTTTGGAATTTGAGTCAATCGGAGTAGGCATGATCTTACAGTTTGTCATTTTAGCCTTGTACACAATCTCCTCTGTATACTTACGCTGACACAGGCACATAGTATCTGTAGATCTAGTCATCGATATCCCCAAAAAGTAACTCAACTTCCCCAAGTCAGTCATAGCAAATTCGGACTTAAGCAGAGCAATTATCTCATTTTTCAATACACCAGAAGAGGTAGTGAGAACAATATCATCCACATATAATAACAAATATGCAATGTTACTATCTCGATGAAAAATAAATAGAGAATGGTCACACTTGCTGCATGCGAACCCAATCTACATAATGTAAGTAGCAAAACGCTCATACCACGCCTTGGGGGCCTGTTTCAAACTATACAGTGACTTACAAAGACGACAGGCATAATGAGGAGCCTCCAGATGGAAAAAACCTGGCGGCTGGTGCATGTAAATTGTTTCCTTCAAATCCCCATGTAGGAATGCATTATTTACATCAAGTTGATGAATCGACTAGTGCTTACCCATAGCGATGCTCAGAACTTGTACGAATTGTAGCCGATTTAACCACCTGACTAAATGTCTCACCACAATCAATACATTTCTGCTGACCGGTATTGTTAGTCATAAGTCTCGCCTTATGGTGCTCAAGATCACCATTGTCTCTAAATTTGTGACGGAATAACCATGTACATCTAATCACATTAGCCTCATCCGGCGTCGGAACCAGATCCCAAGTGTGTTGTTTCGTTAAAATATTAAATTCCTCACGCATGGCCGCATTCCAATTCGGATCAAGTTTGGCTAATTTTGAGGTTTTTGGGAATTGGGGATATGGTTTGGGTGATAGGTTAAAGTGTACTTTGGGTTTGAAAATCCCGTGCTGAGCACGAGTTTCCATTTTGTAGGTAGGGAGTTGGACTAGGTTGGCAGTGTTATGGGTCGATGGTTGTGCAGTGGTTGTCAAGACAAGTGTGTCGATTGGTGAATGGTAGGGTAAATCGACGGGATGTGAATGGGCTGGGGTTGGTGTCGGTAACGGGTGGGTGGGTTCTGTCGGGTTTCTTGGGTGCCATGGGTCGAGGAGGTTAGGGGTTCGACAGTTTGGTGGGTATATGGTGACAGTGACTGGTGGGTAGGTGGTTGTCGGGGTTGATGGGTTCCGGTGATGGGTGGGGAAAGGGTGTCGGTGGCTGGTGGGTAATTGGCTAGTGGGGACGAAGTGACGCTGTTGACAGGTGAGTTGGGGGAAGCGGGTTGGAGTAACGGTGGTGGGGGGTTGGTCGATGGGACGGTGTCGATATTGACCTGAACGAGAGGTGACTGGGCAGATGTGGCAGTGGTTGCGTCAGCTGCTGCCGGAACAGTGGCAGCACGACGCTAACATGTTCGATACAATACAATTTTTCGTTTAGTGGGATGCGTCAGTCCTAGGTTTTCCTAAGCGATGACGCACTAAGGCCTGGGTAGCAAGTTACCTTGACGGAAAAAAATTGAGTTAATATCACGTGGACTGATATTGGTCAACGTATCACATATTAAATTGATAAAAACAAATACTATACTTGATCTTAGCCACAAGGCTGAGAAAGGTATGGAGCGATACAATTCTATTAACTAAATTATAGATCTTTCAACACATCCCTTCACGTGCAAGTCGTGGAGATTTTTCTAATAATTCATAAGAACGGACAGTCCAATGCACAAAGTATCATGCGTTCATGTACGGACCAGGAAAGGGTCGCACATCTAGGGGTAACATCAAAAGTTGATTCCACGCTTTGAACCGGAGAAATTTTACTGTTGTTCCAAGGTTCCCCTATGATGGATGACAACGAAAATTGAACCGAAGACATATGTCTGTTCTAACTGTTATAACGTTAAATCGTGTGATAATTTCATTTAATTTTTTTGTTAGTGATTGAGATTATAATTTTATTTACCTATTTTATATTTTTAAACTGTTCAGGAAGAAGAGAAAAATGAGATGGATCAAGTGATTACGAAGAGAGTATATGTGTGTCCAGAACCTAGTTGTGTGCACCATGATCCTTGCCATGCACTTGGTGACCTTGTGGGAATTAAGAAGCATTTCAGAAGGAAACATAGCAATTACAAACAATGGGTTTGTCAAAAATGCTTAAAAGGTTATGCTGTTCAATCTGATTATAAAGCTCATATCAAAACTTGTGGGACTAGAGGCCATTCTTGTGATTGTGGAAGAGTTTTCTCCAGGTAAATAAATAAAAAATAAAATAATTTAACTTGAGTTTAAGTTATATATCATCAGTGTAAGGAATGTTTAATTATATGATCAGGTCATTTTTACATGTTGCACCATATATAACTTGGCTTATTTTCAAGATTACAAACCTCATATTTTAAGGAGATTACTTAATTATCTGCGTGATTTAACAGTATAAAAAAAATCTATAAACTGACTGTGTATGTAACCTAAACTCATTTAATATATATATATATATATACTGACAATGCAAATCCTTTTAAAAAAGGTTCTATCAATGTATACTGATTAAACTCAAGATCAAAACTGAACAGTACATATTATACACAGTACAGATCAAGATGAGATTACTATGTTGCTTGAATTGGTAACATCCTTTAGTGTTAAACCTAATGAATGTCTTGTACAGGTACTACAAATTTAGAGTCTTTAATTTTGAAAAGCTCTTCCTTATTTATATGATGAGTCACTATCTCTTAGTAAAACCCAGTACTATAAGGTGAAGATAACATTTACTGACCTCAAACAATATTGTGAAATACTATTTCCACCGATTTCGTTGGAATTTGGCTTGTCGGTAATATTGTGGAATTACTATTTCAACGGATGTCTTGTTGGAATTTGGCTTGTCGATACGGGATTTCTGATGGGAACGTACGTTACCGACGAGTCAAATTCTGACAAATTTCGTCGGAAATTTATTTTTAAAAATTAGCAATTTTCTGATAGTAAATAAACTATATGTTTGAATTATAGTATGAAGTTCTATATATATACCTTCTTCTAATCTGTTTTTCTTTGCCCCATTTTTATTGCTTTTTTCAGAGTAGAAACATTTATTGAACATCAAGATTCATGCAAAGCACAAAGTACTACTATAACTACTACTAAAGAATGTCATGATGTGCAAACACCAAAGCCAATTTTCTTGCCTACTACTAGTCATCCACATGATCAATATTCAAGAATATTGCCTAATCTTGATCTTGAGCTTTTCACTTCTCCTAATTGTTATAACCAAAATACACACTATTATTCTTCTTTCTTGGAAAAAAATGAACATACCCCACCATCAAATTTGACATCATTTGGTGGTCAAAGTGATCTTCATAATAATTACATAGTCCAAAATAATGAAGCCAAAGAGATCATTGAAGAGGCTACAATTCAAGTATCAAAATTGAAAAGTGAAGCAAATCAAATCCTCAAAATAGCAATGGAACAAAAGGCAATGGCTGCAGAGAAGAGACAAGAAGCAAAGTGTTTGATTGAATTGGCCAATCTTGAAATGGCAAAGGCAAGGGATATTAGACAAAGTGTTGGCTCATCATCATCACATGTGAAGATAATAAAATGTAGCTCTTGTAATAATAAACAGTTCCTTCAAACAGTGTCATCAAAAGAGGCTACTCATGCTTTGACTAATTATTTTTCATCTGCCATTTACAGAAGGTGAAAATATTTGAGTAGTTTAACAGTAGTTTACTTAATTACTTTTGGTGGCCATGAAATGCGCGCTAGTGAAGTAAATTTTTTGATATATAGAGTGAACAAGGTAAACTACTGTCTTTTGTTGTAATACTAATTAAATAAAGGTGGTTTTATTACTTTAGAAATCTTATGTTGGCCTTCATGTAATTTTATTTTTTGTGTTTAGCTATCTGGTATTCGTAACTTATGATTTGACTGATTCAAATTTGTTCTGCATACATGTATACAGACTCATAGATTAAATCGAATGTAATATATTCACGGGTTATATATCTTTCTCGGGGCGTTCGAAGATTTGATAATTTGATGTACGATTTATTTATCTACTCACATGTGTAGGTTATCGGGTACATATACCTTTTTGCTCAAAGTCGTTCGACCTTTCCTGAGAGTATTTCATGGGTTATTTCAGCATCTTAGGACCTAATATCCGAACATTGGTTCGGAGCATTTTCTCTACCCCTTCTTACCTTGAAAAAGTAGGAGATACCTTACGTTCTTGGACCAATAACCATCTCTCGAGCTCACCTAGCCTCCTCCGTCCCTCTAAACCAATAAGGGACTTGTTGTTCATCGACTACACTTATTAATTTGATCTTATGCCTTGACTCACTCTCCATGGATGAACCTTGCGGAAGAACCTTAAGTTTTTGGGGCACTAAACCCGATGGTTTCGAAGATAAAAGTTCTTTAATAGTAATTATTTTAAAAATTGATCTAAGTAAATTCATGAAATCCGTTACATTATTACTTTTTAACTTATTAATTTTCTTTTTAACATTTGATTTCACGATGGGATGGAAGTTATAACAAAGATGGACACTAATTATCTAATCCCACCTCTGCACCTAATTAATCAATTTATCCTACAGTCTCCAAAAAGTCGATTTCAACGTAAAGATTAAAGAATATGAAGCCACGTGGTTGCTATATGGTCTTGAGTGGTGGACCAATGATGAGTACAAGAAAAGGCTGGAAATAGAATTAAAGCTATGTTTTCCATAAAGTCTATTTCATATTCATACAAGAATAAGAAGCCAAATTAAACCAGTTGCTATGGTCCCATACAGATGAAGTGTTATTAAAATTTATGAATTTTGAATCTGTTATCCCATTCATTGCTTATTTTAGTTATTAAAATTTAATTAAATATTGTGTGAATTAACTACAAAATTTATTGTTAATTGTTGTCAATTAACTCATAGTTAACAAAATTTATTATTGATCTCATTAAATAGGATTATCAACAGATTTTACTGTTTAACTATAGATTTTAGTTGTTCCGTCACTATTTTAATTCTTATATGTGACATATTTAATAATTTATCATACGAATATATAGTATCTGAATAAAAGTTATTAAGTTTTTATTAAGAAATAGTAATTCCTTTATTCCAATTTATTTGATACACTTTTTTTTAATATGTCCCAAAGGAATGATACATTTCTATATTTAAAAATAATTTAACTTAATTTTTTTTATCCGTAATGAAATAATTTACAATCACACAAATATATAGCTTGTTTTAGATAACAAGTTTCAATTTTTTTTTATTCTTTTTTAAATTTCGTGTCTTATTAAATTATATTATATAAATGGATACAAATTGATACGGATGGAGTAGTATTGTAGCTCCGCTTCCCATGGTTCGGTCCCATTATATTGGTGGACCTATGAGTATAAGAAAAGGCTGGAAAATAGAACTAAAAAGCTAATGTTTTTTTTTCTTTTTTGCATATTGCTCTCGTGTCCTTTTCAATAGTACTATTCCAATTTTAATGCTCATTATAATGCCATGTTTTTCAGTGCCATGATTTGTAAGTGTATGCAGATGCTTTAGTCATTTTCAACCCTAGACAAGACACACAGTATATGACCCCTCACTCTTCTGAAAACTCTCATCATATCATATATACATATAGTAGGAGCTGTAGCAGAAGAGAGAGCCCACTATTGAAGAATTTTAGTACATTTAATATAAAGGCATTTTGGATCTTTAAATGTGGACTAACTACTTCCATTTAGAGCTGGCGAGTGGGCCGGGCTTGGATTTAGCGGGCAGGGTTTGACAGGGTCGGGTCGGGGCGGGATTGGGTTTGGCGGGATATCCTGAAGTCCCGTCCCGTCCCGATTCCGTCGAAATCGGGTCGGGGTGGGATCGGGATCGGGTTCCGGCGGTTTTTTTAGTAATATATGTATAAAAAAAAACTCAATAATTAAACAAGACAAGATAGTGTAATAAAAATATCACAAGATTGTTTTTGTGCCTCTTATATTATTTAATAGACATGATTTTTTTGTAATACAAATACAATTGTCGAAATTGTAATTCTGTGGTGTTGTCCAAAGTTGCAAATAACATAATAAAATTGCAATTAAAAAAATTACATTCTGAAAAAAACATGTTCTAATTTCTTGATAATTTCCTGTGGTTCTTCGGTCGGAATTGGTATTTGTTGGTCAAATTGATCCACGTCGCTTCCACCACCTTCGGATAAGATTTCGTTGTAGTTTTCGTCTTCTTCTTCGTTGATCTCCGGTTGACCGCACCTTCTCCGCTCCGCTCGTATCTAATCTCTGAATAATACTGCAATTTCCAAGTTGTCTCCGGCTAATGAGTGTCTGTGGTCTCCTATTTGATATCTGCCGGCAGAAAAAATGCTTTCAGACGCAGTTGATGACGCTTGAATGTTCAAAACATTCCGGGCCATCATTGAAAGTGCCGGAAAGGTCTTCTCATTCCCCCTCCAGTATTTCAGCAAGTCTTCACGTCCTTCTTCATTTAGAACTTCTTGGTACGGTACAGAACCCTGCAAAACAAAAATATCAAACTCGCTAATTTGGTTAGTAGCGATACAGTCGCACATTCTATTTATGAGGCTTTCAATACTAATCGCAGAAACAACATGTCTTTTGTGAGGTTGTGTTGAAGGTGAAGAAGATGGTATGGAAGCCGGTAGGTTACCAGCACTTTCTTGTTGGTAAAACCTATATATTTTTTTGCATTGGTCTTCTACGCTAGACAACACTTCTTCTTTAGTTTGTTCAATAGGTGGTGGGTGATTTGATTTTTTTGGACTTGGAGGTGGTAGTACTTCTATACAATCGTAAATAGTTTCAATAAGTGATTTAGTACCGTCTATTTTAATAGTCGGATTTAATACAACACCAATAATATAAATAGTGAGAATAGGAATAAAATATTTTTTTATTTTGATAAATATTTTTTTAATAGCTGCAATATAAGCTGGTTTTTTCATATATTCACTAAGTAATAAAAATATTAGAGTTATATAAAACAACATAGTTGAAATAGTAGGATAATATTTACCAAAAAATTCTTTTGTTGCTTGAAAAAAATTCTCTAAAAATACAATAAGTTCGGAAATTTTTACTCAATCACTATCTACAACCATATCAGTTGAATTTTGATTATGAGAGTTAAAAAATAAAGTTATAGATTTTCTATAGTCATAAGCAACAAGTAGTTGCTCGTATAAAGAATTCCACCTAGTGGGTACTTCTTCTGGAATTTTTCTATAAGGTAGTTGGCAATCGTGACAAGTTTTTTTATATTCTCATCTTCGTTGTATTCTATTACTTTTAAAAATAAAGTTTATAGCAAATTGTATTTTACTAAGAATGTCTTCAAAAAGTGATAAACCATCCTTTACAATTAAGTTATATATATGACACGCGCATTTTATATGTCAATGATCTGGAAAAGATGGAGTTAATTTATTTTTTAAAATTGTAATAGTGTAATTGTTAGAAGAAGCGTTATCTAATGTAATATTCATAATTTTACCGGTTATTCCATAATAATGGCACACTTGATAAATATTTTCTACAATAAAAGTATCAGTGTGCCTATCATCTATATATCTATACGCTAAGATACGTTTTTGCATAGACCATTTATAATCTATCCAATGACAAGTTACTATTAAATAATCATGGACATTAGTACTACGACCTATATCAGACGTGATAGATACTTTGCCATTAAAATGATATAATGAATAACGTAAATATTGTTGATATTCATGTGCGAATTTAAATACATCTCTCTTAACAGTTGATCTAGGAAAACCGTTAAAAGCAAGATTATATATATCTATAATGTAATGAATAAAACCGGGAGATGAAGAAAATGAATAAGGCAAACCCTCCACATCAACTGATTTTGATATTGCTTCCCTATCTATATGTTTATTGTATTTAGGGCCTATAATTCCCCCCGTCATAGGGTTAATTTGACCCTGTATTTGGTCCGGGACAGTATTAGTATGTGAACCTTGTCCCGATGGAGCGGGCGTTTTCGCACCTGGTTTTGAAGCCTCGTATTGGACATACCTAGCTGGATGAGTCTTTACTATGTGTCTCATTAAACCCCCCGTCCCACCGTGACCTTTTCCAGTTTTAGATTTTAAAATATCTTTACAAATTTTACATCTAGCTACTTGATTCTCTACGTCCCTATCAAAAAATATCCATGCATCTGATTTTAATGGTCGTTTTGCTGGACCTCGTCTCATACTAGGGGGAATAGGAGGAATTTCAGTTGAAGGTGCACTAGTGGGTGTGTTATCATCAACATTAGTGGGTGTATCATCTAGATCATCGTCTAAATTAAGGTCTTCTTGAGTTTAAGAAAATAGCTTCTCGTCTAAATCTAATGGTATTGTAGGAAAATGTTCAGTATCAACAAAATCATCCTGTGTAAGAATATGATAACTAGAAGAAGTGCCCTTGCCCTTGTTGCCCCTACTAGAAGAAGCACCCCTACCCTTAAACATACCTCTTAATCCTTCCATTTTAATTATGATAATAAATAATTAAAGATAATAAAATTAAGTGCGCTAAATAAAATAAACAAACAATAATAATTTAATGAAGGAACGAATGTACCAAACGCCGACGTAACGTCGACGTGTAATCGAGAGGTATAAAATTGAAACTTTGCTCGATGGAAGATCCTCAAGCTAGTTGCCAACTTCACTCCCAATTCCCAAATGAATAAATAAAATTAAATATTTAGTAAACAATGTAGACTTGTAGAGAGATAGATTGAGAGATTTGAGAGATTGTAGGATGATTTGTGAGAAAGATGAAGAGAAAATGAGTTATTTATAGTTGAAAAATTGGGTTAAAGTGTAAATATAATAACTTATGAGTTAAAAATAAATATTAAGGGGTAGGGGAGGCCAAAAATGGCCGTTACACAACGGCCAAAATGTAAAATGGTCGTTGGTGCAACGGTTATTTTTGCAAATGATGGGTTACGGGGGGGATCAGGGCGAGCTCGGGATCGGGTCGGGACTAGCGGGACTGGGGCGGGTCGGGATGAGACATTGTCCCGTCCCGGTTCGAGTCCCGATATCGATTTTTTTTTACTACTCGGGTTCGGAGCGAGACCGGGCCGGGATGGCCCACTGGCCAGCTATACTTCCATTTCATGCTAGTTTGTTTGATTTTTGAGTTCATGACCTAACTATACGACATGACTAAGTCTATATATCCTCTTTGATGAATACCTACTATTTCCTTCCGTCTCAATTTATTTGATAATATTTATCCGCAGACGAACTTTAAAAAAAATTGAAATTTGTGATCTAACATAAGTCAGAGATATTAGTATGGTTGTAATTCATCTCATTAGAATCGAAAATTTTTAAAGTTAAATTATTAATATTTACTAATTATAAAAAGATGTCATACTTTTTCGGACTAACTAAAAGGAAAAAATGTCTCATAAATTGGGACGAATGGGGTAGTTCTCAAGCCCTCAAAAGCTGGGAAATTAACTGGCACCCTTTGCTTCATAATTACACTATATAGATAGAGATTCTTTTTATGTATATATACGATATGGTGAATTCTCTTGACTTTTCATGTGTTTACTTCTTTTATATTTTGACTCCCTTAGTGAAAATTATAAATCTATCACTGATCGTCAGACATGCCCGGGTCAATATGTTGTAAAACTTATGGAAAATACTTGATCACGAACACTTGTAAGAAATTCTTCAAAGTTTGAAGTGTGTCAAAGACAATGTCCTTAAGGATATTTCACCCGGTATGAGTGTATCTTTCGGGATTCAACAAGCTCTTCTAGTAAAAACTAGGAGCCAGAATCTAACAAAAACTTATTTTATAGAATACCCCGCACACAAAATGAGAAGTGAAAGAATTTTTCTTTGCATCTCTTATCTCTACCTCCAAAGGAAAAAGAACTTATATAGTAGAATAACCATGTCATCGGAATTGCATAAAATGGCTCCAACGGTCAGGGAGATTAATTGTCAGTGATGAGCAAATTAAAAGGTGTAAAGAGGAGTAATGGTAGTAAATCTCTCTGACCATTGTTTGTAACGTATCAAACATTATGATATAGTAAAAGCCATTTTAAAGGCTAAGAATTGATGGCTAATGAAGAATAAAGGGACTGTTATAATTTCAGCAACAATGTTAGGATTGTAAGATAGCAAGGTATTAGGAAATGAATTTAGATAATAATATGGATACTTCTTTTTGAGATATTAAAATATTTTCTCAACAATCCCCCACATATCTCAAAAAGCATATTAAAGAATGAAATGAAATGAGAAGTTTTGATGGATTTTCACATATGAGTACAATGCGTCGAATCTGGTGTCTCGTAGATTATGAATAGGAATGGCAACGGATCGGATCTGGACCTGTTAAACAGAGCAATATACATGTGATATACACTGAATATACATCAGTGTATATCACATATATATCACTAGATTAAAACAGAAGAAGCAGTGGTGGCCAATGAAGCGATGGGCCTCTCGGTGGCCAATGTATGAAGCGACTGTCTCGGTCACTGTTGCCCATCCAAGTGAAAATAGGATAGTGTATATATGGTATATATATTTGTAGTATATTGTAATGAAAAGGATACCTTAATTAGTATTATACACCTACCATAATTGTAGAGTTAGAATTATGGTAAAATAAGGATTTAGAAGTAGAATAGGAAAATGATTTTTCCTATTATAGAAATATGTAACTTGTATATATAGCCTTTCAATTAATGAAAATAATCAAGGGGATTATTTCTTTCATGGTATCAAGAGACTATGTCTAAACAAAAGTTTTCTTCTCTCAAACTTTTGCCTCCTCTTTGGCCGAGAACCCCCCCCCCTCCCTCGGGTTTTTTCTCTCCAAATATCTCGTCTTCCGCTCGCAAAAACCTCTCTTAAATTTATCCTCCTTCTTTGTTCTTTCAAATATGTCTAAGAACAATTTTCACCCTGCCCTCACGGTTTCCAATATCAAGCTCAGTGTCCCAATTGTCCTTGAGATGGAAAACGTTCAATATGCAATGTGGGCGGAGTTGTTTAAAATTCACGCTATCTCTTATCAAGTTCTTCATCACATAATTCCTCCCGCTAGACCCCTTCCTGCGGAGGATCCTGAGGTATGGATTACACTTGATGCTACCGTTCTTCGGTGGATATACGCCACTATTTCAGTGGACCTTCTACAGACGATTATGGAGCCCGATACCACGGCTATGGCTGCATGGAATAGATTGCGTGACATATTCCAAGACAACCAACATTCCCGTATCGTCACACTCGAGCAGGAATTCTCTCTCGTTCGAATGGACGTATTTCCGAACGTTTCTGCATATTGCAAGAAACTAAAGGAATTGGCGGATCAACTCCGTAACGTTGGCGCACCAGTAACAAATAATCGTCTAGTTCTACAGTTGGTTTCCGGTCTTTCGGAGGCCTATAATGGTGTTGGCACTCTCCTTCGCCAAAACAACCCTCTTCCCGACTTCCATCAAGCCCGCTCTATGCTTACGTTGGAAGAAGCCGATTTGGCTAAAAAGGCGGCTACCGGAGCAAGTTCAGTTGTCATGATGGCGTCCTCTCCTAATCCGTCAGTTTTTGTTAATAATTCGGGCCAAAACCATAATAATGGTGGCGGCAAGAATAATCGTAAGAATAATAACAAAAACCGCTGGGGCAAACGCGGTGGTAATAGTGGAGGTTCCGGTAGTCAGCAAAACCTCGGTGGGTCCCATCCAATGAACAGTGGCCCACCACCCCCATGGGCCCAGCAGTGGGGCCCATGGCAGTGGAGCAGTGGTAGTGGACCGTGGGCCAGCAGCCCATACCAGCAGGCAGCACGAAATTCAAGCGGTCAGTGGGCTGGCCAACAATCCAGGCCCAATGCCCAGCAGTGGCGGCCCACTGGCCATTGGCCCAACAACGGCAGTGGTAGCAGTTACGGGCCAGGTCCAGCACGGCCAGGAGTTCTTGGGCCCCGACCTCCGCAAGCCCATCATGCAGCAGGCCCTACTCAGACCGATATCGAGGTCGCGATGCACACATTGGGATTAACTCAACCGGACCAAAATTGGTACATGGACACCGGGGCCACTACTCGCATGACTTCCGACTCAGGTACTCTCTCATCTTATTCCAATTTGAGCACCCCTCGGGGGATAATCATTGGTAATGGCAGTTCTATTCCAATTCTAGGGTATGGTCAGAAAACGTTGTCTCCCCCCAATCCACCACTCCTCTTGAAAAATACTTTACATGCTCCTAAATTGATTAAAAATTTAGTGTCTGTCCGAAAATTCACAAATGACAATTCTGTTTCTGTTGAATTTGATTCTTTCGGTTTCTCTGTGAAGGATTTCAAGACGGGGAGTCATCTCATGAGGTATGATAGTAGGGGGGATCTATATCCTATCATGCCCGGTTTCAGTCCATCGAGTCCAGCCTTGCCATCAGCTTTTGCAGCCATCTCTCCTTCCATGTGGCATGCTCGTTTGGGTCATCCGGGATCTTCTATTTTATCAGTTTTAGATAAAAATAGCTTTATTTCTTGTAAGGGTACGAGTCGTACTCCAATTTGTCAGTCTTGTTCATTAGGAAAAATTGTTAAGTTGTCATTTGTAGACTCCAATTCTCATACTTCTATGCCATTTGACATTATTCATAGCGACTTATGGACATCTCCTGTTCTTAGTTCAATGGGTCATCGATATTATGTTCTCTTCTTAGATGATTATTCTAGATTTTTGTGGACGTTTCCAATTGCGAATAAATCACAAGTGTTTTCCGTCTTCATAAAATTTAGAGCGTTCATTCGTACTCAATTCGAAAGAGAAATAAAAAATATTCAATGTGATAATGGGAAGGAGTATGACAATAGGGAGTTTCGAGAATTTTGTGCTACTCATGGGATAAATTTTCGGTTTTCATGTCCTCATACATCTTTACAAAATGGGAAAGCCGAACACAAAATTCGTTCCATAAATAACATTGTCCGAACTCTCCTAATCCATGCCTCCATACCTTCGTATTTTTGGAATCATGCTCTACAAATGGCCACTTACCTTCTTAACATAATTCCGTCTAAAGGTCTGACATATTCTTCCCCCCTCAAAATCTTATATAATAAAAACCCGTCTTATTCTCATCTTCGGATTTTTGGGTGCTTGTGTTATCCGTTATTCCCATCCACCACAATTAACAAACTTCAGGCTCGGTCTACTCCATGTGTATTTTTGGGTTATCCGTCGAATCATCGTGGTTATAAGTGTTTTGATTTATCCTCCAAGAAAATCATTATAAATCGTCATGTCATTTTTGATGAAACCCAATTCCCTTTTACGAAAGTTCATACTCCCGAGCCTAAGTCGTATAATTTTTTGGATGACCAAATATCCCCGTATATTATTCGAAATTTTTCGGACAACTCCCGTGCCCAAAATCCTCCAATGGCCCATCGCCCACCGGTCCCACAAGATCTCGCCGCCTGCCGTTTCCAAACATCGAATGGGCCTCCAAATTATTGGGCGATCAACCCAATACTGGAACTGGTCCAACAACCCAGCCCAATTTTGGACGTGCTCCAGAATCAGATTGCAGCTTGTACCGATTTGGGCCAAGAGCCCACCGTCACGCCACCCGTCCCGAGCCCAGAAAATTCCCAAAATTCCATCACTTCTTCCTCGAGTCATAGACCGGTCACGCGTAGTCAGCGGGGTATTTTTACACATAAACGACATTTTAATTTACATTCTGATGTCTCTAAATCCCCCTTGCCCCGCAATCCTGTGTCCGCATTAAATGACCCTAATTGGAAAATTGCTATGACTGATGAATATAATGCTCTTATTGATAATAAGACGTGGGAGTTGGTGCCCCGTCCATATGGTATTAATATTATCAGGTCTATGTGGATTTTTGCACATAAGGAGAATTCAGATGGGTCCTTTGCTCGACATAAGGCGCGACTTGTTGGTGATGGTAAGACTCAGCAGGTTGGAATTGATTGTGGTGAGACGTTTAGTCCGGTGGTCAAACCGGCTACCATTCGCACTGTGCTTAGCTTGGCTCTTTCAAAGACTTGGCCAATCCATCAGTTGGATGTCAAGAATGCCTTTCTACATGGTGACCTCAAGGAAACAGTCTATATGCATCAGCCGTTGGGTTTCAGGGATCCCAACCGCCCTCATCATGTCCGTCTGCGAAGAAATCATTATATGGGCTTAAGCGGTCTCCACGGGCCTGGTATACACGATTTCTTGACTTTGTGTCGACTATTGGGTTCACTCACACGCCAGTCGGATAATTCGTTGTTCATCTATCGCCGTGGTTCGTCATTGGCCTATATTACGTTGTATGTGGATGATATCATCTTGATCGCCTCCTCCGATGCTTTGCGCCACTCTATCATGGCCATGCTCGCCTGAAGTTTGCTATGAAAGACTTAGGACCTTTGAGTTATTTTTTGGGGATTGTCGTCAAGCGTCATTCAGGTGGCTTGTTTTTGTCTCAACGAAAATATGTTGCTGAGATCATAGAGAGGGCTGGGATGTCATCCTGTAAGTCCACTTCCACGCCAGTTGATGCAAACCCGGCTTCAGTGCCGCAGCAGGTGCACCATACGAGGACCCGACCCGCTATCGCAGTCTTGCAGGGGCCCTCCAGTATCTTACCTTTACCAGACCGGATATTACGTATGCAGTTCAGCAGATATGTTTATTCATGCATGATCCCAGGGTTGAGCACATGAATGCAATCAAACGAATTATCCGGTATATTCAGGGGACACTAGATTATGGGTTGCACTTGTATCCGTCATCTACATCCACACTTGTCTCTTACACGGATGCTGATTGGGGTGGGTGTCCCGACACCAGACGGTCGACTTCTGGCTACTGTATGTTCCTTGGCAACAACTTGGTCTCCTGGTCAGCCAAACGTCAGGCAAATCTATCACGCTCAAGTGCCGAGGCAGAATATCGAGGGGTAGCGAATGTGGTCTCCGAATCATGTTGGCTACGTAATTTGCTTTTAGAGCTTCATTGTCCCATTAAGAAGGCAACCTTGGTATACTGCGATAACATTAGTGCCATCTACCTGTCAGGTAATCCAGTTCAGCACCAACGCACTAAGCATATCGAAATGGACATTCACTTTGTCCGTGAAAAGGTTGCAAAGGGTCAAGTTCGCGTATGCCATATCCCGTCTCGTTATCAAATTGCAGACATCTTTACAAAGGGTCTACCAGCGGTTCTCTTTGAAGATTTTAGGGACGATCTCGGCGTTCAAAACCGCCCACTATGATCAAGGGGTGTGTTAAGCGAGCAATATACATGTGATATACACTGAATATACAGCAGTTGTATATCACATATATATCACTAGATTAAAACAGAAGAAGCGTTGGGTGTAACGAAGCGATGGCCTCTCGGCGGTGGGCTGGCCAGCGAAGCGATGGTCAGCCAACGTAAGCGATGTCTCGCCATCACGCCATCCAAGTGAAAATAGGATAGTGTATCTATGGTATATATATTTGTAGTATATTGTAATGAAAAGGATACCTTAATTAGTATTATACACCTACCATAATTGTAGAGTTAGAATTATGATAAAATAAGGATTTAGAAGTAGAATAGGAAAAGGATTTTTCCTATTATAGAAATATGTAACTTGTATATATAGTCTTTCAATTAATGAAAATAATCAAGGGGATTATTTCTTTCAGGACCGGATCCTACTAGATCCAGATCCAGATCCGTTTTTCATACCTGAATCCAGATCCATCAGGTCCATAAAAATCAGATCCAAATCCGGATCCATCGGGTCCACGGATCGGATCTGAATCCACATGTAAAAAATTTTGCCTTGCTAAGAATGTAACCTTGCTAAGAATTTTTTTTTGAACTGACAAACGATTTTTACTTAGCTAACAGTTTACTGTGTTTCAATTTTGAAATGTTCATATGATATATTTTGTTCGTTCTCTCGTTTTGATTGTGAGCTATAAATTGAAAATGTTGGACAATGACAATAGTTGTGGAAAATATTGACTAGTATTACCATAATGCAGAACTTGAATGTGCTTGAAATCTTCACAAATGAAGTGAATATAATTTTAACTACTTGTCTATGGAGATGTTAGTCATTCACTAATATAACATTGATTTTATTATCGAAGTTACCTCTTTATTTTTTATTTTTGAGTTAATGCGGGGATAAATTAAACTTGTTTTGAGAATTAAACTTGCAAGGATGTGCTTAGCAATTTTAAAAAAATACTTATAAAATTACATTTTAGGTTATGAATATATTTAATAAAAAATGGATCAACGGGTCGGATCTGGACCGGATACGGATCTCAAATACAAGATCCAAATCCATATCCGATTCGTCAGAAATGGATCCGGGTTCGATCCGGATCCTTCGGGTCCAAATTTTGAAGATCCATATCCTATAAAACGGATCTGGATCCACCGAATTCGGATCGGGTCCAAGATCCACTGCCATCTCTAACTCTGAACCAGACCTAGATTAAACAAGATTAAACTTATAGAATAATTGGTGAAGTTTAGAACTTCTGTGAACCAATAATTTTTTTGTAAGCACATCGTCTTATTCTATCACATTATAATCGCACAATATTTGTCGTTATCGTGATTTTGCGATAAGAGGTCATGCACGTGTCCTGGTATTCATGAGTGCTCTAGAAATCTGTCACAATTTCATAGGAACGACACCACTCCACATATAGTTTCAATTATCAAGTGTATTTTGTAGAGCAATACACCACCTATAAAAGATATGAATTGAATTAAGAGTTTAACTCAACTTCACTTTGCTTTGCTTTGTAGTATTGCACTATATTCACACATCATAGGAAGGGACATAATTTAATAGTGCACTTTTGATCAACTAATGACTTGTTATTACCCATATGAACCTAATTCATGGGATCTCCAATCACATATGTTGAGTTACCATCGTTGTTGATCTTCTCAAATTGACAAAAGTCTCATTCCCCTCGATGTTTCCTTTAGTCTTGTGAATCGGCCAAATTCACCTCAGACATCACATAGTTCATGGCAATAATTTCATCTCACAACAATGTTATTTTACCACTTATATCTTTTAAAATACATGTATTTTATTGCCATAGAAAATTTTATTTTTTTACTACAGCTAATGCTACTTGGCAACCACAATTTATAGACGCGTTGATTTTATCTCAACCTCAATACTCACTAAAAAGTATCTTAGCCTCATTACCAGCCAACTTCAAACCATAAACTCAAATTTCATTATGGTATATTTTGGTTGATTTTCATATTATTACACTCCCACAAAAAGTAAATACACAGTCACTAATGAACTTTATCTCATCTGAATCAGAGATCTAGTTTTCATCACCGTATCCCTCTAATACAAATGGAAATTTCATTCCACTCAATATCATAATTATGGTACCTTTTCGAAGATCATTTTGTTTTTCAAGATAGAATTAACTTCATCATCAAATAATATGCAGTATCTCCTCAAAATTTTATTTTGAATAACAAGACCACGTGAAATAATATCACTTTTAAAATATTCTCAACATAAATCTAGTAAGGCACCGTAACCCCACATTTTTAAAAATTTAAGATAGGGGAATAATACTTTCGTAACTCATAACCCCCATATTTTCGAAACTTTTAAGATATGGGAATAATATTTTCATAACTCATAAGAAGAAGTGTTACTAATTTCTGGTAAGACATTTCATTTTATATTTAACAAGCTAATAATATAAATTTACCCAAATTATTCTGTAAAATTTACTTACATTATGCCATCATCAACAATTTTTTCTAAGAGTAATATTTTTTATCAAAAGACATACATAAGATGAGAAAAGTATATACAAATATTAGCATTTTCATCATTTATTTAAAAATAGTAAGTGCAACTAAACCATGATTGTGATACCAATTGGTCACAAAAAAATTAATT
This sequence comes from Anisodus acutangulus, assembly GCA_029783415.1. NCBI lineage: Eukaryota > Viridiplantae > Streptophyta > Magnoliopsida > Solanales > Solanaceae > Anisodus > Anisodus acutangulus. The sequence goes on along the minus strand of CM056492.1, from coordinate 28,035,113 downwards.
TAGTTGAAGCAACCCTATCATACTTAAGTAAAAACTTGTTGGAAATTTGCCTTTGGTGGGAGTTGCGTCCAACCATCTTTAATGACTTAAACACTAGGGTTCCGCATGTTGGAGACTTTGATTCTTCACACGTGCATAATCTACTAAGTAAGTAGATGACCGTAGTGCCAAGGATCGTCAAATTTCGTTGAGAAATGAAAGAGATATTGGTCCACAAAGTGAGGTATTTGAAGCATGAAAATCTGATATAGACCAATCCTCCCTCATCGGTGGGGGAAGGAAGATTTGTTTAGTTTATATGTCTCAAAATTGGCTTGGGGTTTGGGACCCCAAGGGGTAACCCGTGTGTTTGAAGGAGGGAAGATCTAGATGTGCTTTGGTTCGAGGCTAAGCCGCCGCGTGCCCGTCCCGTCGGGGCCTGGCTGGGCTCGGGTCACCGGTCGTGGGCTTCTTCTGATACTTTCTTTTTGGACCCAAATTACTTCATATTTACAGTTTGGTCCCTGAAGTTTCATATAAGATGAAATTGGACAGAGAACTTGTGCTTTTGCTGTTGATTTTGGAACGTTAACCTCCATTATTATGCACATCAATTCAGTCATTACTTGGCTGAATAACTCTCACTAATGGTCTAATCCGTTGCACATTAATTGAGTCATTCATTTGGCTGAATTACTACATCTCTAATTGCCATTACTTGGCCAGTAACAACAATTATGTGGGCAATTGATATGTCCCCTCCTTCAACTATATAATGAAGCCTTTGCTCAATTATTGAGACTACAGAACACAAACGAAAAATCAGATTCTTCCTACTTCTTTCCAGCATCATTTCATTAAACTAAGTTCTTCAAAGTAACACTTGAGTTTCCTTTGCTCATTTGTTGAGTTGTTGTTTTATCTTGGGAGACTATTGTCCAGAACGTAGAAATGATATATACAGGGCAATCTTTTCTTAAAGACAGAGTGTCATCACTCGACCCAGCAAATCAAAGTGCTTGTAATCTCAGTTTCTTGTTCCAGTTTATTAAAATTTCAGTTTGTTGTAATTTCATTTTCTTGTAATACTTAACAGTTACTTATTTCCGTTTCCTGCACCATTGTAATCAACAATTTTAAGACAAGATTAGCTTGCTGTAACTGCTTAGTAACATGACTGGAAACACTTTTGATTCCACTGCTGCTGCTGCTGCCACTCAAGGCAACAATTCTGCCATCCCTCCTGCTGCCGCTACTGTTCAAGGCAACTCCTCTGCCTTCCCCACTACTGCCCAAGGCACGTCCAGTGCCTTTACTGCTCCACCCTCCGCATTCCACCATGAACGCCCTAAAAAATTCATGGGCTCAAACTTTAAGAGATGGCAACAGAAGATGCTGTTTTACTTGACTATTATGGGGATGGCCCGGTTCCTAATAGAAGATCCTCCAAAATCTGGAGATGAAATGGACCCTTCGCCTACTGAAACGGCTGAAGGGGGCCATGGTATCCATGTCATTAATGACATGAAGATGGTTCTTGATGTATGGAATCATAGCGATTTCATATGTAAGAATTACATATTGAACTGCTTGGCAGACCCTCTCTACACGGTGTATTGCACCGTTGGCACCACTAAAGAGTTGTGGGAGAAGCTGCAAAAGAAGTACAACACACAAGATGCAGGTACTAAGAAATTCATCGGTGGGAAATTTTTGAAATTTTAAATGGTGGATAGTAAGACACTGATGTCCCAAGTCCAGGAATTACAAATGATTCTACATCACCTGAATTTGGAAGGAATGAAACCAAATGAGCAGTTTTTGGTTGCATCGTTGATTGAAAAGTTACCTCATTCGGGGAATGAGTTTATGAGCTACTTAAAGCTCAAGACAAAGGATATGACCTTTGAAAAACTTATTATCAAACTCCAAATTCAGGAAGTTAATAAGAAGGCATTGCCTAGGGGTAAACAACCTGCTGAAGCAAAGGCAAATCTGGCTGAGGCAAAAGGAACCCAAGCAAGAAGCGAAAGTTCCAGAAAGAAGGCAAGACCCAAGTAGCGGAGAAGTTCAGAGGTAACTGTCACCACTGTGGGAAACCTGGTCATATGATCAAGAAATGCCGTAAGCTCAAGACTGAGCAACAACATAAAGCCAAGGCTAAAGGCAACGCACATGATAACGTCGTCAAGGACATGCTCCTGGATGACATGATTGGGGAGTTCTAGGTGGTGGTGCTTAAAGAAAACCTGGTTGAGAATCCCATGCAGTGGTCGATGGACACAGGTGCTACCAGACACATCTGTTCCAACAGAGATGCCTTTTCCACGTATATACCGGTCACCGACAAGAAGATGTTCATGGGCAACAACGCTTTCTCTGACGTGCTGGGGGTAGGAAAGGTGGTCCTGAAGATGACTTCTGGAAAGGTGGTCCTGAAGATGACTTCTGGAAATGTGCTCACTCTGAAGGAAGTGATGCATGTCCCTGAGATTAGGAGGAATTTAATTTCAGGACCTTTGTTGGTTAATGCTGGTTTTAGGGTAGTATTTGAATTCAATAAATTTGTAATCACTAAGAATGACACTTTTGTGGGGAGAGACTTCATCTGTGAAGGCCTCTTCAAAGTTAACGCCATGTCTATAATGCGTCCAAGTAATAAAGTTGAAGCTTCTTCTTATTTGCTTGAGTCTTCTAATTTATGGCATCATAGATTAGGACATGTTAACTACAAGTCCATCCAAAGGTTGGTAAAGTTGGAGTTGTTTCCGTCTATCGACGTAAACCCTCAACATAAGTGTGAGGTGTGCATAGAGGCAAAACTCACCAAGCTTCCTTTTCGATCTGTCGAAAGGAATACCGCTCCTCTAGAACTTATTCACACAGATATATGTGATTTGAATTTCCCATAAACTAGAGGGGGGAACAAGTACTTTGTGACATTCATTGATGATAACACAAGGTATTGTTACCTTTACTTGTTGAAAAGTAAAGATTAAGCCTTTGAAGCGTTCCGACGTTACAAAGCAGAAGTTGAGAACCAACTAAGCATGCAGATTAAATCCATTCGTAGCGATAGAGGGGAGAATATGTAGCGCAATTTGAGGAATATTATGCCCAATCAGGAATTGTTCATCAAACGATGGCTCCATACTCACCTCAGTCGAATGGTGTGGCGGAACGCAATAACCGCACATTGAAGGAAATGATGAATGCCTTGCTAATCAATTTCGGTCTTCCCCAAAACATGTGGGGAGAAGCCGTCCTTACAGCTAATATGATTCTTAACAAAGTCCCACATAAGGATAAGGAAAAAACTCCATATAAATCATGGAAGGGAAAGAAACACACCTACAAATATTTAAAGGTGTGGGGTTGTTTGGCAAAAGTCGAAGTGCCTAAGCCAAAACAGGTCAAGATTGGGCCTAAGACTGTAGATTGCATTTTCATCGGATATGCAAATAACAGTAGTACTTATCGCTTCTTAGTGCATAAGTCAGATATCCACGGGGGTACAATTATGGAACCAATGAATGCTCAATTCTTTAATGATACTTTTCCTAGAAAGGAAAAAGACATAACCTCTCGCAAACGATGTTATGAACAAAGCTCTCAGGAACCGAGAGTCGTTGACAGCCTGGATCTAGATGGTTCAGATCTAGTGGATCTCGAGGTGGCTGAATATCCGGAATCTAGTGTTCCAGATTCTCAGAACTTGGAGACTCAAGAGATGGAACTAAGGCGAAGTAAAAGGGCCAGGAAGGATAAATCCTTCGGTTCTGACTTTGTAGCTTATATGGTTGAAGATGAACGAAGGACAACTGCTGAAGCATTGTCAACTCCAGAGGCACCGCTCTGAAAAGAAGCTATTGAGAGTGAACTATGCTCCATTCTACATAACCATACTTGGGAGTTGGTTGATCTTCCTCTGGGAAATAAACCATTGGGGTGTAAATGGATACTCAGACGGAAGTATAACGCAGATGGGTCTATGGATAAGTACAAGGCCAGGTTGGTAGTCAAGAGCTATCGGCAGAAAGAAAGTCTTGACTACTTTGATACGTACTCCCCGATATCTCGGATGACGTCCATACGGGTATTCATTGCGATAGCAGCTTTGCATGACCTTGAGATACATCAAATGGATATCAAGACAGTCTTCCTAAATGGTGATTTAGAAGAAGAAATTTATATGGACCAACCCGAGGGGTATGTGGTTCAAGGGCAAGAGAATAAAGTCTCTCGGCTTGTCAAATCTCTGTACGGGCTGAAACAAGCCCCGAAGCAATGACACGAAAAGTTTGATAGTACTCTACTATCAAAGGGTTTCTCCATTAAAGAGTGTGACAAATATGTCTACATGAAAGGTAACTCTGACTTGTTCGTCATGATATGCCTGTACGTAGATGGCATGTTGATCACAAGAAACAGTCCTAGGGTAATCCTAGAGACTAAGAATATGTTGAAACAATGCTTCGACATGAAGGATATGGGTGATGTCATCTTAGGGACAAAAATCTCTAAGACGTCTGACATACTGGTCTTATCTCAGTCTCACTACATCGAGGATGTTTTGAGAAAGTTCAAGATGTTTGACAGTTCGCCGATAAAGTCACCAATGGATAGAAATCAAAAGCTTGATAAAAATCGTGGTGCACCCGTATGCCAGGAGAAATATGCACAGGTGATTGGTAGTTTGATGTACATAACAAACTGCACCCGACTTGATATTTCTTATGCAGTCAACAAGTTGGCTAGGTTTACCCGTAATCTGAGTGCTGATCACTGGAAGGCATTGAATTGGGTATTAAAATACCTGAAATACACGCTAACTTACGGGTTACATTATTCGAGATATCCAGTTGTACTAAAGGGGTACAGTGATGCAAACTGGATATCTGATATAGAGAACACCAAGTCCACCAGTGGGTATGTATTTACAATTGGTGGTGGGGCTGTGTCTTGGAAATCCTTTAAGCAAACTTGCATCGCCCGATCCACGATGGAATCGGAGTTTATCGCTTTAGACAAAACAGGAGAAGAAGCGGAGTGGCTTCATGACTTCTTAGAGGATGTTCCGTGTTGGAACAAATGCGTACCTTCTGTAATGATCCACTGCGATAGCCAGTCGGCTTTAGGAAGGGCACAAAATTCTATGTACAATGGCAAGTCTCGTCATATTCGACGGAGGCATAAGACCGTTAGGCAACTGATCACCACGAGTATAATATCCATTGATTACATAATGTTAAAGGATAATATAGCAGATCCACTGACAAATGGCTTACCCAAGGATCAGATGCTCTGCATGTCTAGGGGAATGTGCTTAAAACCCAAGCTTTAAGGACCAATACGGTGGTAACCCAACCTTACTGACTAGAGATCCCAGGAATTTAGTTCAATGGGAAAACTAAGCTGTAAAGGTTCAGTTGAGCACTTTGGTAGAAGCAAGAACACTTCGGGTTATGATTTCTGTAAGGAACATAAACCCAAAGCCATTCCCGCGATAGACGTTAAGTGCTATCTGCAGTGTGGGTAAATGTTAAGGTTTCAAAACCTTTAATGATCCTTAACGGTTGAGGTTAGGTTTGGGCAAACTTTTAATGGTTCCTAACACTTGTGAAGTGGGGTATAGCAGGATACCTTGTAGGAGACCACCTATTTAAGTGCGAGGATAGGCCTCCTCTAATGAACACACTTAAGAATCTAAGAAGTGTCCACGGCCATAACGGACAAAACATTACGAAGAAAAGAGTAAGAGAATTTGTTGTGTTGGTACTATTGACTAGGCTTACACTAAACACTGACGGTTCAAGACATCACGTTCACTACGCAGTAAGTAAGTCTGATGGTATGTAACTATGGAAGGTTCAAAGCTGAAGCTACCTCTCCTTATGCAACATCGGTCCGCTGAAAGACTGCTGGAAAAAGGCACCATATGAGTGCGCCAAAATATTTTTCAAGAGGGGATTGTTGGAAATTTGCCTTTGGTGGGAGTTGCGTCCAACCATCTTTAATGACTTAAACACTAGGGTTTCGTATGTTGGAGACTTTGATTCTTCACACGTGCATAATCTACTAAGTAAGTAGATGACCGTAGGGCCAAGGATCATCAAATTTCGTTGAGAAATGAAAGAGATATTGGTCCACAAAGTGAGGTGTTTGAAGCATGAAGATGTGGTATAGACCAATCCTCCCTCATCGGTGGGGGAAGGAAGATTTTTTTAGTTTATAAGTCTCAAAATTGGCTTGGGGTTTGGGACCCCAAGGGGTAACCCATGTGTTTGAAGGAAGGAAGACCTAGATGTGTTTTGGTTCTAGGCTAAGCCCACACGCGCGCCGCCGCCCATCCATCCAATCCGGTTCGGGCTGGGCTGGGCTCGGGTCGTGGGATATGGGCTTCTTCTGATACTTTCTTTTTAGACCCAAATTGCTTCATAAATACAGTTTGGTCCCTGAAGTTTGAACTTGTGCTTTTGCTGTTGGTTTTGGAACGTTAACCTCCATTATTATGCACATCAATTCAGTCATTACTTGGCTGAATAACTCTCACTAATGGTCTAATCCGTTGCACATTAATTGAGTCATTCATTTGGCTGAATTACTACCTCTCTAATTGTCATTACTTGGCCAGTAACAACAATTATGTGGGCAGTTGATATGTCCCCTCCTTCAACTATATAATGAAGCCTTTGCTCAATTATTGAGACTACAGAACACATAAACGAAAAATCAGATTCTTCCTACTTCTTTCTAGCATCATTTCATTAAAGTTCTTCAAAGTAACACTTGAATTTCTTTTGCTCATTTGTTGAGTTGTTGTTTTATCTTGGGAGACTATTGTCCAGAACGTAGAAATGATATATACAGGGCAATCTTTTCTTAAAGACAGAGTGTCATCACTCGACCCAGCAAATCAAAGTGCTTGTAATCTCAGTTTCTTGTTCCAGTTTATTAAAATTTCAGTTTGTTGTAATTTTATTTTCTTGTAATACTTAACAGTTACTTATTTTCGTTTCCTTTTCTTATAATTCCACAAGTACCAAATATGTTCGAACATTAGAAACACAAGTTACCCCAGCTAATGCCAATATTTTTTTTATCCAACAACAAATATTCAACACAAAATCTCAATTCTTTAAGAATCTTTAATATTGAAGTAAAACGAAAAACTAACTTTCTCCACTAAACCATTTCTACTATTAAAAAAATGATTTAAAAATTTCCTTAATTAGAGGAGGACTGATATAATGATATTCCCAAATATTATTGAGAACAATATACATACAGGACTTCTTTTATCTCTCTCTCTATATATAATGGTCAATGTTACGAAGAGACACTTAACACTAAAAGTGCGTTGTCTTCAAAATCAAAATACACACACAGTAATAAACTATTGGAAATTTGCCTTTGACGGGGAGGTGCGTCCACCCATATTTAACAAATTAAACACTAGTGTTCTGCATGTTGGAGGCTTTGTCTCTTCTCACATGCATAATCTACTAAGTGAGTAGATGACCGTAGGGCCAAGAATCGTCAAATTTCGTTGAGAAATGAAAGAGATATTGGTCCACGAAGTAAGGTGTTTGAGGCATGGAAATATGGTATGGGACAAATCTACCACATCGGTGGGAAAAGGAAGAATTGCTCTCTTTATAAGTCTCTAAATTGGTTAAGGGTTTGGGACCCCTAGGGGTATCCCATGTGTTTAAAGTAGGGAGGACCTAGATGTGTTTGGGTTCAAGGCTAAGGCCACACACGTGCCGCCGTCGCTTGCCCGTCCCGTCCGGTCCAGTCTTGGGTCATGGGATGTGGGCTGTGGGACTTTCTGATATTATCTATTTGGACCCTAAATTATTTAATATTTACAGTTTGGTCCCTAGAGTTTCTGAAAAGTTGAATTTGGAACGACGGAAGGCAGAAACTTTCTGCCTACCGTTGGAGTTGATTTTTGGGGCGTTAGTGTGCATTAATCAGCTATTACTTGGCTGATTAACTCCTCCATAATCAGTCCTCCTTCAATGGCCATGAACAACCTCACTAATGGCCTTAAACTTGCCATTAACAGCCCTCCTAATGACTATTAACAACCATGTTTTGGCAGTTGAGGAGTCCCTCCCTCATGCTATATATTGATGTCTTTTGGCTCAATTGTGGAGTAGATAAAAACACGAAAATAGCAACACAAAACAGTGAGCAAAGACACACATATACACAACAGAGACACATTATATACACAGAGACAAAACATAAGAGAAAGTCAGTCCAACCAAGTTGGACGAAAACAGAAACTCTTCTTTCCTTTTCCATTTCTTCAACAAGTCGATTCATTTTTGTTTTCTTCGTCAGACTCAACCTATTTGCTTTGTAGTGTTGAGATTAAAGTGTTGTTTTATCTTGGGAGACTATTGCCCGCTAACGTAAAAACATATATACGGGGCAATCTTGTCTTAAGGATAGAGTGCAATCACTCGACTCAGCACACAGTTGTAACTGTCGCGCCCGTTTTTAACCCGCGGGGGTATAAGCGGAGTGTAACGTATCCGGTGATTCCTGGGTATGATTAAGGAGTCGCCACCTAATTATTTATGGTGAATTAGGGCACCTAAATGTTAACTAAATGCTGCAATATAACTCAAATTCTAAGGTCTGCGAAACTATAAATATTCTAGGTAAGAGTTCTTTATTATCTTAAAGGGAAAGGGTTAGGCATCCTTTAAGATCCGCTAACTTGCGATTATCCGGTCAAACTCAGGTTAATTATTGTACTAGGGAAAATGCATGTTTTAAAAAATAGAAAGCTAAAATAATGTTGCAAGTATTTAGTAAAAGAATGCATTTTTTACAAGTATGCATTTGTATGGTATTAAAGAAAAATACATGTAAATTTGAAAAGTATGCATTTGGGACAATTAATAGCTAGGGGAAAAACGAATTACTTATCAAGCCAAAGAAGTAATTTTTGGAAATCATTTTGAGTTGTACAATTAATAAAGTGAACAGAAGATGATCAAAGTTGGTTTTGAAATTTTAAATATGCATGACGAACCTAAAAATAAATAAACTAGTGAAGGATTTCTAAGTTTGAATTAACCGAGCCTACAAGTAATAAGGCTAGCGACGGGTTTTAACTACCCTAATTATTCATTCATGGCCTAATTATTCTAAATATCCTAACAATCACACAAACATTAAATAATTATTACATGCCCAAAAAATAGAAATAACGGAATTAAAGAGTAATAATAAAAGGGAAAGTAAGGCGGATGACGATGTCATCTAGCCCTATTTGTTTTGAAATCCCGAGGTTGGAGAATGCAAGGAAGGTGGATGCGGGTCTTCGTTTGACACTAGCCATGATGAGTCTCATAACGAGTCTCTTCGTTGCTCCCGATACGTTTCATATAAATAAAGAAAAGAAAAGAAATGATTAGTAGATGAAACATGAAAATATATATACAAGTATGGCTATGAAACAGTGGACAGAACCTAGTAAAGAAAATAGACAAGTTTCACACTTAAATATACTATTTTTTGCATGTATCCAGACATACATAAAAGTTGATATACACATGATATTCAGAATATATCTGATATACTTAAAGGTATACATAGATATACAGTTCTTATATACACTTGGTGTACACTAAATCTGTATGCCTTGTATACTTAGAGTATATCATGTCATAGTTTCAACAAACCACATAAAGAGTATGAGTAGATAAGCCAATATGAACAGATTCAAAATGCAACGAGAGGAAAGAAAATTCATGGGCATCTCATATGATTCAAACAGAAATGGGAAAACCAAAACAAGCACAATGAACAGCTCCAAATATAATCAGAAGAAGTACCCATATATCTTGACATGGTTCAAATAGACAAACACCAAACCAAACATACTCCATTAACACACCCAAACTTAGATTTGAATCAGAAATAATCATGCAAGGTATGCCAACATGTAAAGAACTAAAACAAGTACACTAAACTAAGTAACATACTTCATGGTCTCATGATTTAAACACAATAACCAGAAGAAAAATCTAATTAGCACATGTTTAGAAGACAAACAAAAACTACGTTCACACTTTAATTGTCACATAAGAAAAATCAGATGCAGGCCTCTCAAATCAATGCAAGGGTCACATGCTTCTCAAATCCCATTACAACAACATATTAAAATAACTTGCTCAAATATACAAATTTCAGACCACATTTTGAACATCCTATTAGCTAAACAACCTAAGATTAGTTTAAGACACATTTGTAATTAGCATGCTAATTGCTTCAAAGTCATTGTGAACAGACCACACATAAACAACCAATAATTAGGAACAGAATCAACTAAAGATGTCATTCTAAACTATGAGTAGCCTTGTAACAAGTTATATGACCTCTAATATTCATACGTGGTTGTATGACCTTAAATCAATATGTAGTAGAGTATTCAACACATCAATAACCTTTAATACGAACTCTAACAGTGTGTAAGCATACTGAATATCCATATAATGAGCACAAATAACCATGACAATGAACATTGACAACATATAACTCAATCTGCTGGATCTTATTCAAGCAATCATCAGATTTTAATTAGACATATTTAACAGTGAATCCAATGAGCATAAATTAAACATAAAATAGCTAAACATGATTAATAATTAACATAACAGATTCTAACATCAACCGTAATCTAATTAATCATGATGAACATTATTTCAATAGTCATAAGCAAGCCAACAAATCATGATTAAATATGCTTAACAGTTGAACTAAAGATCATAAACAACCATTAATATCTATTAAACATTCTCAATGCTTAGTCTAATGAACATAGACAAATCGTAACTTAATTAAATATAACTAATAATTAACTAACAGTCGCCAACATCAACCAAACATGCTTTATAAACACTCATACACACAATATAAATTATATTAAGTTTAATTAAGCACGAAATTAAAAGGGAAGTTGTGTTTACGGACCTTCTCCGGATAGCGAACCAAGACGTTGTTTTGAATCGTCGAATCCGTTCGAAAATGTTTAGAATTTTGATTTTTTTGGATTTTGAATTCTGATTTTTCTCTGAAACAGAATTCTGTTTTTGTAAGTTTGTTTCTGAAATTTTGACCCGACTCGGAACCGAAAAAAACAGTGAGAAAATAGCAAAAATTCCAGATTCTTCAACACCAAAAACCAATAATTTCGACCTATATTTCGGAATCTTTAAGTTGAAGAACACATGCAAGAACAAATACTCTTAAGCATATTTCGGATTTTTGAAATCCGGAATCTTCCCAATAGTGAAGAACAACACAAACAAAATACAATGCAAACCTTTAAGAAGATTTCGGATTCTTAAACTTAAATTTTCGAACCTAAAAAAGACCTGAAAACCCTAAGATCCGACCTGAAAAACAGAAATGTAAAGAACGAAAAAAGATTTTCGGATTTCCAAAACTTGAACCTAAATTTCAGACTTAAAAATCGACCAAAACTCCCCAAAAACCCACTGAAAACCAGACCCGGAAAACCTTAAAATCTGACCCTTAAAACAGTGAGCAAAGGGGGGTTTTTATAGATACTCACCCCAACGTTCACCCCCCCATACCCCTTACAAAAACGAATTCGAATTTCAAAATAAAGGGGGGGGGGACAAAATCTGATTTTGGGGCGATTTCTTGGGGCATGTGTTGCAGATTTTGGGGGTGTGTGTTGGTGAGGTGATGGGTTTGGAGGTGTCAGGGGAGGTGACGGGTTCGGTGACCTCGGGGTAGGGTGGTGGCAGTGGTGAGGTGACGGGGGTAGGGGTGCGGTGACGTAGGGGGCGGGTGCGTTGGGTTTTAGGTTTTAGGGAATGGGGATTTGGGAGTTGGGTGTAGAATAAAAGGGATGTGGGGGTTGGGCGGTTTAGGGGTGGCCGGTTGGGCTTGGTAATGGGGGGTTACAATTGGGCTTGGTAAAAGGGGGTTTCGGTTGGGCTTGGTAAAGGGGGTTTCAGTGGGCCGAAAATAAAGGAGTTGAATTGTGTTTGGCCGATTGAGCCTTTGTTTGGGGGGTGGGGGTTGCGAATTTGGTTAGGGGTTTGGGCTAGTTTGTGGGAATGAAATTAGTTTGGGTAGAAATTAGTTTGGGTTAGGAAATGAAATGGGTTATGGATTTAAAAATATAAAAGGGGTTTAATATTGAAAAAGCTTTAATAAAAAATGTAAAATTATTTAGAATATAGTATAAGATGTGATAATAATAAAACATAATATTTGTGAAATGCTTAATGCTTAATAAAAATAAAGAAATACGATGTCGTTTTTGCTAAAATAAAATAATATAGAATATTACAATAGAAACTACGATCATGATTTAAAAAGGCAAATGGTTGTAGAAATACGAATAATAATAATAATAATAACAACATTGAGAATAATAATATATATGTATATATATGCCTATATGTATATATATAAAAAATATTTTTTGAGGTGTCAAAAATATTTAAAATTGCAAATAAATTGAAAAGATGGGACAAAATTGGGTGTCAACAGTAACCATCCAGATTTAGTATTTCTTGATTTCAGGTTATCAAGATTCAAGACACAACAAGCTTGCGGTAGTTCTGAACATTGGCCTATTTGTTCAACAAGATTCAATTTCTGAATATTGAATGTTTGTTCATCATTTCGAACACTTGTAATATTTATTTACTTCCCGTACTGCTTTACTACAATAGTAACCAACAATTTAAGACAAGATTGTATTAGTGTTCGAAAGATGTCCGTCGAAAGTTGTGTGACCAAATCTGGATATGGCTGTGGTTTTCTGGTAGAAGATAGTGATGATTATGTTGTTGAAGTTCAACATGTTCATGGTGTCACCGCTCTTGGGAGTGGTGGGAACAAGCGCCCACGAGAGGCTGAGGATGTCAACTGGGACAAGAGGAGAAGGCTGAAGGTGTGGTTCTATCTTGCAGCAGAAGGCCTATATCTATCCCAGACAAATGATCCGAATTATGGTAAGGAGGAAATGAACACTCAGTCCAATGAAGTGACTGAAGTAGGTCAGATTCCGAAATTAGGATGAGTAATTTTCCTTCCTTGTCAAAAATAAGATTAAATGATTTCTGATTAAAATGGCTTAAAGTAAAGAGGATATGAAAATATTTTCCGAAATAATTTATATTCCTCACTCTTTAAAATCAGAAGTTTAATCTCGTCTTCCTTCCCGTTTAAAGATTAGATTTTGTAAACGACTTAAAAAAATCCGTTCTTTTAAGTGTAATTATTAAAGTGTGTAAAGTATGTTCGCACATACGAGGAAGAAAGATCCACTGACTGTGTGAAACTGTTACCACTCTTAAGTAAGCGCCAAGAATTGTCTGGGCACCAATCATTAGGGAAGAAGACTAAAAACTAGAGCCTGTCACACTATTTGACAGAAGATCCTTCATAGGATGATATTGGACACTCAGTCATACAAAACCTCCGGGCGACCGGAGTGGGCCAAAATTCCTTTGATATGATGATATTGGACACTCAGTCATACAAAGCCTACGGGCGACTGGAGTGGGGCCAGAATTCATTTCATAGGAAAAGTAATGGACACCTAGTGTGGTGGGCCAGAGTTTCCAGGTCTTAAATGATCTGAAGGCCTAAAGAAAGGCAGAAAAGAAATTAGACACTCAGTCTGTCAAAGCAACTGGAGTGGGCCAGAGTATCCAGATCACATATGATCCGGTTACGCCCTAACCACGGGCAAGAGGTTGTTCATGTGAAGCAATGCCACCTCTAAAGTAGAAGGGGTTGGAGAGGTTGTCCTCAATAGGACTCCAGGGAATGGGATCACTCTAAGATGAGGTGATACATGTCCCAAACTTGGTTTAAGGGACGTTGTTGGTCAAGCTGGTTTGAGACTAGTCCAACAGGTCTGTAATAACTAAGAATGGTACAGTATGTCTGTAGCTATATTAATGATATATTTGTAATTCGTGCATCTATGCCGTCATAGATTAAGACACGTTAAATAGAAAGTCATTCAAAAGCTAACGATGTTGAGATTGTTGCCTTCTTTTGACATAAACCCTCAAAATGAATGTGAGGTAGGCGAAGAGGCAAAATCACCTTTCCAAATTCCATCAAAGGAATAGCGAAAGAAGCACCGCTCCTCTAGAACTTAGTCACACCTTTATGGGTGATTTAAAGTTTATACAAAATAGAGGGGGGAGACAAGTACTTTGTGACCTTCATTGATAATGGTACAACGTATGAAATCCTTTGTTTGTTGAAAAGCAAAGATGAAGTTGTTGAAGCGGATAAGCGCTACAAAGCAGAAGTTGAAAATCAACTAAGCCTACGGATTGAGGAATTCGTAGTGATAGAGAGGGAGAATGTGAAACATCGTTTATTAAATGACTGCTCATTACTCACCTCAGTCTAACGGTGTTAGCCAAGCGCAAAGCCGTACGCCCAAATTATGTGGGGCAAGGCGATCCTTACCGTTAATGCGATTCTCAACAGAACTCCGCATAAGGATAAGGATAACTCTCCGTGTGAGACATGTAAAGGATCTCACATACAAAAGTTGTGATGTGGGGTGGCTTGGTAAAAGTTGGAATATGAAAACAGGTCAAGTTGGACCTAAGACTGTAGATTGCATATCCACTAGATCGGCAAATAACAGTAGTGCTTATCGCCTCTTGGTGTCAAAGAATGCTGAATTCTTTGAAGATAACTTTCCTTAAAAAGGAAAAAGAAGTAATTGCTCGAGGTTAGCAAGAACCCGCGAGGGCCTGACTATCCAGAACTAGACATTCCGTATCTACAGGACTTGGAAGTTGTTGACTATCCGCAACTTAATATTCCAGATCTACAGAACTCAGGGATTCTAGATGTTGAACCGAGACGGAGCAAAGAGGGGACAAAGACTTGTTCTAGGTCTTCTAGCTTGTATGGTTGAGAATGAACCATGGACAATTAACAAAGAATTGTCATCTCCAAAAGCGCTGCTTTGGAAAGAAGCTAAAGAGAGAAATAGATTCCATCATATTGAACCATACTTGTGTAATGGTTAATCTTCCTCCGGAAAAAGAACCTTCTGGTTGTAAAATGTTCTTCCTTTGTGAGTAGCTTAACATCCAGGGCCAATGCAGTCTTGCATGGCATGGATGTTGAAACAGTCTTCCTATCTAGAGAGTTGGAAGGTGAGGATCAGAGTTGGTTTGCTGGACTGTTGGGCTTCTTCCTGAACTTTCTTTTTGGTCTCTGAAATGTTTACATTTTGGTCCTGGAAGTTTAAGATAAAACAGAAATAATGAATCTGATCACAGAAACATTGACTCTGAAGTTAGAAAGCCAACAGTTGGAAAACCAACAGTCTGAGAGTGGAAATCATATTGAAACAAAGTCTCGATATGAAAGATATGGGTATCATATATGACATCTTAGGAATTGGATTTCCAAGATATCTAACGGATTGGTCTAACTCCAAACTTAGTTGTGAGATAGTTGACAGTCTCGTTGAAGCCTCCAATGGATATGAATCATATAACTGATTGAAATCATGATGCACCCATATACAAGGAGCGATATGCGCAGGTCACGTGTAGTTCAATGTATTATACACACTACAACCGACCTGATATCGGCCTACAAACTAGATCAGTTGAACTGAGATTCGCTGATGATCTTAATAAATGATCAATAGAAGGCGTTAAGTCGGATATGACGATATCTGAATTATTCGCTTATCTATGGATTATGGTATTCTGGATGTCCAGTGGTTCTGAGAGAACAAAGTGATGCAAACTGGACATCAGCTATGAAGAACACTAATGCCACAAGTAAATGTGTATGGTGGGTCTTGGAAAAACCTCTAGGCAAACTTCCATCGGCCGATTCATGATGGAATCGGAGTTTATCACTTTATACAAAGCATGAAAGAAGTTGAGTAACTTCACGACTCCTTAGAGGACGTCCCTTATTGGGAGAAACCCGTGCCTTCAGCAGTTATACACTGTGGCTAGTTGGTCGACTTCAGGAAGGACACGGATGACGGCATCTGAACATATCTGTCGGAGACATAAGACTGTATGACAGTTGATCATCACGGGTGTCACTTTCTTGTTTACTAACTAAGGGACTATCCGGAGATCAAGTGTTCTGCCTGTCTAGGGGAATGGGCTTAAAATCCAAACAATATGAACCATTGCGGTGGTAACCCAACCATACAGATTGGAGATCCCAAGAATTTGGTTCAATGGGAAAACTAAGCTGCAAAAGGTTCAGTTGAGCACTTCAGTGGAAGCAAGAGCACCTCGGATGATGATTTCTATAGGGAAACATGAATCCAAAGATGTTCCCGCGATAGACATTAAAGTGCTACCTGCATGGTGGGTAAAGGTTAAGCTTCCAAAACCTTTAAACGATTCTCAAACGGTTGAGGTTAAGGTTGGGGAAACTTTTAATGATTCCTAACACTTGTGAAATGGGGTATAGCAGGATACCTTGTAGGAGATCACCTATTTAAGTGCAAGAAAGACTGCCTCAAATGAACGCATTTAAGAATCCAAATGTGTCCACGACCACAACGGACAAACCCATAAGAATGAAAACGAATAAGGAGAGTTATTGTGTTGGTATCATTGTCCTGGCTTATACTAAACACTGACGGTTCAAGACATCACGTTCACCGCACAGTAAGTAAGTCCGGTGGTATTCAACTAGGGAAGGTTCAAAGCGGAAGCTACCTCTCCTGATGCAATATCTTTTCACTGAAAGATCGCTAAAAGTAGGTACGTTGTGTGTCCGCCAAAATCTCTCTTTCATAGAGGGGATTGTTGGAAATTTGCCTTTGGCGGGGAGGTGCGTCCACCCATATTTAATGAATTAAACACTAGTGTTCCGTATGTTGGAGGCTTTGTCTCTTCTCACATGCATAATCTACTAAGTGAGTAGATGACCGCAGGGCCAAGAATCTTCAAATTTCATTGAGAAATGAAAGAGATATTGGTCCACGAAGTAAGGTGTTTGAGGCATAGAAATATGGTGTGGGACAAATCTACGACATCGGTGGGAAAATGAAGAATTGCTCTCTTTATAAGTCTCTAAATTGGTTAAGGGTTTGGGACCCCAAGGGGTATCACATGTGTTTAAAGTAGGGAGGACCTAGATGTGCTTGGGTTCAAGGCTAAGCCCACACGCGCGCCGCCACCGCCTGCCCGTCCCGTCCGGTCTCGGGTCTTGGTCTCGGGTCTCGGGTCGTGGGTCATGGGTCATGGGCTGTGGAACATTCTGATATTATCTATTTGGACCCCCAAATTATTTAATAATTACAGTTTGGTCCCTAGAGTTTCTGAAAAGTTGAATTTGGAACGACGGAAGGCAGAAACTTTCTGTCTACCATTGGAGTTGATTTTTGGGGCGTTCTCGGTGGTGGTGCTTGAAGAAAACCTGGTTGAGAATTCCATGCAGTTCCAACAGAGATGCCTTTTCCACGTATACACCGGTCACCGATAAGAAGATGTTCATGGGCAACAACGTTTTCTCTGACGTGCTGGGGGTAGGAAAGGTGGTCCTGAAGATGACTTCTGGAAATGAGCTCACTCTGAAGGAAGTGATGCATGTCCCTGAGATTAGAAGGAATTTAATTTCAGGACCTTTGTTGGTTAATGCTGGTTTTAGGGTAGTATTTGAATTCAATAAATTTGTAATCACTAAGAATGACACTTTTGTGGGGAGAGACTTCATCTGTGAAGGCCTCTTCAAAGTTAACGCCATGTCTGTAATGCGTCCAAGTAATAAAGTTAAAGCTTCTTCTTATTTGCTTGAGTCTTCTAATTTATGGCATCATAGATTAGGACATGTTAACTACAAGTCCATCCAAAGGTTGGTAAAGTTGGAGTTGTTGCCGTCTATCGACGTAAACCCTCAACATAAATGTGAGGTGTGCATAGAGGCAAAACTCACCAAGCTTCCTTTTCGATCTGTCGAAAGGAATACCGCTCCTCTAGAACTTATTCACACAGATATATGTGATTTGAAGTTCCCATAAACTAGAGAGGGGAACAAGTACTTTGTGACATTCATTGATGATAGCACAAGGTATTGTTACCTTTACTTGTTGAAAAGTAAAGATTAAGCCTTTGAAGCGTTCCGACGTTACAAAGCAGAAGTTGAGAACCAACTAAGCATGCAGATTAAATCCATTCGTAGCGATAGAGGGGGAGAATATGTAGCGCAATTTGAGGAATATTTTGCCCAATCAGGAATTGTTCATCAAACGATGGCTCCATACTCACCTCAGTCGAATGGTGTGGCGGAACGCAATAACTGCACATTGAAGAAAATGATGAATGCATTGCTCATCAATTTCGGTCTTCCCCAAAACATGTGGGGAGAAGCCGTCCTTACCGCTAATATGATTCTTAACAGAGTCCCACATAAGGGTAAGGACAAAACTCCATATAAATCATGGAAGGGAAAGAAACCCACCTACAAATATTTAAAGGTGTGGGGTTGTTTGGCAAAGGTCGAAGTGCCTAAGCCAAAACAGGTCAAGATTGGGCCTAAGACTGTAGATTGCATTTTCATCGGATATGCAAATAACAGTAGTACTTATCGCTTCTTAGTGCATAAGTGAGATATCCCAGATATCCACGGGGGTACAATTATGAAACCAATGAATGCTCAATTCTTTAATGATACTTTTCCTAGAAAGGAAAAAGACACAACCTCTCGCAAACGATGTTATGAACAAAGCTCTCAGGAATCGAGAGTCGTTGACAGCCTGGATCTAGATAGTTCAGATCTAGTGGATCTCGAGGTGGCTGAATATCCGGAATCTAGTGTTCCAGATTCTTAGAACTTGGAGACTCAAGAGATGGAACTAAGGCGAAGTAAAAGGGCCAGGAAGGATAAATCCTTCGGTCCTGACTTTGTAGCTTATATGGTTGATGATGAACCAAGGACAACTGCTGAAGCATTGTCAACTCCAGAGGCACCGCTCTGAAAAGAAGCTATTGAGAGTGAAATATGCTCCATTCTACATAACCATACTTGGGAGTTGGTTGATCTTCCTCTGGGAAATAAACCGTTGGGGTGTAAATGGATACTCAAACTGAAGTATAACGCAAATGAGTCTATGGATAAGTACAAGGCCAGGTTGGTAGTTAACGGCTATCGGCATAAAGAAGGTCTTGACTACTTTGACACGTACTCCCCGGTATCTCGGATGACGTCCATACGGGTATTCATTGCGATCGCAGCTTTGCGTGACCTTGAGATACATCAAATGGATGTCAAGACAACCTTCCTAAATGGTGATTTGGAAGAAGAAATTTATATGGACCAACCCGAGGGGTATGTGGTTCAAGGGCAAGAGAAGAAAGTCTGTCGGCTTGTCAAATCTCTGTACGGGCTGAAACAAGCCCCGAAGCAATGACACGAAAAGTTTGATAATACTCTACTATCAAAGGGTTTCTTCATTAAAGAGTGTGACAAATATGTCTACACGAAAGGTAACTCTGACTTGTTCGTCTTGATATGCCTGTACGTAGATGACATGTTGATCACAAGAAACAGTCCTAAGGTAATCCTAGAGACTAAGAATATGCTGAAACAATGCTTCGACATGAAGGATATGGGTATCGCAGATGTCATCTTAGGGATAAAAATCTCTAAGACGTCTGACAGACTGGTCTTATCTCACTCTCACTACATCGAGGATGTTTTGAGAAAGTTCAAGATGTTTGACAGTTCGCCGATAAAGTCACCAATAGATAGAAATCAAAAGCTTGATAAAAATCGTGGTGCACCCGTATGCCAGGAGCAATATGCACATGTGATTGGTAGTTTGATGTACATAACAAACTGCACCCGACTTGATATTGCTTATGCAGTCAACAAGTTTGCTAGGTTTACCCGTAATCCGAGTGATGATCACTGGAAGGCATTGAATTGGGTATTAAAATACCTGAAATACACGCTAACTTACGGGTTACATTATTCGAGATATCCAGTTGTACTAAAGGGGTACAGTGATGCAAACTGGATATCTGATATAGAGAACACCAAGTCCACCAGTGGGTATGTATTTACAATTGGTGGTGGGGCTGTGTCTTGGAAATTCTCTAAGCAAACTTGCATCGCCCGATCCACGATGGAATCGGAGTTTATCGCTTTAGACAAAACATGAGAAGAAGCGAAGTGGCTTCATGACTTCTTAGAGGATGTTCCGTGTTGGAACAAATGCGTACCTTCTATAATGATCCACTACGACAGCCAGTCGGCTTTAGAAAGGGCACAAAATTCTATGTACAATGGCAAGTCTCGTCATATTCGACGGAGGCATAAGACCGTTAGGCAGCTGATCACCACGGGTATAATATCCATTGATTACATAATGTCAAAGGA
Source organism: Anisodus acutangulus (assembly GCA_029783415.1). Classification (NCBI taxonomy): domain Eukaryota; kingdom Viridiplantae; phylum Streptophyta; class Magnoliopsida; order Solanales; family Solanaceae; genus Anisodus; species Anisodus acutangulus. The sequence goes on along the minus strand of CM056492.1, from coordinate 28,014,722 downwards.
TAATATAGCTGATCCGCTGACAAAGGGCTTACCCAAGGATCAGATGCTCTGCATGTCTAGGGGAATGGGCTTAAAACCCAAGCTTTAAGGACCAATACGGTGGTAACCCAACCTTACTGACTAGAGATCCCAGGAATTTAGTTCAATGGGAAAACTAAGCTGTAAAGGTTCAGTTGAGCGCTTTGGTAGAAGCAAGAGCACTTTGGGTTATGATTTCTGTAAGGAACATAAACCCAAAGCCGTTCCCGTGATAGACGTTAAGTGCTATCTACAGTGTGGGTAAATGTTAAGTTTTCAAAACCTTTAATGATCCTTAACGGTTGAGGTTAGGTTTGAGCAAACTTTTAATGGTTCCTAACACTTGTGAAGTGGGGTATGACAGGATACCTTGTAGGAGACCACCTATTTAAGTGCGAGGATAGGCCGCCTCAAATGAACGCACTTAAGAATCTAAGAAGTGTCCACGGCCACAACGGACAAAACATTACGAAGAAAAGAGTAAGAGAATTTGTTGTGTTGGTACTATTGACTAGGCTTACACTAAACACTGACGGTTCAAGACATCACGTTCACTACGCAGTAAGTAAGTCTGATGGTATTTAACTATGGAAGGTTCAAAGCTGAAGCTACCTCTCCTTATGCAACATCGGTCCGCTGAAAGACTGCTGGAAAAAGGCACCATATGAGTGCGCCAAAATCTCTTTCAAGAGGGGATTGTTGGAAATTTGCCTTCGGTGGAAGTTGTGTCCAACCATCTTTAATGACTTAAACACTAGGGTTTCGTATGTTGGAGACTTTGATTCTTCACACGTGCATAATCTACTAAGTAAGTAGATGACCGTAGGGCCAAGGATCATCAAATTTCGTTGAGAAATAAAAGAGATATTGGTCCACAAAGTGAGGTGTTTGAAGCATGAAAATGTGGTATAGACCAATCCTCCCTTATCGGTGGGGGAAGGAAGATTTTTTTAGTTTATAAGTCTCAAAATTGGCTTGGAGTTTGGGACCCCAAGGGGTAACCTATGCGTTTGAAGGAAGGAAGACCTAGATGTGTTTTGGTTCGAGGCTAAGTCCACACGCGCGCCGCCGCCCATCCATCCAATCCGTTTCGGGCTGGGCTGGGCTCGGGTTGTGGGACGTGGGACATGGGCTTCTTCTGATACTTTCTTTTTAGACCCAAATTACTTCATAAATACAGTTTGGTCCCTGAAGTTTGAACTTGTGCTTTTGCTGTTGGTTTTGGAACGTTAACCTCCATTATTATGCACATCAATTCAGTCATTACTTGGTTGAATAACTCTCACTAATGGTCTAATCTGTTGCACATTAATTGAGTCATTCATTTGGCTGAATTACTACCTCTCTTATTGTAATTACTTAGTCAGTAACATCAATTATGTGAGCAGTTGATAAGTCATCTCCTTCGACTATATAATGAAGCCTTTGCTCAATTGTTGAGACTACAGAACACACAAACAAAAAATCAGATTCTTTTTACTTCTTTTCAGCATCATTTCATTACACTAAGTTCTTCAAAGTAATACTTGAGTTTCCTTTTCTCATTTGTTGAGTTGCTGTTTTATCTTGGGAGACTATTGTCAAGAATGTAGAAATGATATATACGGGGCAATCTTATCTTAAAGACAGAGTGCCATCACTCGACCCAGCAAATCAAAGTGCTTGTAATCTCAGTTTCTTGTTCCAGTTTATTGAAATTTCAGTTTGTTGTAATTTCATTTTTTTGTAATACTTAGCAGTTACTTATTTCCATTTCCTTTTCTTATAATTCCACAAGTACCAAATATGTTCGAACATTAGAAACATAAGTTACCCCAGCTAATGCCAATTTTTTTTATCCAACAACAAATATTCAACACAAAATCTCAATTCTTTAAGATTCTTTAATATTGAAGTAAAACGAAAAACCAACTTTCTCCACTAAACCATTTCTACTATTAAAAAAATGATTTAAAAATTTCCTTAATTAGAGGAGGACTGATATAATGATATTCCCAAATATTATTGAGAACAATATACATACATGACTTCTTTTATCTCTCTCTATATATATAATGGTCAATGTTACGAAGAGACACTTAACACTAAAAGTGCGTTGTCTTTAAAATCAAAATACACACACAGTAATAAACTATTGGAAATTTGCCTTTGGCGGGGAGGTGCGTCCACCTATATTTAATAAATTAAACACTAGTGTTCTGCATGTTGGAGGCTTTGTCTCTTCTCACATGCATAATCTACTAAGTGAGTAGATGACCGTAGGGCCAAGAATCGTCAAATTTCGTTGAGAAATGAAAGAGATATTGGTCCACGAAGTAAAGTGCTTGAGGCATGGAAATATGGTGTGGGATAAATCTACCACATCGGTGGGAAAATGAAGAATTGCTCTCTTTATAAGTCTCTAAATTGGTTAAGGGTTTGGGACCCCAAGGGGTATCCCATGTGTTTAAAGGAGGGAGGACCTAGATGTGCTTGGGTTCAAGGCTAAGGCCACACGCGCGCCGTCGCCGCTTGCCCGTCCTGTCCGGTCCAGTCTTGGGTCATGGGATGTGGGACTTTCTGATATTATCTATTTGGACCCCAAATTGTTTAATATTTACAATTTGGTCCCTAGAGTTTCTAGAAAGTTGAATTTGGAACGACGGAAGGCAGAAACTTTATGCCTACCGTTGGAGTTGATTTTTGGGGCGTTAGTGTGCATTAATCAGCTATTACTTGGCTGATTAACTCCTCCATAATCAGTCCTCCTTCAATAGCCATGAACAACCTCACTAATGGCCTTAAACTTGCCATTAACAGCCCTCCTAATGACTATTAACAGCCATGTTTTGGCAGTTGAGGAGTCCCTCCCTCATGCTATATATTGATGTCTTTTGGCTCAATTGTGGAGTAGATAAAAACACGAAAATAGAAACACAAAACAGTGATGAAAAACAGTGAGCAAAGACACACATATACACAACAGAGACACACTATATACACAGAGACAAAACAGAAGAGAAAGTCAGTCCAACCAAGTTGGACGAAAACAGAAACTCTTCTTCCTTTTCCATTGCTTCAGCAAGTCGATTCGTATTTATTTTCTTCGTCAGACTCAACCTATTTGCTTTATAGTATTGAGATTAAAGTGTTGTTTTATCTTGGGAGACTATTGCCCACTAACGTAAAAGCATATATACGGGGCAATCTTGTCTTAAGGACAGAGTGCAATCACTCGACTCAACACAGAGTTGTAACCATTCAGATTTAGTGTTTCTTGATTTCAGGTTATCAAGATTCAAGACACAACAAGCTTGCGGCAGTTCTGAACATTGGCCTATTTGTTTAACAAGATTCAATTTCTGAATATTGAATGTTTGTTCATCCTTTCGAACACTTGTAATATTTATTTACTTCCCGTACTATTTTACTACAATAGTAACCAACATAAACTAGAAATCCACATCCGTAAATAATGTACAACACAATCATAAACACTACTAAAATTAGAAGGAAATTGTATCTATAAATTTTGAGGCTAAAGTTTATCGGCTTATTATATTCTTGTGCCTCAAATCTACTTAAAAACTACACAAAGTTAGTATTTAAATACTAGCATAAGCATATCTGGATTTTAGATTGATTGCACTAAGTTATTTTCTTTTAATTTTTCGTAAGAATAGAACGAGAAATATCTTTAAGATTGTTGGAAAACTTACGGAAAATACTTGATCACGAATACTTGTAAGAAGTTCTTCAAAGTTTGAGGCGTGTCAAAGACAGTCCCCTTAAGGATATTTCACCCGGTATGAATATATCCCCCAGAATTCAACAAACTCTTCTAGTATAAAACTAAAAGCTAGAATCTAACAAAGATTTATTTTATAGAATACCGAGCACACAAAATGAGAAGTGGAAGAATTTGTCTTTGTATCTCTTATCACTACCTCCAAAGGAAAAAGACTTTTAACTTATATATTAGAATAACCATGTCATTGGAATTGCATAAAATGCTTCCAACGGTCAGGAAGATTAATTGTCAGTTATGAGCAAATTAAAAGGTGTAAACAGGGGTAATGGTAGTAAACCTCTTACCATTGTTTGAAAAGTATCAATCATTATGATATAGTAAAAACCATTTTAAAGGCTAAGAATTGATGGCAAATGAAGAATAAAGGGACATAATTTCAGCAACAATGTTAGGATTGTAAGATAACAAGATATTAAGAAGTGAATTTAGCTAATAATATGAATACTTCGTTTTGAGATATTAAAATATTTTCTCAACAACATATACATACATGATTCTTTTTTATGCATGGATCAAATTACATAATATTTTTTTAATAATGGATGGGAAGGCGCCCTACTCTGTGGAATTTCCACTGGGTATGTTTGTAACACCTCGTACCTTCGGGATAAGATTTGACCCGTACCATAAAAATATAATAAAACCAAGATGAAGAGTGTAAGAAGTGTTTTGAAAGCTAATCAAGTTATAAGAAGAGTCTTTGGGCAATGTATAGTCGGAAGCTACTTTACAGACTATGTTTTCAAGTGAATTTGCACAAGGCCTCACTTCAGGCAAGTGTATGGTCATATCTATAAGTAATTTCGGAATACTTCCTTCATTAAAGTTTTATATCTTTGAAATACCTTTCCAACGGTATATTATGGAGGTCACACGAAGATCTGTACAAATAGTTATGACTATTTTACTGAAGGTTCGCAGAACAGTTCACCGGAGCCGAATATGCGATATGCGACGCAGAACGCCATCTGCGATGCATATTCCGTCGCATTTCAGGACAAATTTCCATCCCGAAGTCCTCAACCTTCTGTTTCGATGTGCGAAAGCATCCGCGTCCAGATATGGTCATCTGCGACGCGGATGCCAGTGCATATGCCCCCAAAAATTATTTAAAGTTGCATTTTTCTGAATTTTATTCCATATTTCAGTTCTCCAAATCCCTAGCATGACTTTTTTCTCCTCTTCTCTCCTCATCCTCCCACATTAAGGTAAGTCTCTTCCATGTATTCCAAAGTAATTGTAACACTTATACATCACTTCTTAACAAGATTTCCATGTTATAATCTTAGGGTTTTCAAGAAAATCCTTATCAAGGTTTCAAGTTCAGATTTTTGGGTTTCTTCTTCAACATTTCAGACATTTCATTCAAGTTTTGGAGCGATTGAGGTATGTAGAGCTTCTATATACGTGTGGGAATACCATTATTATTTCCCATGCCACAGTTATCCATGAAACCACGAATTTTCATAACCTAAGATTTTCACTCAAGTTCATGATAACCCTATATACATGTACAATTATATTCCATGTAGAAAGAATCAGTTTATAACGAATAGTAGAGGCGGATCTACAAAGTAATGATCAACGAATTCCGGCGAAATAGAAGATCTGCGTGACCAAATTTTCCTGTTAAAAAGAAGATCTCTCTTCTTCTATACTAACCGAGTCCGCACTCGCCCGAGAACACGTACGTCCTCCCTGTAATTGTCTTGTCTTTGTTATGGTTTCAGGGCCAGCAGCTGCTCGAAAGCCCTTGCTTCTTAGGGCATATCCCTTTTCTTGCTCGTTAGCGCCGGGGAATTTAGTCAAAAATGCTTATTCCGCATCAACCTAAGAGACCTTGACGGGCTGAGCACTTGACCAGTTGGTGATGCAATTGTCAAGACCTTAATAGCTTTTGTACATATCTTATTTATGTATTAAGAAATTTATTAATATCAATAAGTATTTAATTGTTAACATAACTATTATTGTATATTAACTTAATTTTGTTGGAGAAATCCTTAAACTTCAATTCTAGATCCGCCTTTGAACAATAGGGAATTCTTAATATCAAAAGTAATATGATAATCTGAATAATAGAGCAAGAAGCTATTATAACCAGTTGAGTTTGGCTTGCAGTATATGTGTACATATTTTCTACACTATCAGATTAAGTTGACTGACAATATGTAAATTTTCATGATATTGTGACATGGAAAAAAGACAATAAGTTGCTATATTTGATTAAATTGAACTGATAATGCTAAATTCTTATATAACTGAATATATAACTTAAATTCTAATCATATTGTACAAATAGTGTAAAAATGATTCACATTATCCTTATATAATATTTAAAGAATTTAATCAGCGGAGTCCATTTTGGGAAGATGAAGCCCAATATCTACCGGGTCCGAAACCCGTTTTACAACCAAAATACGGAAAGCCCACAATAGTGTCCATTTTGGGTTATGTTCACAAATCATTTTTTTGTGCGGACTCCCATCAAACGCACTGATCTTTAATTTTTGCCTTTCATATTTGTGGTCTTTAATTTTTGTCCGTACTATTTTTTTAATGAATATATTCAGGTCTATTTCGCAAGACATAGTCTCTATAAATTTTTTTCTTCGAAAATTAAATTTTTGCCTCACGCGGCATAAATTATGTATGAATTAAGTTATGCAGCATGGTTTTATAGTAATTTTTTAAATTACGTTGAGTGTTGAAAATTATGTCTTATCCGGCACAGTTTGTGTAGATGTTATGATACATATGTTAAAATTAAACGCTAATTATGTCTGCCGAAATATAAAATTATGTCTTTTTTCATATTATGTTGGGTGTTGACAGTTATGCCTTATCCGTCATAATCTGTGAGTTGTGTATGATACATATGTCGAAGATATAACACTAATTATATCGAGCGAAGTTCTAATTATGCCGCGCCAAAAATAATAAAGGGCAAAAATTTAAAAACTCAAATTTGAAGGGGAAAAATTAAAGGTCACCCCAAAATAGCGGCATTTGTGCGAATGAACCCTCACAAATGGCTTCCACATGGGGGTTGGTCTTGATTCTTTAGCTTCACTTAATAATTTTTTTTTAAAGTCTCCGCTTTAGAAAATTTGTTAGGTAAAGTTTTGGCCATCAAACATAAATTAGTTTTAGTTATAAGATAGAAATTTAGGATATTTCAAGAGTAAACCTATTTAATTAATCATAAGTCTGCCTTATAGGCAAAAGCTAAAACTAATGCGATATGGCCAACAAAAGTTTTTATCATCACATTTTTTCAAATTAATGTTAACTTCTTAAAAAAAATATCAAGTGGGTATAAAAGTTTAAGATCGGACACTTTTAAAAATATCATGCGTCATTTCCTGATCCATTTTGATGTTTATCTTCTTTAGCTTTCTATTGAGGGTTATGAAGTTTTAATAGAGTTTGCTCTTAATTTTTTGGTGTGATTTTAATTGATTGCGTTCGTATTTGTACGAGTCTTTGAGACTTTCTCGACACGTCTTTCATATTCGTAGGCACAAGTATTCTCTCCGGAAATAGATTCAAGATTTTCAATTGATGAATTTTGGAGTGTAGAATAAAAAGGCGGACACACAGAAAAGAGTTTGAGGTTATTGGTGCAACCATTGAATCTAGTATTTAAATAATCTTACCTACTAGTATTGAATTGAGTCAATCTTTTACCGAAAATTTATAATCATGGATATTTTCATGATTTATGTAGTTTGTGTGCAGAAAACCAAATGGGTAGGTACTAAGGCCTTGGATGTATATGGGTATAAGTTATGATACTCAGGACGCTTGAGGGGTAGGAATGGAGTAGGCATTTTAGTGGACAGAGAACTCATGGATCAAGTAGTAGAGGTTAGGAGAGTGAATGATAGGATGATGACCACTAAGATAGTTTTGGGAGGGTTAACTTTTAACATAATTAGTACATATGCGCCATAGGTGGGTTTGGCTGAAGAGGACAAAAGACGCTTTTGGGAGGAGTTGGACGAGGTTGTGAGAGGTATCCCGCAGACTAACAAGATAGTGTTAGGAGGAGATTTTAATGGTCACATAGGTGCTACTACAGAGGTTCTGGTGATGTGCATGGCGGGTTCGACTTTGGGGATAGGAATGAGGGATGAGTGTCACTTTTGAACTTCGCGAAGGCTTTTGAGTTGGTCATAGCTAACTCAAGCTTCCGCAAGAGGGAGGAACACTTGGTGACCTACCGTACTGCGGTGGCTAAGACACAAAAAGATTACTTGCTCTTTCAGAAGGGTGATAGAGGTATTTGCAAGGACTGCAAGATTATTCCGGGTGTGAATCTGACAACCCAACATAAGCTCATGATTATGGACTTAGAGGTCAAGAGAAAGAAGAAGAGGAAGTTTGCTCATGACGGCCGACGATTAGATGGGGAGACCTGACTAGGGCCAAAGCTCAGGAGATGAAGGAGAAGTTGGTGGAAATGGGAGTTTGGGGGGGGGGGGGAGTGGGGACGCCGATAGTATGTGGATTAGGACAACCGAATACATTAGAGAAGTTGTTAGAGAGGGGAAACTCAGGTGAACGTAAAGAGGATTAGTGGTGGAATGGAGAAGTTCAAAGAAAAGTAGAAGTTAAGAAGGATACCTATGCGGGGCTAGTGGAGAGTGTTGATGAGGAGGAAAAGAGGAATAAGGAGAGATATAAGGCAACAAAGAAGGAAGCGAAGCTAGCGATCACGACGGCTAAAATATCAACTTTTGAGCACTTGTATAAAGAGCTTGAGTACAAAGGTGGGGATAGAAAGTTGTATAGGCTCGCTAAGATGAGAGAGAAGAAGTCTCGCTACCTGGATCAAGTTAAGTGCATCAAGGACAAGAATGATAAAGTGTTGATAGAAGATGCACACATTAGACGGAGATGTCAGACGTACTTCAATAAGCTTTAGAATGAATAAGAGGATAATAATGTCGTGTTGGAGGAGTTAGAGCGTTCCGAGAGTCGTAAAGACTTTGGGTATTGTAGGTGCATAAATATTACAGAGTTAGGGGCTATTCGTAAGATGAGGAAAGGAAGACTAATCGGGCCAGATGAGATCCCGGTAGACTTTTGGAAGAACTCAGGGGGGCGGGTATGGAGTGGCCAATTGGATTGTTTAATGTCATAGTTAGGACAACTAGAATGTCATAGGAATGGAGGTAGAGCACAATGGTCCCTTTGTACAAGAACCAGGGCGATATTCAAAATTGCAACAACTATGGAGGTATCAAGCTGCTAAGCCACACTATGAAAGTCTAGGAGAGGGTAGTCGAGATGAGGATAAAGAGAGATATGTCGATATTCGAAAATCAGTTTGAATTCATGCTGGGATGCTCGACCACAAAAGCTATTCATCTTGTCAATAGATTGGTGGAGCAGTATAGGGACAAAAAGACAGAACTTCACATGGTGTTTATTGATTTAGAGAAGGCATATGATAAAGTCCATCAGAAGGTCCTTTGGAGACATTTAGAGTCTAAAGGCGTGCATGTGGCCTACATCATGGAGATTAAGGACATTTATGAGGGTGCCAAGACCTGAGTTAGGACAGTAAGAGGTGATTCTGAACACTTTTCGATCGTGATAGGGTTACATCAGGGATCAACCCTTAGCCCATTTCTATTTGCCTTAGTGATGGACGAATTGACATGACATATTCAAGATGAGGTACCATGGTATATGTTATTTGCAGATGATATAGTTCAGATTGATGAGACGCGCAGTAGGGTTAACGATATTTTGGATGTTTGGAGAACAACCTTAGAGTCTAAAGGTGTTACGGTTAAGCAGACCAAAATGGAGTATATGGAGTGCAAGTTCAGTGACGTGTCATAGGATGAGACATCTGTGGAAGTGAAGATTGAGGCATAAGCTATACCCAAAAGAGGAATCTTTAAGTATATTGGGTCTATAATACAACGATACAGGGAGATTGATGAAGATCACACTGTATTGGAGCAGGGTGTATGAATCCTTATGATAAGAAGTTGTCGCCTAGGGTGAAAGGTAAGTTCTATAAAGTGGTGGTTAGACCAGCATTATTATATGGAGTAGAATGTTTGCTAGTTAAGAACGTCCATGTGCATAAGATGCAGGTAGCGGAGATAAGGATGCTCAGATGGATGTGTGGCCATACTAGGAGAAACATGATTGGAAATGAAATTATACGGAACAAGGTCGGAGTGGCCTCCGTGGCGGACAGGATGAGAGAAGCAGGACTTGTCGCACCCATTTTTTACCGCGGCTCGCGACGTAATGACGCCGATTCCCTCTAGATTGATTAAAAATGATTGCTTGAGGAGTCGCCACCTAATTATTTTAAGGTGAATTAAGGCACCTAATTGTTAACTAAATACTGCAAAAATAACTCCGATTTTATGATCTATAAAACTAATGAGATTCTAGGTAAGTTCTTTATTATACTAAAGAGAATGGGTTAGGCATCCTTTAAAATCCGCTAACTTCTGATTATCCGGTCAAACTCAGGTTAATTATTATGCAAAAAATGCATGTTTTTACAAGTATAAAATTAAAATAATGTTGCAAGTAGTTAATGAAAGGTGCATTTTGTACAATTATGCATTTGTATGGCATATAAAAAATAAGTGTAAAGTTGATTTTGGATAAAATTATGGAGTTGATAAAAATATATACAAGGTGATTTAGTAAGAAGAAAACAACTTATTGGTGTTGCAAGGAAAGTGATATTTTGAAAGTCATTTAAAAAACGAATCGGATAAAAATAAGACTATTTTGTATGATTAATAATGTGAGTAAAAGGTGACCAATAGTTTTGAAAATTCTTAACAGTTCAAAAATAAGCTAGCGTTTTGAAGATATGAGTGACGAACCTAAAATAAATAAACTACCGTTTTAAAAATAGGGGCGACGTGCCTAAAATAGATAAACTAGTGATTTCCGATTTTAAATCAATTCTTTCTAAATTATTAATTCTAAGTCTACCTATTCTAAACATTTCAATAATTGTACAAGTACAATAAATAATATTACAATACATAATAAAATAAAGCTGAATTAAAAAAAAATAGCAATAAAATAAATCATCTCCAAGGGATATCTTGTCTTCTTTAACTGTGTTCCATACAAGCTGTCAAGAACAAACGGTTAGAAATAATTAAATATAAATAACTTCGGATCCATACCCAAAACAATAAATGTTTTGATTAAGGAGAGCTCAGACTTAAATTTTGAAAAGATCATTCCAATCACGTCGTGATTGCGAACATATAACTCGTTGATCATTTTAGTTGCCTTGCCTACCGAACATGTTGGTCTCTCGGATGAAAAAAAGATTTATGTTTCATCCATGCCCAGAAGTTTTATTTCCGTCTTTCAAACTGTGGAGGCCTAAAAAATCGACGGATATTTTTCATCGGCCAAGTGTAGTATCGTGTTCAAATCAGTAATTATTCAAATTACAGCAGCTGTCCAAAACAACCTCAAAGTAGCAGGCTTTTAGCCAAGAAGCCACCAGCAGTTAGGCTAAAAAATACAACAGTGATAACACATCAAATATGCTCAAAAGTGCAGCAATAATTTGACCAGAATGCTGTAGTAATTGGCTCAAAATGTGGCAACAATTAAGCCTTTTTAAAGATTCAGAAGCAACAACTGTTTTGCCCTAGAAAAAGGGCACCAAAGAGCAACAACAATTGGTTCAAGATGCAGCAGCCATCTGCCTCAGAATGCAGCAATTTAATCCCAAAAATGCAGTAACCAGCAGACCAAAAGATAGCGATAGCAAGCCAAACGTAGCAACAGTTTTGAAGTCTCAAGTGCAACAACAATTGGCCTTACAGATGCAGGGATGGTCTCAAAATGCCAACATTCATCTGTTTTGCAGTGCACCAACAACAAGTAGCAACAATCTAATATAACAGACAAGTATATCTAGCGAGCCTAAGAACCAAACACATCAGTAGATACATCAAGCTCATTGAAGCATCACAAGGTTATTTGGTATTTGAAACTCCCCGGAGTTATGCAAAGAAATGAGGGGTGAAGAATGAATATCCAAAATTACTTATATTTTTAACAAAATAATAACTTGGCAGAACACTTAGTAGTTATCAGGGAGCAAAGATATCAAACAACTCAATGCTTAAAAAGGAAATGAATTCAGAGATTGCTAATCAAGCTAAACCACGAAGTTGAAAGACAAGAAATCAAAGGGGCTACCACCATCCATATTCCGATGCCACAACAAGATCAAAAAGGTTTCTAGAACCTCAGGCATGACAGGCTATCGGAGGAGGCTAAACCAAACCCAAAGCTTGCCTCGACTTTTAGCCGGCAAAGTAATATAATAAAAAAAAATCAGCCAAGAACACTACTGAAGAATAGTTGTTGATCATGTTGGAACCACACCAACTTGGAAATATTTTATAGGTAAAAAAAAAAACAGGAGGCAAAAGCATACTCGCCCCTTTAGCCTAAAACAAGACAGAAACTTATTAACATGCTTCGGCTGTTTTGGAATAAACTTATTAAAGTGAGGCTCCCTGGGAGCATACATGAACAAGCACACCTACTGAACAACATAGGTAATATCGGACCTAGTGAAGGTAAGATATTGAAGTGCACCAGTAAGGCTCCTATAAAGGGAAGGATCGAGCACCGGATCCCCATAATCGACACTGTGATCTTGCAGTTTGCTATTTTAGACCTATAAACAATTTCTTCGACATACTTATGCTGACACAGGAACATTGCATTTTCGAATCTGGTCACTGAAATTCCCAAAAAATAACTCAACTTAGCTAAGTCTGTCATAGCAAATTTGGATTTGAGAAGGGTAATGATCTCGTGTTTCAGTACATCAGATGAGGCAGTCAGAATAATATCATCTACATAGAGCAAAATGTATGCAGTGTCGTTACCTCGATGAAAAATAAAAAGTGAATTATCACTTTTGCTGCACATGAACCTGATCTGTATGATGTAAGTGGCAAAGCGCTTATACCAAGCCCTAGGGGCCTGTTTTAAGCCATATGGTGACTTTCGAAGATGACAGACATACTGAGGAGCCTCCAGATGCACAAAACCAGGCGGTTGATGCATATATACGATTTCTCTCAAATCACTATGTAAGAACACATTTTTTACATCAAGTTGATGAATCGGCCAGTTCTTTCCCATAGCTATGATCAAAACAATACGAATGGTGGTTGGTTTAACCACTGGACTAAAGGTCTTGCCATAATCAACTCTCTTTTATTGCCCCGTGCCATTTGCCACAAGTCTCGCCTTATGGCGTACAAGCTCACCACTATTTCTGAATTTGTGACGATATAGCCACATGCAACGAATCACATTCACCCATTCTGGTCTCGGGACAAGATCCCAAGTGCGTTGTGTAGTGAGCGCATTAAATTCCTCACGCATGGCCGCATTCCAATTCGGGTCAAGCTTGGATAATTTTGAGTTTTTAGGTATAGGGGAGATGGTCTGAGTGGATAGGTTAAAGTTGACTTTCGGTTTGAAAATCTCGTGCTGGACACGGGTTTCCATACGGTGGGTCAGAAGCGGGGCTGTTTGGGTTATGGGCAGTGGGGTGGTTACGGGCAATAGGCTTGGTAACACGGGAATAGTGGCAGGGGTGGGGCAGTGAACTCAGCGATGAGATAGGTGAGGCCGAGATAATAGAAGTGGGTGGGATGTTGGTCGATAGGATGAGGGGTAGTCGACGGGGGCTGGGGTAGTGACGGGACGAGCTGGGGCAGTGATGGGACAGGATGGGTGCCCCGATATATTATGTTTCTAATGAGAGAGAAAGTGTCTGGATCATCAAGGAAGCCATAATCAGTGACCTGCAACTTTTGGACATTTGCAAATGGGAAAACGTTCTCCTCGAATGTGGCATGGCGAGAGACTAGGATTTTATTTATGGACAAATCATAACATAAGTACCCCCTATGGTTTGACGGAAAACCTATTAAAATGGAAGGGGTAGTTCTAGGCGCTAATTTGTGAGGGGTCGTGGAGGCGAGATTCGGGTAGCATAGACACGCAAAAATCCAAAGGTGATCATAAGAGGGTATCCCACGAAAGTGAATTTTGGTTGAAGTTTTATTTTGAAGAGTTCGTGTTGGTAATATGTTAAGGAGGTATGCCGTCATATGTAAGGCGTATACCCAAAACAATGGGGGGATGGAATCATGGAAGAGCATAGTGTGAATCTTATCATTGATGGTGCGTAGGATTCTTTCGGCTTTACCATTTTGAGGTGAGGTATGGGGGAAAAAAAATCGAAACACCATGTCGTGATCCACAAAAAATTTATGAAAGGAAAGTTTGTCAAACTCTCGGCCGTTATCGCATTAAAACATTTTAATGGTCTTTTCAAATTGGGTTTTAACATATGCTTGAAATTCAAGAAAAATTGTGTAGACTTAGGACTTATATTTTAGAGGATACACAAAAAAAAAGTGAGAGAAATCATCCAAAAATACCAAATAATATTATGACCTAGTTTGCTAGTAATGAGAGATGTCCATAAATCCGCATGAATAATATCAAAAGGAGAAAAAGTAACACTCAAAGATGATTTAAACGGAAGTCGAACATGTTTCCCTGAAGGACAAGAATAGCAATTTTGGATAAATTTCCCATTATTACATTGAATGAAATTTTGACTTTTAAGAAAACTATAAACTGGTGCTCCCGGGTGCCCAAGTCTATTGTGTCAGGTTGATGGAGAGATTGCAACTAGAGAAGTATGTGGATGGACACGTACAACGGAATTAGATGAGAAATGATAGAGGTCCCCCACACTATTGCATCTCGTAAGAGGTGTTCCCGTATGTAGGCCCTTCACATAAAAACCAAAAGGGTCAAACTCAATAGATACGAAATTATCACAGGCAAATTTTCTAACATAGATTAAATTTTTAATGATGTTAGGAGCATATAAGATATTTTTTATGGAAAGGGGTGGGGGTGAGGTGGTGGTGTATGCGTGGTGCCATAACTTTGAATTGGAATGCAATTGTCATTTCTAACCAAAATAAATTGAGGATTGTGCAAATTAAATAGTCGAGGAAGATTACCAGAGGTGCGAGTGAGGTGGGATGTGATGCCTGTGTCCATGTACCAGGCATCGTCGGGCTACTATAGATTCATAGTGATGTAGACCTGGGCCAATTCGGTAGGGGTGAGTAGGCTGAAAGGTTGATGCTGTTGTTGGGCCGATGCAATATGGGACTGCTCCGTGTGGCCTGCTTGACGTTGACTTGGACAAGGGCCCAATATGCTGAGTTGTTGTCGTTGGCCAGCGTACTGGGCCGGCAACGTCGGGTATGGGCCTGGAGGGGTGACCTAGTTTTCGGAAATCGCCCAAGGCAGTGGGCTAGCCCAAGGTGATAGGTATAGGGCCTACTATGTTGGGCCAGTAGAATTGGATCGTCCTTCGTGACCCTTTCCTCTTCTGCCACGCCCGTTGCCGCGACCACGTCCCTTGCTGCCGCATCGGCCACCACGGTGGGGGTCCGTGAGGTGCGGAGGACCGACGGGTGTGTTGGTGGTTGGCGGTACGTCAACTGCCAATGCCTGTTGAGTGTGTTCATTTTGTTTGGTTCGTATGGTCTCCTCCAACAGCAAATGTGAACGAGCCTTGTTGAAGCTAGAGAGGGGATCAACTTGTTGGATCATCATTATAAGTGTATTGTACTCACCCTTCGGCAAACCATTGATAAGTTGTAAAACTATCTTTGTTTTGGAAATTGGAGTGCCAACATTAGACAATTGATCGACAACCAATTTTAGTTGTTTACAATAGTCTGACATATTGGCAAAGTTCTCAAGACGAGTGTTGTAGAATTGTTCCTCCAAATAGACGACACGTGTATGTTTGTTGTCTTGAAAGATTTCCTCTAGCTGTATCCACAATTCGTGAGACGTGGCACCTGTCTTCATAATTGTATGAAGAAAATCCTTGGATATGGTGTCATATATCCATTGTTTAACAATTGCATCTAGTTGCTTCCACGTCGGGTTGTCGATGTTGGGCGGCCAAGGCATGGCGATGTGATTAAGGACGTTGTATGCACAATTATGTAATTGAAATAATTCAACCCACGATGAGTATTGTCCATCCTCTTGATCAAGAATCAAAAGGATAAAGTTCTTGATATTTGTTACGGCGAAGATCGGATGAAATGAGTTAGGAGAGGAGGAGGGAGGAGGAGGATGTGTGAAGTCGGGGGTGGATGAGGAACCCACGGGAGATTAGGGAGTAGCCATGAATTGGCTGTTTTCGGTGGTTCAAGAGAGAACAAAAAAAATTTAGGGTTAAGGAAGGAGGGTTGCTGACGTCGGAAGCAAGGAAAGAGGGGGGTGCGGTGGAAAGTGTAGTAGAGAGAAGGTGTTTAGGGTTTGACTCTTGATACCACGTAGAATAGTGTGATTCTCCTTGATTGAAGTCTTCTCATTAATACAATATATATATATATATATATATATATATATATAGGTGTTTATAATTGTAATCCTAATTGAATGAGAATATTTACTTTACATAATTACACTAAAATAATAATTACAGAATATATGGAGAATATTTACATATTCTTATCAAATATATATGTGATTTAAAAATATTTTTACTAAATGACATGAGATGCACGTACGGTGCGCGTGATGCACGTTCAGCACACGAGATGCAAGTACAGCGCACAAGGTGCGCTGCATGCACGTGCAGCGCACGAGATGCGTGGTTGGCGCACTCAAAAGTTAATTTTATTAAATATAAAGTACTTGAAATCTCTTATTAAGATTTGACTTTAGGCCACCGATTATATTAAGCCACACATGCTCGGTCTTAACCACTTTATTAATGTACAATACTTGAGCCGCTTTTAGTAAATTCCCAATTACTCACAAGTTTACCAAATCTGAAAACTACTAAAGGTAGAGTAAATGAAAAGGTGTAAAGTGAGTTCCAGACGCCCTGTAGTTATCACAGACAAATCTTAAAAGCTGCATACCAAAAGGTGCAACTTTCGTCCCATATCGCTTTACGATTTTCACTGTTTTATCTTTGTACGCCTCATGACATTTAAAGTTTAATAATAGTATATTTTGACGTACATGTCCTATTTGTGCAGGTATGTAAATTAATGTGAATGCAGGTTTTACTTTTGGCATAAGATCCATTAATGTTGTGGTCAACATTATAATGCCAGGGACTTGAAAAAGAACCGAGGCTCTGGGACTTTTCCACTAGCGCAAGGGACAAATTGTTATGCTCGTGACTTAAGAGCTGATAAAAAGGAAAAATTGGCAGGCTTCTAGGCTAGCATGTCGTGAAAAATGGAGTGAACATGACGCTTTTAGACGAATTTCACATCGGAATGAGGGGGAAAAAATGACAAATCCGTGAGGTCTATTGGATCAAAGCGGACAATACGTATCATATGATTGTGTTGTGACGAATGTAGCATCAGAGAAGAAAGTGACAAGCTTTATAAGGCATAACATAAATTCACGCGCTCTTTGAGCTCGATGATGTCGTAGCCCAAGGGACAAATCTATCAAGTCTATTGAGCCAAAACCACTACGTGACATTGACTTGTGTCGTAACACAACCATTAGCAAACATTGTAAAATAAATAAGAACAACTAGCAATTGATGCTTAGCTTTAAGACCTTGAAACCAGAACACTCATTCATCAGAGTTTGCCTATGGCAATAAAAAGAAAAATACACAAGATGATCGTTTTGATTTTTCAAGTATCTGATTGTATAGGCATTAACAAAATATATATCTATTGTTAATATAAAATTTTCAGCTGCCAATACAAAATTCTAATTATATATGAAAAAAGTGCCGGTGTATGATAATACAAGCTTCCTCTCAAGAAATGAATTCTCCTACATGCTTCTATTTGATCCCATATTGCCCTACCAAATCTGGAACGCAATATGTACGGTGTGGAAGACCACCTAACTGAAGGGTTTTGTTGGGTACAAAGCACATAAGTAAGACATAGTGGAAGTTTAAAAGTTTTGTTTCTTACTTACCCCATAACATTTATGGTATGGTTATATGACAATTAAACTTATAACATAAAGCATAAACTTACAAGTTTGAATATCTGGTGTCTTTTTCTACTATAAAGTGCACACGCGGTTGCCCTTCCGATTGCAAGCTCCAAGCTTCAATGTATTTCTCTTTCGGAAAGCTAGGAAATCCGGCAGAGGTTCGAGAGAATATTTGATTCTAAGTCTCTAAGGCTTAGAATGATTTACAGAAAATTCGTGTATGAATAATGAAGGGAATCCCTCTATTTATAGTTGAAAATTAGGTCAAAACCGGATTAGGGCTTGACCTTAGGCCTAGCCCAAAAATCGATGCAGAGGCGTCGCGGCCCTAGGGTATGGGCGCCGCGGCGCTCGACGTGCTCCTGCACTGTCTCGATTTTTTTTCCGTGCATTCTTAAATAAATTCAAAATCCAATTTTGACTTAATCAAAATAATCATTAGTCATTTAAATATCTCGATGTCAAATCGAACATTTAATTACTCTCTCAATACATCCTTAGATCGAAATGGACAATCGATATAGTGTGACCATACATGCCTTCTCATATCGACATTAATCAAATTAAGGTCTACACGAAACTCCTAGACAGCGCCGGAAGACGAACTCAATATGTGAAGTACGTTTACACGAATCCAGTAAACTTAACCTTTATGTGGTAAGATAAAATCCTTTCATTCACGACACACCCGATCCAAATGTCTTAATCATTGTATCTCATCTATATTAGCTGACAACTAGACCATATTCTAAATATGTCTATTGCGTTGGCCAACGACTTAGTCAACCTAATATCACTGAGAATCCGAGTGTTCTCTCGAATATACATTTGAGGAATGAATTATAATCTTGGTTCAACTACCACCTTCAATCCACATCGTAATGTACCTAATACAAGTCGTATCTCAACCTATAAGGCATTTGAGCTTATGACGGGATCAAAGTACATTACTTTGTAGACAAGGAGCGTATTGACCTCAAGTCTAAGGACTTCTATCTCCCACACGATGATTATACTTTAGACAAGTATAACAAATAGTATATCAGCAGGGCATACCAATACTTCCAAAGTATCCATGTGTCCATTACGAGTAACTATTACTCGTAGCAGGTGAGACATACTACATCCTCTAAGGATGTGATGCAGACCACATGTCGATTTATCACATATCATCGATATCCCATTCTCGATGATCATTAGTCGAGGCTAGTTTAAGAGTTACGCTCTATCATCAATATCTCACTCTATTAATGACAACCTAAGCTCAAGGGATGCTCATTAATGAATAATTACAAATAATCAAATAATAATTCAATAATTGCAAATGCCAAAATATTAATTTCCATTAATAATAATACGAATGTGTATAAAGTACATTTGTCCTAATACAAATTATCTCTAGCACATAAATATACTTTCAATCTCCCACTTGGCCTAGAGTCAATCTCCAACATATCTAATGGCCATATTCTCAAAATGACCATTATGCTTGACTAAGCTTAATGGTTTAATGAATGCGTCAGCTAGATTATCGTTTGTGGGAACATAGTCTAATATAATCTCTTCAGTCTCCACCATCTCCCTGAGTGTGTGGTATTTCCTTGGTACATGCTTGTTTCTGTTGGTTGATCTTGGTTCCTTAGCTTACGCAATCGTACCAGTGTTGTCACAATAAACCGTTATTGGACAAGTGACAATTGGAACAACCCCTAGTTCCTTCAGGAACTTAGATATCGCAATAGCTTCCTTCCCAACTTCCGATCCAGCAATGTACTCAGCTTCTGTTGTCGAATCAGCAGTTGTAGCTTGCTTGGAACTTTTCCAACTCACTATTCCTCCATTGAAAATGAATGCATATCTAGACTGAGATTTGAAGTCATCAAGATCTGTCTGGAAGCTAGCATCAGTGTACCCAGTACATACCAGGCTTCTCTTGTCCACCATAGACTAAGAAATATTCTTTAGTTCGTCTAAGATACTTAAGAATACTCTTGACTGCTTTCCAGTGTTCTTCCCCAGAATTTTGCTGAAATTTGCAAGTCATACTAAGTGCATGGGCCACATCTGGCCTCGTACAGGTCATGGCATACATGATAGATCCTATAGGTGAAGTATATGGGATTCGTTTCATGCGTTCAAGTTCTGCAACAGTAGAATGACTATCCTTCTTTGATAACTTGATCCCTTGACCCATATGAAGATTTCCCTTCTTGGGATTTTCATAGAAAATCGTCTTAGCACTTTGTCTATGTATATGGACTATGACAGCCCTAACAATCTATTAGGTCTATCTCTATAGATCATAATTTCAAGAATGTAGCACGCTCCACCCAAGTCTAGGGATGGCAACAGATCGGATCTGGATCGGATCCTACTAGATCCAGATCCAGATCCATTTTTCATACATGGATCCAGATCTGAATCCAGATCCATCGGATCCATAAAAATTAGATCCAAATCCGGATCCACCGGGTCCACTGATCGGATCTGGATCCACATGTAAATTTTTTTGCCTTGCTAAGAATGTAACCTTACTAAGAATGTTTTTTTTGAACTGACAAACGATTTTTACTTAGCTAACAGTTTACTGTGTTTCAATTTTGAAATGTTCATATGAGATATTTTGTTCGTTGTCTCATTTTGATTGTGAGCTATTAATTGAAAATGTTGGACACTGACAATAGTTGTGGAAATAATAACTAGTATTTCCACAATGCAGAACTTTCATGTGCTTGGAATCTTCACAAATGAAGTGTATAATTTTAACTAGTCTATGGAGATGTTAGTCATTCACTAATATAACATTGATTTAATTATCGAAGTTACCTATTTATTTTTTAGTTTTTGAGTTAACGCGGGGATAAATTAAACTTATTTTGAGAATTAAACTTGCAAGGATGTGCTTGGCAATTTTAAGAAAATACTTATAAAATTACATTCTAGGTTATTAATATATTTAATAAAAAACGGATCCACGGATCGGATCTGGACCAAATACGGATCTCAAATACAAGATCCAGATCCTGATTCGATCCGGCATAAACGGATTCGGGTCCGATCCGAATCCGTCGGGTCCAAATTTTGAAGATCCATATCCTATAAAATGGATCTGGATCCACCGGATCCGGACCGGGTCCAGGATCCACTGCCATCTCTACCCAAGTCCTTCATCATGAAGGTGTTGGATAACTATTCCTTGACTGATTGCATGAGAGTCTTATTATCTCTCATTATCAATATGTCATCTACATATATAACAATGAAGACAATACTCACTTCCTTGCACTTACTATAAACGCAGGGATCTTCTTTGCTTCTAACAAAGTCAAACGATTTGACTGTTTTGTCAAAGTAAATATTCCAACTCCTTGAAGGTTACTTAAGCTCATAAATGGATTTTTGTAGATTGCATACAATATTTGGTTTGGACTCAAGTGAAAAACCCTCAGGTTGTTTCATATACACCTCCTTAACTAGATTACAATTGAGGAAAACAGTTTTGACGTCCATCTGCCAAATGTCATAGTCATAATATGCAGCTATTGTAAGCAAAATCTGAATGGAATTAATCTTAGCACCATGTGAAAAGGTTTCATCATAATCGATCACAGGCCGTTGATTATAACCTTTAGCCACCAATCTTTCTTTATAAGTCTGTACCTTGCCATATGCATCAATCTTCTTCTTGAAAACCCATTTGCATCCTATGGGTCTAACCCCTGTTGGCAAATCAACCAAGTTCCAAACTTGATTTATGTACATCGAGTCCATCTTAGATTTCATGGCTTCTTGCCATCTCTGCGAACCAATGTCCAACATAGCTTCGCTGTAGGTTGTAGGTTCATCGTCATCAACAATATCTATCTCATTGTGTGTTTCAACAAGAAGATTAAGTCTTCCAAGCGGACGATGAGTCCTAGTGGTCCTACGGAGTTTAATATTCTGCGTTTCAGTGTTTGTTGCATTCTGATTGTGAGAAGGTGATTGTGTGTTGGACAATCCATCACCTTGAGAGCTTTCAGAAATGTCATTTCATGTATTTATTTAATGGAATGATGTACAACCATTGTATCATTTTCTATTGGTTGTGTATGAGAGTCTTGCATTTCTGCACTATCTCTCACAGCACTCCCACTGGCTGAAGGGCGTACTTTAAGTACCCAATCTTCACCAGATACTCCCACTGAATCCTTGTTTAGGTCATTCGTCAAGGGTTCAACATCTGTGTCATCTTGTGGTTCTTGAATTTCTTCAAGTTCTATCTCTGTGAAGCTATGTTCCTTGTAGACATATTCTTCTTCAAGGAAAGTTGTGTTCCTGGAAACAACGACCTTATGTTCTCCAGGAAGATAGAAGTAGTATCCCTTAGTTTCCTTTGGATACCCCACAAATAATATTTCTCACTTTTAAATTCCAACTTGTCAGTAAGCATCTTCTTTACATAAGCAGGGCACCCCCAGGGTCGCATGTATTTAAGTGTTGGTTTCTTGCCGTTCCATATCTCATATGGAGTTTTTTCTACTGACTTTGAAGGAACCCTGTTCAGAATATAAATTGTACTTTGCAATGCATAGCCCTAACGGTATGTTGGCAGAATTGAGAAACTCATCATGGATCTAACCATATCTAATAGGGTTTGATTTTTCCTTTCAGCAACACCATTCATCTGTGGCGTTCCAGGAGGTGTCCCTTGTGATTTGACTCCATGAAACTTCAAATAATCCAGAAATTCTTTACTTAAGTATTCACCTTCTCGATCCGATCGAAGTGTCTTGATACTTGTTTCAAGTTGCTTCTCTACTTCTGACTTGTACTCCTTGAATTTCTCAAAGGCCTTGGACTTATGTTTCATAAGATACACATGCCCAAACCTTGTGAAATC
The DNA here is from genome assembly GCA_029783415.1 of Anisodus acutangulus. Classification (NCBI taxonomy): domain Eukaryota; kingdom Viridiplantae; phylum Streptophyta; class Magnoliopsida; order Solanales; family Solanaceae; genus Anisodus; species Anisodus acutangulus. Next base: position 27,991,950 of record CM056492.1, on the reverse strand, counting down.
GTCTGTAAATGTGATGAAGCCTCCCTTAGCTTGAGTTGAAAATGGTCCACATACATCAGTATAGACCAACTCAAACACCTCCTTGGCTCGCACACCTTTCCCAGAAAGTGGTTTATTGGTCATCTTTCCTCTAAAGCAAGATTCGCAGTTACCATAAGACTCCAAGTCAAATGATTCGAGGTAGTCTAACTTCTTCAATCTTGATATCCTTGATTCGTTGATATGACCAAGTCTGCAGTGCCATAAGTAGGTGGGGTTTCTTGGATTACTTATCTTAGCTCGTTTATTTTGCACATTGAAAATTTCACGACTACAGTTTATAATATACAATACATCCACAAGCGGAGCATTTCCACAAACAAAACCATTAAAATACAGTACATAACTGCCATTGACAATGAATGAAGAAAACCCCTCAATGTCTAACATTGGGATAGAAATGATATTTCTCGTTAATGAGGGAACAAAATAACAATTATTTAGTTCTAAACAAAAGCCTGAAGGTAAATCTAGTCTATAAGTTCCCACGCGTTCAACATCTACTCGTGCTCCATTTCCAATGCGCAGGTCTACCTCCCAAGGTCCAACCTTTCTGCTGTTAATTAGGCCCTGCACATTACTACAAACGTGCGATCCACAAGCGGTATCCAATACCCAGCAGTGGGAGTTACTTGTAGACATATTTATTTCAATTACAAATATACCTTGTCCAGTAGAGGTAGAAGCACCTAGTGCTTTGCCTCCTCTTGGAGCTGTGTAGTCCTTCTTTAGAACATGCGCTAGCACTTGTCCCCTTTCGTTCAACTTACATTTGAAAGAGTCTCTCAATATTTCATACTCCATTGTTTGAGACTGTTTTTCATAGAGACTCTTCAAGTGTTCTAGAATTTCGTTGGGGCCCATGTTTTCATGTTGCCTCTGTAACTCCATAATCATGAAAGAGAACATTATACATTTTGCCAAGGCAACATCGTTCAAACGTTTCTGATAAGCCACCTTGTCAAATAGGGCATACTCATCAGAGTTTTCAGCAGAGACTGTGGGGAATACTTTGTCTAACACATACTCAATTCTTTCTAGTTTTAACACCAATCGCATATTTCTTAACCAGTCAGAGTAATTTGATCCAGTCAACTTATTTGTCTCGACCAACATTTTCAGTGATAGATTCGACATTTTATACGATTGAAAAAACAAATAGACTTGAAATTAAACTCTAATATAATTTCTATTGAACACATTCGTTAACTAATTAACATGTCCTTTAGTTTAATTAGCCCTCACTATTTTAACATACACTTCGACCCTATGGAAGAATACGAACTCATATCAAATATGGTCATAATGGGCCATGATCCAGGTTCATGCTATCTCCGCGTTTACTGTGGCTGATAACTTCAATAGCACAACCTGGTAGGTCTCTAAACCAATTACAAATAATTTGTAACTCATCTTTGACCGAATATTCTAAACAATCGATCTGCGTCTCTCGGCTTGTCTGACACTGTGGCGCCATGACAGCCTAGCAAGTCAACCCCGTTATGCGACTGCAATTATATATATAAGTGAGTTTTGCCTTATAGAGCAAACACTGTGGTGTAAATACTCATGAAGGTTTATTACCCACTTCTACATTTAACATGCATATATGAAAGAGTCTGAGTCCTCGTAGACTTAGAGCAAATGTTGTGGCATAAATACTCATCTCGCCGAAAAGGATTTTGCACTACAATCAATTATAACGGACGACGCGTTCATTTCAAATGAGACTTGTATTAAAATTTTAGAGAACATTTTAATTCATGGTTTTAACAAGGTCAACTATTTTATGCTATATCCAATATGACATCTTATCATGCAAAGCTAATGCCACATATAGTTTGGGCCGTTAACCCAATATGCATGATATCTGATGGTTTAATCAAACATTGGGCGCCGCCTGCCCAGACAGTTATAGCGGACACTATTCCAGAAATGTAATTGACAAACATTTCGGCGCCTGTTGTCCAGTGAGTTCATGTTTTGAAAAGAAGCATTAGCGCTGTGGCACTCCACTATGGAGCCGCGGCAGCACCTTGAAACCCTAGCAAGCGCCGTGGCGCCCTACCATAGGGTCGCGACGCTCATGTCTTGACAAACATTTCTGTGTTAATTCTCAGAATCATTCGACCCCTAAATCCAATTTAGGGATCAAATCACAGGTCATTTATCATCACCCACTATTATCAATAACGCCCATATCGACCATCATCCGTTCTTACTCATTCTTAGCCGTACACCGTGCAATGAGCCGGACAACGCACTTTGGCTTAGTTCGAGTTAGAGCGGAATGACTTCCTCGAGTTAACGTAGAAGATAATTTAGGGTGATATCAAAAGGTCAACATTCGTTCAAGACATTTAGGATTTCAAGAAACCTCGTTTTAATCCAATTTTATATTTAACCCATATTATTATTCTATTTAATTGTTATGATAACCATTGAACCAGCCTGGACTCTTGATACCACTGAAGGATTTTGTTGGGTACAAAGCACATAAGTAAGGCACAATGGAATTTTAAAAGTTTTGTTTCTTACTTACCCCAACAACATTTCTGGTATGGTTATACAACAATTAAACTTGTAACATAAAGCATAAACTTACAAGTTTGAATATCTGGAGTCTTTTTCTACTATAAGGTGCACACGCGGTTGCTCTTCTGATTGCAAGCTCCACGCTTCAATGTATTTCTCTTTCGTAAAGCTAGAAAATCCGGCAGAGGTTCGAGAGAGTATTTGATTCTAAATCTCTAAGGCTTAGAATGATTTTCAGAATTGGTGTATGAATAATTAAGGGAATGCCTCTATTTATAGTTGAAAATTAGGTCAAAATGGGACTAGAGTTTGACCTTGGCATAGCCCAAAAATTGATGCAAAGGCCCCACGACCCTAGGGTATGGGCATCGCGGCGCTCTACGTGCTCCTGCACTGCGCCGGGGCCCTAGGATATGGGTGTCGCGGCGCTCGACGTGCTCCTGCACTGTCTCGATTTATTTTTCGTGCATTCTTAATTAAATCCCAAATCCAATTTTGACTTAATCAAAATAATCATTATTCATTTAAATATCTCGATTCCAAATCGAACATTTAATTACTCTCTCAATACATCCTTAGATCGAAATGGACAATCGACATAGTGTGACCCTACATGCCTTCTCATATCGACATTAATCAAATTAAGGTCTACGCGGAACTCCTAGACGGCGCCGGATGACGAACTCAATATGTGAAGTACGTTTACACGAATCCAGTAAACTTAACCTTTATGTGGTAAGATAAAATCCTTTCATTCACGATACACCCGATCAAGCTTAGGATTTGTCAAGTGTCTATCCAAATGGCTTAATAATTGTATCTCATCTATATTAGCTGACAACTAGACCATATTCTAAATATGTCTATTGTGTTGGCCAACCACTTAGTCAACCTAATATCACTGAGAATCCGAGTGTTCTCTCGAATATACATCCGAGGAATGAATCCTAATCTTGGCTCAACTACCACCTTCAATCCACATCGTAATATACCCAATACAAGCTGTATCTCAACCTATAAGTCATTTGAGCTTAGGACGGGATCAAAGTACATTACTTTGTAGACAGGGTGTGTATTGACATCAAGTCTAAGGACTTCTATCTCCCACATGCTGATCATACTTTAGACAAGTATAACAAATAATATATCAGTAGGGTATACCAATACTTCCAAAGTATCCATGTGTCATCATGAGTAACCATTACTCGTAGCATCTGAGACATACTACATCCTCTAAGGATGTGATGCAGACCACATGTCGACTTATCACATATCATCGATATCCCATTCTCGATGATCATTAGTCGAGGCTACTTTAAGAGTTACGATCTATCATCAATATCTCACTCTATTAATGACAACGTAAGCTAAAGGGATGCTCATTAATGAATAATTACAAACAATCAAATAATAATTCAATAATTGCAAATGCCAAAATATTAATCTCCATTAATAATAATACGAATGTGTATAAAGTACATTTATCCTAATATAGATTGTCTCTAGGACATAAATATACTTTCACTAACAACTCTACTCGTACTTGACTGATCGAAATACGTTCTGACAAAAATAGGGTTGCACGGAAACCAATGGACCCGAGCATGAGAAAGACACCATAGCAGATGCAAGCCATGTACCCGAAGAAGAATGAGATTTTCATGAAGCATGTCATATCGGAACGTGCATAATAGTAATACAAGAAGTATCCGTAGATGAACAACCCCAGTTGATCCAGCACAAAGGAAAGCCCTCTTAAGATAAATAACATATAAAAGTTAGGATTTCGCATCTTCGCCAACCATTTCAGTGTACTGCAATATGCAGAAAGATTATGAAAGTAACGAATATTAACAAGTGATTCTTGCATTTCACATTTTACTTAAGATAGGAAGAATAAAAAAGGTGAAGAAGCTATCGTACCTCCACAACCATTCGTGATCTTCAGCAGCAAGTTGGAAGTATGTCAATGCCACGGTTATAAAAGTGGTGACAATTAGCATGATAATATGGATCTTGGGCCTAACTCAACCCCAAAAGCTAGCTTGTATGGTGAGAATTGCCCAAATCCATATAATGAGTCCATGTTCTCATTCCATTTTCGATGTGGGACTCTTAACACTCCCCGCATGCCCAGACCTCGTTAACTGGAGCGAAGACAATATAATTTGGTGGCCCAACATCTGTGAACAAAGAATTGGAATGGGTCTGGCACTGATACCATATAAAGATATGGCACCTGGCCTAACTCAACCCCAAAAGCTAGCTTGTATGGTGAAGATTGACAAAGTCCATATAAGGAGTCCATATTCTCATTCCATTTTCGATGTGAGACTCTTAACAAATTGTATAAATCCTGTGACCCCAATAACTTGCAAATATGTTGTAAAGTTTAATATATATAGCACTAAAAGGAAAAAACCCAGCCATCGCCATCTGAGGCAAAGTTCCACGGTACCAAGGCAATGGTGGGATCTCTCTTGGATACTTTGAGGTAAGACAAGGAGCTTGGAACTCAGCGTTGCTGTTCTTTCCAGCTATCCCTCCCAAGACAAGCAAAGGTGATGTTACGAGAGTCCATATTAGAAAGATGACCACAATGGTACCAAAAGGCAGTGCAGTAGTGGCACTGTAGCCAATAGCAACGGAGTTGAGAAAGCAGAATGTGAGAAATAGGGGTCCACAAAACAAGCCCTCGGACAATATCAAGTTCCTGACCTGCAGGGCACAAACACCACCATCTTGTTATGTTGTTGCACTAAGTTCATTTTCAGTTGTTGTGCTTCGTTAGCTAAGACTGAAAGTATATTTATGTCCTAGAGACAATCTGTATTAGGAAAAATGTACTTTATACACATTCATATAATTATTAATGGAAATTAATATTTTGGCATTTGCAATTATTGAATTATTATTTGATTGTTTGTAATTATTCATTAATGTACATCTCTTGAGCTTACGTTGTCATTAATAGAGTGATATATTCATGATAGAGCGTAACTCTTAAAATAGCCTAGACTAATGATCATCGAGAATGGGATATCGATGATATGTGATAAATCGACATGTGGTCTGCAACACATCCTTAGAGGATGTAGTATGTCTCACCTGCTACGAGTAATGACTACTCGTGATGGACACACAGATACTTTGGAAGTATTGATATACCCTGTTGATATACTGTTTGTTATACTTGTCTAAAGTATGATCAGCATGTGGGAGATAGAAGTCCTTAGACTTGAGGTCAATACGCACCTTGTCTACAAAGTAATGTATTTTGATCCCGTCCTAAGCTCAAATGCCTTATAGGTTGAGATACAACTTGTATTGGGTACATTACGATGTGGATTAAAGGTAGTAGTTGAGCCAAGATTAGGATTCATTCCTCGAATGAATATTCGGGAGAACACTCGGATTCTCAGTGATATTAAGTTGACTAAGTCATTGGCCAACGCAATAGACATATTTAGTGTATGGTCTAGTTATCAACTAATATAGATGAGATACAATGATTAAGCCATTTGGATAGACTTGACAAATCCTAAGCTTGAAAAATTCGTGTAAATGTACTTCATATATTGAGTTCGTCTTCCGGCGCCGTCTAGGAGTTCCTCGTAGACCTTAATTTGATTAATGTCGATATGAGAAAGCATGTATGGTCACACTATGTCGATTGTCCGTTTCGATCTAAGAATATATTAAGAGAGTAATTAAATATTTGATTTGGAATCGAGATATTTAAATGAATAATGATTATTTTGATTAAGTCAAAATTAGATTTTGGATTTAATAAAGAATGCATGGAAAATAAATCGAGACAGTGCAGCAGCACGTCGAGCGCCGCGGTGCCCATACCCTAGGGCCGCGACGTTTCTGCATCGATCTTTGGGTAAGGCCCAATGTCAAACCCTAATCCGGTTTTGACCTAATTTTCAACTATAAATAGAGGCATTCCCTTCAATACTCATACAACAATTTTCTGAAAATCATTCTAAGCCTTGGAGACTTAGAATCAAATACTCTCTCGAACCTCAGCCGGATTTCCTAGCTTTCAGAAAGAGAAATACATTGAAGTTTAGAGCTTGTAATCGGAAGGGCAGTCGCGTGTGCACCTCACAGTTGATAAAGATTCCAGATAATTCTAACTTGTATGTGTATGCCTTATGTTTACAAGTTTAATTGTTGTATAACCATACCAGAAATGTTGTTGGGGTAAGTAAGAAATAAAAATTTTAAACTTCCGTTGTGCCTTACTTATGTGTTTTGAACCCAACAAAACCCTTCAGTGGTATCAAGAGCCCAGGCAGGATCAATAGTTATATAATAATTGAATAGAATAATAATATGAGTTAAACATAAAATTGGATTAAAATGAGGTTTCTTGAAATCCTACATGTCTTGAACGAATGTTGACCTTTTGATATCACCCTAAATTATCTTCTACGCTAACTCGAGGAAGTAATTCCGCTCTAACTCAAACTAAGCCAAAAGTGCATTGTTCGGTTCATTGCACGGTGCACGGCCAACAACGAGTAAGAACAAATGATGGTCGATATGGGCGTTATTGATAATGGTGGGTGATGATAAATGACATGTGATTTGATCCCTAAATTGGATTTAGGGCTCGAATGATTTTAAGAATCAACACATAAATGTTTGTCAGGACATAAGCGCCGCGACCCTATGGTAGGGCGCCGCAACGCTTGGTAGGGTTTCAAAGTGGCGTCGCGGTGCTAATGCTTCATTTCAAAAATATGGACTCACTGGACAACCGGCGTCGCGGCTCCATGGTGGAGCGTCGCGGCGCTAATGCATTTTTTCAGAAGCCGAAAGGCTACTACCCTAGTGGCGCCGCGACGCTAATGATTAGCGCCACGGCCCCACCTGTCCAGAAACAATTTTTTTTCCTGAGTTCAGAATGTTTAACCCATGATTATTATTATACAATATATTAATTGATAAGTATACTGTTTTATGTGCTAAATGTCAAAATAATTGTCATTTACATTTCTAAAATAGTGTCCGCTATAACTGTCTGGGCAGGCGGCGCCCAGTGTTTGATTAAACCATCTTATATCATGCATATTGGGTTGACGATTTCCAAACTATATGTGTCTTTAGTTTGCATGATGTTAAGATGTCATATTGGATATGACGTAAAAGAGTTGATCTTGGTTAGAACCCTGAATTAAAATGTTTCCCAAAATTTTGAATACAAGTCTAAAATAAAACGTGTCGTCTATTATAATTGTTAGAGTGCAAAATCCTTTTCGGCGATAGGAGTATTTATGCCAAAGCATTTGCTCTAAGTCTACGAGGACCCAGTCTCTCTCATAGATGTGTTTTAATGTAAAGGTAAATGATAAACTTTTGTGGGTATTTACACCAAAGTATTTGCTCACAAAGGCCAAATTTGCTTAGATACATAAACGCAGTCGTGTAATGGGGTTGACTTGCTTAGACAAATCTTAGCGCCAAAGTGTCGGACTAATCTAAGGACGCAAGATTAAATGTAATATTTGATCAACCAAAAGTTGCGAATAAGTTTTGCAATTGGTTTAGAACCTACCAAGATATGGTATTGAAGTTATCAGCCAAAGCAAACGCAGAGATAGCATATGCTTGGATATTGGCCCATTATGACCTCAATTAATATAGGTTTGTATTCTACCATGGGGTCGTAGAAATATGTTAAAATAGTGGGAGCTAATTAAACAAAAGACCTTGTTGATTAGCCTAAATAAATGTATAAAATAGGAAATAGATTTTGAGTTTGATTTCCGATCTATCTAATTCTTCAAATTATAAAAGATGTCGAGCTTGTTGTTGAAAATGTTGATTGAGATGAATAAACTTACTGGACCGAACTACCTTGACTGGCTAAGGAATTTGTAAACAGTATTGAGACAAGAGAAAATAGAATACGTGTTGGACACAGTGTTCCTAACAGTCCCTGCAACAGATTCTGACCAATATGCCTCTTTTGATAAAGATGCTTACCAGAAACATCTAGATGATGCCACTTCGGCGCAATGCGTAATGCTGTCTTCCATGTCTATGGAACTTCAGAGACAGCATGAGAACATGGCGCCCAATGAGATGCTCGAACACTTGAAGAGTCTTTATGGCTCTCAATCCCAGACAATGGAATATGAGTTGCTAATAGAACTCTTCAACTGTAAGCTCAATGAAGGGGGCCAGGTCTCACATCACGTGTTGAAGATGATAGGGTTGATAGAGAGGCTTGCTTAAATTGGAACGAAGCTTGAAAGAAATGTCGCTACCACACTCATCCTGAACTCTCTCCCTCATTCCTTTGAGAACTTCATACTGAATTTCAAGATGAATAGAACGAAGGCTACTCTACTAGAGCTGCACAACATGCTCAAGACCTTTGAGTCCTCCACTTCCAAAGGCAAAGTTGTGCTCATGGTGAGCTCTTCTAGTCAACCCAATCCGAAAGGTAAGAAATGGCAGAAGAAGAAGGGCAAGGCAATCGTTGCGCTCTCAACTATGAAGCCCAAGAGAGGTGTGAAGAAGAAGGTGAACGCGGCTAAGGATGAATGCTTTAACTGCCATAGGAAGGGGCATTGGAAAAAGGACTGCACGGCACCAAGAGGAGGAAAAGCACCAGGTGCTCCTGCCTTTGGTGGACAAGGTATGTACGTCATTGAAATAAATATGTCTATAAATAACTCTCATTCCTGGATATTGGATACCGCTTGTGGCTCACACATTTGTACAAATGTGCAGGGGCAAACTGATAGCAGGAAGGTTGGACCGAGAGAGGTAGACCTACGCGTTGGAAATAGAGCACGAGTGGATGCTGAGCGCGTAGGGACTTATAGATTAAATTTACCTTCCGGCTATCGCTTAGTGTTGAATGATTGTTTTTATGTTCCCTCGTTAACGAGAAATATTATTTCTATCCCAGTGTTGGACATGGAGGGCTTTTCCTCGTATATTTATAATGGCAGTCACGTACTGTCTTTTAATAATGTTATATATGGAACTGCTCCTTTTGTGGATGGATTATATACACTAAACTGTAGTCGAGAGATATTCAATGTACAAAATAAATGAGCCCAGATAAGTAATAGCAACTCTACCTACCTATGGCACTGCATACTTGATCATATCAACGAATCAAATATAGCAAGATTGAGGAAGTTAGACTACCTCAAACCATTTGACTTGGAGTCTTATGGTAACTGCGAATCTTGCTTGAGAGGAAAGATGACCAATAAACCACTTTCTAGGAAAGGTGTGCGAGCCAAGGAGGTGTTTGAGTTGGTTCATACTGATTTATGTGGGTCATTCTCGGCTCAAGCTAAAGGAGGCTTCCCATACTTCATCACTTTTACTGACGACTTCACAAGGTATGTATATGTGTATCTTATGAGACATAAATCCGAGGCCTTTGAGAAGTTCAAGGAGTACAAATCGGAAGTAGAGAAGCAACCTGCAACAAGTATCAAGACCCTTCGATCGGATCGAGGAGGTGAGTAGTTGAGCAAGGATTTTCTAGATTACTTAAAGTTGCATGGAGTCCAATCAGAATAGACACCTCCAGGAATGCCACAGATGAATGGTGTTGCCGAGAGGAGAAACCGAACCTTATTGTATATGGTTCGATCCATGATGAGCTCCTCAGCTCTACTGACATACCTTTGGGGACATGCTATACAAACCTCTATATAAATTCTGAACATGGTTCCCTCCAAGTCAGTAGAAAAGACACCCTATTAGATATGAAGTGGCAAGAAGCCAGCTCTTAAACATATGAGACCTTGGGGGTGCCCTGCATATGTTAAGAAGATGCTCACTGACAAGTTGGAATTTAAAAGTGAGAAATGTTACTTTGTAGGGTATCCAAAGGAAACTAAGTGATACTACTTCTATCTTCCTGGAGAACATAAGGTCATTGTTTAGGAACGCAACTTTCCTTGAAGAAGAATATGTCTACAAGGAACATAGCTGCACAGAGATAGAACTTGAAAAAATTCAAGAACCACAAGATAACACAGAAAATGAACCCTTGTCGAATGACCAAAACAAGGATTCAGTGGGAGTATCTGGTAATGATTTGGTACTTAGAGTACGCCCTTCAGCCAGTGGGAGTGCTGTGAGACATAGTGCAAAAATTCAAGTCTCTCATACACAACCAATGGAAGATGATACAATGGTTGTACCTCATTCCATTCAGGAAATACATGAAAATGACATTCCTAAAAGCTCTCAAGGTGATGGATTGTCCAACACACAAATACCTTCTCACAATCAGAATGCAACAAATACTGAAATACAGAATACTCAACTCCGTAGGACCACTAGGACTCATCATCTGCCTGAAAGACTTAATCTGCTTGTTGAAACATACAATGAGATAGATATTTTTGATGACGATGAACCTACAACCTACAGCGAAGCTATGTTAGACATTGATTCGCAATAAATGGAAAGAAGCCATGAAATCTGAGATGGACTCGATGTACATCAATCAAATTTGGAACTTGGTTGATTTGCCAACAAGGGTTAGACCCATATGATGCAAATGGGTCTTCAAGAAGAAGATTGATGCATATGACAAAGTACAGACTTATAAAGCAAGACTGGTGGCTAAAGGTTATAATCAACGGCATGTGATCGATTATGATGAAACTTTTTCACTTGTTGCTAAGATTAAGTCCATTCGGATTTTGCTTGCAGTAGCTGCATATTATGACTATGACATTTGGCAGATGGACGTCAAGACTGCTTTCCTCAATGGTAATATAGTTGAGGACGTGTATATGAAACAACCTGAGGGTTTTTCAATTGATTCCAAACCAAATGTTGTATGCAAGCTACAAAAGTCCATTTATGGGCTTAAGCAAGCCTCGAGGAGTTGGAACATTTGCTTTGACAAGGCTATCAAGTCATTTGATTTCGTTAGAAGCAAAGAGGATCCATGTGTTTATAGTAAACGCAAGGATGGATTATTGCCTTCATTATCATATATGTAGATGACATATTAATAATGGGAGACAATAAGACTCTCCTGCAGTCAGTCAATGAGTGGTTGTCCAGTACCTTCATGATGAAGGATTTAGGTGAAGCCTGCTACATTCTGGGGATTAGGATCTATAGAGATAGACCTAACAGATTGTTGGGGCTGTCACAGTCAGTCTACATAGACCTTGCTTAGACATTTTTCTATGGAAAATTCCAAGAAAGGCGGTCTACCTATGGAACAAGACATCAAGTTATATAAGAAGGATAGTCCTTCTAATACTATGAAACTTGAACGCATGAAAACGATCTCATATGCTTCGCTTATAGGATCGATAATGTTTGTTATGACATGTACTAGGCCAGATGTGGCCTTTGCATTTAGTATGACTTGCAAGTTCCAGCAGAATCATGGGGAAGAACACTGCAAAGCAGTCAAGAATATTCTTAAGTATCTTACACGAACTAAAGAATATTTCTTAGTCTATGGTGGACAAGAGAAGCTGGTATGTACTGGGTACATTGATGCTAGCTTCCAGATAGATGTTGATGACTACAAATCTCAATCAGGGTACACATTCATTTTTAATGGTGGAGCAGTAAGCTGGAAAAGTTCTAAACAAGCTAAAACTACTGATTCGACAACAGAAGTTGAGTACATTGTTGGATCGGAAGCTGGTAAAGAAGTTGTCGCGATATCTGAGTTCCTGAAGGAACTAGGGGTTGTTCCAAGTGCCACTTGTCCAATAACGGTTTATTGTGACAACACTGGTGCGATTGCGCAAGCTAAGGAACCAAGATCAACCAACAGAAACAACCATGTACCAAGGAAGTACCACATACTCAGAGAGATGCTGGAGACTGAAGAGATTAGATTAGACTATGTTCCCACAAATGATAATATGGCTTACCCATTCACTAAACCATTAAGCTTAGTCAAGCATAATGGTTATTTTGCGAATATGGGCATTAGATATGTTGGAGATTGGCTCTAGGCCAAGTGAGAGATTGAAAGTATATTTATGTCCTAGAGACAATTTGTATTAGGACAACTGTACTTTATATACATTCATATAATTATTAATGGAGATTAATATTTTGGCATTTGTAATTATTTAATTATTATTTGATTGTTTGTAATTATTCATTAATGTGCATCCCTTGAGCTTACGTTGTCATTAATAGAGTGAGATATTGATGATAGAGCGTAACTCTTAAAGTAGCCTCGACTAATGATCATCGAGAATGGGATATCGATGATATGTGATAAATCGACATGTGGTCTGCATCACATCCTTAGAGGATGTAGTATGTCTCACCTGCTACGAGTAATAGTTACTCGTGATGGACACATGGATACTTTGGAAGTATTGGTATACCCTGCTGATATACTATTTGTTATACTTGTCTAAAGTATGATCATCGTGTGGGAGATAGAAGTCCTTAGACTTGAGGTAAATACGCTCCTTGTCTACAAAGTAATGTACTTTGATCCCGTCATAAGCTCAAATGCCTTATAGGTTGAGATACGACTTGTATTACGTACATTACGATGTGGATTGAAGGTGGTAGTTGAGCCAAGATTATAATTCATTCCTCGGATGTATATTCGAGAGAACACTCGGATTCTCAGTGATATTAGGTTGACTAAGTCGTTGGCCAACGCAATAGACATATTTAGAATATGGTCTAGTTGTCAGCTAATATAGATGAGATACAATGATTAAGGCATTTGGATAGACACTTGACAAATCCTAAGCTTGATCGGTATGTCGTGAATGAAAGGATTTTATCTTACCACATAAGGATTAAGTTTACTGGATTCGTGTAAATGTACTTCATATATTGAGTTCATCTTCCGGCGTCATCTAGGAGTTCCGCGTAGACCTTAATTTGATTAATGTCGATATGAGAAGGCTTGTAGGGTCACACTATGTCGATTGTCCATTTCAATCTAAGGATATATTGAGAGAGTAATTAAATGTTCGACTTGAAATTGAGATATTTAAATGAATAATGATTATTTTGATTAAGTCAAAATTAGATTTTGGATTTAATTAAGAATGCACGGAAAATAAATCGAGACAGTGTAGGAGCACGTCGAGCGTCGCGACGCCCATACCCTAGGACCACGACGCTTCTGCATCAATTTTTGGGCCAGGCCCAAAGTCAAACCCTAATCCGATTTTGACCTAATTTTCAACTATAAATACAGGCATTCCCTTCATTATTCATACACCAATTTTCTGAAAACCATTCTAAGCCTTGGAGACTTAGAATCAAATACTCTCTCGAACCTCTGCCGGATTTACTAGCTTTCCGAAGGAGAAATACATTGAAGCTTAGAGTTTGCAATTGGAAGGGCAATCGCGTGTGTACCTCACAGTTGATAAAGATTCCAGATAATTCTAACTTGTAAGTGTATGCCTTATGTTTTCAAGTTTAATTATTGTATAACCATACCAGAAATGTTGTTGGGATAAGTAAAAAACAAAAATTTTAAACTTCCGCTATGCCTTACTTATGTGTTTTGAACCCAACAAAACCCTTCAAAGACATCAATGTTTTAATTTGATGAAATTAGGTGAATTATACTAACCCGTGGAACAGTTGTCTTAAAAGTTGTAACAGGTCTTGGCAATGACCAAGTGTATAACATAAATTTCAACTACTCGATGGATGAAGTTAAAATACTTTTCTCAATAAAAAGTCATCAGTCAAAATGTTTTCTGCACAAGGAATAGAGATATCAAGGCACCGAGTAGAAAGAAAAGAATGTCATATAAATTGGGACGGAGGGAGTACATCTTTCTACACTTCAGAGGAAAAAAGTATTGTCCTTCTTTCCCTATGGTTAGCAAAAGTAGCAAGGGGGCAGAGAGAGATCCCTTACGACACAAGTAAGGCCTTGGGGAACTAAATAAGCCCGTCTTGATGTATAACGCCTTCATTTTCCCCCAAAAAAGTGCTAGAGAAAAATGATTCTACGCAAATGGCAAGCAACGGTGACACAGTACTAATGATAGGAAAACCAATTATCAATGGAGCTTCATCCCCTTTTTGTGATTAATATACAATAATCAGAATTAGGGATGATTTTACTTTTAATTCTTATAAAAGTTCAGAATTAGGGGGTGATAAAATTAATCCTTCCTCCATTTCATTTTATATATGGCATTTGACTTGACAGAGTTTAAGGTGTTGATTTGACTTTTTAATATAATAGTGAATACTATTAATTTGATAGGAAAATAATCAAATCAAGCTTTAAAAGTTTAATTTGATGAAATTGAAATCTCAATGGAAATACTACAAAATGGAAATGTCAAAACATTTTGGCATGTCCCAAAAATAGAAAGATTGTCATATAAATTAAAACAGGAACTGTATCGATTCTAATGGAAAGAGGAAGTGTTAAGAGTCATGAAAACAAACCCAACTTGTCCCTTCTAGTTGGCAGTAGAAAGAGGATGCAGTATAGCCAGCAATCCCAGACGTGAGAGCATATATGACAACCAGTGTTGTGAATAGAGCTCCACGGTTGTAGGGATAGAAAACACTAACAAGTGCAAGAACGAAAATAAAGATGGTCCTGGAAATTGAGTGGGAAAGAGAGCATTAGAAACATGCAATCTTGAGATCACAAATTTTTTAGATAACATATACTACTTACAGTGTAAAAAGTTGGGTACCAGAACCAAGTGCTGCAGCCAGTAAAGATTGTACTTCGGGTACCTAAAAACATTACCATGAATGTATTTCCTGTTGGTACTCTATTGTACTTTATAAAGCAGTACGGAAAGTAAATAACTATTACAAGTGTTCGAAAGGATAAATAAATGGTCAATCTTCAAAACTGCCGCAAGCTTGTTGTGTGTTGAATCTTGATAACCTGAAATCAAGAAACAACTAAATCTAGATGGTTACAACGTTGTGTGTTGAGTCGAGTGATTGCCCTCTGTCCTTAAGACAAGATTGCCCCATATATATGTTTTTATGTTAGCGGGCAATAGTCTCCCAAGATAAAACAACACTTTAATCTCAACGCTACAAAGCCAATAGGTTAAGCCTAACGAAGAAAACAAATATGAATCGACTTGCTGAAGATATGGAAAAGGAAGGAAGAGTTTCTGTTTACACTTCTCTTTTGTTTCTGTGTATATAGTGTGTCTTAGTTGTGTATATCTTGTGTATATCACACTGTATTTCGTCACTGTTTTGTAGTGGTTTTCTTTATTGTTTTGTGTTGCTTTTGTTCACTGTTTTGTGCTGAATTTCAGTCACGTATGTGTGCTATATTGCTCTCACAAATTGAGCCAAATGAGGCATCAATATATAGCAAGGAGGAGGGCTGCCCAACAGCCACAAACAAGGTTGTTAATAGCCATTAGTGAGGGATGTTAATGGCCATTAGGAGGCAGATTAATGGGTGGTTTATGGGCTGTTCATGGCCATTGAAGAAGGGCTGATAATGGAGGAGTTAATCAGCCAAGTAATGGCTGATTGATTAATGCCTCAAAAAATAGGTCCAACGGTAGGCAGAAAGTTTTCTGCCTTCCGTCACCCCAAAATCAACTTTCCAGAAATTCTGGAGACCAAACTATAAATATTAAGCAATTTGGGGTCCAAAAAGATAATATCAGAAAGTCCCCACAGCCCACAGCCCACGACCCGAGACCGAGACCGGACCGGATGGGCGGCGGCGGCCCTCGTGGGCTTAGCCTTGAACCCAAACACATCAAGGTCCTCCCTCCTTTAAACACAGGGGATACACATTGGGGTCCCAAACCCTTTACCATATTAGAGATTTATATAGAGAGCAATTCTTCATTTTCCCACCGATGTGGTAGATTTGTCCCACGCCATATTTTCATGCCTCAAACACCTTACTTCGTGGATCAATACCTTTTTCATTTCTCAACGAAATTTGACGATTCTTGGCCCTACGGTCATCTACTCACTTCGTAGATCATGCATGTGCGAAGAGACAAAGCCTCCAACATGCGGAACACTAGTGTTTAATTCATCAAATATGGGTGGACGCATCTCCCCGCCAAAGGCAAATTTCCAACAATTCCCTCTATGAAAGAGAGATTTTGGCACACATACAAGGTGCCTACATTTCAGCAATCTTTCATCAAAAAGATATTGCATCAGGAGAGGTAGCTTTCGCTTTGAACCTTCCCTAGTTGAATACCATCGGACTTACTTACTGTGCGGTGAATGTGATGTCTTGAACTATCAGTGTTTTGTGTAAGCCAAGACAATGATATCAACACAATAACTCTTCTTATTCGTTTTCCCTCTTACGTTTTTTTCCGTTGTGGCCGTGGACACACTTGGATTCTTAAGTGCATTCATTTGAGGCGGCCTTCCTCGTACTTAAATAGGTGATCTCCTACAAGGTATCCTGCTATACCCCACTTCACAAGTGTAAGGAATCATTAAAAGTTTCCCCAACCTTAACCTCAACCATTTGAGGATCGTTTAAAGGTTTGGAAGCTTAGCCTTTACCCACCATGCAGGTATCACTTTAATATCTATCGCGGGAACAACTTTGGATTCATGTTTCCGTACAGAAATCATCATCCGAAGTGCTTCATGCTTCCACCGAAGCGCTCAACTGAACCTTTTTCCGCTTAGTTTTCCCATTGAACCAAATTCTTGGGATCTCCAATCAGTATGGTTGGGTTTCCACCACAAAGGTTCGTATTGTTTGGGTTTTAAGCTCATTCCCTTAGACAGGCAGAACACTTGATCTCCAGGTAGTCCCTTAGTTAGTAAACAAGGAAGTGATACCCGTGATGATCAACTGCCATACGGTCTTATGTCTCCGACAGATCCTGACAGATATGTCCAGACGCCGTCATCCGTTTCCTTTCTGAAGCCGACCGGCTAGCCACAATGTATAACTGCTGAAGGCACGAGTTTCTCCCAATAAGGGACATCCTCTAAGGAGTCATGAAGTTACTCAACTTCTTTCATGCTTTGTATAAAGCGATAAACTCCGATCTCATCATGAATCGGTCGATGCAAGTTTTCTTAGAGGATTTTCCAAGACCCACCATACACATTTACTTATGGCTTTGGTGTTCTTCATATCTGATGTCCAGTTTGCATCACTTTGTTCTCCTAGAACCGCTGGACATCCAGAATACCATAATCCGTAGATAAGCGAATAATTCAGATATCGTCATATCCGACTTAACGCCTTCTATTGATCATGTATTAAAATTATCAGTGAACCTGAGTTCAACTGATCTGTTTGTCGGCCGATACCAGGTCGGTTGTAGTGTGTACAATACATTGAACTACACGTGACCTGTGTATATCGCTCCTTGTCCATGGGTGCACCATGATTCCAATCAGTTCTATGATTCATATCCATTGGTGGCTTCAACGAGACTGTCAACTATCGATCAGTCCGTTAGATGTCTTAGAAATCCAATTCCTAAGATATCATCTGTGATACCCATATCTTTCATATCTAAACTTTATTTCAATATGACTTTTACTTTCAGACTGTTGATTCTCCAAATGTTGGCTTTCTAACTTCAGAGTCAATATTTTTGTGGTCAGATTCATTATTTATGTTTTATCTGAAACTTTCAGGACCAAAATGTAAACATTTCAGGGACCAAAATAAAAGTTCAGGAAGAAGCCCAACAGTCCAGCAAACCAACTCTGATCCTCTTCTTTCAACTCTCCGGTTGGGAAGGTTGTTTCAACATCCATGTCACGCAAGACTGCAATGGCCCAGGATGTTAAGCTACTCCCAGGGGAGCACATGTACAAATAGCCGAGGCTTTAAACTCGTCAGTAAATCCATCTACTTTGTACTCACATTTGAGTATCCTTTTTCCACAACCCAAAGGTTCTTTTCCCGGAGGAAGATCAACCATTACGCAAGTATGGTTCTAAATGTTGGAATCTATTTCTCTCTTTGTAGCTTCTTTCCAATGCAGCGCTTTTGAAGATGATAATTATTTGTTAATTTTCCATGGTTCATTCTCAACCATTTAAGCTATAAGGACTGGAACAAGTCTTTGTCCCCTTCTTTGCTCCGTCTTGGTTCCACATCTAGAATCCCTGCGTTCTGCAGATCTGGAATATTAAGTTCCGGATAGCCAACAACTTTCGAGTCCTGTAGATACGGAACGTCTAGTTTCGGACAGTCAGGCCCTCACGGGTTCTTGTTAACCTTGAGCAATTACTCCTTTTTCCTTTTCAAGGAAAGTTATCTTCTAAGAATTCAGCATTCTTTGACGCCAAGAGGCGATAAGCACTACTGTTATTTGCAGATCCAGTGGATATGCAATCTACAGTCTTAGGTACAACTTGACCTATTTCGGTATTCCAACTTTTACCAAGCTACCCCACATAATTTGGGCGTATGACTTTGCGCTTGGCTAACACCGTTGGACTGAGGTGAGAAATGAACAGTCGTTTAATGAACGATGCTTCACCTTCTCCCCCTCTATCACTACGAATTCCTCAATTCGTAGGTTTAGTTGATTTTCAACTTCTGCTTTGTAGCGCTTATCCGCTTCAACAACTTCATCTTTGCTTTTCAGCAAACAAAGGATTATATACGTTGTACCATCATCAATGAAGGTCACAAAGTACTTGGCTCCCCCCTCTATTTTGTATAACATTTAAATCACCCATAAAGGTGTGACTAAGTTCTAGAGGAGCGGTGCTTCTTTCGCTATTCCCTTGACGGAATTTGGAAAGGTGATTTTGCCTCGTCGTCTACCTCACATTCATTTTGAGGGTTTATGTCGACAGTGGGCAACAATCTCAACATCGTTAGCTTTTGAATGACTTTCTATTTAACGTGTCTTAATTCTATGATGACATAGATGCACGGATTACAAATATATCATTCATTTGGCTACAGACATACTGTACCATTCTTAGTTATTATAGACCTGTTGGAGTAGTCTCAAACCAACTTGACCAACAACATCCCTTAAACCAAGTTTGGGACATGTATCACCTCATCTTAGAGTGATCTCATTCCCTGAAGTCCTATTGAGGACAACCTCTCCAACCCCTTCTACTTTAGAGGTGGCGTTGCTTCACATGAACACCATCTTGCCCGTGGTTAAGGCGTAACCGGATCATATGTGATCTGGATACTCTTGCCCACTCCAGTTCCTTTGGCAGACTGAGTGTCCAATTTCTTTTCTGCCTTTCTTTAGGCCTTCAGATCATTTAAGACCTGGAAACTCTGGCCCACCTTACTAGGTGTCCATTACTTTTCTATGAAATGAATTCTGGCCCCACTCCAGTCGCCCGTAAGCTTTGTATGACTGAGTGTCCAATATCATCATATCAAAGGAATTTTGGCCCACTCCAGTCGCCCGGAGGCTTTGTATGACTAAGTGTCCAATATCATCCTATGAAGGATCTTCTGCCAAATAGTATGACAGGCTCAACGTCTTTAGCTTTTAGACTTCTTCAGTTATGATTGGTGCCCAGATAATTCTTGGCCCTTACTTAAGAGTGGTAACAGTTTTCGCACAGTTAGTGGATCTTTCTCCCTCATATGATTGGTGCCCAGATAATTCTGGGACAGATATAGGCCTTCTGCTGCAAGATAGAAACACATCTTCAGCCTTCTCCTCTTGTCCCAGTTGACCTCCTCAGTCTCTCTTTGTAGCTTCTTTCCAAAGCAACGCTTTTGGAGATGACAATTATTTGTTAATTGTCCATGGTTCATTCTCAACCATTCAAGCTAGAAGGACTGAAACAAGTCTTTGTCCCCTTCTTTGCTCCGTCTTGGTTCCACATCTAGAATTCCTGAGTTCTGCAGATCTAGAATATTAAGTTCCGGATAGCCAGCAACTTTCGAGTCCTGTAGATACGGAACGTCTAGTTCCGGACAGTCAGGCCCTCGCGGATTCTTGTTAACCTTGAGCAATTACTCCTTTTTCCTTTTTAAGAAAAGTTATCTTCTAAGAATTCAACATTCTTTGACACCAAGAGGCGATAAGCACTACTGTTATTTGCAGATCCAGTGCATATGCAATCTACAGTCTTAGGTACAACTTGACCTGTTTCGGTATTCCAACTTTTACCAAGCCACCCCACATAATTTGGGCGTATGACTTTGCGCTTGGCTAACGCCGTTGGACTGAGGTGAGAAATGAACAGTCGTTTAATGAACGATGCTTCACCTTCTCCCCCTCTATCACTACGAATTCCTCAATCCAAAAAGATAATATCAGAAAGTCCCCGCACCCCGCACCAGACGGGCGGCGGCGGCGCGCGCGTGGGCTTAGCCCTGAACCCAAGCACATCTAGGTCCTCCCTCCTTTAAACACATGGGATACCCCTTGGGGTCCCAAACCCTTTACCATATTAGAGACTTATATAGATAACAATTCTTCCTTTTCCCACCGATGTGGTGGATTTGTCCCACACCATATTTCCATGCCTCAAACACCTTACTTCGTGGACCAATATCTCTTTCATTTCTCAACGAAATTTGACGATTCTTGGCCCTACGGTCATTTACTCACTTCGTAGATCATGCATGTGCGAAGAGACAAAGCCTCCAACATGCGGAATACTAGTGTTTAATTCATCAAAGATGGGTGGACGCATTTCCCCGCCAAAGGCAAATTTCCAACATTTCCACCTAGTTTCTTCTTTAGTCATCGGCTGCCTCCTCATCATGTGTATACCATGAATATTGATTAAGAAATAATTTACATACATACATAGGCAAACCAACCTTATTAACTAAATTAACACTTACTTGACAAAGTCATTCTTAAGGACGCGCATAAGAATTGTGGCAAGAAAACCAGTTAAGAGAAGAACTGTCACACAGGAGTTGATAATTGAGAACCAATGGATTTCCAAGTGATGTGGCAATGATGAAGACTGAGTATTTTTCCATCCTCTTCGCAAAAGGAGTAGTTGTCTCCTTCCATTTCACAGAGTACATGAAGTCAACATCTACTTCCTTGTCCTCTGTGATTTCTACAAGAGCATTAGGATCAGTTCGTGCATTGATCTCAACCACACGATCATTGTTGTAAAATATTTCTACTCGCTAGGATCAGGTTTTCCATCCTTATGGACTTTCCCTAAGAAACCCCAAAATGGGCAAGTCATCATAATACATTTGAAAGTAATAGTCCTTCGCAACGGCACTGCGGAATTGAGAAACTTCTTCCTTGGATAACTTCTTTTTTTCACACTATTTCTGAATCCTTGTCATACATAAAGTCAACCTTGTAAGGAGCACTGACCAATCGATCACCATTCACGACTTCCCCAAGAGCCCTAACAACTTATGTAAACAATTGGGAGGAATTTGACTGTGTCCATCTTGCCTAACATACTATTATCTGCATTTTCTCTCATTTTCTCTTCTTCGATTATACTTGAGTTTACTCAAGCATCCATGTATGTAGACACTCTTTTGTTCTTTCTCTTCCTCGTATAATATAAATGCCAACATAAAGAAAGTAATTTTTTGAAGTCCTCTAACTACTTATGTAGCACTTCGTTACTAAAATTCCATTAGAATGCCAAATAGAGCAAACCATCACATTTGTTGTAGATCAATCTAACGCAAAAGTAGGCAGTGACTGCTCTTTTCTTAAGTTTCTACGTATCAATCTTCATGAAGAGTCAAAAAGCACTCATACATCAACAGACATACATACTGAGAAATATATAACTATTTGACTTATATGTACTGAGAAGTCAACTCAGCGAACCAGAGAGATTTTCAATACAAACTCCCCCAAATTCATTTCTCCCGCCAGTGTCACCCAAAATGCCATTTTCCCCTCGTCTTTGCTTCTCTCCCTCGTCATCAATAGGGATGGCAGGTGGATATAATTTTACGTATTCCGCTCCGCATCGCACCCGCCCTATTTGGAGCGGGTATGGGTATAACTTTGGCGGGTATTAGACGGGTATGTGTATTGAAAATGTACCCGCCACGGGTAGGTGGTAGATTTGCAGGTACACCCGCCTGATACCCACCTACCCGCCCCATAAGCCAATAATATTAGACTAGTAGTCCGTATTCCGTAAGCCCATCCATAAGCCCAATACCCTTAATTAATAAGTGAGTACTACTACTAGGGTTTACTCATTTCTTCAGCAATCAGCAGCAGTGCAACACAACACTCTGTCTCTCTCTCTTAAGTCTTAACCCTTACACCCCAAAAGGCCAAAACCCATCATCGGCATCAGTCCATCGACCATCAGTCCATCACCATCGACCATCGACCTTATTTCCCCCAAACCCATCGGCCATCGACTATCAGTCCATCAACATCGACAATCGGCCTTATTTCCCCCAAACCCATCGGCCATCGACCGTCGACCATCGACCATCGACCATCGACCAGCCCTTATTTCCCCCAAACCCGTCGGCCATTAGTTTGATGCATCCAAACCCATTGGTCATTAGTTCGCTGCACCCAAACTCATCAGCCATTAGTTCGCTCCGCCTCAGTTTGCTACACCCAAAAAAGGTCAGTCTATCAAAAAAAATTAAACATTTTCCCTTATATTTTGTTCACTGTCGAAGCATGATAAACTAGTCAGACCATTAATAAGAAATATGTGTTAGGTCTCATTTGATAAACTAATAATATTTTCCTATTTATTGATGGTAAAAATGCATTAACATTTTGGTCATACTTGATCTTTGAAGTTGTTTGAACGAGAGATAGGACTATGTGTTTTGTATGCTCACTGGGAAAATCCATCCCTTTTGTTTCTCTATTTGAAGTTGGCTGGAGTAGTATGTATTGCACAACCATTACTATTACTGATTACTGATTAATGTTCTGCCTCAAACAAATTTATGGATTGATTAATGATTAGTGTTAGATGAACTATAGGATTGATTACTGATTACTGATTAGTGTTCTGCCTCAAATAAATTTATGGATTGATTACTGATTATAAATTTATGGATTGATTACTGATTACTGATCCTATGGACTGATTACTGATTATTGTTCTGCCTCAAACAAACTTAACATTTTTCAATGTTGTCCTAATCTGTATATATGTAATTGCATAGCTAAGAATGACAAGCAAGGGTAATGCCACTACTATGTCTTCCTCAAAACCATCAGATCCTTCTAGGACAAGTTGTACTCCGAATACAATGGAAAAAGGTAAAGAAATTGAAGAGAGCCAAGAGCAAACTAATTCTGCAGATACTTTTGTTTTGCCCCGAACCAGGAGACATACATCAGAAGCTTGGGATAATTTTACAAGGAAACGAGTAGGGGAAGAAATAAAAGCGGAGTGCAACCATTGTTTGAAGCAACTTGCTGGAGGACCGAGAGCTGGAACAAGTCACTTGAAAGAGCATGCAAGTAAATGTCCAAAAAAGAAATGCATGAATCTCCGACAAACAAGGATGTTTGGTACACTTGCTAGCCCTTGTGATACGAATGAGACGCTGACATTGTCCCGTATGAGTTCCGCCAAGATAATGCGAGACAAGACTTAACAGAAATGATTATTCTCCATGAATACCTACTAAGCATGGTTAAGCATTATCGCTTTAGAAAGTACTCTAATACTCTTCAATCAGGTTTCAAGGTTCCCTGCCGCAACAAAAAAAAATAGACATTCTCCAACGACACAATGTCGAAAAAGAGAGTATAAGTGCTTTGTTAAGGAATGTCAAAGGAATGGTTGCTTTGACTACCGACATGCGGACTGCAAACTATAAAAAAAGGATACATACGGGGGAGGGGTACCCGCA
The DNA here is from genome assembly GCA_029783415.1 of Anisodus acutangulus. Taxonomy (NCBI): domain Eukaryota; kingdom Viridiplantae; phylum Streptophyta; class Magnoliopsida; order Solanales; family Solanaceae; genus Anisodus; species Anisodus acutangulus. The sequence continues at coordinate 27,967,625 of CM056492.1, read as the reverse complement.
CCCGCCCCGCCCAATTTCTATCCCTAGTCATCAATTGTGAAGTCCACAACTGTCAGCAACAAGCATCAAAACATAAATAAATCATTATCGATTCACTTTTCTTTTTCGTTCATTATATCTGAAAACAGCATCTGGCAAGGATGCGTACGGCCCTTCCCGGACCCGCGCATAGCGGGAGCATAGTGCATCGGATTGTCCTTTTTTTTTATATCTGGTTTTGATAGACATGACAGACATCAAAACTCTTTATCGATTTTTTTTCTAGTAAATAATGGATCCCCAAAAGATATCTTGTAGGGTGAAGATTGTCCAAGTCCATATAAAGAGTCTATGTTCTCATTTCATTTTCGATATGGGACTCTTAACACTCCCCGCACACACATACCTCGTTAACTGGAGCGGGGACAATATAAGTTGGGGGCCTAACATCGACAAATGAATAATTTGAATGTTTCTGGCTCTGATACCATGTAAAAAATGGATCTTGGACCTAACTCAACTCCAAAAGCTAGCTTGTAAGGTGAAGATTGTCCAAGTTCATATAAGTAGTCCATATTCCCATTTCATATCTGATGTGGGACTCTTAACATTTCTCAATTATTATTATAACGTTTTCTATCATAAAAATCAGATTTTCGAATAAACCCATCAATTTCTATTAAAAAATGACCGCATAAGAGGCTCGAGGCTTGTTTAGCAAATATGAATTTTTTTACTATACAAATATTCTAATCCTAAAATATCAAAAACATTAATTTTTTTATTTAAAAAGAATACTTTTTAAAAAAAATCTACTTTAAAGCTAAAAATAACTTTGTTATAATGCATTTATGTCCATCCTTGAAATATCAAAGAAGAGCCATTGCTCACACCAAGGCTGTATAGAGAATGGCATTTAGGGGTGATGCATAGGGAGGGGGAAATTTGTATTGAAATGACAAAAAGACACCTATTTTTAATGAGATGGCAAAAATAGGTAAGGGGATATTTTTACTACAGAGGCAAGCAAGTTCACATTCTACAAATTGATTTAGGAAATGAAAAATCATTCCAAAAATCTAATCCGAGTATAAAGAAATCCTCCCTCCTGTTGTAATTAAAGCTCCACCTTCCTTTCACTTAAACACTGTCCACATCCCTTTAACGAAATTAAAGGTCTATTGTATATAAGAAACATCTCCATCGGCTATCAAACATGAATACTGAAAAGGGAAAAAAGGAGTGAAACGGAAAAAGATGAGAGAAACCAAATATAAAGATTCGACTTTGCAAAAAAGTGATAGCTATCATGAATCAATATTTTCGCGAATTAGTGTCATCTCTGTAAAATATATATATATCAAGAACAGAGCCGTTCCTGGGGCGGTCGAAGCGGCGCCGCCGCACAGGGGCCCCGGCCGCTGGGGCCTCCGCCCCAGAATTTTTATTTTTATTTTATTGGTTTCAAATATTAAGATATGTACTATAAATGTCTCCAATCTTATCAGTTAGAGCTGTAGCCTAGCCATTGAGGGCTCCCTTCAAAAGTCCTTCCTAGTGAGAGGTCGCGTGCTTGAATCTAGTGAGCAGCGAAAAACTTTTTTTAAACACAATTAGATTTGGCCCCAAGTCCAACCAGTCGGCCCAAATCCCAAAAAATGACCTCTTTTTGTTTCTCGCACCAAGCCCTTAAAAGTATAGAAACGGTTTTTGTTTCTCGCATCAGGCCCTTAAAAGTATAGGAATGGCTCAAGCATTAGCAAAGTTCCAAACATACAGGTCTTGAGAAGTCGACAATGTGTAAATATTTAATCTTTTGATACCCGAGTGAACACCTCTAAACCAAAATAGATAGATCAAGAAGTAAACTCTTCATTAATATTTTTGAAATGTTTACAAATTGTCACCTTATTTAGACAATATATTGCATTATATCTCATCGTATCACATTCTGTTTTGTGAGATAAGAAAATCATCATAATTACCTCGGTGTAGGTCCGAAATAATTCTTTGAATCTTTTCTTTGTTAACAAACTATTATTAAGGATTCATTTCTAAGCAAAAATGACTTTAAATCCCACAACAGAAAGATAAAAAGAACTAAAATTAGTATCATTATGAAACTATAGACTGAATATGCTTCCTTCCTTACCGAAATTACTTCAGTAACTTCATTTTATAATTCTCTTTACCATATTCACTCTAAATAACCTTAATTTGATAATGTTTTTCCAATTTGTAAGCAATCATAACAACAAACATCAATTCCAGCGTCAATCATTCAACAAACAAATAAAGCTATAGTAATAAATTCAAACATCATAAATCATGGCCCATAAAATAAAACAACAGGAACAATATACAAACGCTCACCACTAAAGCAAGAAACAACAAATTGCAAAACTAAAAAACACAAGTATCATTGTGTAAGTCAAATGCTATAGCAAAAAAACACACTAAAAAAATAAGAACAATTCAAATGAGAGAGACCTTACAAAGAGAGTCAGACTGAGTGATTCGGATAGTTCTGACATAACTTCATCTTCTCTATTTAATACCCTAATGACGCCATTTCTCCTACACTCCAAACTCGCACTAATTGTGAGAGACTTTTCAGAAGATTAGAAATAATAAAAAGCACAAAAATTCTCTTAAAAAGAAGATACCTGATTAAACAATAAAACTAACATGCAGCAATAAAATCAAATCCTCTAATACAAGAAAGAAAAAAGAGAATCCACAGAAATTGAAGACAGTTGTCACCAAGTTAAAACACGTGTAACAAAAAGGAGGAACACGAGAGATCTAGCTGTAAATCAAAGTACAAATACCAAAATGGCCATGAAAACTTCAGACACTTATTAAAAAGTAAAATTTAAAGCCGTTATAAAAATTAATAAATTTTAAATTCTGAATTCAAGTAACTAAAAGAAAATATGTGTTAGAAATAATAAACCATTTTTTTTTACATTTGAAGTCTAAACTCCATCGGACCTTCAAAATACATTAGTACTAAAACACTCAAAAAAAATAAACAACAAAAACAAAGCAAAAAAAAAAGCCCAAGAACTCAAATGAAAAATCTGTTGGAAATTTACCTTTGGCGGGGAGATGTGTCCACCCATCTTTGATGAATTAAAAAGTAGTGTTTCGCATGTTGGAGACCTTGTCTCTTCGCACATGCATGATCTACGAAGTGAGTAGATGACCATAGGGCCAAGAATCGTCAAATTTCATTGAGAAATGAAAGAGATATTGGTCCACGAAGTAAGGTGTTTGAGGCATGAAAATGTGGTGTGGGACAAATCTACCACATCGGTGGGAATAGGAAGAATTGCTCTCTATATAAGTCTCTAATTGGTAAAGGATTTGGGACCCCAAGGGGTATCTCATGTGTTTAAAGGAGGGAGGACCTAGATGTGCTTGAGTTCAAGGCTAAGCCCACACGCGCGCCGCCGCCCGCCCGTCCCTTTCGGTCCGGTCTCGGGTCATGGACTGTGGGCTGTGGGCTGTGGGGACTTTCTGATATTATCTTTTTGGACCAGAGAACTTTGATGCCAGATGTACAGTTTGATCCCTGAAGTTTAATATTTTACAGTTTGGTCCCCAGAGTTTCTGGGAAGGTGACGGAAGGAAAACTTTCTGCCTACCGTTGGACTGTTTTATGGAGCATTAACCAGCCATAATTTGGCTGATTAACTCCTCCATTTTCACCCTCATTCATGTCCATTAAGCAGCCTCCTTCAATGGTCATTAACAGTCATTACTTGCTTGTTTTAATGCCCTCCTAATGGCCATTAATAGCCACGTTTTGGGCTGTTGTTTAGCCCCCCCTCCTTGCTATATATTGAGCCTTCTTTGGCTCAATTCAGTGACGGGAAGGACAACAATATGGCTCAGAAAACACAAGAAAATAGCATCACATTTCAGTCACAAAATAGCTCGAAACAGTGGCTGAAATTCAGCAAAACATTGGCTGAAAAATAGTGACCAAACCCTCACGTATACACTAGATATACACAACAGATACACACTATATACACAGAGACAAAACAGAAGAGAAGATAGAATCTCTTCCTTCCTTTTCCATATCTTCAGCAAGTCGATTCATATTTGTTTTATTCGGCAGGCTCAACCTATTGGCTTTGTAGCGTTGAGATTAAAGTGTTGTTTTATCTTAGTAGACTATTGCCCGCTAACGTAAAAGCATATATACGGGGCAATCTTGTCTTAAGGACAGATTGCAATCACTCGACTCAATACACAACGTTGTAACCATCCAGATTTAGTTGTTTCTTAATTTCAGGATATCAAGATTCAAGACACAACAAGCTTGCGACAGTTCTCAACATTGATTTTGCAAGGTTATCAAGATTCAAGACACAACACGCTTGCGGCAATTTTGAAGATTGACCATTTATTTATCCTTTCGAACACTTGTAATAGTTATTACTTCCTGTACTGCTTTATAAAGTACAATAGAGTACCAACAAAATCAAATTCCCCTTTGGTTCTTCTTCTTAAACTCTTTTAACATATTACATTTTTGATCTTCTTCTTTTCAGCAACAAACTTCTTCCATACATTGGTGATCTCCAATTGCACTTCCATTGCTGATTTCTTATGGACCCCACCCTCACTCTCCTCGGTCGCGGATAACTTAGCCGAGACTCTGGTCGGGAGGGTGTCGAGCTCGTGGAGGACTTTCTGGATGTCATTCACGAGCCTCTCAGCCAGTGTCCGAGAAAAGTCTTCTCGAATCATAACCCTGAGCACAGTCACGTGCTCAGCGTTGGGTGGCATCGTATATGCTGGCACGATCCACCCGAACCTTCTAAGGTGTTCCGAAATCTCAAATTCGTTGTGTCTGCTGTTGTCTTTGAGAGAAAATGCTACTAAGGGGACTCCAATTTCTTTGGAGACTATGTTGAATCTCTCTTGTCTTTTCAAGTCCTTCTCTTAGTACCCTTGCATTTTCTTGACAATTCTACATAACATTCTTGTATCCCTGTTTAATAAGATAATTCTTAATGGTAATTAATTATTAGAATACTAATAATTTTAAGTTTAAAAGGATATATTTTTTATGATTATTGTTTGTAATATTGAGCTTACCTCATAACCTAAGCGAATAAGTTGATAATATTGAGTAATTACTTGGCTTGAACCTGCGAGTCAAGAGAGAAATCACGAGTTTAACTTTTATATATTGACACTAAAAGAACTTTTCTGTTATCAAATCATAAAAGAAAATTCATCACAGATAACATTCTATGACAAATACTTACTGATGATATCGAAAAAGGGGGTAATTAAGTTGTTGGAGATTTCTAAGTAATGTCTCACACCGGTGAGGAAATATTATGTTATTGTGTTTATAAGGAAAAGTTCTTCCTTATGGGTTAAGATATATTTAGACAAAATTAATTAATTAATTCAGAAAATTATGAAAAGGCAGCATTCTTAATCATTGGTTTAATCTCAAGAGGCACCCTGAAAAGGCACCATTCATAACTATTGGTTTAATCTCAAGAGGTACCATGAAAAGACACCATCTATCTATAAACAGATTGTCATATTACCATAAAAAATATCAATCAAAAAATCAGAAAAATTCTCAATACAGTAGGAATCAAACGTTGTTTTAGTGCAAACGATATTTGATTAGACTTCTTAGTATCCCTAAGACATTCAATCATTCCCGATGTACTCTATGGGGTGAAATAGTCTTAAGGGGAGAATTCGTACTCGCTTGTGAAGTCATTTTTCTATATTTTCTACAATTTATTTCTAACAATCTTAAAGACTTTTTTTTTCTATGGCTAGTATTAGGGAGATGACATCAAACTTTGTCAAAATGAACAAGTTTGATGGTGGTAATCTTCGAAGATGGCAGAAAAAAATGCATTTTCTTCTCACCACATTGAACGTTGCCTATATTCTGACTACTCCACAACCAGAAGAACAGGAGAACGAGACCATTGCACAGACACGAACCAGGGCAAAATGGGAGAATGATGAATACATATGTCGAGGCCATATTCTGAATGGGATGACTGATGCCTTGTTCAATTCTTACCAGACCGTGTCTTATGCAAAGTAACTGTGGGATCAATTGAAGGCAAGGTACATGCGTGAAGATGTAATAAGTAAGAAATTTCTTGTCACCCAATTTAACAGTTATTCTATGAATGAAAAAAGGTAAGTAATGGAGCAAAATCTAATATTGGGCCAAGCCTTGCCAGCCGGTAATAGCCGAAGGAAAAAAAATGGGAGATAGGGAAGAGGAGATTAAGGATAGTCACTCCTTCTCGAAGAAAGACCTATCTCTGGGGAAAGACCTTCTTATTTCTTTGTTTACCAGGCTAAAACATTGCTTTCTAGTAGGTCTCACTTTTTCTATTGAATATTTTTGGAAGCATGCTTACCATATCCTTTTACCTTGATTCAAACAGTCAAGTAGAAAGATGGTCGACTCTTATAGATGTTGAGCAAGAATATTGCGACTAGGGAAACGAATAATGGAATTGAAGGCATAGTCTCAATAAAAAGAATTGAACACCAACCAACGAGTGGCGGATTTTAATGGCGATAAATCACTTTGCCGGATTGGCCGATTGGATATAGATCTATTACAGCTGGAATACGGGCTTTCACTCCCTTTTTCTTTGTTCTGAGAGGCGAGCCCGGTACTACCTATTCCCGATAGGCGGGGACCACTTACTTTTATGCATACCTCTTCTAGTTGATCCACATCTTTTTTTTTTGAAATTTGTTTTGACTACAGGAATAATATTCTTATGACAAAAAATTGTGCAAATACATGAATTATTATAGCTTCAATTGTAAATTTATTAAAATTACTAAGAAGAAGATATCTTCGTTAGTTGGGGGAAGAATCCGCCCGAGATTCTATGAGATTGAACGTATCCTTGGTAATTTCAAACAACATAACATGAATATGAATGAATCTATTGATGTATCTAGTATAATAGACAAACTGCCCCTAACTTGGAAGGAATTCAAACACAGCCTTAAACATAAAAAAAAATCTTACTCTTGAGGAATTGGCTAACCATCTTCGTGTAGAAGAAGAATTCCGGAAACAAGAAAACAAAGATCAGGATATCCATATTGTGGAGGAAGGCCAATCAAGTAAGGAAAAAGGCAAGAATAGGCAGTTCAATTCAAACAAGCATAACAACAACAAGAACAAAACTGACAACAACAAGAAAAAGAAGTTTGTTTGTTGGAATTGACACATGAAACGTGACTGCCCAAATAAGAAGGTTAGACTTCTTAGTATCCCTAAGACATTCAATCATTCCCGGTGCACTCTATGAGGTGAAATAGTCTTAAGGAGAGAGTTCGTACTCACTTATTTAAGTCGATTTTCTATATTTTTTGCAATCTGTTTCTAACAAAAGCAACCTTCTAAAACTAGCTGAATTATCATAATTGTGTAAAAAAAATTATACATTGGCGTTATTTCATCGATTGACGGGTCAAGTTGTTTTATGATAATAAATAAAAGGTACACACTACAAAAGAACACACATTTTTCGAGGGAAGACTACAGATGGACACTATCTGAAATCCTTGATTAAGAACACTTTCGTCGGTTTTTTTGTCATAAATCTTTAATTATCGACAGGCTACCACCGACTTTTTCCCTCGGATAAACGCGGTGACAGTAAGTTCATCATAAGTTCTTGTATAATATATATTGAGATATTTTTCATAAAGATCATCATAATTTAATCAATTACCTTTAGAGAAGTTAAGGGTGAATGTAGGTTGATCAGCACCAAGATAATTGATGTGGAAAATAAGTTCTTCAGGCAGGTCTTCTTTGGTCCTCCAAATTACCCAACCAATACCAGCATAGACAAGACCATATTTGTGACCACTTACATTAATACTTTTCACTAATGGTAATCTGAAATCCCATTCAAGATCTGGATAGAGAAATGGGGCAATGAATCCACCACTTGCTGCATCCACATGAATTGGAGTATCCCACCTATTAACAATAATTATCAAGTGTTAATTAGGCATCAACATGAATGTAAAAATATGTACATTATATTGGCAAGTAATACTAAATTTTGATACGAAAAATTATGAATAGGGGGACCCAAAATTGGCGGGTTTGATAGAAATACTCTCAGTCCTTCGAGAATTTAAGTCTTTATTATGTTGATGTATGAGTTTTGTGGTAGAATTCCTCCAGAATATTACAAAGCCACCGACAATAATTTTACGGAGTCTTGATTGATTAGTTTGTCTTTTTCTTGATCTGGTGTGACTAACCGGCGACAGAAGAATGACAGTTTTTCTTATTGGGAATGTATCGTAGAAAGGGATTCTTCCACATTAAAGCAAATGATCTAGCCAATCATTCTTCTACAGATTATCCAAGTTCGATATTTTATAAGTTTCTAGGTCATATCGAAGTTACTCCATTGAGAGTAAGATCCGTTCGATGAGGAACACACATGCACTCACTGTCAAAGGCATACATTTGGCCAAGGGGGGAGCTAGCGGCCAAACAGCAACCCCTTTTTCGAAAAATTAATGCACAAGGTCAAAATAATTTTTTTATATATATAGTAAAAGTTGAATCATCTTGACTTTTTCGTGTGTTTATTTCTTAATGAAAATCCTGAAATCCACCACTACAAGGCAATGTCATAATTAAATTAAGATGAGATGTGTTACCCGGTTTCTTTGTTTTTCTCAACCAAAAGATCATTCAAACGTTTAACATCTTCAAATTCTCCATTAAGAGTGGAACCCAAATTAGCAGCCACACAAATGGTGTTCTCATCCACCATCTCCACAGCTTTCTCAGGGTCCATCACATAGTACCCATCCTCTAATTTCACTTCTTTTAGTTCTACTTCAAAATACCTTGCAAATTTCTCCCAACATACCTATAAATTAAAGATAAACAAAAAAAAAAGTATTGCAGCTTAACCAGCTATAATAGATTATATTATATTTTTCATGTTATCATATCATATTTGATATGAGAGTTGTTTATTATTGTAAGTCAACTTAACCTGATAGTGTATAATGTTTATGCACATGTTAATGCACACAAATGTCAATCTCCGGAAGGCCTTCGCGAGCTAAGCTTTAAGGGAAATAATTTTGAGATTTTTACATTACAGGTTAGCCCAACAAATCCCACAACAACAAAAAATCTTAAAATCTTTATTATTTTCAACTTTAGTGAATATGATGTGTATAATCAATATATAATCAATACATCATACACTAATTATACACTTGTTGTATATTGAATATACATTGATCCATTACAAATTATTAGTTATAGGGATGAAAATATTAAGATCCCAATACTTTTGTGGTCTTGCACATAGAGAAGTCAAGTATCTACACAAACTTGATTTATGGGTCCATCCCAATCCGAGAAAATTTTATGGAAAAAGAAAAAGGATGATTTACTCAAATATCTCTTTTTAATCCACCATTTAGAAATTATTCCTATTTCAAAAGTTGTGATTATAGTCCTTGAGAAATTATTCTTCCGCACAACATTAGACTTGGGTGTACTGTACTGCTCAATCTTACAAAATTTTATGTCGTGATATAACATAAGATTTCTAATTCATTCAAAAGAAATCTTTAGACTGTGATCTAACAACTTCAATAAATTGCATGATAAATATAAAGAATATCATTTACTAAACAGTTATTCCTAAAAAGGACGACCCACCAAAATTTCACAACAAAAAAGACTGCAAGGACAAGGCTCAAAAGCAATGGGCTTTAAATGGAAAGTATACCTGGACATTGGCCCCAGTAACAATATTGGGCTTGTCATAGGGCTTTCCTTGGGCTTTCATCTTGTTTTGCCATTTTCTCTTAAAGGCTAATCCAGCAAGCATAATGGCCTCTGAGGATCCAACAGTTCCAACTCCAACAGCAGCCTCTCCCTCTCCCAATGGTGCATTAAATAAATGTGCTATCATGTTTACGCATCGATTCTGCATTAATAAATAAAATAAACGTAGGAAAAAAAAATTAACTTAGAAGTTAGCTGAACCATTTGATCGATTTAAGCGTTTAGAATAATAAGGAAAAAAAAAACAAAAAATAGTTAAGATGACTCCCTTTTGAAAATGGGATTTTTTTTTCTTTCAAAGGGCGTAGATTGTATCGTCCTGTTCCTAAAATGATCATGATCTAAATCATATCGTCCATATTATTCAGTAACAATTAGTTTATGTGAAATTGTCTTATGAAAAATATACCTACTCTTAAAATTCATGTCTTGTGAGTTGTGAATGAGTTACCTATCTATCCTTATAAGATTAATCAATCTTGAAATTAATCAAATATATGAAGGTAACAACTATATATCAAACAAATATAATATTCCATTTAAAATACCATGTAAGAGAGAGGGGGAGAGAGAGAAAGTAGGAGATAGCATATATTCAATGAAATAATTGAAGTGTGTGCAAACTGACCTGATCAAAAACACTATTTTAAAAGAAAAATAAATATGTGTGGGGTAGCAAATATTCGAGGAAATAATTGAAGTGTTCGGAAACTAACTCGATCAGACACAATATTTTGAAAGATAATAAAAGACAATGTATTAGGTAGTGCGCAAATTGACTCGATCAAACATAATATTAAAAATAAAGACAACATGCAAGGTAGTAGAGATATTTGATAAAATAATGGAGATGTGACTAAATCAAACACATTATTTAAGAAAAAATAATATATTTGATAAATAGTCGATGATGCGTTTGCAAACCACACGATCAAACACACTATTTTAAAAAAATAAAGAGACAACTTGCCTGAAGTTCAGTGGTGACAGGATATTCATCCATGTCAACATAGTTCTTGTTAATTGATTGAATCCATGATTAGCTTATCACACTCCTGGTTCCATCCATGTCGTCACAAATGACGCTAAATTCAGCCTTGGGTTTCCATCCAACATCAACTCATCATTTATTATTTGATATGCTGCGTCCTTTGGTATCGAATTCTCCGCCATCTTAAACCTAAAAATAATAATCAAGAATCTCAAAACAAAAAACAAGAAAAAGCTAGAAAAGCAAAAAAGATTAATCAATGAACTTGACTTGTGTGAGAATTGCGTAATCGATTCGACCTTATTAAGTTCAGATAAAATAGACTATTTTGGCGTATGTATATATGCTCCATATATGATAAAAAGGTGTAACAAAAATTTTATATTATGTGAGAATGGCATAGCCGGTCTTAAGTCCAGATAAAAGAGATGATTGTCCTACTGTAAAATGACGTGTTAATGTTAAAATAGACGTAATATGATGAAAAAACAATTAAAGCAAAGATTGATACTATGTGAGAATCAGATAGCCGATCCCAAGTTCAGATAAAAAAGGATGACGGTGTTCATATAAAATAATTGTAATATAATTAAAATACTACCCAAAAATAGTAATAGGCAACGAATAACTTCTGGCGCTAAACAATAAAAATGCATCACTGATCATGTTTAACAGTGAAGAATTATCAAAGAATATTGTTATCTACAAGCTATTTTAGCGACAAATTTTATACTTATTTTTTTAGTGAAAAGAATAATTGTAATCCGATGAAAATGTAAAAGCGATAATATTGTATAATTAATTTTACCGGGGAAGAGAAACTCTGACATAGCGAGAAGCGAAGGTGGAGTGGACGGAGAGATCGTTCTCTGAGGCGGCCTTGGATAGAACCATGGTGGCGGTGCACGCACCGGTGGTGGACGGGAGAGAAAGTGTGTGTGTGTGTGTTTTCACAAGAAGGAATGAAACGGAGAGAATTATTTTCTTCTTGTTCCTTCGTTGAATTGAAGAATAGTAGACAAGAGGTTACTATATATAAACTAAAAAAAGCTAGTGGGAGAATATATAGGCATATTTATAGGAATTTCATCTTTTTATAAAGGGAGTAGAGAGACTTTTAGTAAAATAGAGGATAAGGTGTAATAATTCTACTAGTGAAGTAACATGAAATTCTCTACATGTATTTATTTTGGTTTATGATTTAACTAAAAGAAATTGCTCTAATTAAAAAAATTGCACCTTATTTTTCTATTTTAGGATTTTAACTTATAAAGAATTTTGTAGATTAATTACTTTTTGTGTTTTTAGGCATATAACTAATTTCCAAGGTTATCTGTTTCAGAATACCTTTTTTACATCACGCCCTACATGTTGAATGTTTATATCTACTTTTAACCTCATAACCAAAAAATATTAATTGGATATACTTTTTCTTTCATCAATTTACGGATATCATATGTTACTTTTACTTGTCTCCATATAAAACTGCTATTAACTAAAGAATTTGTAAGGACATAAAACAGATTTTCCCATTCCAAAGGTAACTATTGAAAGTCAATATATTCTCAAATTTCTATAAATTAGTTCACTCAACTCAACTATTTCAAAAGGTATCTATTAACTTTCATTGGTAAGACACTAAAGTTTAGATAGATAAAAAAAGTTCTAATTAATATTTTTGTCTTTGCTAAATTTAAACCCTAATTCCCATAATTTTTGTTTAACTTTGATGAACACACTTGAATACTCCAACACGTTCTTCATAGTGCTTGGAGAAGTCTAGCTCATTAACTGGCTTGAACAACTTTATATATTGACTTTCATTATTACAACCCATTTTAAATTTTGACGTTACTTATTCAAACATTTAAATTAATCCCAACCACGTAGAGACGTGTCATTAATTAAGTACAAGTAGCAATTGATCCAATAAATTTATAGTGGGTGTCGTGGCCCTTGGAACCTTTCATAACTTAACTTCAAGTCAACTTATGACCTCAATTATGATTTTTTACATTATCCCTTATAGTAGTACTAGTTATGATACCCCGTGCACGGGCCCAATAACATTAATCTTACACGATTAACCTATTTATAAGTCTTAATTGCAATTATGTAACAATATTTAAGAAAAATAATCGATTATGCTCTAATCTTTTTTATTTTAAGCTCTAATTGTATTTTACAACTATTTTTAAAGAATGAAAATTATGATTACCTAATTTTTTTTCATTTTCTCTCACTATATTACAGAAGCAAATTAAAGATGTGAAGACATTAGGGGGAAAAGAAAAATAAATTAAATGTGACCCTATTAAAAAAAAAAATAGAAGTGACGGAAATGAGCAACCGCACAAACAAGTTTTAAATTTTTCTACCCAACTTTTTTATTGAGCTACTGTAAATTTAGTTTGTCCTTTTAGAAATTTGGGCGAAAAAACAGGTGGAGCCCACATGATCAAAAGAGTTTAAAGGGGTCCCCACATATCAAAGGAAGTTGTCCAATCCTTATTAGTCTAAGCAGGAATTGAAGCCAAAAAATGAACACGTGGGCAGCGATTATTGCAATTGCTACTGCGGCAGCGAAGTGACTGAACTGCCCTCCATGTCAGGTAGGCATATTGATGGAGAGGAGGTTAACTCCCTCTTATATATTATAACTAAGAGTGGCCAGTGGACCGGGCTCGGGTCTGGCGGGTCGGGTCTGGAGGGGTCGGGGTCGGGGCGGGACGGGAGAAGGGGTCGGGGTCGGGGTCGGCGGGTTCTGGCGGGGTCGGGTCCGTGGGGATCGAGCAAGTCAGTCCCGATCCCGATCCCGCTCGATATCGGTCGGGGGCTCGGGTCGGGGTCGGGCTCGGGGCGGGGTACGGCGGGTTTTCCTTTTTTTTTTTTTTAAAATAACATATGTATAAAAAAAAATTCAATAAACAAAACAAGATAGTGTAATAAAAACATCTCAATGCTGTTTTTGTGCCTCTTATATTATTTAATAGACATATGATTTTTTTGTAATACAAATACAATTGTCTAAAATCTAAATTGCAACTTTGTGGTGTTGTCCAAAAGTTGCAAATTACATAATAAAATTACAATTAAAAAAATTACATTCTCAAAAACCTCGTTCTAATTGCTTGATGATTTCATGTGGTTCTTCTTTGGAATTGGTATTTGTTAGTCAAATTGATCCACGTCGGTTCCACTCCCTTCGGTTAAGATTTCGTTGTAGTTTTCATCATCTTCTTCATTGATCTCCGGTTGACCGCACCTTCTCCGCTCCGCTCGTATCCAATCTCTGAATAATACTGCAATTTCCAAGTCGCCTCCGCTAATGAGTGTATGTGGTCTCCTATTTGATATCTGCTGCAGAAAAAGCGCTTTCAGACGCAGCTGACGACGCTTGAATGTTCAAAACATCTCGAGCCATCAATGAAAGTGTCGGAAAGGTCTTCTCATTCCCCTCCAAAGATTTCAAAGAAGTCTTCATGTCCATCTTCATTGATAACTTCTTGATACTGCATGCAGAACCATGCAAAATAAAAATATTCAACTCGCTAATTTGGTTAGTAGTAGAGGTATTTGCCGCACATTCTATTTCGAGGCTTTCAATACTAGCCGCAGAAACAAAGATGTCTTTTGTGAGGTTGTGTTGAAGATGAAGAAGATGGTATGGAAGCCTGTAAGTTACTAGCATTTTCTTGTTGATAAAATCTATATATATTTTTGCATTGGTGTTCTACGCTAGACAACACTTCTTCTTTAGTTTGTTCAATAGGTGGTGGGTGATTTAGATTTTTGGGACTTGGAGGTGGTAGTACTTCTATACAATCGTAAATAGTTTCAATTAGTGATTTAGTACCGTCTATTTTAATAGTAGGATTTAATACAGAACCAATAATATAAATAGAGGGAATAGGAATAAAATATTTTTTTATTTTGAGAAACATTTTTTTAATAGCTGCCTTATAAGCTGGTTTTTCCATATATTCACTAAGTAATAAAAATATTAGAGTTATATAAAATAACATAGTTGAAATAGTAAGATAATATATACCGGAAAATTCTTTTGTTGCTTGAAAAAATTTCTCTAAAAATACAATAAGTTCGGAAATTTTTTCCTAATCACTATCTAAAATCATATCAGCTGGCTTTTTATTATGAGAGTTAAAAAATAAAGTTATAGGTAATTTATAGTCATAAGCAACAAGTAGTTGCTCGTATAAAGAATTCCACTTAGTGGATACTTCTTGTGGAATTTTTCTATAAGGTAGTCCACAATCGTGACAAATTTTTTTATATTCTTTTCTACGTTGTACTTTATTACTTTTAAAAATAAAGTTTATAGCAAATTGTATTTTACTAAGAATGTCTTCAAAAAGTGATAGACCATCTTTTACAATTAAGTTATATATATGGCACGCGCATTTTATATGAAAATGGTCTGGAAAATATGGAGTTAAACTATTTTTTAAAATTGTAATTGCGTAATTGTTATTAGAAGCGTTATCTAATGTAATAGTCATAATTTTATCGGTAATTCCGTAATAATCGCACACTTGATAAATATTTTCTGCAATAAAAGTATCAGTGTGCCTATCTATATATCTATACGCTAAAATATATTTTTGCATAGACCATTTATATTCTATCCAATGACAAGTTACAGTTAAATAATCATGGCCGTTAGTACTACGACCTATATCAGACGTGATAGATACTTTGCCATTAAAATGATATAATGAAAAACGTAAATATTGTTGATATTCATGCGCGAATTTAAATAGATCTCTCTTAACAATTGATCTAGGAAAACCGTTAAAAGCAGGATTATATATATCTCTAATGTAATGAATAAAACCAGGAGATGAAGGAAATGAAAAAGGCAAACCCTCCACAGCAACTAATTTTGATATTGCTTCCCTATCTCTATGTTTATTGTATTTAGAGCCTACAATTCCCCCCGTCATAGGGTTAATTTGACCTTGTACTTGGTCCGGGACAATATCAGTATGTGAACCTTGTCCCGATGGAGCGGACGTTTGCGCACCCGGTTTTGAAGCCTGGTATTGGGCATACCTAGCTGGATGAGCACTTACTACGTGTCTAATTAAACCCCTCGTCCCACCGTGACCTTTTCCAGTTTTAAATTTTAAAACATTTTTACAAATTTTACATATGGCTACTTGATTCTCTACGTCCCTATCAAAAAATGTCCATGCATCTGATTTTTATGGTCGTTTTGCTGGACCTCGTCTCATACTAGGGGGAATAGGAGGTATTTCAGTTGAAGGGGCACTAGTGGGTGTGTTGTCATCAACATTAGTGGGTATATCATCTAGATCATCGTCTAAATTAAAGTCTTCTTGAGTTCCAGAAAATAGCTCCTGGTCTAAATCTAATGGTATTGTAGGAAAATGTTGAGTATCAACAAAATCATCCTGTGTAGGAATAAGATGATTAGAAGAAGTACTCTTGCCCTGGTTGCCCCTACTAGAAGAAGCACCCTTACCCTTACCCTTAAACATACATTTTAATCCTTCCATTTTAATTATGATAATAAATAATTAAAGATAATAAAATTAAGTGCGCTAAATAAAATAAACAGACAATAATAATTTAATGAAGGAACGAATGTACCAAACGCCGACGTAACGTCGACGTGTAATCGAGAGGTTGAAAATTGAAACTTTGCTCGATGGAAGATCCTCAAGCTAGTTGCCAACTTCACTCCCAATTCCCAAATGAATAAATAAAATTGAATATTTAGCAAACAATGTAGACTTGTAGAGAGATATATTTAGAAATTAGAGAGATTGTAGGAAGATTTGTGAGAAAGATGAAGAGAAAATGAGTTATTTATAGTTGGAAAATTGGGTTAAAGTGTAAATATAATAACTTATGGGTTAAAAATAAATATTAAGGGGTAGGGGGGTTGGGGGAGGGGGGGGCCTAAAATGGTCGTTGGCCAACGGCCATAATCTAAAATGGTCGTTGGTGCAACCACCATTTTTGCAAAGGGGGGAAAAGGGCGGGGTCGGGCTCGGGCTCGGGCTCGGGACGGGGTCGGGGCGGGGTCAGGTCAAGCGGGCCTGGGGCGGGCTCGGGTCTGGCGGGATGAGACATCGTCCCGTCCCGAGTTCGACATCCCGCCGGCTAAATACCCCCCATCCCTTCAAAAAAAATTCCAATTCCTTAATTCTCCTCTTGTTCTTCCATCATGTCTACAACAAAGAACACATTTCATCCTGCCCTTGAAGTCTTCAATATCAAGAACAACATTCATATTGTCCTTGAGATGAAAAACGTCCAATACGCGACATGGGCAGAACTGTTTAAAATTCACGCACGGTCTAATAGAGTCCTCCATCACATCGTCCAACCCGCAGAAGTCAAGGAGAAAGTGCCTTCCATGGATGATGAAATTGAGTTGTGGGCAACTCTTGATGCTACAGTCCTTCAATGGATCTATTCCACCATCTCTACGGACCTCTTATAGACAATTATCGAACTCAACGCTACGGCAATGGAAGTTTGGATTAGGTTGCGTGATATATTCCAAGATAACAAGAATTCTCATGTCGTAACCCTTGAGCAGGAATTCTCTCATATAAATATGAAGAATTTTCTAAATGCCCCCGCCTATCGTCAGAGGCTCAAGGAGTTGTCGGATCAACTCAAGAACGTCGGCGCACCCGTCACAAACGATCGTTTCGTTCTTCAAATGGTTGTAGGCCTCTCCGAGGCGTATAATGGAGTTGACACTTTTCTTCGTCAAAGCAATCCTCTCTCACCGTTCTACCAATCACGTTCCATGCTTACCTTAGAATAAGAGTGGCCAGTGGGCGGGGCTCGGGACCAACGGGCGGGGTTTGGCGGGAACGGGTCGGGGGAAGAGGCGGGATCGGGTCGGGTCGGGTCGGGTCGGGATCCGTGGCGGTTCTTTATTTTTTTTTTGCACTTAATTTAAAAAATAACATATATATATAAAAAAACTCAATAATTAAACAAGACAAGATAGTGTTTTTGTGCCTCTTATATTATTTAATAGACATATGATTTTTTTTGTAATACAAATACAATTGTCAAAATTGCAACTTTGTGGTGTTGTTCAAAAGTTGCAAATTACATAGTAAAATTGCAATTAAAAAATTACATTCTGAAAAAAACTTGTTCTATTTTCTTGATAATTTCCTGTGGTTCTTCGGTTGGAATTGGTATTTGTTGGTCAAATTACTCCACGTCGCTTCCACCACATTCGGATAAGATTTCGTTGTAGTTTTTGTCTTCTTCTTCATTGATCTCTGGTTGTTGACCGCACCTTCTCCGCTCCGCTCGTATCCAATCTCTGAATATTACTACAATCTCCAAGTTGTCTCCGGCTAATGAGTGTCTGTGCTCTCCTATTTGATATCTGCCGGCAGAAAAAGCGCTTTCAGACACCGTTGATGATGCTTGAATGTTCAAAACATCTCGGGCCATCATTGAAAGTGTCGGAAAGGTCTTATCATTCCCCTTCCCCCCAACCTTACCTTAGAAGAAGTAATATTGGCTAAAAAGGCGGCAACCGAGGCCAATTCTGTTGTGATAGTGGCCACTTCACGCGACATCATGGACCCTCACTCCTTTTCGTAAAATTCGGGCAAAAACTGCAATAATGGTAGAGGAAAAAAGGGCCAAAATTGAAAAAATTGAGGCAAAACCTGAGGCGGCGGCAGCGGTGGTGGCGGTGGCAATAATGGCAGTCGCAATGGCGATAGTGGTGGCAGTGGCGGAGGATGAAATGGCAGCAGTAGCCAACCTGAGCCGCAGCACCACTGGTCGCAACCTTGGGCCAGTGGACCATGGCCGTGGGGTTGGGCCAGTGGGTAGTGGCTCACTCCAGCGTTTCAGGCTCCTCAATTTTGGGTCAGGCTCAATAGCAACCAGCAGCAGATAACAGTCCAAACTTGGCAAAACCAAGTCTGGCAGCAGCCTGGCCTGCTTGGGCCTCGTTCTCAGCAAGCCTTCGCTACTGCGGGCCTAGAAGCAGCCCCGACCCTTACGAATATCGAGGCAGCAATACACACACTTGGATTAAATCCTTCGGATGCAAAGTGGTACATGGACACTAGTGCTACTTCTCACATGACGTCCGCACCAGGTAATATCTCGTCTTATTTCAATTTGAGCAAAAATTGCAGCATAATTGTTGCTAATGGTAATTCGATTTCAATTCGTGGTTATGGTCATACAAATATATTTCCCTCGAACCCACCTTTCGCCTTAAAAATGTCCTTCATGCTCCTCAATTAAAAATTTGGTGTCTGTTCAAAAATTTACAACTGATAATTGGGTTTCTATTGACTTTGACCCTTTTGGATTTTCTGTGAAGGGTTTTTCGACGGGGATACCTCTAATGAGATGTGATAGTCGGGGCTAGCTCTATCCCATCACCACTTCCACCACCACCACCACTAATCAAGTCACACCGTCAACGTTTTCCGCCTTAGCACATTTCTTGTGACATGCGCGTTTGAGTCATCCGGAGGTGTCTGTTCTTTTCTCTGTTAAAAACAATAATTTTATTGAGTGTAATAGTACGCGTAATACTAATGTTTGTCCGTCTTGTCCTCTTGGGAAATATGTTCAATTACCGTTTGTTGCCTCCAATTCCAGTACTATGTTGCCATTTTATATTATTCATATTGATTTGTGGACATCTCCCGTTTTAAGCTCTTTGGGCCACCGTTATTATGTGTTAATCTGGATGATTATTCTAATTTTTGTAGACTTTTCCGTTATCCAAAGTGTCTCAAGTTTATTCCACATTCCTCTCATTTAGAGCATTCATCCGTACCCAATTTGAACGGAAAATTAAAAATATTCAATGTGATAATGAAAAGAATTAGATAATGGGCCGTTTAGAGAATTTTGTAAAATGAATGGTATATCTTTCCGATTTTCTTGTCCACATACATCATCATAAAATGGGAAAGCCGAGAAAAAAATACACATCATTAATAATATTGTTCGAACATTACTAGCCCATATTTCATTACCACCTTCATTTTGGCATCATGTATTACAAATGGCTACTTACCTTCTTAACATACTCCCTATCAAAGGATTAACATACCAATCTCCACTCAAATTTTTTTTATCACAAAGATTCGTCATATTCTCATCTTAGGGTGTTTGAGTGTTTATAATATTCTCTCTTTCCCTCCACTACAATAAACAAACTGCAAGCCCGCTCTACCGCTTGTGTGTTTTTGGATTATCCGTCTAATCATCGTGGTTATAAATATTATGATTTATCCTCTAATAAAATCATCATTAGTCGATATGTAATTTTTTATGAAACTCAATTTCCGTTTGCTAAGTTGCATAATTTCGTGTCTAATTCCTATAATTTTCTGGATGATGGGCTCTCACCGTATGTGGTCCACCATTTGGTCCGGCCCTCATCTCGATATTTGGATCAGCAAACACCGGCAGGCCCAGTGCCTACTGGACCAGACCCTTCTCGTGATCAATTCCATCCAGTAGCCCCACTGCCTGTTGGCCAAACCCATTCCGTCATCCGAGTCTGCCAGTAGGCAGGCCCACTGCCTGCTGGCCCAAATGTCCCACACTCGGGTCCAAGTATGCCAGCAGGCCCACTGCCTGCTGGTCCACCCCCCAACCCGAGCTTGTTCCTCCCAAACCGAGCCAATTCTAACATCACCACACTGATCCACGTCTGGCCCACTTCTATTCTGAGTCAAGGGATTGTTACTCATAGACAACTGAGTATTTTTAGACCAAAGCGACAATTTAATCTCAATTCTAATGTCACTAAATCCCCCTACCATGTAACCCCGTGTCTACCCTTCGTGACCCAAATTGGAAAATGGTCATGGATGATGGATATAATGTTCTTATTGAAAATAAGACGTGGGAGTTGATGCCCCGTCCGCCTGGTGTTAATGTGATTCGTTCTATGTAGATTTTTACTCATAAGAAAAAATTTGATGATTGTTTTGAGAGGCATAAGGCCCGTCTTGTAGGTGATGGCAAAACTCAACAGTTTGGCATGGATTGTGGAGAGACATTTAGTCTGGTGGTCAAACCGGCAACTATTCGCACTGTTCTCAGTCTAGCTGTCTCCAAAGCTTGGCCCATTCATCAACTGGACATGAAAAATGCGTTCTTACACGGTGATTTCAAGGAAATGGTATACATGCATCAGCCCTTGGATTTCAGGGACCCCAATCATCCTAACCATGTCTGTTTGCTAAAGAAGTCCTTGTATGGGCTAAAACACGTCCCTCGTGCCTGGTACAAAAGGTTTTCAGTTTATGTGTCTACTATTGTGTTTTCTCACAGCAGGTCTGATCATTCTCTGTTCATCTATCGTCGCGGTACTTCTCTGGCATACATTGTGTTATATATGGATGCTATTATATTGATTGCATCTTCTGATAAACTGCGCAAGTCTATCATATCTCTTCTCAGCTCCGAATTTGCTATGAAAGACTTGGGGCCTTTGAGTTATTTTTTGGGTATAGCTGTAACTCGTCATGCATGTGGTCTATTTCTATCCCAGAGAAAGTATGCAGCTGAGATTATTAAACGGGCTGACATGTCATCCTGTAAGTCATCTCCTACTCCTGTTGACATGAAACCGAAGCTGAGCGTTAATTCTAGCACACCTTACGAGAATCCAGCCCACTATCGTAGTCTTATGGGGGATCTTCAGTATCTTACATTCAAGAGGCCCGATATTACTTATGTAGTGCAGCAAATGTGTTTATTTATGCATGATCCGAGGGAAGAACACATGCACGCGCTCAAACGTATTGTGTGTTACGTTTAGGGCACTCTGGATTATGGTTTACACTTATATCCATCCTTTGTATCTACTCTCATGTCTTATACAGATGCTGATTGGAGTGGATGTCCATATACCAGACGCTTGACATCTGGTTATTGTATGTTTCTTGGTGATAACTTGATCTCATGGTCGGCTAAACATCACGATCCAGTACGGAGGCCGAGTATCGAGGGGTAGCCAATGTGGTGTATGAGTCATATTGGCTGCGTAACCTCCTATTAAAGCTTCACTTTCCTATTCAGAAAGCTACCTTGGTCTACTGCGATAATGTTAATGCGATATATCTCTCTGGGAATCCTGTCCAACATCAATGCACGAAATATATTGAGATGGATATTCACTTTGTTCGCGAAAATGTAGCTCTTGGACAAGTATGTGTCTTGCATGTCCCTTCACGGTACCAAATTGCTGACATATTTACTAAGGACCTTCCCTTAGTTCTGTTTGAATATATTA
This sequence comes from Anisodus acutangulus, assembly GCA_029783415.1. Lineage (NCBI taxonomy): Eukaryota > Viridiplantae > Streptophyta > Magnoliopsida > Solanales > Solanaceae > Anisodus > Anisodus acutangulus. The sequence continues at coordinate 27,945,473 of CM056492.1, read as the reverse complement.
GGGACAGTCTCAGCGTAGGACAATCGTCCACTATGACTGTGGGGATGTGATAGAATATACGTAATATATTCCTAATATACTACGTATATTCCCTGATATTATTAGACATCTTCTTGTACATGTGTAATTATGGTAGTAGTCTTGTATTAAGTAAATGTATATTTGATTTCCATAATTATAAGATAGATTTACTATTGTATATCATGTATATAAACACTTTATATTAATGAAAATAATCAAGAGGATTATTCTCTTTCAATTTTGAGCTGGTAAGATAAGATAAACTTTATTAATATCATAAAAGTATAAATATGTATTTACCCGTAAAATGATATAGTTAAATTTATTTACATGGTTATGGACACGTGGATCAATATGACCAAAGTAACAAGATAATAATTAAGAACAAGTAAGATAATTGGGGAAAAAGCAAATGATATCCAAGATAAATAGCCTGAGCCTTGGTGAAGCTGCGAGCTAGATTCTCCGGGCTGAACTATTGCCAAAGCCGTGTTAACTTAGTTAAGAACAAATAAGTATGAAGAAATTCACAAGTATGCTTGTACTAAAGCTATGAGGTGCATGATCTACTAATTATATCCTTTTAATTTTTAGCCTTAATGTTACTGTAATAAAGAGCAGTAAAAGATAATGATACAATTTGAGACCCGAGGAAGACTCGAAATTTCTTTCAAACTATTGTGTGTTGAGCTTCACTATGTGTGACATGTGAACTGACCTGCTTCTCGGGATTCTTTATAGTTTCTGTCTACAGAGGCTGACTTTCCGGAGCTGCATATGCTTTCCCAAAGTCATTTGCTTGCTGATTCGAATCTGAGAGATGTTATTGTTGTCACATGTTATCGTTCGATACGTCCACTCGGTCTCTACTTATTCTGTCCAATGTAACGTGATTATTAATTTTTTAGCCAACTCTTGCAAGTGATATACTGTTACTTAAAATTGATTTAGTTTCCTATGAGAGAGCACTTCTTACTCTATTAGTATTTCCACCTATTTTAAAGACAGTACTCAGATCAAAGTCTTAACAACTTTTTCAATATTTATCTAAAAACTCTCAAAACCCTAATTAATATGTAATTACTTTTCAAATTTTAAGATGAAATATAGACACAATGTGATTAGAAAGAGTGAAATTACTCCAATAGTGCCTTCCTGGATTCAAACATCTTCTATTTGCTTTTAGTTCTTCTGTAGAAGGTCGTTAAGCTTTGTTCTGTTTCTATACAGTCAATGACCTATACCTGATTTTACTTGTGCTTCGTCGCATTATTTTTAAACTTGCGTTAAAAGTTGTATAAAAAGAAAAACACTTCGACAAATTTTTTTCTTTTTTGAATTTTGCTATGTTTCAATATTTTTATTTAGAATAGTAAATCCACGGACCTCACTCATAGCGAAAGCTTAGTACACCGAGTTGCCATTTTATTTTTAGAATAATAAGCCAATGATACTTTTATAACCGTTTAAAAGTTGACTATGTGTTAGAAAATTTATTTTACTCTTTTGATGTTTTGTCACTGTGTATTGTAGGCTTTGATTTCTCACTTAAGTGGCTAGAGTTTGATATGATTAATTCTCAAATTGGGTTTTTTGTATAATAATAATTTCCTAATTTTTAGTATATCAATTAAGATCATATGTATATCTATTTGATTGAGCCCCTTTTTCAAGGCAGGTTCATTTAAATAAGTTTGATTCTTTATCCTCTCAATTACACAAAATGAAATTTGACTATTCAAAAATGTATGGCCTACACAATTTCTTCTTCAAGAGCTCATTTACAACAATTTAAGCAATGAATAGATAACTACATGCCCAATTAGCAATATAATTGGGGAACACTCAATTCCCATCCTACGGACAGTAGGAGGAGACTCAGAGCACTTCCCAGTGATGATGGGGTTGCACCAGGGATCAGCTCTTAGCCCATTCTTATTTGTCTTGGTGATGGATGGACTGACGCGACAAATCTAAGGGGAGGTGTCATGGTGTATGTTATTCACAGACGAGATAGTCCTGATTGATGAGACTCACAGCGCAGTGAACTCTAACCTGGAGGTTTGGAGACAGAATCTGGAGTCTAAAAGGTTCAAGCTGAGTAGGACAAAGACAGAATACTTAGAGTGCAAGTTCAGTAATGGGAGCGGCCTTGAGACAGGCGGGGAGGTAAAGCTTGGTACTCAGGTCATTCCAAAGAAAGAAAGCTTCAAGTACCTCAGGTCTATTAGCCAAGGGAATAGAGAGATTGATGACGATGCCACGTATCGTATTGGGGCAGGGTGGACGAAATGGAGGCTCGCATCTGGAGTTTTGTGCGACAAAAAAGTGCCACCAAAACTTAAAGGCAAGTTCTATAGGGCGGTGGTTAGACCGACTATGTTGTATGGGGCGGAGTGTTGTCCAGTCAAGACTTCACACATCCAAAAGATAAAAGTTGCGGAGATGAGGATGCTGAGATGGATGTGTGGGCATACAAGGAGGGATATGATTAGAAATGATGATATCCGGGACAGAGTGGGAGTGGCCTCGGTGGAGGATAAGATGCGGGAAGCGAGGTTGAGATGGTTTGGGCATGTGCAGAGGAGAGACACAAATGCCCCAGTACGGAGGTATGAGAGGTTGGCTATAGAGGGTTTAGGAGGGATAGAGGTAGGCCGAAGAAATATTGGGAAGAGGTGATTAGATAGGATATGGCGTATGTGCAACTTACTGAGGACATGACCTTAGATAGGGGGTTGTGGAGGACGCGAATTAGGGTATAAGAATAGTAAGTGTTGGATATATAAAGCAGTACGGGAAGTAAATAAATATTACAAGTGTTCGAAAGGATAAATAAGTAGGCCAATGTTCAGAACTGCCACGGGCTTGTTGAGTCTTGAATCTTGATAACCTGAAATCAAGAAACACTAAATCTGAATTGTTACAACTATGTGCCGAGTCGAGTGATCGCACTCTGTCTTTAAGACAAGATTGCTCCGTATATATGCATTTACGTTAATGGACAATAGTCTCCCAATACCCGCGACCCATGACCCGCGACCCACGACCCGTGACCCGAGAACTGACCGGACGGGACGGGCGGCGGCGGCGCGCGTGTTGGCTTAGCCTTGAACCCAAGCACATCTAGGTCCTCCCTCCTTTAAAGACATGGGTTACCCCTTGGGGTCCCAAACCCTTAGCCAATTTGAGACTTATAAAGAGAGCAATTCTTTCTTTTCCCACCGATGTGGTAGATTTGTTCCACAACATATTTCCATACCTCAAACACCTTACTTCGTGGACCAATATCTCTTTCATTTCTCAACGAAATTTGACGATTCTTGGCACTACGGTCATCTACTCACTTTGTAGATTATGCATGTGTGAAGAGACAAAGCCTCCAACATGCGAAACCCTAATGTTTAGTTCATTAAATATGGGTGGACGCACCTCCCCATCAAAGGCAAATTTCCAACAATTGTAGCGCCCTATTTTGACCCTGCTCGGGTCAAAGCGGAGCGCGGACGTGTTCGGGGTGATTCCTGGGTAAAAAGGGTTGAGGAGTCGCCACCTAATTATTTTTTACAGTGAATTAGGACACCTAAATATTAAACTAAATGCTGCCATGTAACTCCAATTTTAAGGTCTGCGAAACTAGTGAGATTCTAGGTAAGGGTTCTTTATTATCCTAAAGGGAAGGGGTTAGGCATCCTTTAAGATCCGCTAACTTGCGGTTATCCGGAAAAACTCAGGTTAATTATTGGTAGAAATAATGCATGTTTTACAAGTAAAAAAGACGTTTGCAAATATGATGCATTTTATACAAGTAAATATGATGCATTTTATACAAGTACGTATTCGGATGACATAAAAGAAAGATACATGTAAAGTTTTTAGAAAACATGCATTTGTGACAATAAATTCTTTATAATGCCAAAGAAGCGAATCTTTCGAAAATCAACAAGTTGCAAAAAATAATAATAAAAAGATAAGCTTATTTGTACAATTAATTGAAGCAAATAAAAGATGACAAAAGTTGTTTTGAAAATCTTGAATAAGCGTGACGAGCCTAAAATAAATAAACTAGCGAAGGATTTCTAAGTTTGCGAGCCTACAAATAAATAAGCTAGCGACGAGTTTCAAATCTTAAACTAACCTATGAATAAATCCTAAGTTTGCCTATTCTAAGCATTTCAATAATTACATAAGTGCGATAAACAATATTACAATACAAAGCGAGATAAAAGCTGAATTAAAGAAAGAAAATAACAATAAATAAATTCCGAGGAATAATTGCCTTTATTTACTTTAGTCCCTGCAAGCTGTCAAGAACAAACGGTTAGAAACAGTTAAATACAAATAACCAGATCCGTATTCAAAAGCAGTGAATGTTTTGATCGAGGAGGGCACAGACTTAAATTTTGAAAAGAACATTCCAATCACGTCGTGGCTGCAAACATATGACTAATGTAGTTTATTTTGATTGCCTCGCCTACTAAACGTGTCGGTCTCTCGGGTGAAATAGAAAAGATCACTATAATCACGTCGTGGCTGCGAATATATAACTTGTTGGTTATTTTAGTCACCTCGCCTACTAAACATGTTGATCTCGGATAAAAAGGTTTAAGTCTTCATCATTGCCCAGAAGTTATATTTTCGTCTTTGCAACTGTGTAGGCCTCAAAATCGACGGATATTTTTCATCGGCCAGTGTAGTATCGTGTTCAAAATCAGTAAAATTTTAAATCGGAACGTAAAAGGAAGCGATGCGATAGCGATGCGATAGCGATGTGAGAAAACAGTTTTCGAAAAAGACGCGGTGTTTAATTTAAAAGCGATAAAGCGATAAATCGGATATTTTAATCTTTGAAACAAAGGATCAAAACAGAAAGCAATATCTGAAAGGTGCGGTGCTTATTTTAAAACAGTAAAAACGTAAAAACAGTAAAAACAATAATCTGAATCCGAGCAGTAAACTGAAACAGAAAACAGTGCCCGAACAGACGCGGTATTTGTTCAAAACAATAAAACAGTGATATCCGTCGCACGGATGTTTAAAACAAGATGGCGAAAGCGAGAAACGAAAGCGTGGCCTTGAATTCAATTTCATCACCCTAAATGCGGTATTTAGAAACGATAAAATAACACGGAAATGTAAATCAAGAAACTATCAAAGCAAAGAAAGCGAACAGGCAAAGCGAAGCAGAATTAATCTTTGGAGCGAAACCGAAAAAGTGCGGCCTCGATTTCAATTTCATCGGCCTAGATGCGATATTAATAAAACAATAAAAGCGATTGCCAAAGAAAGCGAGCGGTGAGCAATTAAATTATCCGAACCAAATTACGAAATGTTGGAACCTACGAGATTAAGAGGTATTTATGGAAAAATCGACCGGATCATGAGCAAGAACCGAATGAAAATCGAAATTCAGATTTTTTAGATAACTAGCAAACAGTATGAAAAATGCCATAACTGAAATCGCCAAAAATCGAAGTCGACCGTCCGGTCGATGACCCGACCCGAATCAGATGCCAACCCAAATCAGACTTTTTCAATTTTTCAGATAACCAATAATAACCACAGCAACAATGCAAGAGATTTGGAAATTCAAACCGGGTCGACCCGACCCGGGTCAGTAACCCGACCCGAATAGGAGATTCAACCCGTCGTCAAATAATTCCATCAATTCCAGATAACCAACATACAAAAATATGAAATGCAAGAATTCTGAAAATATTACCCGAACCGGGTCGACCCGAATCGGGTCAGTGACCCGACCCGAATCTGTGATCCAAACCCGAATCAAATTTTAACACCAAATTCAGATAACCAATAACAAGAATATGTAATGCAAGAATTCTGAAAATGTTACCCAACCGGGTCGACTGACCGGTCGATGACTGACCGGATCGATGTTTCAACCGGAATCAAATAAATTCAACAATTTCGGATAACCAATGATAACAATGTAAACAATGCAAGAAATTTGGAAATTCAAATCGGTCGACTGACCGTCAAGAATCTGACCGAAATCGGTGATTCAAATCAAATCTTAACACCAAATTCAGATAACCAACATACATAAATATGAAATGCAAGAATTACGAAAATGTTACGAGCAGATCGACCGGTCGGTCGACCAGTCAGTCGACCCGACCAAATCGATGAAAAAATCAGAGAATCAAAGGGGATGACAAACCTTTTCGGACTTGATTCTTGAACAACAAAGAAGCCAAAATGCTTTAAACTCAAGAACACAACAAAGTATTTTATGTATATTCCGAAAATCCTTCCAAAATCTCTTTTTTTTCTCCGAAAGTCCTCTTCCAAATGAAGAACAATCATGGGGTATTTATAGGTGGATTCCCCCCCAAGAATCGAGTTTGAATTTTGAATTAAAGGCAAAAAAATCTGAATTTGGAAGCGGATTTTAGGGGTATGGGTTGGACGAAGTGATGGGAGGGGTGTGGGGGTGTCAGGGTTGGTGGCGAGTGGAGTGGTGGTGGCGAGGTGACCGGTCGGGCATGGGGGTATGGGGCGGCGGCAGCGAGGTTGAAGGAGGGTAGGGTTTGAAATTTTTTTGTTTGTTTTGAGTTTTTGGGGAATTAAAAGGGGGCAAATGGGCGAATTGGTTTTGGGCCGTTCGGGTGGAGCTTTCGGTTTGGGGTGTTGGCCGTCGAGTGGGTCTGGGTGAGTCGGGTTAGGCTGACGGGTTAATGGCCGGTTGGGCACTGGGGAATTAAATTATTGGGCTTGGAGTTTTGGGTTGTGGGAATTGGGTTTTGGGTTTAATTGTTTTGGGTGATGGGGAATGGTTGTTGGGCTTCGGTTTTGGGGTGGGTATAAAGGAATTTAATTGGGAGTTTGGGTTTGGACGAAAAATGGGTTTTAATTTAGGTTGGGTAGAAATTGTATTGGGTTAGGAAATAAAAATGTTATGGATTGAAAAATATAAAAGGGGTTTAATATTAAAACCTATTTATATATATATATTATTTTTGTAAAAGATGTGAATTATTTAAAATAACATAACGACGTGATAATAATAAAATATAATTTTTGAAATGCTTAATGCTTAATAAAAGGGAAATGCGATGCAATTTTGCGAGAATAAAATAATATAGCATTTCGGATAACTTATGATTTTTATAAAAATGCAAATGATATAAAATATGCGAATAATAATTATAATATGAAGATACACACATATATGCCTATATTTTAAAATTATTTTAAAAGTGTCAAAAATATTAAAAATTACGAATAAAATCATAAAAGATGGGACAAAATTGGGTGTCAACAGATGCCCCTCTTTGGACGGAGACGATGAAAGAGTTTTCGGCCAAAGAAAGTTGGACTGAGTAGCCAATTTTGCCACGATCCTCGGACTGCATGGTAAGAAATAGAATCCCGAGGGGTATAGAAGTTGCAAAAAGATGGTGCACATTCAAGAAACAATGCCCCAGTGTCGACTTAGGATGACACTGGTCGCAGACACGAGAAATTAATGGGAAAGAGCGGATCGACGTTCGAAGTAGGTCGTTTGACCAAATTGCCTTGGTTCGCCGTGAGATATAGTTCCATATTACGGTGAAAGCTCCCGCCGATTCGAATTCCTGTGGACCAGAGCTAAGATAAAAGTTAGTGTATAACAGTTGCATAAGATATGTATGTGAGAATATGACTTTGTAAGTTGAAATGATGTCGTTGCTTAATGTTGTGCAGATGATGGCGTTGGCGGGCGCCTGTTTACACTTTAAAATAAAGTACCCGCATTAGAAGGTGGGCGCCTGATTTAAAATAAAATACCCGCATTAGGAGGTGGGCGCCTGGTTTAAAATAAAATACCCGCATTATGAGGTGGGCGCCTGACTGAAATTTAAATACCCGCATTAGGAGGTGGGCGCTGACCAAATTTAAATACCCGCATTAGGAGGTGGGCGCTGGTGAAATTTAAATACCCGCATTAGGAGGTGGGCGCTGATTTAAAGCATACCCGCGTTAGAAGGTGGGCGTCGATTTAAAGCGTGCACCGCGTTAGAAGGTGGGCGCTGATTTAAAAGCGTGCCGCATTAGAAGGTGGGCGCTGATTTAAAACTTACCCGCGTTAGAAGGTGGGCGCTGATTTAAAACATACCCGATTAGAAGGTGGGCGCTGATTTAAAACATACCCGCGTTAGAAGGTGGGCGCTGATTTAAAACATACCCGCGTTAGAAGGTGGGCGCTGATTTAAAACATACCGCGTTAGAAGGTGGGCGCTGATTTAAAACATACCCGCGTTAGAAGGTGGGCGCTGATTTAAAACATACCGCGTTAGAAGGTGGGCGCTGATTTAAAACATACCGCGTTAGAAGGTGGGCGCTGATTTAAAACATACCCGCGTTAGAAGGTGGGCGCTGATTTAAAACATACCCGCGTTAGAAGGTGGGCGCTGATTTAAAACATACCCGCGTTAGAAGGTGGGCGCTGATTTAAAACATACCGCGTTAGAAGGTGGGCTGATTTAAAACATACCCGCGTTAGAAGGTGGGCGCTGATTTAAAACATACCCGCGTTAGAAGGTGGGCGCTGATTTAAAACATACCCGCGTTAGAAGGTGGGCGCTGATTTAAAACATACCCGCGTTAGAAGGTGGGCGCTGATTTAAAACATACCCGCATTAGAAGGTGGGCGCTGATTTAAAACATACCCGCGTTAGAAGGTGGGCGCTGATTTAAAACATACCCGCGTTAGAAGGTGGGCGCTGATTTAAAACATACCGCATTAGAAGGTGGGCGCTGATTTAAGACATACCCGCATTAGAAGGTGGGCGCCGATTTAAAACATACCCGCATTAGAAGGTGGGCGCCTGATCTGTGTCGTCGTGTTGACGTAAGGTAAAGTGGGGCCCTATTGCCATGCCATGATAGTTAATGTGTGGACATAAGCGATGCAAAAGTTGAGTAGATGAGAATGCGACCCTGTAAGTCGAAATACCGTTCTCTCCGTGGACACAACACGGTTGGGAACATGTAGTTTAGCATGACGTCTTTGTACAATCTCCAAACAGGAAAGTGATTCTTGTAGTGAGTTGCGATCACGGAGGCCCTTGCGAATCTGCTCATAAATGTTGCGACTTCCCTCTTTGTTTCGACCTGAAGAACCTGTACTCAAATAAATTTATGAGTTTTGGGAGGGGGGAGTTGATTCGCGTTGACTTTGTAGCTTCGGTCTTGGTATTTGCATGTCCTGCTAACTCGGACCCGTAGCCCCTCTCTGCTTCCCAGTCTTGGCCAGCCGTTAATGAAAACATTCAAAAACAATTTGTAGAAAATGCAAAAATAGAAACATAAAAATTCTATCGAATTTTGATGAAAAATGTTTGTTGAAAAAATAATTTGCTTATAAGAAATACTGCATATATATATATATATATATATATATATATATATATATATATATATATATATATATATATATATATATATATATATATAAATGTCTGTCGGCGATGACATGCGGTGAAAGCAAAGCAAAGCGTCTTATCCAAAATTCTCTGGTGAAGACTTAGTTTGCCGATGGTTTTCCATGTTTATCGGCGTCCTCTGGCGATGATCCTTAAAAATGCCCGATGTCCGATATATGAGAATGACGATCTTTTGAACGGACAACCGAGTCTTGTGTAGATTTCTTGCCTGCCCTATCAGGGTGATCAGATGGGTGCATTTTGTCTTTTGTGAGATAAAGGAGAAAATATTTCCTAATGGTGGGACCGAAGCCGATTTAGGCCGCCTACGTATCCCCATGAGGGAATCAGGTCATGACGTAGTTCATTACAAGCAAAAGAGGATTGTAAGGATTTTCTAAAATGGGACCGAAGCCGATGTGGCCGCCTACGTATCCCGCCGAGGGAATCAGGTCATAACGTAGTTCATATAACAAAGAAAATGTGTTTCTGGGGAAATTTGCAATCTAGGAAACGGAACCCGACATGGGTTCTTTGCGTATCCCGCCTGGGAGCGCAATTTTTTACAACACAAGAAATGCATTACACAGAAAAATCCTAAATGTAGTATCTTTTCACTGCATCCGCGTTGATAGCTTTTGGCCATACTTCACCGTCCATTTCAGCTAGGATTAACGCTCCTCCAGTCAACACCCGGTGAACCATATAAGGCCCTTGCCAGTTAGGTGCGAATTTTCCTTTAGCTTCATTTTGGTGCGGGAATATTCGTTTTAGCACCAATTGCCCGGTTCGAAAGTCCTTGGTTTTACTTTCTGTTGAAAGCTTTGGCCATTCTGTTTTGATAAAGTTGTCCGTGATGATCAAGCGTTCAATCGCTTTTCATCAATCAAAGATCAATTGTTCGTACCGATTCTGTATCCATTTCGCCGTTATTTCGACTTCTTGGATAATTCTCAAAGATGGTATTTCCACTTCTGCTTGGTAACACGACCATTCCATAGACCGATGAATCTGGCGTTGCCCGATGAAAGTCCTGATCAGTAGTGCGATATCCCAAAAGTGCAAAAGGCGACGCTCGTGCCGGTGCTTGTAATTATCAATCATCTTTCGTAGTATTCTTTTGATGTTTTGTTGGTCGCTTTGCTCCGTTCATCCGAGGTCGATGCAGTGGAATTGCGGTGAGTGATCTTAAACTTCTCGCATATCTCATTCATCGATTCTTGTTGAGATTAGCCCCATTATGCATTATAATCGACTCGGGGATTCCAAATCGACAAATGATGTTATTGCGGACAAAATCAACTACCACTTTCTTTGTTCTTGACTTGTGGGACGATGCTTCTACCCACTTTGTGAAATAGTCAATTGCCACTAGAATAAATCTGTGTCCATTTGATGCGGCAGTTCAATAGGGCCAATGACATCCATGCCCCAGTCGCGAATGGCCAAGGAGAGCTCGTCGCATTGAGTTCGTTAGGGGGTACCTTGATTAGATCGCCATGAATCTGACATCGATGGCATCTTTGCACGAAGTGGATGCAATCTGTTTCCATGGTCATCCAAAAGTATCCTGCTCTTAGAATCTTCTTTGCCAAAGTGAAGCCATTCATATGAGGTCCGCACGTGCCTCCGTGTATCTCTTCAACTAAACTGCTTGCCTCTCGAGCATCAACACATCTTAACAAACCGAGATCTGGAGTCCTCCGATAAAGGATTTCTCCGTTTAGGAAGAAATGGTTTGCTAACCTCCTAAGTGTCCTCTTTTGTATACTGGTTATGCCTTCTGGATATTCACCTATCTTGAGATATCTCTTAATGTCGTGGTACCAAGGCTTTCCATCCAACTCTCCATCTATATTGAAACAATATGCCGGCTGATCCGATAAGCTCACCTTGATGGGATCAATGTAGTTCTTATCCGGATGTTGAATCATGGAGGACAGTGTTGCCAGAGCGTCAGCGAACACGTTTTGAGTTCGTGGGATATGCTTGAATTCTATCTTGCTGAATTTTTTGCATAATTCTTTCACGCAATGCAGGTAAGGAAGTATCTTCCCGTTCTTGGTCGCCCATTCGCCTTGCACCTGATGAATCAATAAGTCCGAATCACCTATAACCAACAGTTCTTGAATGTTCATATCAACGGCCATTCTAAGTCCGAGTACACAAGCTTCATATTCCGCCATATTGTTGGTGCATGGAAATCGGAGTTTTGCCGAAATTGGGTAGTGTTGACCTGATTACGAAATCAAAGCGCTCCAATACCAACCGCCTTTGAAGTTTGCGGCTCAGTCGAAGAACATTCTCCAACCGGGTACTCTTACGAGATGTCTTCTCCAACAAGCGGTACCTCGCCGTCAGGAAAATAAGTCCGGAGAGGCATGTATTCTTCATCCACGGGGTTTTCCGCAAGATGGTCGGCTAGTGCTTGTCCTTTGATAGCCTTTTGGGTGACATATATGATATCGAACTCACTTAGCAAGATTTGCCACTTTGCTAGCTTTCCAGTGGGCATGGGCTTCTGAAAGATGTATTTGGCGGGTCCATCCTTGAGATGAGATAAGTGGTATATGCAGACAGATAATGTCTAAACTTTTGTGCAATCCACGTTAAGGCACAACAAGTGCGTTCGACAAAGTATACCGAGCTTCATACGGTGTGAACTTCTTGCTTAAGTAGTATATGGCCTGCTCCTTCTTTCTGTTTCGTCATGTTGTCCCGGACACACACAAATGCATTTTCCAACACAGAGCGGATATAACAGCGGCGGCCTTAGGGTTAGGCACCAAAGCAGTGGGTTAGACAAGTATTCTTTGATTCTATCGAAAGCTTCTTTGGCAATCCGATGTCCACTTGGTAGCGGCGTCTTTCTTCGAGCTTGAATATTGGCTCACATATCACTGTTGATTGTGCTATGAACTTCTTTGATGTAGTTGAGGCGACCAAGGAAACTCATTACGTCCTTTCGACTCTTTGGAGGAGGCAAGTCTTGAATAGCTTTTACCTTGAGGGTCCAATTCAATACCCTTCTACTTACAATGAAACCTAACAGCTTCCAGCGGGGACACCAAATCGCACTTTGCGGGATTTAACCAGGTTATACCGCCTCAGTCGGTCAAAAAACTTCTCTAAATCCGTCAAGTGATCTGAAGTCCTTCGCGACTTGATAATAACGTCATCCACGTAGACCTCTATTTCTTTGTGGATCATATCATGAAAAATGGTAGTCATGGCCCTCATATAGGTGGCTTTGCATTCTTGAGTCCGAACGGCATTACTCGATAACAAAGATACCCCCAAGGTGTAGTGAATCTTTGTCTTCTCTGCATCTTCCTCATCCATCAAGATTTGGTGGTAACCGACAAAGCAATCAACAAATGATTGTAACTCATGCTTTGCACAGTTGTCAATGAGTATGTGAATATTTGGAAGAGGAAGTCATCCTTCGGCTGGCCTTGTTGAGATCCCGATAATCCACGACACTCGTATCTTTCCATCTTTCTTTGGCGCAGGTACAATGTTGGCCAACCAAGTCGGGTATCTTGTGACCGAATGACCTTTGCGTCGAATTGCTTGGACACCTCTTCCTTGACCCTTAAACTCAAATCAGGCTTGATTTTCCTTGGTTTTTGTTTCACCGAGGGTAAGATGGATCGATAGGCAATCTATGCGAAACAATATCCGTGCTCAATCCTGGCATCTCGTCATAAGACCAAGCAAATACGTCGATATATTGCCTCAAAAGATCCGTCGCTTCTTTCCTTTGTGGGGCGTTCGGATGGACGCCGATTCTTGTTTCTTTCACATTTTCTGCATCCCCCAAATTTATTGCCTCGCTTTCTTCTAAATTTGGCTTTGGTTTATTCTCAAAATGTTCCAATTCCTCATCAATTCTTACATTCATGAGTCTTCTTCATACTCTTCGAAGTCATGTTCATTGTTCGGATTTTGTTTGTTTGTTTCATTACATGTCACATTCACATTATCGACAGATTTATTAGTTTGCATGCTGAAAGAGAAAAGAAAATTAGTAAACAAAATAAATTTTGAAGTAGCAAAAACAATGTGGATTTGTCATTTAAGCTTTCAAAGATGGAGGCAAAACACATTAAAATGCATAGATGCGATTCAAGCCTCAATTAGAATCGCATTGTTTCAAAAAGTACTAAGGTAGTTTCTACCAAGCTTCCTGAGAAAGCAGGCCGGCACAGTCCAATTTTTCAAAATATCTCCATGTTCTCGCATCCCAAATAGTTGGGCCTTCATCAAAATCATCCAGAATTACATGGCATTCCATTTCTTCTTACGCAATAAAAGGCTTTTGAGTCCTTCCGCGAGGTCGTCTGCATCATCTTCATTCGACTCTGGCGGCATATGCTTTGACAAATGACTGATTCAAGGGTGGAGCAGGCTTTGGCAAGGGAGTGTCCTTTTCTTTCGGAGGTTGGTGATAAGACTTCTTTAGAAGTGGGTTTGTATCCGAGACCGAAAGTATCCTTCTTCTTGAGCAAGTGAGCAGGCTCCACCATACCTTCTAAATTCAATCAGAGGCCTCGGCCAGGGCTTAAAGCCATTCTTCAACATTTCCTGGGCCACCATTGTGAGAACCCGGGGTAACTTCAATATTTCGGCTTTGGAGGCACATGTAATTTCTCTGACATGGAAGACAGACCCATCCAGTGTATCTACGCTTTCAACAAATAGGGATCCGTCGCCGGGACATATTGAATTGCTCCTTCTCCGTGTCCCACGCCCTCGTGATGACCCCAACCAAACTCCAAACTCCGATGTAGGGTAGAAGGAACTGCACCAGCCACATGGATCCAAGGTCTTCCCATTAGTAGGTTATAGCTGGTAGATATGTCTAACACTTGGAATTCCACGACGAACTCCACGGGCCCCACTTGTAATGTCAAATCCATTTCTCTCATAACGCTCCTTTGGGCTCCATCAAAACCTTTAACTCTCAGATGACTTTCGCGAATCTTTCCAATGCTAATTCCCAAGGCTCGGAGAGTCGCCAAGGACAAATATTGACTACCGAGCCTCCATCAATCAATACCTTAGAAATGAACTTGTTCATGCACTTTCTTGTTATGTTCAAAGCTTTGTTGTGACACAAACCCTCAGGTGGCAATTCTTTGTCATGAAAAGAGACTTTATGGGCCTCTAAAATCTGTCAGGCCAAGGCCGAGAGTTTCTCGCCTGTGGTCTCTCTCGATACATAAGCTTCTTTGAGTACTTCGATAAAGCGCGTCCATGGTCCGGAGGAATTCATCAACAATGATAGCAAAGAAATCTGAGCCGGTGTTTTCTTCAATTGCTCTACAATGAATACTCCTTGGTTGGCATCTTCCTCCGTAACTCTTCTACTTGAGTCCTACTGTTACAACCTTTTTGGATTGTCCGCAGGGGCATAACATCGTCCGGATCTTGTCATACCAAATGACGACAACTTCTACAATTTGTTTCTCCTTTCCCTGCTCCTTTCCCCAATCGAATAGCTCGAGGCGCTTTGGTATCGACATACGACGTCACTATCCGCGATTTCGAGGAAGTACTTCCACTTCAAGCGGTGCTCTTACCGAATCAGTAATTATAGGGGTGATCAAAGCCGATGATTCAACCCTTTCCTCTGTTCGGATCGGCACAATGGTCCCTTCCAAACTGTTTTCTTCATCAACGGTAATCATGTTTATATTGGCATTGTCATGATTTGGCAGAGGGTTATTATTTACATTAGGGGGAGGTCCTTTCAGTTGGATAATTCCCTCTTTGATCAAAACCTCGATCTTGTCTTTGAGGGCAAAGCAAACTCCAGTGTCATGTCCGGTGATCCCCGAGTGGTACGCACAATGCTTAGTTTCATCATACAATCTGGGAATAGGATTGGGGATATGCCCTGGGATGGGTTGGAGTATTCCTGCGGTCCTCAATCTTTCGTATAGTTGGGCTAGAGGTTCGGCTAAAGGTGTATATGTCTTGACTGGCCTTCTTTCGTAATTTGCCCGGTCCGGGAGTATTTGGTGGATGGTTTTGCGTGAGGCGGATGTGTGGGTTGATACCGTGGGGAATTTCTATAGGTAGGTGCTCGTGGTGGGCTATATATTGGTTGGGTATGATAGACAGGGTAGGGAGTAGGCGAGTGTTGATAATAAGAGTGAGGGCTTTGTGTGATTTGGCTATAGTAGGAGGGTGATGATTTTGGGTGCTTTGATTATAGTAGGGAGGTTGGGATGACGGGCTTTGGTAGGTTGGCATTTGGTTGGACCTATGTTCTGGACCGCCATGACAGGACGCTCCATCCCTCCTCTTCTTAATTGCTCCCAGAATGAGTCTGACTGAATGGCCTTACTCGTCGCCTGCAATGCTGCTAAGTTCGTGATTCTCCCTGTTTTGATACCTTCTTCTATGAAATTTCCCATCCTAACCACTTCAGAGAAATTCCGTCCAATGACGCTTATCATTTTTTCGTAATAAGTTGCATCCTTCATAGATTGCACAAAGAGCGTGGTCATCTCACTTTCCGCCATTGAAATTTGAACTTTTCTTTGCTTCCGCCCTCCATCTCATGGCATATTCTCTGAAAGTCTCTGTAGATTTTTCTCCAATTTCATTAAATAAAATCTATCCAAGACTGTGTCGGTGTTAAACCTGAACTCGCCCACAAAATCCTGTGCCATTGTGCCCCGATTATGCCATTTTCGCGGGTCCTGGCTTGTGTACCGGTCGGCGCTTCCCTGTCAAACTTCTTATGAACAACTTCATTATTATGGCCTGGTCCTTACCCACTCCAACCAGCTTGTCACAATACGATCTCAAATGAGCGAGGATTTCCCTTTCCATCGAATAAGTCAAATTTTGGCACCTTATACCCGATAGGCAATCAACGTCGGGATGCATGCAGAGATCTTCATACTCGAGTCCTTCATGCCCCTTCTTTGGTCTGAATGTTTTTAAATGCTTCTTTTAGGCTATGAATTTCCCTTGCCATACTTTCATCATTTCTAATCCTTGCTTGCCTTTCCATCTCTTCATATTGGTCTATCTCACGATGATGTATGTTTGGTATGGTAGAAGTGGAAGGTTGGGCTTCATTGCATATCTGGTGGCACATCTTGCTTGTTAGTGATGTGTGCCATTGGTATTTGTTGAGTTGCCTGGTAATTTAGTGTGGGAGGGATATTTTGGACAAGTGGGGTAGTTTGGGTAAGGGGAGCTGGATGTATCTATGGAGCTGTGAAGCATCTTGGGTCATTTTGTAGCGGGTTTTGTTGTGGACTGACCTGCGGGTTGATAGGATGCGGATTGGTACGTTGTGGGCTGGCGAATTGAGGATTGGTTCTGCTTGGTAAGGGATTTCGGGGAAGGTTATGGGGGAATGATGGTTCGTGAGATGGAAAGGTGTGTGGAGCAGTTGCGCTCGTCTCTTGTTCGTGCAAAGGAGTGTTGATCTTGATGGAAAGATTGGTAAGATTTGAGCCGTTCGATCTCGGTTGCATAGTTGCCATTTGTCGCAGTATGTTAGGCGAGGTATTCATCCCACGGAAGTATTTCTCCTTTCCGATGTCTCTGGTTCACCTCCCGGAAGAGCGACAAGTCCCAAACCGGTTTGTTCGGCTGCCCCTGAATCAGTCATTTTGTCGGATGATTGTGCCTTGGATCTCGTGAAGTAATGGTGTTCCGCCAGTTTCAATCAACGCGAATCAACTTTTGGAAAGTAAAGCAGGCAAAATAAACCTTCTCTAAAAAATAAAACAAACCAAGTTAGTATGAGACGAATAATTATTGCTTTGAATAACATGTATAGAGTGGAAAACAGTAAACAAGTAGCAGACAGATTATATGGAAATTAAATGCGCGTCCTAATGTGCATGGGGCCTCCCTTATGCCGGAGGTGGGCCTAAACGCCAAATATGCAAGATAATGGTAAATTGATCCAAGCCGTCGAATTGGGAATACTTTTGTTGGGAACAAAGTTAAAGGTTGAAAATTACTGTAATAATAGTGCATACAATAACATGGTTGATAACCAAACTAAAAATTCGTTCATGATTACATAGATGAAGATGGAGCCCTAACACTGCTAGGTCCGGCTCCTGCGTTTTCTAAATATTGCACTATGTCCTGCATTTGAGACCACATCTCAGGAGTAATAACTGTGTTTTTGAGCCGACAAGTCCTTATCCAGATCGTTGTGCCTACATCCTCGAAACCTGATTCCCCCTCGGGGCTAAGACCCGAGTTGTCGTGACCTTCTCGAAGCCATGCGCAATATTCAGGAGTAATCCCTGCTTGTCCATCTCCAACGTCTATTTTATCAACAATATTCCATTCATGGAGAATCTGCCTGGTTCTAGGGACAATGAAATTCGGTCCGAATTGAATTTCTGAAACTCTCATATTTGTCTGGAGAGGGATTACATGCTTTTGACCGAACTGTCGCAGTACGCATAGTGGCGCATATGGCTGGAGTCCTTTCAACCCGATGAGCTCGATGTAGTAAAGCCTTCTGCATCTCACATAGGCTTTCTTGGCGTTTGAGAGCAATGGGTATTTCCATTGAATCTGATCACTAATGCGGGATGCTAGAAACTCATACCAATCCTTGGTGTCGACTGGTGACAAAAAATGTTTCGTCCTGTCGTAAAAGCTGGCGGTCTTGTTTGACTCACTGAAGCAAATATCTGTCATGTTCGAACGCTGATAGAAATGTTCTACGGCCCACATCTGTAGGATAAGGTTGCAACCTTTGAAGAAATTTGTTTTGCCTCTCTTACATTTTTCGAGAGCCCGAAGCATTTCTGCCAGTATCATAGGGACCAAAGTGAGCTGCGCACCGTCAACTCCCTCAAATATTGCTCGAGCCACGGAACATAAGCAAGTACTTATTTTCCCGTGCTCAAGTGGGAACACTAGAATACCCAGTAAAGCGACAAAGAAATGCAATAGAGCGCTGGCTTGCCCGGTGATCGGGGAGTGCAAGAGAATTCTTTTCTAAATGACTTGTAACTATCTCGACGGCCATATCTCTCATAAAGGTATTCTAGGAAACCCAGTTATTTTCAAAGCATCGGAGTTTTTGTGTTCTTTAACCCCAAATAAGCGCAGAATTTCTTTCCCGACTGCCGTGAGGGATGATTTGACCTCTGTCTTGATAAATCAAGTTGGTGAAATAGTTGATTTCTTCCAAAGTGGGAGTGAGCTCAAAATCTTTAAATTTGAAGACAACCCGATCTGGATCCCAAAAATGAATTAAGGCTCTGACCAAATGTTGATCAGGAGTGATGTCAAGCAGTGAAATGAGGCACTAACTTTCTTCTAATCGCCATTTGGCTGCCAAGGTCAAAATTCTCCCACCATACTCTCGACTTACTCGAGTGCGACTCACCATCCTAACTTCAGAGATTTATGAACTTGATCCATCCCTAAAAATAGTAAAAGAAAGAAAGTATAATTTTCCCAATTTTGATATTTCAATTATTAGGCTTGAATCAATTCTATCATTATCATGCTACACATAATATGATGATATGGTCGTTGGGTTGTAGAACCCGTTGACAATTTGGTGGATTTCTTAAATGTGGAGTTGATACCAAGGATCGACCCACCTAAGGTGTATGCATGCATGACTTAAAATAAGGGTGGTATAGCTCTATCCTAAATTTTCTAAGATTTGGCTTACTAGACTCAAGGTTCCCGAGCGGACTGCTCGAGTGAGAAGGCTACGCGGCCAACCGGATGGTCCGGACGCTCCGCGCATATACCAACTCTCCTAAAAATTTGGAAATTTGAAAGAAATTTATGGGTGCATAAAACACACCTCGCGTGTAGTGTGTGATAGTGTCAATTTTCCAGAGTGGAAGAAATATGAGCGGAATGCCAATTTAAGGAAAGCGATGAAGACAATATAGCAATTAAAGCAGTTTATGCAAAAATCTCATAAATGAAACACATCAAAGCACTAAATCAAATAAAGAACAAAAGTAAAGCAATAATTAATCCGAACTTGCTATGGTTTAAGAACCTGATGCTCCCCAGCGGAGTCGCCATGCTGTAGCGCCCTATTTTGACCCTGCTCGGGTCAAAGCGGAGCGCGGACGTGTTCGGGGTGATTCCTGGGTAAAAAGGGTTGAGGAGTCGCCACCTAATTATTTTTTACGGTGAATTAGGACACCTAAATATTAAACTAAATGCTGCCATGTAACTCCAATTTTAAGGTCTGCGAAACTAGTGAGATTCTAGGTAAGGGTTCTTTATTATCCTAAAGGGAAGGGGTTAGGCATCCTTTAAGATCCGCTAACTTGCGGTTATCCGGAAAAACTCAGGTTAATTATTGGTAGAAATAATGCATGTTTTACAAGTAAAAAAGACGTTTGCAAATATGATGCATTTTATACAAGTAAATATGATGCATTTTACACAAGTACGTATTCGGATGACATAAAAGAAAGATACATGTAAAGTTTTTAGAAAACATGCATTTGTGACAATAAATTATTTATAATGCCAAAGAAGCGAATCTTTCGAAAAATCAACAAGTTGCAAAAAATAATAATAAAAAGATAAGCTTATTTGTACAATTAATTGAAGCAAATAAAAGATGACAAAAGTTGTTTTGAAAATCTTGAATAAGCGTGACGAGCCTAAAATAAATAAACTAGCGAATGATTTCTAAGTTTGCGAGCCTACAAATAAATAAGCTAGCGACGAGTTTCAAATCTTAAACTAACCTATGAATAAATCCTAAGTTTGCCTATTCTAAGCATTTCAATAATTACATAAGTGCGATAAACAATATTACAATACAAAGCGAGATAAAAGCTGAATTAAAGAAAGAAAATAACAATAAATAAATTTCGAGGAATAATTGTCTTTATTTACTTTAGTCCCTGCAAGCTGTCAAGAACAAACGGTTAGAAACAGTTAAATACAAATAACTTCGTATCCGTATTCAAAACAGTGAATGTTTTGATCGCGGAGGGCTCAGACTTAAATTTTGAAAAGAACATTTCAATCACGTCGTGGCTGCAAACATATGACTAATGTAGTTTATTTTGATTGCCTCGCCTACTAAACGTGTCGGTCTCTCGGGTGAAATAGAAAAGATCACTATAATCACGTCGTGGCTGCGAATATATAACTTGTTGGTTATTTTAGTCACCTCGCCTACTAAACATGTTGATCTCGGATAAAAAGGTTTAAGTCTTCATCATTGCCCAGAAGTTATATTTCCGTCTTTGCAACTGTGTAGGCCTCAAAATCGACGGATATTTTTCATCGGCCAGTGTAGTATCGTGTTCAAAATCAGTAAAATTTTAAATCGGAACAGAAACAATGAAGATAGCGATGTGAGCAGAGCGTAAAAACAGCTCGAAAAGACGGTGTTTAATTTAAAACAAGAAAGCGATAAATCGGATATTTTAATGTCAAACAGTGGATCAAACAGAAAGCAATATCTGAAAGGTGCGGTGTTTATTTTAAAAGCGATAAAAGCGTAAAAGCAGTAAAAATAATAATCGAATCCGAGCGATGGCGAAATAAGCAGCGCCCGACAGGCGGTATTTGTTCAAACAAGAAATGTTGATATCCGTCGCACGGATGTTTAAAACGATAACTAAAACAGAGAAACGAAAGCGTGGCCTTGAATTCAATTTCATCACCTAAATGCGGTATTTAGAAACGATAAAATAACACGGAAATGTAAATCAAGAACTATCAAAACAAAGAAATCAAACAGGCAAATCGAAACAGAGAA
Organism: Anisodus acutangulus; assembly: GCA_029783415.1. NCBI lineage: Eukaryota > Viridiplantae > Streptophyta > Magnoliopsida > Solanales > Solanaceae > Anisodus > Anisodus acutangulus. Next base: position 27,924,266 of record CM056492.1, on the reverse strand, counting down.
TTAATCTTTGGAGCAGAACCGAAAAAGTGCGGCCTCGATTTCAATTTCATCGGCCTAGATGCGATATTAATAAAACAATAAAACAGTGCCAAAGAAACGAGCAGTGAGCAATTAAATTATCCGAACCAAATTCTGAAATGTTGGAACCGGAACAGGATTAAGAGGTATTTATGGAAAAATCCGACCCGGATCATGAACAGCGACCCGAATGAAAATCAGAAATTCAGATTTTTAGATAACTAGCAAACAGGTATGAAAAATGCCATAATCTGGAAATACGCCAAAAATCGAGTCGACCCGATCCGGTCGGTGACCGACCGAATCGGATGCCAACCCAAATCGGACTTTTTCAATTTTTCAGATAACCAATAATAACCACAAAGAATAATGCAAGAGATTTGGAAATTCAAACCGGTCGATTCGACCGGTCAAGAATCTGACCCGAATAGGAGATTCAACCTGTCAAATAATTCCATCAATTCCAGATAACCAACATACAAAAATATGAAATGCAAGAATTCTGAAAATATTACCCGAACCGGGTCGACCCGAATCTGTGATCCAAACCCGAATCAAATTTTAACACCAAATTCAGATAACCAATAACAAGAATATGTAATGCAAGAATTCTGAAAATGTTACCCAAGGTCGACTGACCGGGTTAGTGACCGACCGGATCGTTGTTTCAACCCGGAATCAAATAAATTCAACAATTTCAGATAACCAATGATAACAACAGAAACAATGCAAGAAATTTGGAAATTCAAATCGGTCGACTGACCAGTCAAGAATCTGACCGAAATCAGTGATCCAAATCAAATCTTAACACCAAATTCAGATAACCAACATACATAAATATGAAATGCAAGAATTCTGAAAATGTTACCCGAACCGGGTCGACCCGACCCAAAATCAGTGAAAAAAAATCAGAGAATCAAAGGGGATGACAAACCTTTTCGGACTTGATTCTTGAACAACAAAGAAGCCAAAATGCTTTAAACTCAAGAACACAACAAAGTATTTTATGTATATTCCGAAAATCCTTCCAAAATCTCTTTTTTCTTCTCCGAAAATCCTCTTCCAAATGAAGAACAATCATGGGGTATTTATAGGTGGATCCCCCCCCAAGAATCGAGTTTGAATTTTGAATTAAAGGCAAAAAAATCTGAATTTGGAAGCGGATTTTAGGGGTATGGGTTGGATGAAGTGATGGGAGGGGTGTGGGGGTGTCAGGGTTGGTGGCAGGGAGTGGGTGGTGGCAGGGGGCGAGGTGACCGGTCGGGCATGGGGGTATGGGGCAGCGACGACGAGGTTGAAGGAGGGTAGGGTTTGAAATTTTTTTTTTTTGTTTGTTTTGAGTTTTTGGGGAATTAAAAGGGGGCAAATGGGCGAATTGGTTTTGGGCCGTTTCGGGTGGGCTTTCGGTTTGGGGTGTTGGGCCGTCGAGTGGGCTGCGGGTGAGTCGGGGTGGTGCGACGTGTTAATGGCCGGTTGGGCTGGGGAATTAAATTGTTGGGCTTGGAGTTTTGGGTTGTGGGAATTGGGTTTTGGGTTTAATTGTTTTGGGTGATGGGGAATGGTTGTTGGGCTTCGGTTTTGGGCTGGGTATAAAGGAATTTAATTGGGGAGTTTGGGTTTGGACGAAAAATGGGTTTTAATTTAGGTTGGGTAGAAATTGTATTGGGTTAGGAAATAAAAATGTTATGGATTTAAAAATATAAAAGAGGGGTTTAATATTAAAACCTATTTATATATATATATTATTTTTGTAAAAGATGTGAATTATTTAAAATAACATAACGACGTGATAATAATAAAATATAATTTTTGCGAAATGCTTAATGCTTAATAAAAGGGAAATGCGATGCAATTTTGCGAGAATAAAATAATATAGCATTTCGGATAACTTATGATTTTTATAAAAATGCAAATGATATAAAATATGCGAATAATAATAATAATATGAAGATACACACATATATGCCTATATTTTAAAATTATTTTAAAAGTGTCAAAAATATTAAAAATTATGAATAAAATCATAAAAGATGGGACAAAATTGGGTGTCAACAACAATCCCCTCTTGAAAGAGAGATTTTGGCGCACATACATAGTGCCTACTTTCAGCTAGGGGTGGCCAGTGGGTAGAGCTCGAATGCAGCGGGGTGGGAGTCAGGCGGGACGGCCAGGGTCGGGATCGGGACTAGCGGGCCTAGCGGGGTCAGATGCAGGTTGGACTGCTCAGATCCGTCCGATCCCGCTCCGTCGGTATCGGGGCGGGGCGGGCTCGGGTCGGGCTCGGGTCGGGGCGGGGCGGGGTCGGGTTTTCCTTTTTTTTTTTTTTAAATAACATATGTATAAAAAAAACTCAATAAACAAAACAAGATAGTGTAATAAAAACATGACAAGACTGTTTTTGTGCCTCTTATATTATTTAATAGACATATGATTTTTTGTAATACAAATACAATTGTCTAAAATCTAAATTGCAACTTTATGGTGTTGTCCAAAAGTTGCAAATTACATAATAAAATTGCAATTAAAAAAATTACATTTTCAAAAAAATCTGTTCTAATTGCTTGATGATTTCATGTGGTTCTTCGGTTGGAATAGGTATTTGTTGGTCAAATTGATCCACGTCGCTTCCACTACCTTCGGTTAAGATTTCGTTGTAGTTTTCATCATCTTCTTCGTTGATCTCCGGTTGACCGCACCTTCTCCGCTCCGCTCGTATCCAATCTCTGAATAATACTGCAATTTCCAAGCTGTCTCCGGCCAATGAGTGTCTGTGGTCTCCTATTTGATATCTGCCTGCAGAAAAAGCGCTTTCCGACGCAGTTGATGACGCTTGAATGTTCAAAACATCTCGAGCCATCAATGAAAGTGTCGGAAAGGTCTTCTCATTCCCCCTCCAGTATTTCAGCAAGTCTTCTTGTCCATCTTCATTGATAACTTCTTGATACGGTACAGAACCCTGCAAAACAAAAATATCCAACTCGCTAATTTGGTTAGTAGAGGTACGGCCGCACATTCTATTTCTGAGGCTTTCAATACTAGCCGCAGAAACAGCATGTCTTTTGTGAGGTTGTGTTGAAGATGAAGAAGATGGTATGGTAGCCGGTACGTTACTAGCATTTTCTTGTTGATAAAATCTATATATATTTTTGCATTGGTGTTCTACGCTATTCAACACTTCTTCTTTAGTTTGTTCAATAGGTGGTGGGTGATTTAGATTTTTGGGACTTGGAGGTGGTAGTACTTCTATACAATCGTAAATAGTTTCAATTAGTGATTTAGTACCGTCTATTTTAATAGTAGGATTTAATACAGAACCAATAATATAAATAGAAGGAATAGGAATAAAATATTTTTTTATTTTGACAAACATTTTTTTAATAGCTGCCTTATAAGCTGGTTTTTCCATATATTCACTAAGTAATAAAAATATTAGAGTTATATAAAATAACATAGTTGAAATAGTAGGATAATATATACAGGACAATTCTTTTGTTGCTTGAAAAAATTTCTCTAAAAATACAATAAGTTCGAAATTTTTTTCCCAATCACTATCTAAAATCATATCACCGGGTTTTTATTATGAGAGTTAAAAAATAAAGTTATAGGTAATTTATAGTCATAAGCAACAAGTAGTTGCTCGTATAAAGAATTCCACCTAGTCGATACTTCTTGTGGAATTCTTCTATAAGGTAGTCCACAATCGTGACAAGTTTTTTTATATTCTTTTCTCGTTGTACTTTATTACTTTTAAAAATAAAGTTTATTAGCAAATTGTATTTTACTAAGAATGTCTTCAAAAGTGATAGACCATCCTTTACAATTAAGTTATATATATGGCACGCGCATTTTATATGAAAATGGTGCGGAAAAGATGGAGCTAAACTATTTTTTAACATTGTAATTGCGTAATTGTTATTAGAAGCGTTATCTAATGTAATAGTCATAATTTTATCGGTAATTAGTAATAATCGCACACTTGATAAATATTTTCTGCAATAAAAGTACCAGTGTGCCTATCATCTATATATCTATACGCTAAAATACGTTTTTGCATAGACCATTTATAATCTATCCAATGACAAGTTACGATTAAATAATCATGGCCGTTAGTACTACGACCTATATCAGGCGTGATAGATACTTTGCCATTAAAATGATATAATGAAAACGTAAATATTGTTGATATTCATGCGCAAATTTAAATACATCTCTCTTAACAGTTGACCTAGGAAAACCGTTAAAAGCGAATTATATATATCTCTAATGTAATGAATAAAACCGGAGATGAAGGAAATGAAAAAGGCAAACCCTCCACAAAGAACTAATTTTGATATTGCTTCCCTATCTCTATGTTTGTTGTATTTAGAGCCTACAATTCCCCGTCATAGGGTTAATTTGACCACGTACTTGGTCAGACAGATGTCGATATGTGAACCTTGTCCCGATGGAGCGGCGTTGCGCACCCGGTTTTGAAGCCTGGTATTGGGCATACCTAGTTGGATGAGCACCTACTACGTGTCTAATTACACCCCCCGTCCCACCGTGACCTTTTTCAGTTTTAAATTTTAAAACATTTTTACAAATTTTACATATGGCTACTTGATTCTCTACGTCCCTATCAAAAATGTCCATGCATCGATTTTAATGGTCGTTTCTTTGGACCTCGTCTCATACTAGGGGAATAGGAGGTATTTCAGTTGAAGGTGCACTAGTGGGCGTGTTGTCATCAATATTAGTGGGTGTATCGTCTAGATCATCGTCTAAATTAAAGTCTTCTTGAGTTCCGTAAAATAACTCCTCATCTAAATCTAATGGTATTGTAGGAAAATGTTGAGTATCAACAAAATCATCCCTGTGTAGGAATAAGATGACTAGAAGAAGTACCCTTGCCCTGGTTGCCTCTACTAGAAGAAGCACCCTTACCCTTACCCTTAAACATACCTTTTAATCCTTCCATTTTAATTATGATAATAAATAATTAAAGACAATAAAATTAAGTGCGCTAAATAAAATAAACAGACAATAATAATTTAATGAAGGAACGAATGTACCAAACGCCGACGTAACGTCGGCGATGTAATCGAAGGTTGAAAATTGAAACTTTGCTCGATGGAAGATCCTCAAGCTAGTTGCCAACTTCACTCCCAATTCCCAAATGAATTAATAAAATTGAATATTTAGCAAATAATGTAGAGAGATATATTGAGAAATTAGAGAGATTGTAGGAAGATTTGTGAGAAAGATGAAGAGAAAATGAGTTATTTATAGTTGAAAAATTAGGTTAAAGTGTAAATATAATAACTTATGGGTTAAAAATAAATATTAAGGGGTAGGGGGGCCTAAAATGGTGGTTGTAGCACCATAATCTAAAATGGCCGTTGGTGCAACGGCCATTTTTGCAAAGGGTTTAAAGTCGGGGTCGGGCTCGGGGCGGTCTCGAGGCGGGCTCGGGTCCGGCGAACTGGCGGGCTCAGTCCGGCGTGAACTGGGCGAGCTTCGGGTTCGGCGGGCTGGGCGGGCTTCAGTCTGGCGGGACGAGACATCGTCCGTCCGAGTCGAGTCCGCCCAGATTAAATTTTTTTTTTTAGGCGGGGTCGAGCGGGGCCGGGCGGGGTCGGGAGGGTCGGGTCGTCCGACCTTGCCAGCGACCTTACTTTAAATCTTTCGTGAAAGATATTGCATCAGGAGAGGTAGCTTCCGCTTTGAACCTTTCCTAGTTGAATCCCACCGGACTTACTGCACGGTGAGCGTGATGTCTTGAACCGTCAGTGTTTAGTGTAAGCCAAGACAATGATATCAACACAATAACTCTCCTTATTCGTTTTCTTCTTATGGTTTTGTCCGTTGTGGTCGTGGACACACTTGGATTCTTAAGTGCGTTCATTTGAGACGGCTTGTCCTCGCAATTAAATAGGTGATCTCCTACAAGGTATCCTGCTATACCCCATTTCACAAGTGTTAGAAATCATTAAAAGTTTCCCCAACCTTAACCTCAACCGTTTGAGGATCGTTAAAGGTTTAGAAGCTTAAACTTTACCCACCATGTATGTAGCACTTTAATGTCTATTGCGGGAACAACTTTAGATTCATGTTTCCATACAGAAATCATCATCCGAAGTGCTCTTTCTTCCACCGAAGTGCTCAACTGAACCTTTTTACAGCTTAGTTTTTCCATTGAACCAAATTCTTGGGATCTCCAATCAGTATGGTTGGGTTACCATCGCAAAGGTTTGTATTGTTTGGGTTTTAAGCTCATTCCCCTAGATAGGCAGAACACTTGATCTCCGGGTAGTCCCTTAGTTAAAAGGGTCTGCTATATCCTTTGATTAGTAATCAAGGAAGTGACACCCGTGATGATCAACTGCCTTACGGTCTTATGTCTCCGACAGATCCTGGCAGATATGTCCAGAAGCCGTCATCCTTGTCCTTCCTAAAGCCGACCGGCTAGCCACAGTGTATAACTGCTGAAGGCACGGGTTTCTCCCAATAAGGGACGTCCTCTAAGGAGTCGTGAAATTACTCAACTTCTTTCATGCTTTGTATAAAGCGATAAACTCCGATTTCATCATGAATCGGCCGATGCAAGTTTGCTTAGAGGTTTTTCCAAGACCCAACATACACATTTACTTGTGGCTTTAGTGTTCTTCATAACTGATGTCCAGTTTGCATCACTGTGTTCTCCCAGAACCGCTGGACATCCAGAATACTATAATCCGTAGATAAGCGAATATTTCAGATATCGTCATATCCGACTTAACGCCTTCTACCAATTATTTATTAAAATCATCAGTGAACCTTAGTTCAACTGATCTGCTTTGTAGGCCGATACCAGGTCTATTGTAGTGTGTAACATACATTGAACAACATGTGACATGCGCATATCGCTCCTTGTATATGGGTGCACCATGATTTCAATCAGTTATATGATTCATATCCATTGGTGGCTTCAACGAGACTGTCAACTATCTCACAACTGAGTTTGGAGTTAGACCAGTCTATTAGATGTCTTACAAATCCAATTCCTAAGATGTCTTTTGTGATACCCATATCTTTCATATCGAGACTTTGTTTCAATATGACTTCCATTCTCAGACTGTTGGTTTTCCAACTGTTGGCTTTCTAACTTCAGAGTCAATGTTTCTATGGTCAGATTCATTATTTCTGTTTTATCTAAAACTTCGAGGATCAAAATGTAAACATTTCAGGGACCAAAATGAAAGTTTAGGAAAAAGCCCAACGGTCCAGCAAACCAACTCTGATTCTCCCCTTCCAACTCTCCGGTTAGGAAGACTATTTCAATATCCATGTCACGCAAGACTGCAATGGCCCTGGATGTTAAGCTATTCGCAGGGAAGCACATGTATAAGTAGTCGAGGCATTATACTCGTCAGTAGATCCATCTACTTTGTACTCACTTTTGAGTATCCTTTTTCACAACCCAAAGGTTCTTTTCCCAGAGGAAGATCAACGATTACACAAGTATGGTTTTATATGATGGAATCTATTTCTCTCTTTAGCTTCTTTCCAAAGCAGCGCTTTTGGAGATGACAATTATTTGTTAATTGTCCATGGTTCGTTCTCAACCATACAAGCTAGAAGGCCTGTAATAAGTCTTTGTCCCCTCTTTGTTCCGTCTCGGTTCAACATCTAGAATCCCTGAGTTCTGTAGATCTGAAATATTAAGTTCCGGATAGACAACAACTTTCGAGTCTTGTAGATACGGAACGTCTAGTTCCGGACAGTCAGGCTCTCGCGGGTTCTTGTTAACCTTGAGCAATTACTCATTTCTTTTCAAGGAAAGTTATCTTCAAAGAATTCAGCATTCTTTGACGCCAAGATGCGATAAGAACTACTGTTATTTGCAGATCCAGTGGATATGAAATTTACAGTCTTAGGTCCAACTTGACATGTTTCGGTAGTCCAACATCTACCAAGCCACCCCACATAATAACATTTGTATGTGAGATCCTTTCCATTTTTCACACGGAGAGTTATCCTTATCCTTATGCGGAGTTCTTGTTGAGAATCGCATTAGCGGTAAGGATCGTCTTGCCCCACATAATTTGGGCGTACGTCTTTGCGCTTGGAAAACACCGTTAGACTGAGGTGAGTAGTGAGCATTCGTTTAATGAACGATGTTTCACATTCTCCCCCTCTATCACTACGAATTCCTTAATCCGTAGGCTTAGTTGATTTTCAACTTCTGCTTTGTAGCGCTTATTCGCTTCAACAACTATTGACCAGTCCGTTAGATGTCTTAGAAACCCAATTCCTAATATGTCATATGTGATACCCATATCTTTCATATCGAGACTTTATTTCAATATGACTTTCACTTTCAGACTGTTGATTCTCCAACTGTTGGCTTTCTAACTTCAGAGTCAATGTTTCTGTGGTCAGATTCATTGTTTCTATTTTATCTGAAACTTTCAGGACCAAAATATAAACATTTCAGAGACCAAAATGAAAGTTCAGGAAGAAGCCCAATAATCCAGCAAACCAACTCTGATTCTCCCCCTCCAACTCTTCGGTTAGGAAGACGGTTTCAACATCCATGCCACGCAAGACTGCAATGGCCCTACATGTTAAACTACTCACAGGGGAGCACATTTTACAACCCAAAGGTTCTTTTTCTGGAGGAAGATCAACCATTACACAAGTATAGTTCTATATGATGTAATTTATTTCTCTCTTTAGCTTCTTTCCAAAGCAGCGCTTTTGGAGATGACAATTATTTGTTAATTGTCCATGGTTCATTCTCAACCATACAAGCTAGAAGGACTAGAACAAGTCTTTTTCCCCTTCTTTGCTCCGTCTCGGTTCAATTTCTAGAATCCCTGAGTTCTGCAGATCTGGAATATTAAGTTCCGGATAGCCAGCAACTTTCGAGTCCTGTAGATACGGAACGTCTAGTTCTGGATAGTCAGGCCCTCGCGGGTTCTTGTTAACCTTGAGCAATTACTTCTTTTTCCTTTTCAAGGAAAGTTATCTTCAAATAATTCAGCATTCTTTGACACTAAGAGGCGATAAGCACTACTGTTATTTGCAGATCTAGTGGATATGCAATATACAGTCTTAGGTACAATTTGACCTATTTCGGTATTCCAACTTTTACCAAGCCACCCCACATCACAACATTTGGATGTGAGATCATTTCCATGTTTCATACGGAGAGTTATCATTATCCTTATGCGTATTTCTGTTGAGAATCGCATTAGCGGTAAGGATCGCCTTGCCCCACATAATTTGGGCGTACGGTTTTGTGCTTGGCTAACACCGTTAGACTGAGGTGAGTAATGAACAGTCGTTTAATGAACGATGCTTCACATTCTCCCCCTCTATCACTACGAATTCCTCAATCCGTAGGCTTAGTTGATTTTCAACTTCTTTCATTGTAGCACTTATCCGCTTCAACAACTTCATCTTTCCTTTTCAACAAACAAATGATACAATACGTTGTACCATTATCAATGAAGGTCACAACGTACTTGTATCCCCCCTCTATTTTGTATAAACTTCAAATCACCCAAGTAGGTGTGACTAAGTTCTAGAGGAGCGGTGCTTCTTTCGCTATTCCTTTGACGGAATGGAAAGGTGATTTTGCCTCTTCGCCTACCTCACATTAATTTTGAGGGTTTATGTCGACAGAAGGCAACAATCTCAACTTCGTTAGCTTTTGAATGACTTTCTATTAAACATGTCTTAATATATGATGTCGTAGATGCACGGATTATAATTATATCATTCATATGGCTACAGACATACTGTACCATTCTTAGTTATTACACACCTGTTGGACTAGTCTCAAACCAGCTTGACCAACAACGTCCCTTAACCAAGTTTTGGACATGTATCACCTCATTTTAGAGTGATCTCATTCCCTGAAGTCCTATTAAGGACAGCCTCTCCAACCCCTTCTACTTTAGAGGTGGCGTTGCTTCACATGAACAACCTCTTGCCCGTGGTTAGGGCGTAACCGGATCATATGTGATCTGGATACTCTGGCTCACTCCAGTTGCTTTGGCAGACTGAGTGTCCAATTTCTTTTCTGTCTTTCTTTAGGCCTTCAGATCATTTATGACCTGGAAACTCTGGAAACTCCAATTTTGTATCATTTAAACAATAGAAAAAATTCTAATTACATACCACAGTTGTCTCTTATTCTTGTCTCTTCTTCCTTAACCGAAATCACAAACATAAAATGGACCCAAATAATAAAAAATTGGGTAATCAATTTTACTGTAAACCTTGAATAATGTTTTTGGAATTGAAGAGAATGACAGTTTGCTCGCTAATGGTGGTGGTGGAGAAGGTGAAGATTCAGACGAGAGTTTCATTGGTGGTCCAGACTTATATTTGGACAACGAGAATTAAGAACTCAACATGTTGTGTCTAAATGAAGAGGTAAATATGTTTGATCAATGGGAGGAAGATGAAGAGGAATCTATACTGGATCAAGAAGAATATGAGGACTGTAGGACATAAGAAGATGAAGACGGAGAAGGAATGGATGAGAAGACATTTACTCATCAAAACATTTTACAACGTCCTATTGAAGGATTGACATTCATAAGTAAAGATTCAATGTTTGCATTTGATGGTTGCTATTGTAGTAAAGCATTACGAAAAGTAAATAAATATTACAAGTGTTCGAAAGGATAAACAAATAGGCAATATTGAGAACTGCCGCAAGTTTGTTGAGTCTTGAATCTTGATAACCTGAAATCAAGAAACAACTAAATCTGGATGGTTACAACGGTGTGCTGAGTCGAGTGATTGCACTCTGTCCTTAAGACAAGATTTCCTCGTATATATGCTTTTACGTTAATGGGCAATAGTCTCCCAAGATAAAACAACATTTTAATCTCAACACTATAAGGAAAATAGGTTGAGTCTGACGAAGAAAACAAATATGAATCGACTTGCTGAAGATATGGAAAAGGAATGAAGAGTTTCTGTTTTCGTCCAACGTTTTGGACTGACTTTCTCTTCTGTTTTGTCTCTGTGTATATAGTGTGTCTCTATTGTGTATATCTTGTGTATATGTGTGTGTTTGCTCACTGTTTTTGTCACTATTTTGTTCTATTTTTTGTGTTTGAATGTACAACCCAATTAAACCAAAAGGCATCAATATATAGCATGGACGAGGGACTCCTCAACTGCCACAAACAAGGTTGTTAATGGCATTAGTGAGGGTTGTTAATGGCATTAGAGAGGGCTGTTAATGGCCATTTAGAGAGGCTGATTTATGGTCATGAAGGAGTGATGTTTATGGAGGAGTTAACAGCCAAGTAATGGCTGGTTAATGCTCCAAAAAAAAGCCCAAACGGTAGGCAGAAAGTTTCTGCCTTCCGTCATTCCAAAATCAATTTTTCAGAAACTCTAGGGACCAAACTGTAAATATTAAGAAATTTGGGGTCCAAAAAGATAATATCAGAAAGTCCCCACAACCCACGAACTGAGCTCGTACCGGACGGGACGGGCGGGCGGCGGCAGCGCGCGTGTGGGCTTAGCCTTGAACCCAAGCACATCTAGGTCTTCCCTCCTTTAAACACATGGGATACCCCTTGGGGTCCCAAACCCTTAACCACTTTAGAGACTTATAAAGAGAGCAATTCTTCCTTTTCCCACCGATGTGGTAGATTTGTCTCACACCATATTTTCATGCCTCAAAGACCTTACTTCGTGGACCAACATCTCTTTCATTTCTCAACGAAATTTGACGATTATTGGCCCTACGGTCATCTACTCACTTAGTAGAATATGCATGTGAGAAGAGACAAAGCCTCCAACATGCGGAACACTAGTGTTTAATTCATTAAATATGGGTGGACGCACCTTTCCGCCAAAGGCAAATTTCCACCAGTATTTTACAGAGAGCACGCCAAATTGAAAGAGTTTGGTGTGGTGAAAAAGCCATCGGTCAAAAAAGGTGGTGATACAGTTAATTATGTTGTGTTTGCTTGTGATAAGGGAAGGAAAGAAAAACAAAAGAAACGGAGCAAAATGGTTGACTGTAAAGCTCTACTTAATGTTGTTTTGATGCATGATGGTTCACGTCGTGTTATTAATGTCGTTGGAGAGCATAATCATGCGTTAAATGCCAGATTATCACGCTTTATGTCCTCTCACAGGGAAGTGAGCATGTTAAATGTTTATATCTATTTTTAACCTCATAACCAAAAAAAATTAATTGGATATACTTTTTCTTTCATCAACTGACAAAATCACAACAAATGTAATAACAAAGTAGATATGAACATCTTCTATGACCGATCATATTTTAATAGAAGAAAATTATTCTATAAATATTTCTCAATTTATTTACCGATATCATCCGTTACTTTTACTTATTCTCGTATAAAACTGATGTTAACTAAAGAACATTTGTAAGGGCATAAAACCGATCTTCCCATTCCAAAGGTAACTATTGAAAGTCAAACACATTCTCAAATTTCTACGAATTAGTTCAGTCATCTCAACTATTTCAAAAGATATCTATCAATTAACTTTCATCGGTAAGACACTAAAGTTATAGATAAAAAAAAGTTCTAATTAATATTTTGTCTTTGCTAAATTTGGACCCTAATTTTCATTATATTTATTCAACTTTGATCCAATGAATTATTAGTGGGTGTTGTGGCCCTTGGGCAATGGTAGGAAGCTTTCATAACTTAACTTCAAGTCAACTTATGACCTCAATTATGATTTTTATATTACCCCTTATGGTAGTATTAGTTTTAAAAAGTAAATTAAATATCATATAAACATAAGAACATATTAAATGAAAATAATTAGTTTGAACGATTCATAAATTAGAATGAATAGACATGCGACTTTATATATGTTGAGATCAAGTCAACATATTTTATTTTCCATATAATATTCTTCAATTAATTATTAGATATATTTTAAAGTCAAGTATTACAAGAGATAATTTTTTACAATAGCGCATATCATTCTATAGGACATGTGGTTAGTCTATGTCCTACTGTTATGTTGCTCGCACTCTCAAAAAATGCATTTGTACATGTGTCGAATCTTGTAAAAATGCACTACTTTTAGAGGATCCGACAAATACTCGTCGATATTTTTAAAGAGTCCGAACAAAATAGTCCTGCCGATAGTTATTTAGAATGAAAGAAATAATCCCTTGATTATTTTCATTATGAAAGAGTATTTATATAAGTTACATATTTCCATAATATGAGAATCTTATTCCTATTCTATTCCTAAAACTTTATTCTACTTAGATACTAATTATACAATTATGGTAATTCAAATATTATGGTAAGTATACAATACTATTTACACTTCAACATTACCTAAACTAGAAAACTAAAACCTTACCTAATTTATCTACCATGTACACAGTTTGTACACCAAAACCGAGTCATATATACACAATGTACACATGTATATTGTGTATATTTAACACACCCCCGCAGTCATAGCGGGCAGTCTTCGAACGCTGAGACTGTCCCTAAAATCTTCAAAAAGGACCAAGGGAAGACCCTTTCGTAAAGATGTCGACAATTTGATACCTGGACGGAACATGACAGACGCGTACCTGACCACGAGCAACCTTTTCGCGAACAAAATGAATGTCCATCTCGATATGCTTAGTGCGCCAGTGCTGAATCGGATTACCAGAAAGGTAGATGACATTAATATTATCACAATAAACCAAGGTTGCTTTCTGAATGGGACAATGAAGCTCCAACAGCAAATTACGTAACCAACATGATTCTGAGACCGCATTAACTACCCCTCGATATTCGACATCGGCACTGGATCGGGGCAATGTCGACTGACGTTTCACAGACCATGAGACCAGGTTATTGCCGAGAAACATACAATAGCCAGACGTATACAGTCTGGTGTCCGGACAGCCACCCCAATCAACATCCGTATACGAGACAAGTGTGGATGTCGATGAGGGATATAAATGCAAACCATAGTCCAGCGTACCCTGAATATACCGAATGATGCATTTGAGTGCATTCATATGCTCAACTCTGGGATCATGCATAAACAAACACACCTCCTGAACAACATACGTAATATCTGTCCTCGTGAATGTAAGATACTAAAGTGCCCCTGCAAGACTGCGATAGCGGGTCGGATCCTCGTATGGTACGCCAGCCGCGACACTAAGCTTGCGTTTAGTATCAATTGGAGTGGAAGTGGACTTACATGATGACATCTCATCCCTCTCAATGATCTCGGCTGCATACTTCATTTGAGATAAGAACAACCCACTTGCATGACGAGTGACCGCAATCCCCAAAAAATAGCTCAAGGGCCCCAAGTCTTTCATAGCAAACTCAGAGTTGAACATTGTCATGATAGACTGACGTAAGGCATCGGAAGAGGCAGTCAAAATAATATCATCCACATATAACAGAATATAAGCCACGGATGAACCACGATGGTAGATGAACAATGAATTATCTGACATGCTGTGAGTGAACCCAATAGTCGAAACATAGTCTGCAAACCTCGTATACCAGGCCCGTGGAGACTGCTTAGGCCCATATAAGGACTTCTTCATCAAACAGACATGATGAGGGTATTTGGGATCCCTGAATCCCAACGGCATATGCATATAGAATGTTTCCTTGAGATCACCATGTAGGAAAATATTCTTTACATCTAACTGATGAATAGGCCATGCTTTCGAAAGAGCCAAGCTAAGCACAATGCAGATGGTAGCCGGCTTGACCACCGGACTGAACGTCTCGCCACAATCTATACCAACCTGCTGAGTCTTACCATCACCTACAAGACGCGCCTTATGTCGAGCAAATGAACCATCTGAATTCTCCTTATGAGCAAAAATTCGCATAGACCTGATAATATTAATATCAGATGGATGGGCACCAACTCCCACGTCTTATTATCAATAAGAGCATTATATTCATGGGTCATAGCAATTTTCCAATTCGGGTCATTTAAGGCAGACACAAGATTACGGGGTAAGGGAGATTTAGGGACATTAGAATATAAATTAAAATGTCTTTTTGGTTTAAAAATACCCCGTTGACTACGAGTGATCAGTCTATGACTCGAGGAAGAAATGGATGGATTTTGGGAATTTGATAGGCTTGGGACGGACTGGCCAGCAGGCAATGGACCTGCTGGCCCAACTCAGTATCCAGGAGCAGGAACTGGACCAGTTCCACAATTGGGCTGGACTGGCCTATTCACTGGAATTGGCCCAGTGGCGGTACTGGCAGTAGGTGACGGACCAGTGTGACCAGCGGGCAATAGGCCCGCTGGAGAATTTTAAGTGCGGGATACATCCGAAAAATGGTGAATAATATACGGGGATATACTATCCTCCAAAAAATTATACGAACTAGGCACGTGAGTATTAACTTTAGCAAATGGAAATTGGGATTCATCAAAATTTACATGGCGAATAATGATGATTTTATTAGAGGATAAATCAAAGCATTTGTAGCCACGATGATTAGACGGAAAACCCAAAAACACACACGGAGTAGACCGGGCCTGAAGTTTGTTAACAGTAGTGGACGGAAATAACGGATAACACAAACACCCAAAACCCCGAAGATGGGAATACGAAGGAGTTTTATTATATAAAACTTGAAGGGGTGAAGAGTATGTCAAACCTTTGGAAGGAATTATGTAACAATTTGTAGAGCATGATGCCAAAAAGACGTGGGTACGGAAGCATGAACCAATAAAGTTCGGACAATGTTATTTATGGTACGAATTTTGCGTTCGGCTTTCCCATTTTGTGAAGACGTATGAGGACAAGAAAAATAAAAATTGATCCCATTATTATCACAGAATTCCCGAAATACCCCATTGTCATATTCTTTTTCATTATCACACTGAATATTTTTTATTTCCCGTTCGAACTGGGTTCGAATGAATGCTCTAAATTTTAGGAAGACGGAGAAAACTTGAGCTTTCTTCTCTATTGGAAAAGTCCATAAAACTTAGAATAATCATCCAAAAAGAGAACATAATACCGATGTCCCAATGAACTAAGAACGGGAGACGTCCATAAGTCGCTATGAATAATATCAAATGGCATTAAAGTATGAGAATTTGAGTCTACAAATGGCAACCTAACAATTTTTCCTAAAGAACAAGACTGACAATTTAGAGTACTACGCGTACCTTTACATGAAATAAAATTATTTTTATCTAATGACGACAAAATAGAAGACCCCGGATTACCAAGACGAGCATGCCACAAGGAAGGAGCAAGGGCTGCAAATGCTGACGGCAAGACTTGACTCGATGGACTGAAACCGGGTGTGATAGGATAAAGATCTCCTCTACTATCACACCTCATGAGAGGACTCCCCGTCTTGAAATCCTTCACAGAGAAACCAAAAGGATCAAATTCAACAGAAACGAAATTGTCAGTGGTGAATTTATGGACAGACACTAAGTTTTTAATCAATTTTGGTGCATGTATGGTGTTTTTCAAGATAAGGGGTGGATGAGGGGGAGACAACGTTTTATGACCATAACCCTGAATTGGAATAGAGTTACCATTACCAACAATTATACCACGAGGGTTGCTCAAATTGGAATAAGACGAGAGAGTACCTTGATCGGATGTCATGTGTGTAGTTGCGCCGGTGTTCATGTACCAATTCGGATCCGGTTGCGTTAACCCAAGCGTGTGCATTGCGGCCTCAATATCGGTTTGAGTGGGGCCTGCTGCGTGGTGGGCTTACGGAGGCCGGGGCCCAAGAACTCCTGTGGGTTGTCCTAGGCCGTAACTGTCGAAACTGGAACTACTGGGCCAGTGGGCAGTGGGCCGTCGAGGCTGCTGGGAAGCCCACTGGCCAGATGCTGGAAATTGTTGTGGAGTTAGGTCGTAGGGCCATTGTCCACTGGTCCAAGCCCACGGCCTAGAGGCCCAAGGCTGAGACCAGTGGGTCGATGGCCCACTGTAACCTGGATGGGGTCTACCACCATTGTTTTGGCCACAATGACTGCTGCCGGAACCATCGGGTTTGCCCCTGCGATTTTTTCCATTAATTTTCTGGCCATTCTTGCCGCACCCGTGAGATCGATTTTGGTTCGAATTGTCACCAAAATTTTAAGGATTAGTGGAGGAGGTCATCATGACCACGGGACTAGCATTAGTAGCCGCCTTTTTAGCCAAACCGGCTTCTTCCAATGTAAGCATGGATCGGGCTTGATAGAACCTTGAAAGAGGATTACTTTGACGAAGGAGAGTTCTAACGCCACTATAGGCCTCGGATATGCTAGCAACCATCTGTAATACAAGACGATCTTCACTAACTGGCGCACCAACATTGCGGAGTTGGTCCGCTAATTCCTTCAACCTTTTGCAACATGCTGAAACGTTCGGGAAATTTTCCATGTTGACGTGGGAAAAATCATGTTCAAGGGTAACAACTCTGGAATTTTGATTATCCTGGAATATGTCACGCAGCCTATCCCATGTAGCCATCGCCGTAGCTTCTGGATCAATAATCGTCTGCAATAGGTCGGTAGAGATCGTAGAATAAATCCACTGAAGGACGGTAGCATCAAGTGTTGTCCATAACTTAGGATCATCCTCGTGTGTAGGCACCTCCGTATCCTCAGGAGCCGCGGGGATTATGTGATGGATGACTTTATACGAACGAGCGTGAATTTTGAACAACTCGGACCACGTCGCGTATTGGACGTTTTCTATTTCAAGAATTAGAGGGATATGATTCTTGATGTTAGAAACAACAAGGGCATGGTGAAACATGTTCTTTGACGTAGACATAACGAAAGAACAATATGTGATAGAGGGATTTGGAAGAGATATTTGGAGAGCGGGAGAACAAATGGCAAACCCAAGGAGGAGGGTTCGGTCTTGGCCGAGAATAAAAACAAGAATTTGTGGGAGAGAAATTTTTGTTTGACCTAGACTTTTGATACCATGAAAGAAATAATCCCTTGATTATTTTCATTAATTGAAAGAGTATTTATACAAGTTACATATTTCCATAATAGGAGAATCTTATTCCTATTCTATTCCTAAAACATTATTCTACTTGGATACAAATTATACAATTATGGTAAAACAAATATTATGGTAAGTATACAATACTATTTACACTACAACATTACCTAAACTAGGAGACTAAAACCTTACCTAATTTATCTACCATGTACACGGTTTGGTTTGTACACCAAAACCGAAAGTCACATGTATATTATGTGTATATTGTGTATATTTAACATAGAATTATTCAACCAATTCTCACTAGGTGGTTGTTCAAAGTTAATTTATTTGTTCACAAACACAGCGTGATGAGATCTTTTTTAACATGCATGATATTCTTCAACTAAGAATTATTTACGGCCGGTAAAGTACTTCCTTAATGTGACAAATAGAAAATAGAATGACTTTTGGTTGTACATTTTTCCTTATTGTACTGAATCAATGGAAATGGTCGAAAATTCTCTAAACTATCATACAATAAATTTCCATAACTTTTATTCAACTTTGAAGATGGCTAATTAAGCCACACATTTGAATACTCCAACAAGTTCTTCATAGTGCTTGGAAAAGTCTACTCTAGTCCAATAACTGGCTTGAACCATTTTATACTATATTGACTTTCATTATTACTACCCATTTAAATTTTGACGTTACCCATTCAAACATTTAAATAATTCCAACCATGTAGAGACATGTCATTAATTAAGTACAAGAAACAATTGATCCAATAAATTAATGAATTAATAGTGGGTGCCTTACCCTTGGGCAATGGGGAACATCGTTGATTGGTAGGAAGCTTTCATAACTTAACTTACAAGTCAACTTATGACCTCATTTATGCTTTAAGATTTACCCCTTATAGTAGTTTTAAAAAGTAAATTAAATATCAAATTAGAAACATAAGAACATATTAAATGAAAATAATTAGTTTGAACGATTCATAAATTTCTCCAGAGTTCTTGGCAGTTCAAGTGAAAGTTTTTAAAATTAATCCTACTAATATGACGAGGAAACTAACTAGAAATCTCCATTGAGCTAATTTTTCAATAATTTTGAAATATTTAAAATGAACTTGAATTTTCTAACCAATGCTCCATCCATTCTAATATATGTGATACGATAATAATAGTTTGATATGTAATTCTCATAGAGTTGGATTGGGTCGGTCATTTTAGGGCTTATTCAGATAACAGGCCCGCCTAATTCATCATATATATTTCAAGGTTCGCATAGGCTGATTCAGACTTGGTTGACCGATTCATATTGATAGCTCTATACGGACTATATCCACAAGTAGAAATTGCTATGACATAAGAAGAAATTAAGATATTGATACTTGTAACTTATAAGGACAAAATTAGTCAAAACTTGGGACTTGTTCATAGTTAATGAGTATTAGAGACTATCAACATTATGATTCAATCTTTAAGGTTCTTAGCATTAAATTCATTATATTTGTAAAAGTTATTCGTATATGCTATTTATTATAATTTTAATATATTTTTATACATAATTTTTCCTTGCATGAAATATACTGGATTTAGATGAATCTACTGTCCAAAAGTTGCATCCGCAGTCCGCCCATGGTAAAATGCTGCACCGGCCGACTATTGTTGGATAAAAAGTAGAAAACAAAAGTGAAAATGATTATTTCCAAGGATTATAGTTGTCTAATTGAATGCATACTTTCATGAAAAATCATGTATTTACAAGAGATAATTTTTTACGATAGTGCATATCATTATATAGCACATGTGTGGTTAGTTATGTTGCTCGGACTCTTCAAAAATGCAACCGTATTTGTGTTGGATCCTCCAAAAAATGCGCTACTTTTTTTAAGGATCCGACACACACCCGTCGACATTTTTAAAGAATTCGAGCAACATACTCTGATGTATAGTTATTTAGGATACTAGGTAGTTGTGCAAGTTAGTTTATTTGTTCATACATAGAGTGTGAGGTGATTTTTTTAGTTCCGCAAGGTAATCAAATCAAACCAATTGTTCATTACACATGCGTGATATTCTTCTTAGTTGAGGCCATAAAGTGCCTCCTTAATTAAGGTGACAAATAGAAATAGAATGACTTTTGAATTGTACTATATTTTTCCTTTTTGTACTGAATCAATGGAAATGGTTGAAAGTTCTCTAAACTAACATACAATATAGTTGCTAAGAAGGATGAACTGAGAGTAAAGCAGTTGTTAGTTGTTACACAAGAATTTTAGAACAAGATACAGAAAAGATGAGATATGTTGGAGGAAAATAGACCAAGACGTAACAGGGAACCAATCTCAGAAGACTAGTTTAACCCGTTATGGTAGTCTGATCATGATGTTTAAATGTTAATTTATCAGAGTAATATAAGTATTGCGTCACCCTGAGACAAGGATGGGCAGATCTAGTGAATAATATCAATGGTTTAAACCCTATACATGCTAAAAGCTTACTAAGAAACTACTTTTCAAACCCAATAAATTAAATGGGATACGGTAGAATTTCATATTCAAACCCATCCTCGCTCAAGAGAGGGAGGGTCTTTTTCGGCAAAAAAAAAATAACAAAACCTTCAAAATACAGTAAAATGCTTCAAGAACGAAGTCCAGATTTTACAATAAAATGCACAAATCCGCGTGGACTAAGTGCTTTAATTGCAAATTATAGTTCAATACAGGTACAACTCGATCGGCTTATAACTAGAATTAACAGAGACTAAACACTTCTTTAAGAAGGATATTAGCTCATTGATATGGCTTCTAAACTCGATTTTCCATGAACAACTAAAGAAACTACAGAAGAATGAAAATGGATACTCAAAATGTAGCCTTGTAGGCATTTGAACTCTTACGATGATTCCGGTAGCAAAACAAAATTGTTCATTTATTTCCTAATTTTAATTTTTTTTCATACTCTTCAACCAAAAGTACTCCTTACTTCTTTGGAACATCCTATGTTGTTTAACACCAGCAACTCTCCTATATGTCCTCAGGACCATTGACATCCTGGAAATCAATGTAACAAAATTAGTAGGCGTTAATTCAGTGATATTAGATAAAAACAATAGTAAGTTAAGTTAAGTCGAAAAAGGGTATTTGAATGTTGAAGTTGTGTTTGGACATATACATTTTACTTTGAAAAAATGTTAAAACTTTTGTGGGGGAAAGTTTTTTTTAACTTGACAAACTATTTCAAGTTTGGAGTGAAAAAACTGACATAATGTATAACCAAACAGTTTTTTTAAAGGAAAAAACACTTGATAAAAAGCAAGACCAACTAAGTCGAATAGCTCACACGCATTTAAATCCGTGGAATTACCTTATTAGCAATCACAGCTCCATCTGGAATTTCTAACTTCACTCCTGATTTAGCATTGACATACACTTTCCCCTAAAAGGTAGGGAAACAAAAAAATTTAGACACAATAAAATCAAAAATGAAAATTCATGAACTAACAGATCAGAACATTGTCTAAGAAGACCAACTCCACCGGTGAACACGTGAGTTCAAGGGAGATGGAAACAAACTTTGTTAATTACCTTCAGAGTAATGCCAGCTCCAAAATATACATCACCAGTGACCTTCAAGCTATCTAGTTCAATAATGCTGGGAATCGACTTAAAACGGCTTAGGAAGTTGGCAACCTGAGAAGAATAAGTAGACAGATTAGCTGTGCATACAACAAAAGATCGAGAAATCTACCACGTTAAATCTAATTTCAGGAAGTAATCTTAACCTTCTTAAATTCAGGTCCCAACTCAATAGAAGGGTTAGAAGGATTTGCTCTGGCTGGATTCCGGATGACATAGCCATCATCAGTCAAGGTGTAAAGATCAGACTGTAAAATTCACCCAGGTGAGTTAACATACTAAAGAACATCGATTAAAAGGGGATTGATTTCATCAGTAATCATGACAAACACAGAAATTAACCTGGACAAGAAGCAGGTCTGAAGTTGCTTTCACTGGAAGGAAACGAGATCGAGGAACATTAGCTCCAATCGCCCGATCAAAGAACTGGTACAGAAAAGAAAAAACAACAGCAATGCTTAGCCAAACTTCATCAGAAAGAGGGATCAGTTTGATGAAAATATCAAGACTTGAAGGAATGGTATTAGTGATTTAAAGGCATAAAGTTTAGGTTTTGGATACCCTAATTGCAGCACCAGCAGCAGTTTCAAGTTGAAGAACTTTAATCCCGTCCACTTCCTGCAAATCAAATTAGCTACATCGGGATCTTATACGAAGTACTGAAACATTGAACTTCAGCCTCAACTAGCTGAAAGTTATACCTTGGAGTTTGGAATTATCTCCATCTTGAGTGCATCCGCTTCTACAAGTCTTTTGATAGCTTTTAGATCAATCCACCTGTTTGTATAGCCAAAGGTTCAGTCAGTGCATGTTTCAAAGGAAAAGGAAGTAAAAACATAAAGCTTAGAGTAGGTCCAAAAACTCGTCTCAACTTACAAGTTGTTGGTGTTAAAAATCTTGAACTTTTCTATTGACTTAAATTCATTGACCTGTATCAAACAAGTTTCATAAACACCAGATGTGCCACCTCTAGGATGGAATGGAAAGAATCACGTACACATTAAGTTTAAAAAGAAACATGGAATTGGATATGACTAAAAGAAAAATGTCACCTCAAACTAATCTTGTTTGAATAATACCAGCAAATACTAATCTAGGAGGAGCAATGAACAGCTCACAACTTAACATCTACATATAAAATACATGCAACAGAATAAGTTTTTCCATTTGAAAGAAACATCTGAATGGGGAAAGGTTAAACTGGAATCGTTCAGTCAAAGAAAGTATCATGTCGCTATAGTTCGTAGAGTTACTCAGCCATACGAGCTTGTCCAATTAGATAACTTGACTGAAAAGTATGTTTGAAAACCTCCTATGTAATCGTCATGTGCATTCATAATAGTTACATATGGAGCATAAAAACAGAAGGCTAGAGAATAAATAGAAGAGGGACGACTCACATGTTGATCAGGAACTTGTGCTATCTCCAAAAGCTGCACCACCACACAAAACAGAAGCTAATAAGCAAGTTGGACGAAAGTAACTCATAATTGATAGGTATAATGCAGCAGAACAATTGCCCTAAGCTCTCACACACACACACAAACAAAAAAAAAAAAAAAAAAAAAAAAGAGGACCGAAAAAGAGTGACAGCACACTTGAAGGATGACCTTGTCTAGATGTAACTAAACCTGATGTGTGTTCATATGCTATTGCTAGCTACATGTCAAAACTAAATTAGACTATGAATTCTGAATATAGGTGGCGAAAACAGGTGTTAGTAGGTGTGACAATATGGACACAGCTGATAAGTCACCCAGACCAAATTCACCTTCAGTAATAACATTAACTCGACCCCTACCCATTAAAGTTTCTTCTATTTTTTTCCAGACCAACTTCTTTTTTCGGATTAAAATCCTTTAAAAGGGAAAATGTAATAACTCCAAATATCTTCTGTTAGATTCCTGCTGCTAGCAGAGCCTGCAATACTCCAAGTTCCCTGGCAATACTCCAGCAACCAGGGGACATAGCATGTACTCTTCTTTTCAATCAATGTTCTATTTAGTCCTTGACAAGAAATCGTTAGCAGTAAGGTTATGGAAAAGAAACTTGTCCACTATTAGGAGAACTGAAACGACGGAAAAGCCAACAAATTGAAAAATGAGAGACTACAAAGCACAATTTCTTTCTCTCCGTCCAGATGTCACGGAATAATTGTCTGACCCGCTGCCCCCCTCCCCCTCACTGCTATCTTTTTTATGTCAATATATCCTAAGTATGGACATCCTTGTTGATATTGTGGAAGTGTTTAGAAAGAGGGACAGCTGGGAAGATGTAACTAATGCACAATACAATCGCGGGTAACTTAAGTTATAGAATAATCATATCACAAGTCATGGACATATCCCAAGCAATGTCCAATGAAGAGCATGATGAGAGAGATTTCCAGTTCACTTGAGATCAACTAACGTTATTCCTCGTTATATTAACTTTCAAAAAGACTAGTTCATGTTTCTTATCCAAATTATAAGATAAAGTTGAAAAGCAGAGGTCGGCACCTACTACATAAGTTAAACAGAGTTTGGAACTTGGATATCCACTGTAGGTTTGCGAAGGGTGCATAATAGCAAGACCTGTGGTGATCAGAAGTACTGCAGAAGGTACATTTCACTTTGCAAGTACTACCTTTTCTTGGTACCCTGTGTGGTGTTGGTAGGAGGGATGGGAAGGTCAGGATACATATTGGAAATCCTCATAACTGGAGATTTGATCAATTGATGCCAACATTAACCCCTCTAAAACCAGTACTTAGTTGTTCTAGTGAAGGAGAAAAGACATAGGTGGTGGTCCTAACGTTGTTTTGAAATATTTATATCTTCCAGATGATTAAGTGCAGAACAAGGATGTTATAGCAGATAACATTGACATCCTACAGCTTTTTAGTGAAAAGGGACATATGACTAGGTCAACAATTACATATGAGCAAAGTGAAAAAAAGTTAAACTGTGTGGTAAACTACATACCTGTACTTTTCCGTCATACGAGATTAGGGTGCCACCTTTTACATCAGCTAATGTTTTCGGTGTCACCTGCAATATTGTCAAGCTTTAATACAACAGAAACTAGAAACAGTTTTTACCTAGTAAAACACAACCTTAAAAAGGCATTGCAGTCAGTACCTCCATGCAGTACTCGTTCTTGTTCTGGATCAAATGATTTAGGATTTCTGCAATGTCGAATTAAGGAAAAACATTGCACTTGGCGGTGATTGAGAAAAGCTTATAACAATTGGAAGCTTCTTGTGATTGAGATGTTAATAAATGAACTCATGCTTTCATGCACAATTGAAAATCATAGCAAGGATACTCAAATCAACCACAGCACCCAAGTTATCTGAATTGGCAACAAAGACATATTCCTTTCCCTGTAACAGAGTGAAAAATAAAATTAGCCATTGTTACACGAACAGTAAATATAAAGAAGACAGCCTAATGCAAGGCAGAATCAGAAGAAAGCAGTAACATGACGAGCAGAACCTTTGATAAAAGTGCATCAAGCTTGCCACTATTCATCAAAGAAGGAAAAACATCACCATGACCTGGGGGGTTCCTGTACATGTGAACACATGAGCCGAGTGAAATGACAAAATGAAACCAACAAAATAAAAAGGAAGACCGAGAGCAGGACCAGACGATCAGAACCCATGCACAATCTTCTCCAGTTGAGATGCAGTATGAAGAACTAGGAATTTGATAATCTTAGCCTATGTTTGAAATGGATTGATTTAAAGAGAGGAAAGCTTCATCAATTACAGGATTAACTGAAGTAACAAGAAAAGTAAGAAAAAATTTCTAACTTAAGAAAGAACAATATAGATTAACTGAATCATCACTTAAAAGATGATCATTAAGATGCTGATTCTGTTATTGTAGTTCAGTACAATACCCAAAAGAGTTTGTTAGTAGATGTTCCAAATGGTGAGTTGATTACATTTCTAAATCATGATCACAAAATCCACAGAATAAACAGTTTAAATACCATCCATCTTTGCCAGCATTGCCTTTGCAAGGAAGTGGAGCAAAGTCTTCAATAACCAGACGAGGGTACTGGCTCTACAAAAGCATAAAGAGGAAAGAATAAACGAACCTATTCAAATCCAAAATTTTTGGGTAAAAAATCAAGCTAGCTGGTACTTGATATCACTGATGTTAAGTCCCACTAACCTGATTGAATGTGTGACTCTCAATGTTTGAGTTTGCATATTTTTCTACAATCTACATAGAGAATGCAAAGGAAAAATCAGCAGTTGAAACAAATCCAAACACTGGAGAACAATCATGGATTACTATGCATCACACTGATATTATTTCACCTTCGATGTATCATCATGGGTGTTGAATGAATTCATCAAAAGCAGGGGAACAGTGCATCCATACTTGGTATTGAGAGCCTACACAGAGCATCCTTTTGTTGGTGAACAGGCAAATACGAAACATCATGGTGAATTAAATTGATTAATAAAATTATATATACCTCAATTTGTTTGACAATCAAGTCGAGGAATGTCAAACCATTACGAACTTCAATAACTGATCTGCATGGAAGAAATACAAACTTCAGACTGTGAGAAGATATAAAGATTGATAAATACCGAGGCTAGAGATTTCATTTTACAATGAGAATGTCATCACTGTATGTACTCAAATTTGGATGCAAAAATTTCTGAAGGACTGAAGAAGATATTTTTGAAGACAAATTTCTCAAGAATCCAATTATTAGCATGTATACCGCGAGGTCCTTAGTAAAAGCAATACAAGGTAAAAGGTAAACTATTGGATCAGAGACATATCTAAAGGCAGAGTACCTCAGAGTATTATAAGGAGGTAGCGCCCCAGCTGCTGATAAGTGACCATCAAAACTCTCCTATTTGTGTTCTTAAAAGGGTGTCATGGGCAGAAAAATGGTATAGTATTGACCTTTCAGTATATAAATCTACCAAATTCTATCTAGTTGCAACTTGTAGGCAGCATTTGAACTGTTTCACGTCCAAATGATGCAAGCTGAGGTTGAAAATGCCATCAAATAAACCAAAAAGTAGTCGCTATCCACTCTTGATGAGATAAAGAGTTCGAAAACTATCAAACATAGAGTAGAAGTAGAAACCAATAACCAAGTTTATAACTTTATAGCCTTCACTGAGGGCATGTGTAAGAAAAAAAAATTGAAAGCAGGGGTTCATGTGCAGAGGTAAAATAAAACAGTAACAAGATTCACATTACCATTCAGAAAGTCTCTTGAGACCTTACTGATGAATCAATAAAATATTGTTGCTAAGAAAAAGAGAGAAGATTCAGAACACTGTTGTGGATCCACCCACCAACAGTATTCACTCTTCAGTGACATGTAGTAAAACAGAAGGAAGCTTGGAACAATATGTGCTGACAAATATGAGTTTAGGTCCACTAAAGGAAACAAAAATAAGCCACATATGTATAACATAACCCTGTTAGGAATAATATTTCGACCAAAAAATAGCTATATTTGTGGCAAATACGTACTTTGGACCGGTGCACCCCATTGTCGTTCCCAAGCCTCCATTGAGCTTCAGAACAACAAGTTTGTCTAAGAGCTTCTTCGTTTCCGCAGGATCTGCAACGATCAAGATAGTGAAGCTTCTTCAGATTTCAATTGGATCTAATTTTCTTAAGAAAATCATCTTCACACCAAAGGCAGATCTATCTCCTCACCACAGACTCAACTAAACCCATTGCTTTAGGCTTTTACCATGTATACATATATAAAAATAATCTTAAAATGTGTGCACACAAACAAATAAATACCAAATTATAATACACATCCACCACTAGTTCACTCTTCTTAATACTGTAACCAATTAATACACGAAGAGCAGTTTTGCAGATTATAATACCTTCAGAGAGAGGTGCTAACTTGTCATAAGGCACCACCACCTCATCAGTTGGCGTCTGGATCTTACTCCACTCAACATGTTGCGCCTCACCACTACAATTCAAATGCAACAACAGATCATGAGTCAATCAGCTCTTGTTCGAGTTTCTCAAGCTAAAAACTAGCTTTATCCGGAAAGGCTCCAAAACTTAAGACATATACGAGATGGTCAAAGTCAATAGACACAATTGATCATGAGTTGATCAGCTCTTGTTTGAGTTTTCTGGAAAGGCTCCAAAACTAAACAATATCTGAGATAATCAACATCAATAGACACTATTATATTACTAATAATATCACCCTAACACTATCGCAAATCGATCATTAGATTAACCACATTCTAAAGTTTAGTAATTTTAAAATGATTCGCAATATAATAATTATAAAGAATTAATCATGGGCCTAACTCAACCTAAAACAAAAGTTAGCTTGTAGGGTGAAGATTGTCCAAGTCTATATAAGTAGTCCATATTATTATTCCATATCCGATGTGAGACTCTTAACCCACCCGCACGTCCAGACCTTGTTAACTGGAACGTGTATAATATAATTTGGGGCTCTGATACCGGTAAAGAATGAATATTTGGCGTAACTCAACCCAAAAACTAGCTTGTAGGTTGAGTATGTTCCTATTTCATATAGGATATGGACTCTTAACAATAATCAGTCCAATTGTACCTTAGATAGCGAGTGACAAGGTTAAGAAATCCAGATTTCTCATTATCACTGCAAAAACAAAAGTAAATTTATTAGGTCCGGATCAGAATGAACAATTCAAAAGCAATTAAATCACACACATGCAAAATACTTGCCTGATTTGATTAAGGCTAGCAACAGCGGATTTGAGATTAGTGAGCTTCTCGGAATTAGCAGGACTTAGTGTAGCTGTAGCCATTGGTGAAATTTGCGTGTGTGAGAGATGGAGGGAAGTGGGAATGAGTATTTATAGAGTGAGAAGAGTGTGAACACGTGGCAGGTAATGAGGTAAAAATTCTGTGACTAGGGTAAAAGTAAAAATATGTGGTGAGGAGGACACACTTGTAATGAATTAGTTAATCCACAGTCCCTTGTATTAGAGTTCCCATTAATTTACATCTGAAAAGCTCAATTTGTATTTTTACTTTTTATTTTATAAATAAATATATGACTGTGGATTTTATACAGGATTTAAATTATGTATAGTAATATTATTGTAATGATGTTTTATATGATCGTATAATTTATTATCAGTCTAACTAATATTTACCGATCATGCGAATAATCTTTACATTATCGAGAGATTGTGATTGAATTCGTACAATCGCCTAAACTTCCAACTAAAAAGAACTAAAAAGATGAAATAATTTTTCATTATTTCAGTTGAAGTACTGAGCCTCCCGATTTTTTACTAGTGTTAGAATTTTATGAAATCATTTCATAGAAGTTCATTGATATCTTCTTTTTATAAAGTAAATCGGCTTTCCACTTATTCTTTATTTATTCGCATCTATACTTTTTTGTATCTATTTTATTTGGATTATATTTGTAGTGTCAATCCAACACAATTCCTTTTTTTAATAATGGTTGATCATGTACCTTTATCCTTGGAGGCTGAAGTAGAGGCTCGTTTACTTATGTTTTCTCATATGAATCTTTTGTCTCCGGCTATTGGGGATCCCATTTCCGTACCAACGCAAGATATGCTTATTGGACTCTATGTATTAACGAGCGAAAATCATCGAGGTATTTGTGTAAATAAATATAATCCATGTAATCGCAGAAACCATCAAAATAAAAAAAGAAGTGACAATAGTTACTATAAGTATACGAAAAAACCCTTTTTTTCGAATTCCTATGATGCAATTGGAGCTTATCGGCAGAAACGAATCAATTTAGATAGTCTTGTGGCTCCGGTGGCGACTAGAGCAACGCGTTATTGCTTCAAGAGAAACTCTCATCGAAGTTCACTATGAATCTTTAGGTACTTTTTATGAGATTTATGGGCACTATCTAATAGTAAGAAGTCTAAAAAAACAATTTTTTTTTGTATACATTCGAACCACTGTTGGTCATATTGCTCTTTTTTCATGTGACAGTATTGATACTCTTGAAAGATGTTCTATTTGCTCGTAGTTCCCGTTTGATACTGAACAAAGCAAATCTTGATTTTCTTTTTTCTTGTGATGGACCTGGAAGAGGGGGTACATGTCAAGTATCGGCCTGGGATCATGTCTTTTTAGGACTATTCTGGATGTACAAAGCAATTTAGGTAGTAATATTCCGTTTCTAACCTCTGAGCTAAGCGGGCCCTCCACTTCAATTGGTATTTTTTCACGAAAAGCAGACATGAGATAAGAAATTCAGTGTTTGTTTTTTTATCGTGAAAGTGAACTTTATATAAAACTCAAATTATATAGATTGACACTAGTGTAGATTTTTTATACCATCTGTATGATTTATAAGAGTCTAAAGAATACTAATGGACAGAATTTTTACACTATTAAATTAAAATTACCTGATTTACCTTACTATAACGACCAAAAATTTTCATTTTTCTTATTACAAGTTTGATTCTTATATTCATAGAGAAAACTCTTCTTTACAATCGCAATCTTCCAGGTAATTAGTATTGTCCTTTAACATTATTGCAAAAGTTACCATTTCTAAATAGTCTTGTTAATTGTTAAAACAAAGTCTAATGACTCCTGTGGAAACAATGGATCAATTATGCGTCAACAATTAAAACCATGGTCTAACTTCTAAAACACGAAGCAATATTTTGCTTCTTTGAAAATGTAATAAATGGAATCTATGGGCAAACTTATCGATTTTGAACTCAGAGAGGTTTGAAGAAAATATTGAAAAAACGTGATTAACTGGTAGCTTATTTGTCAAAAAATAAAAAGGAGTACGTTATAAAAAAATTAGTTGAACGTTCGAGAGACAAAAAATCGTTAATTTGATTAATTTCCAATCTTACTTTCTTTATTACACTATTCGATTTATTTTTATTGCTTTCATATTTCATCACCAAATTTGGTATAAGATAAGTTATTAATTGTAGAAGTTTCATTTAGTTGATAAATTTCATCTCTTTTTTGAGAGTTACGAATCTTTCTGACATACTTCCGAGTTTCTAGAAAACTGGTTTTGTTAAGTTTTTCCAACAAATATTGTTTTTGTTTTTAAAGAAAAAAAAAAGAATTTCACAGACTTTTTTTTTGAAAAAGTGGGTTTATGAGATTTTCAAATTAATGTCCATCTTCCATTCACAAAATATTCAAAAAGCTACGACAATCTAAACAGCATTTTCTTGTCCAATATTTCTAAAATCTTCCACTTGAAAATTTTAAAATACAACTCCAACCAATATTTGTGAAAAAGAGTTAGATGGTTAACTAATGTTTAGATTTATTTGGTGAAACTGTCTGATACACAGTAAAGCTTGTTGTAAAAGTGATTTATTAATACTTCTATGTGCATATGTTAGTAACTTTTACTACATAGAATCTGAACCAAATTTGTATTTTAGTATATTTTTAAAAATATATGCTGGAGGAATGCCTTCTAGACTTTAAATACAGTCAAACATTGTTTGGTTTCTACAGCAAAATGCTATTGTAGAGGATATATAGTTCCGCATAAAATATGATTTGTTATATAGAAAAATATTGTTGTAGATAGTTCTGACATATTTTGATCCGCCTCTGCTTTCAGCTCTCATATATGAATAATGACATTAAGAAAGTCTATTATGAAACTATAATTCTAACTGTAGCTTCTTGATCACTAAATTGTTCCCTTCGGTGACAAAAGAAAAATATTGTTATTTTCTTTTCATTTTTTGTATTTAACTTGCTTTTTTGATTCACAGTATATAATATAGTTAAACCTCGCACAAGAGAAAGGGGCGGACTTATATGGAGGTGAGGGTGTTTACCTGAACACCGACTGTAAAAAATTACAATGTATATACAAAATAGATTTTATGTGTTTATGTACATATATTTACTTTTAAACACATTAAACAAAAAGTTTGTTTAATTGGTTCAGAGTGTTCAAAATTGTCACCAACATCCTAGGTTTGATTCTTAGGGACAATATTATTTTTATATTTAGCTTTTATTCTTTTTTTCGAACACCCTAAGTGAAAATTCTGAATCCGCCACTAACAAGAGCTATATAATATAAATCTCGCCAGCGGTAAAAAATGGCTTTCTAGTTGTTTCTTTACGTTCCACTGTCTAAATCTAAATTAATATAAGTGGAACACAAAGAAACAATTCGAAAGAGAAATTGAAATAATTAAGAAATTTACATCGATTTCACACTCAAAATTAAATTATTTGTTCCTTGTATTCTGAATCCAAGATAGGGAGAAAGTAAGAAAGAATTACAGCTCATTCCTTCTTTTTGTAGACATTAACTTGAGCGCACCTCAATTATCCCGACAAATTCTTGTTATCCCTCACTAATATATGTACCGAGTTTACTCACCAATACTAGACAGATGAAAAGAAATCATATAAGGTTTTTTTGAATGACAACTCATTCCCGTTCCTCCCTAATCTTTTAGAAGTAAGCATCGTGTGTTAATGTGTTATTATAAACCTTCATTTTGGCTTTTCAATGAACCATCCAAGAATAGTAAATGGGGTACTGTGTTTTAGAGTAAACAGTTAAGCACTTATTCTTTGTATGGTCCAGGGAAAAAAATTATCAACTCGGTCAATAGGAAAAACAATTGTGAATCTACCTTGCAGTGCACTATGGTTACAAATTACAATTACCTTGGATGAATGAAGACCAGAGGCAGTTTAGATGCTCAACTGGTAAAGGGCAGCATTTTATGGAAAGCCACCATGAGTAAATACTACTGGATTTCACTCGGACCAACTGAATCATCTCTTGTCGGATCACTTTTGTTCATGAGCCGCCTAGCCCAGTCACAAATCCAAAGTGCTTTCATTTAAATCTTGACGTTCTGGAGGGTTACTCTGTGGAGTCTGATAGATAAAGATACAAGTTAGACGTCAACAACAACAACAACATACCCACTGAAATCCCACAACGTGGGTCTGGGGAGGGTAGAGTGTACGCAGACCTTACCTTTACCTTGGTAGGTAGAGCGGCTGTTTTCGAGAGACCCTCGGCTCAAGAAAGAGCACAAGCAAAGCAACAGCAAGAGCAAAGCAAGAGAAACAGTCAGTCAGACTTGAAGAGCGAATGATCAAACAGAAGTTCAGAGGAGAAGGAGAAATTATCACCACATTTCCTAGTCAAAATTAGACAAAATGCTCTTTAGAAGCTAAGGAAAAGGCCTTTATCAACTTGGAAGGGGAAAATTTACAAAACAGACCACTCCATAGAAATAAAAGCACTCTTAGGATCTAAAAAATTGGCTTAGGGAAACAGGGCTAGAACAAAAACCACAACCAAACAGCCACACTCACAAACGCGTGATCCAAAAAAAAAAACGCGTTAGTCCAATGTACAGGATAGTAGATGTATGGAGTCCATGGCTTAAAAGGGGCAGCCCGATGCATTAAGCTCCCGGATTAAAACTCCTTTTTCTTTTGACAAAAAAAATAACCTTAACTGAAAAAGTCAGTCTTCTCCAAATCACATTTAAATTGCTTCCTCAAGTAATTTTGTACTAAAAATGAGATTGCAACCACACAGATAAATATGCTAT
This sequence comes from Anisodus acutangulus, assembly GCA_029783415.1. Taxonomy (NCBI): domain Eukaryota; kingdom Viridiplantae; phylum Streptophyta; class Magnoliopsida; order Solanales; family Solanaceae; genus Anisodus; species Anisodus acutangulus. The sequence continues at coordinate 27,891,083 of CM056492.1, read as the reverse complement.
TAAACTCATAGGCTAATTTTTATTTGCCTTTCTTTGGTTTTGAAGTACCTGACTTTCTTCCATCAGGACATCATTGATGTCAGGTTTTTCATCAAAACCATCAGTCTCCGATGTTGGTCCCCCACTATTTCTGTCAGCCTCATTTAGTTTAGCTTCATTGTCAGTCTGTTCAGATTCCTCGTATACTTGTTTTTCAAGCAGAGCAATCTATCTCAGCCATTTAAAGAAAACTAAATATCAGCAGTTAACACATAAAATATAACTAGCAAACCCCTGATTGAAAAACAAATATATATGATGTCATCAGATTACTGAACTGCAGACCACTGACCAACATCAACATACGGCTAATGGTATCTAGTGCCATGAATAATGACCTTACTATGGGAAGAGATAATTTGAGCCATGACACCTAGCATCGGAAGGAAATTGACTAGCCATTACACTAACTATGAACGTTCTTAGATTTAACTTCCAATTGCCTCTTAAGTCCACCAACACTGAAATCGAACTCCTCTTACGGCGACAAGCGTCCACAACATCTCCAAATATATCTGCAGGGTAAACTACCAGCTTAGAACCTGGCAGGTAGCATATCACTGGACTCGTAAGACTTCAACTCAACACAATGGCGATCTAAGTTGTTAATCATTTCCTCGGGGCTCCAGCATCCCTCAATACAGCAAAGGACCATAAATGCAGTACTAAGATACATGCTTCAGCAACGCAAGGACTGATCAAACACATCGTAAGTAAGCGATAATACATCAAGTGTATCAAACTTCATATGCTCTCTCTTTCTCTCTCTCTCTCGGCCCTTCACAACCCTGTAGGCAAACAATTCCATGATTCAAGCAAATATTATGGCAGGTATGTTTCGATGTCTTATTCATTTTGATGCATCATCAATCTCCTCATTGACAGGGCGCACCAACCAACACCACAAATAACCAAGACGTACTTTTTTATAATCATTGTGTCCGGGTCAGTTTGCATGCATCTCGACTAATTCCATGAATACCAGTCACCTCCCACCGGGTAACTCTGTCCACCAAGACTAGGACAAAAAAATGTTGTAACTTTGAACTCAACTCTAAAGGAAGTGACTTCAGGGTTGGAACATCATAGCAGAGGGGGGCATAAAATCTAGGGTTCATACTTCATACATGCATTGATCCAGTCGAAGAGCCTACTCCCGAGTGACTACTCCGCCTAGCCTATCTTCCTGCCCGCCCCCGGTTCTCTATGCTTGGTTCTGTTGGTTACAAGGTTGCAGGAAACGGAAATAAATAACTGTTAAGTATTACAAGCAACTGAAATTACAATTAACTTGAACAATAAACTGGAATTACAATAAACTTGAACAATGAACTGCATCAGTTTTGGTATGATGAGTCGAGTGTTTGCACTCTGTCTTTAAGACAATATTGCCCCGTATGTATCCTTTCTACGTCCTGGACAATTGTCTCCCAAGATAAAACAGCAAATGAACAAATGAGCAAAGGAAACTCAAGTGCTACCGTGAATAATTTTGAGTAATGAAAATGATGCTGAAAGGTAGTAAGAAGAACTGATTTCGTTTCTGTTTTTGTGTGTTATGTGTGTCTCAACAATCTGGCCAAAGGGTTCTTTATATAGTTGAATGAGAGGCTTACCAACTGCCCACATAAGTGCCATTACTGGCCAAGTAATGGCAATTATGGAGGTAGTAATTCACCAAAATAAATGGTGAATTGATGTGTGTGCAACAGATTGGCATTTAGGAAGATTAATTCAGCCAAAATAAATGGCTGAATTGAGTGTTGGTTGACGTTCCAGAAACCATAAAGTTCTCTGCCGAATTTGACTTTCTGAAAACTTCAGAGACCAAACTGTACATATGAAACAATTTTGGTCCAAAAAGATAATATCAGAAGAAGCACAGCCCACGACCCGTGACCCGGACCGGACGGGACGGGCGGGCGGCGGCGGCGGCGCGCGTGTGGGCTTTCCTCGAACCGAAGCACATCTAGGTCCTCCCTCCTTTAAACACATGCGATACCCCTTGGGGTCCCAAACCCCAAGCCAACCTTGAGACTTATAAATAAAACAATTCTTTCTTCCCCTACCGATGAGGGATAATTGATCTCAATACCACACTTTTCCATGCTTCAAACACCTCACTTTGTGGACCAATATCTCTTTCATTTCTCAACGAAATTTGACGATCCTTGGCCCTACGGTTATCTACTTACTTAGTAGATTATGCACGTGTGAAGAGCTGGATTCTCCAACATGCAGAACACTAGTGTTTAAGCCGTTAAAGTTGGTCGGACGCAACTCCCACCAAAGGCAAATTTCCAACAATCCCCTCTTGAAAGAGATTTTAGCGCACTCACATGGTGCCTTTTCATTTCCAGAAAAATATTTCAGCGGACCGTTGTTGCATAAGGAGAGGTAGCTTCAGCTTTGAACCTTCCATAGTTAAATACCATCGGACTTACTTACTGCGCGGTGAACGTGATGTCTTGAACCGTCAGTGTTTAGTGTAAGCCAAGTCAATAGTATCAACACAACAAATTCCCTTACTCTCTTCTTCGTAATGTTTTGTCCATTGTGGCCATGGACAACTTCTTGGATTTTTAAGTGCGTTCATTTGAGGCGGCCCGTCCTCGCACTTAAATAGGTGGTCTCCTACAAGGTATCCTGCTATACCCCACTTCACAAGTGTTAGGAACCATTAAAAGTTTCCCCAACCTAACCTCAACTGTTGAGGATCATTGAAGGTTTTGAAAACTTAACCTTTACTCATACTGCAGATAGCACTTAACGTCTATCGCGGAAACGGCTTTGGATTTGGTGTTTCTTTACAGAAATCACTATCCGAAAAGCTCATGCTTCCACTGAAGCGATCAACTGAACCTTTACAGCTTAGTTTTCCCATTGAACCAAATTACTGGGATCTCAAGTTAGTAAGGTTGGGTTACCACCGTATTGGTCCTTATACTTTGGGTTTTAAGCCCATTCCCCTAGACAGACAGACCATCTGATCCTTGGGTAAGCCCTTTGTCAGCGGGTCTGCTATATTATCCTTTGACTTAATGTAATCAATGGATATTATACCCGTGGTGATCAGCAGCCTAACGGTCTTATGCCTCCGTCGAATATGACGAGACTTGCCGTTGTACATAGCATTTCGTGCCCTTCCTAGAGCCGATTGGCTGTCGCAGTGGATCATTACCGAAGGTACGGGTTTGTTCCAACACGGAACATCCTCTAAGAAGTCATGAAGCCACTCAGCTTCTTCTCCTGCTTTGTCTAAAGCGATAAACTCTGATTCGATTGTGGATCGGGTAATGCAAGTTTGCTTAGAGGATTTCCAAGACACAGCCCCACCACCAATTGTAAATACATACCCACTGGTAGACTTGGTGTTCTCTATATCAGATATCCAGTTTGCATCACTGTACCCCTCTAGTACAGCTGGATATCTCGAATAATGTAACCCGAAAGTTAACGTGTATTTCAGGTATTGTAATACCCGATTCAACGTCTTCCAGTGATCATCACTCGGATTACGGGTAAATTTAGCCAACTTATTGACTGCATAAGCAATATCAGGTCGGGTAAAGTTGGTTATATATATCAAACTACCGATCACCTGTGCATATCACTCATGGTATACAGGTGCACCAAGATTTTTATCAAGCTTTTGATTTGTATCCATTGGTGACTTTATCGGTGAACTGTCTAACATCTCAAACTTTCTCAAAACATCCTCGATTTAGTGAGACTGAGATAAGACCAGTCCGTCAGATGTCTTAGAGATTTTTATCCCTAAGATGACATCTGTGATACCTATATCCTTCGTGTCGAAAAGCAAATGCAGCACCGAAACCTTCAAACACACTTGGTCTTGCAGCTATTTTCTCTAACTAGAAAAGTAAATGCAGCACCGAATCAGACTGGTACAGAAGAAGAAGTGCTTACCGGAGAGCGGATTCTTTATTACTGACTTTTCACGATTGATCGTATCACCTAGTGTTTATTTGTCTTTGCTAGGATTTAAACCCAAGAACTCATGATTAAGGAGTACTTGTGACCATTGTCTCATATTTGGACTGATAGAAGGGAGAAAATGGGAAAGGTAAGGAGCTGGCATCGCTGGAGCCCATTTACGTCACTAGCTAAAAGTGAAAGGGGGATGAAAGATGGAAAAGAAAGAAGAATTATGTCTTATAAGAGACGATATAAATGAGATTAGTGTTGGAAATTTGCCTTTGGCGGGAGTTGCGTCCGACCAACTTTAACGGCTTAAACACTAGTGTTACGCATGTTGGAGAATCCGGTTCTTCACACGTGCATAATCTACTAAGTAAGTAGATAACCGTAGGGCCAAAGATAGTCAAATTTCGTTGAGAAATGAAAGAGATATTGGTCCACGAAGTGAGGTGTTTGAAGCATGGAAAAGTATGGTATTGAGATCAATTCTCTCTCATCGGTGGAGGAAGAAAGAATTGTTTTGTTTATAAGTCTCAAAGTTGGCTTGGGGTTTGGGACCCCAAGGGGTATCCCATGTGTTAAAAGGAGAGAGGATCTAGATGTGCTTCGGTTCGAGGAAAGCCCACACGCGCGCCGCCGCCGCCCGCCCGTCCTGTCCGGTCCGGATTTCGGGTTCTCGGGTCGTAGGCTGTGGGCTGGGCTTCTTCTGATATTATCTTTTTGGACCAAAATTCTTTTATATGTACAGTTTGGACCAGAATTCCTTCATATGTACAGTTTGGACTAGAATTCTTTCATATGTACAGTTTGATCCCTGAAGTTTCAAGATGTACAGTTTGGTCACTGAAATTTCAAGAAAGTCAGATTGGGCAGAAACAGAACGTCAACATCACTCAATTCAGCCATTTATTTTGGCTGAATTACTCTTCCTAAATGTCATCCGTTGCACATCAAATTCACCATTTATTTTGGTGAATTACTACCTCCATAATTGTTATTACTTGGCCAGTAATGTGGGCAGTTCATGAGCATCTTCTCAAACTATATAAAGGACCCCTTGCACCATTGTTGACACACAGAAAAACAGAGGAAAAACATAAACAAAGAATCAGTTCTTCCTACTACCTTCCAGCATCATTTCATTACTCAAAATTCTTCACGGTAACACTTGAGTTTTCTTTGCTCATTTGTTCACTTGCTGTTTTATCTTGGGAGACAATTATCCAGGACGTAGAAAGGATACATACGGGGCAATATTGTCTTAAAGACAGAGTGCAAACACTCGACTCAGCATACCCAAAAACTGTTCCAGTTTATTATTCAACTTCTTTGTAATTTCAGTTCTTGTAATACTTAGCAGTTACTTGTAATTTTTATTTCCTGCATCTTTGTAAACAACAAGTTTAAGACAATATTCGCTTACTGTAATTGATGCAACATAGCTGGAAACATGACTGTTGTTGCTGCTACTGTTGCTGTCACTCAAGGCAACAATGTTGTCTTTTCCGCTACTGCCGCTACTGGCCAACTGCCTTCACTGCAGCTGCCGCTACTATTCAGGGCAGCAACTCCCTACCTTCTCGACTGCTACTGCTCCACCTTCTGCCTCCCACCATGATCGCCCTGAAAAATTCATGGGCTCAAACTTTAAGAGATGGCAGTAAAAGATGTTGTTCTACTTGACAGTTATGGGCATGGCCCGGTTCCTAACGGAAAATCCTCCACAAGCTGGAGATGAAATGGACTCTTCGCCTAATGAAACGGGTGAAGGGGGCCTTGGAATCCATGTCGTTAATGGCATAAAGATGGTTCTTGATGCGTGGAATCATAGTGATTTCATGTGTAAGAATTACATACTGAACTGCTTGGCCGACCCTCTCTACACGGTCTATTGCACCATTGGCACTGCCAAAGAGCTGTGGGAAAAACTGCAAAAGAAGTACAACGCACAAGATGCGGGTACTAAAAAGTTCATCGTTGGAAAATTTCTAAAATTCCAAATGATGGATAGTAAGACAGTGATGTCCCAAGTCCAGGAATTCCAAATGATTTTACATCACCTGGATTTGGAAGGATTGAAACCAAATGAGCAGTTTTTGGTTGCATCGCTGATTGAAAAGTTACCTCCTTCATGGAATGAGTTTATGAGTTACTTGAAACTGAAGACAAAGGAGATGACCTTTGAAGAGTTTGTTATCAAACTTCAAATTCAGGAAGATAACAAGAAGGCATTGCCTAAGGGTAAACAACCTGTTGAGGCAAAGGTAAATCTGGCTGAGGTCAAAGGGAATTCAAGCAAGAAGCGGAAGTTCCAGAAAGACGGCAAGGCCCACGCAGCGGAGAAGTTTAGAGGTAACTGTCACCACTGTGGGAAACCTGGTCATAAGATCAAGGAATGCCGCAAGCTCAATACTGAGCAACAACAGAAAGCTAAGTCTAAAGGCAAGGCGCATGCTAACGTCGTCAAGGACACGCTCCTAGATGACATGATTGAGGAGTTCTCAGCAGTGGTGCTAGAAGCCAACCTGGTTGAGAATCCGATGCAGTGGTGGATGGACACAGGTGCTACCAGACACATCTGTTTCAACAGAGATGCCTTTTCCACGTACACACCGGTCACCGACAAGAAGCTGTTCATGGTGCTTTCTCTGACGTGTTGGGGTAGGAAAGGTGATCCTGAAGATGACTTCCGGTAAGGAGCTCACTCTGAAGGAAGTGATGCACGTCCCAAAAATTAGAAGAAATTTAATTTCTGGACCTTTATTTGTTAATGCTGGTTTTAGGCTAGTGTTTGAATCCAATAAGTTTGTACTCACTAAGAATGGCACTTTTGTGGGGAGAGGCTTCGTCTGTGAAGGCCTCTTCAAAGTAAATGACATGTCTGTAATGAGTCCAAGTAATAAAGTTGAACTTTCTTCTTATTTGCTTGAGTTTTCTAATTTATGGCATCATAGATTAGGACACGTTAACTACATGTCTATCCAAAGGCTGGTAAAGATGGAGTTGTTGCCGTCTATCGACGTAAACCCTCAACATAAGTGTGAGGTGTGCGTAGAGGCAAAACTCACCAAGCTTCCTTTTCGATCCGTCGAAAGGAATACCGCTCCTCTAGAACTTATTCACACAGATATATGTGATTTGAAGTTCGCACAAACTAGAGGGGGGAACAAATACTTTGTGACATTCATTGATGATAGTACAAGGTATTGTTACCTTTACTTGTCGAAAAGTAAGGATGAAGCCTTTGAAGCGTTCCAACGTTACAAAGCAGAAGTTGAGAACCAACTAAGCCTACGGATTAAATCCATTCGTAGCGACAGAGAGGGAGAATATGTAGCGCCATTTGAGGAATAATGTACCCAAGAAGGCATTGTTCATCAAACGACGACTCCATACTCACCTCAATCGAACGGTGTTGCGGAACGTAAGAACCACACATTGAAGGAAATGATGAATGCCTTACTCATCAATTTCGGTCTTCCCCAAAACATGTGGGGAGAAGCCGTCCTTACCGCTAATACGATTCTTAACAGAGTCCCACATAAGGGTAAGGACAAAACTCCATATGAATCATGGAAGGAAAAGAAACCCACCTATAAATATTTTACGGTGTGGGGTTGTTTGGCAAAGGTTGAAGTACCCAAGCCAAAGCAGATCAAGATTGGGCCTAAGACTGTAGATTGCATATTCATCGGATATGCAAATAACAGTAGTGCTTATCGCTTCTTAGTACATAAGTCAGATATTCCAGATATCCACCAGGGTACAATCATGGAATCAAGGAATGCTCTATTCTTTGAAGGCACCTTTCCTAGAAAGGAAAAAGACATGACCTCTAGCAAACGAAGTTATGAACAAAGCTCTCAAGAATCGGGAGTCGTCGACAGCCCAGATCTAGATGATTCAGATCTAGCGGATCTCGAGGTGGATGAACATCTGGAATATAGTGTTCCAGATTCTTAGAACTTGGAGACTCCAGAGATGGATCTAAGGCAAAGTAAAAGGGCCAGGAAGGATAAATCCTTCGGTCCTGACTTTGTAGCTTATATGGTTAATGATGAACTAAGGACAATTGCTAAGGCGTTGTCAACTCCAGAAGCACCGCTCTGGAAAGAAGCTATTGAGAGTGAAATAGGCTACATTCTGCATAACCATACTTGGGAGTTGGTTGATCTTCCTCCGGAAAATAAACCGTTGGGTTGTAAATGGATACTCAAACGGAAATATAAAGCAGATGGGTCTATAGATAAGTACAAGGCCAGGTTGGTAGTCAAGGGCTATCGGCAGAGAGAAGGTTTTGACAACTTTGACACATACTCTCTGGTATCCCGGATGACATCCATACGGGTATTCATTGCGATCGCAGCTTTGCGTGACCTTGAGATACATCAAATGGATGTTAAGACAGCCTTCCTAAACGGTGATTTGAAAGAAGAAATTTATATGGACCAGCCCGAGGGGTATGTGGTTCAAGGGCAAGAGAAGAAAATTCTGTCGACTTGTCAAATCTCTGTACAGGCTGAAACAAGCCCCGAAGCAATAGCACGAAAAAATTGATAGTACTCTACTATCGAAGGGTTTCGCCATTAATGAGTGTGATAAATGTGTCTATACGAAAGGTAACTCTGACTCATTTGTTATGATATGTTTGTATGTAGACGACATGTTGATCACAGGAAGCAGTCCTAGGGTAATCCTAGAGACTAAGAACATGTTGAAACAATGCTTCGACATGAAGGATATGGATATCGCAGATGTCATCTTAGGGATAAAAATCTCTAAGACGTCTGACGGACTGGTCTTATCTCAGTCTCACTACATCGAGGATGTTTTGAGAAAGTTTGAGATATTAGACAGTTCACCGATAAAGTCACCAATGGATACAAATCAAAATCTTGATAAAACTCTTGGTGCACCTGTATACCATGAGCGATATGCACAGGTGATCGGTAGTTTGATGTATATAACAAACTGCACCCGACCTGATATTTCTTATGCAGTCAATAAGTTGGCTAAGTTCACCCGTAATCCGAGTGATGATCACTGGAATGCGTTGAATCGGGTATTACAATACCTGAAATATACGCTAACTTTTGGGTTACACTATTCGAGATATTCAGTTGTACTAGAGGGGTACAATGATGCAAACTGGATATCTGATATAGAGAACACCAAGTCCACCAGTGGATATGTATTTACAATTGGTGGTGGGGGGGGGGGGGTCTTGGAAATCCTCTAAGCAAACTTGCATCGCCCGATCCACAATGGAATCGGAGTTTATCGCTTTAGACAAAGCAGGAGAAGAAGCTGAGTGGCTTCATGACTTCTTAGAGGATGTTCCGTGTTGGAACAAACCCGTACCTTCGGTAATGATCTACTGCGACAGTCAGTCGGCTCTAGAAAGGGCATGGAATGCTATGTACAACGGCAAGTCTCGTCATATTCGACGGAGGCATAAGACCGTTAGGCAGCTGATCACCACGAGTATAATATCCATTGATTACATTAAGTCAAATGATAATATAGCAGACCCATTGACAAAGGGCTTACCCAAGGATCAGATGGCTTGCCTGTCTAGGGGAATGAGCTTAAAACCCAAAATATAAGGACCAATACGGTGGTAACCCAACCTTACTAACTGGAGATGCTAGTAATTTTGTTCAATGGAAAAACTAAGCTGTAAAGGTTCAGTTGATCGCTTCAGTGGAAGCATGAGCACTTCGGATAGTGATTTCTGTAAAGAAACCCCAAATCCAAAGTCGTTCCCGCGATAAACGTTAAGTGTTATCTGCAGTATGGGTAAAGGTTAAGTTTTCAAAACCTTTAATGATCCTCAACGTTGAGGTTAGGTTGGGGAAACTTTTAATGGTTCCTAACACTTGTGAAGTGGGGTATAGCAAGATACCTTGTAGGAGACCACCTATTTAAGTACGAGGACGGGCCGCCTCAAATGAACGCACATAAGAATCCAAGAAGTTGTCCATGGCCACAACGGACAAAACATTACGAAGAAGAGAGTAAGGGAATTTGTTGTGTTGGTACTATTGACTTGGCTTACACTAAACACTGACGGTTCAAGACATCACGTTCACCGCGCAGTAAGTAAGTCCGATGGTATTTAACTATGGAAGGTTCAAAGCTGAAGCTACCTCTCATTATGCAACATCGGTCCGCTGAAATATTGCTGGAAATAAAAAGTAACCATGTGAGTGCGCCAAAATCTCTTTCAAGAGGGGATTGTTGGAAATTTGCCTTTGGCGGGAGTTGCGTCCGACCAACTTTAACGGCTTAAACACTGGTGTTCCGCATGTTGGAGAATCCGGCTCTTCACACGTGCATAATCTACTAAGTAAGTAGATAACCGTAGGGTCAAGGATCGTCAAATTTCGTTGAGAAATGAAAGAGATATTGGTCCACGAAGTAAGGTGTTTGAAGCATGGAAAAGTGTGGTATTGAGATCAATTCTCCCTCATCGGTGGAGGAAGAAAGAATTGTTTTGTTTATAAGTTTCAAAGTTGGCTTGGGGTTTGGGACCCCAAGGGGTATCCCATGTGTTTAAAGGAGGGAGGACCTAGATGTGCTTCGGTTCGAGGAAAGCCCACATGCGCGCCGCCGCCTCCCGCCCGTCCAGTCCGGTCCGGGTCACGGGCTGTGGGCTGTGGGCTGGGCTTCTTCTGATATTATCTTTTTGGACTAGAATTCCTTTATATGTACAGTTTGGACCAAAATTCTTTCATATGTACAGTTTGGTCCCTGAATTTTCAAGATGTACAGTTTGGTCCCTGAAGTTTCAATAAAGTCAGATTGGGCAGAAACAGCACTCAATTCAGCCATTTATTTTGGCTGAATTACTCTTCCTAAATGTCATCCGTTGCACATCAAATTCACCATTTATTTTGGTGAATTACTACCTCCATAATTGTCATTACTTGGCCAGTAATGACAGTAATGTGGGCAGTTCATGAGCCTCTTCTCCAACTATATAAAGGACCGCTTGCACCATTGTTGACACGCAGAAAAACAGACTAAAAACAGAAACAAAGAATCAGTTCTTCCTACTACCTTCCAGCATCATTTCATTACTCAAAATTATTCACGGTAACACTTGAGTTTTCTTTGCTCATTTGTTCACTTGTTGTTTTATCTTGGGAGACAATTGTCCAGGACGTAGAAAGGATACATACGGGGCAATATTGTCTTAAAGACAGAGTGCAAACACTCGACTCAGCATACCCAAAAACTGTTCCAGTTTATTATTCAACTTCTTTGTAATTTCAATTCTTGTAATACTTAACAGTTACTTGTAATTTTCGTTTCCTGCATCTTTGTAAACAACAATTAGTAGGTGGGGAAACAACCAATAATCACATTGTAAAGAATCAAACTTCATCCTTCTTTGGTTTAACAAGTAGCACCATAAAAGTAGAACAGTTGTATTCTTGTGCCACAATGGAGTTAAAGATTCCTGCTAACCTACTTAGAGATCCATAACCCGCCAATCTAAAGAGCAAACTTTTTTGTCAAATTTCACTATTTAGAACCCAAACTATCTTCTTGTTTAGTTGAACCAATACTATTGATACAATTGGCAGCTCAAAACACAATCCATAGCCTTGTATCAATTAACCAACTATGCCTCAATCTCAAGCTAATTGGATTCACCTACATCTATTCTGCTCTATTTGGTCTATTCAATCAAATACTCATAATAAATTGTCTTTCAAGACAAATTAGGATCTTCAAGATTCTACACTTATCCTTGCATTAACATACAAATCTCTAAGCTTATGACAAACACCGGCACAAGTGTAAGCCCAACCTATTCTATGTAGTTTCAATTCGGCACAACTCTATCGTGGGTGTTACCTAGAACACTGGAGGAAGTCATCATGAGCTAGAGATTACACGGAGGATTGGTAGCGTGAAAGAAAGAAAAGGCAACAACTAGATCTCTTATGGTTCTCATGGAATGAAAGAATTACAAGATTGCTTCAAAATAGCGAAAAGGACAACCAAAGCATTAAAACATTCTTTGGTTTAGAAAGAGAATATCCTATAGTATAGATAGTTGGCAAACCTCATAAATAAATAACTATGGATGACTCAATTAGGCGTGAACTACTGCATGTGTTTAGTAATGAAACTATTTGACTTACCAAAAAAAGAGAAGAAACTCTCAAAATCTAAAAATGAGATTATTGTCAATGCTGAAGTACAGATTTTAGATATCTTTTACTAATAAAAAAACAGATTTTAGATATCTTTTGAGATTAATCTACTTCACCAAAAAAAACGTATTAATAATCTATGATTTTGGATTTATGAATAAAATTTACTGATACGTTTATACCAAACTAATGAATGTCAGGTATGTTTTGGGATTTCAGAACTAAACTTACCGCACACGTTTGTACCAAACTAATGAATGTCAGCTACGATTTAGGATTTCGGAATTAAACTTACCGCACACGTTTATACCAAACTAATGAATGCAAGCTACGATTTGAGATTTCGGAATTAAACTTACAACACACGTTTATATCAAACTAATGAATGCCATCTATGATTTGGGATTTTGGAATTAAAGTTACAACACACGTTTATACAAAACTAATGAATGGAAGACATGTGTTTTTAATATGCACATTTGACACTTAACCATGATTAAATTATTATGTATTTTTACTTTAATTTTTAACAGTTAAGGTTAAATTGTTTAGTTCAAGGTAAACACCCGGTGCAACTAACTATTTACCTTCTTTTCAATACTAAATATGTTATCTTTTAAGTCAAAGTACACTTCTTTCTATAAAATTCCAAATTCTACTATACATTCAAGTAGCTCTCCTTACAAACATAGTGCACATAATCTCTCGATTCATTTTTACTTGTCATGTTTCGCTTCTCTAGAGTCGAACTAGATAGGTTTTGACAAACATTTTAAGATGTATTTTTTTCATCGTAGTAATAAGAGTATTTTTATAGTTTTTAAATATCTAAATTTTAATTTTAAAATATTATATTAATATAATTTAATTTAAATTCAAAGATTAGTCAAATTGACATTCAAAAAATGCAACGTGACAAGTAAAAGTGAACGGATGGAGTAGTTGATATCTAAGATACACTAAATTTCATGTATTAAAAGTCAGAAACTACAAAGTGGTCAGAATATAATTACCGGAATATACTTGAATTTACTCTTGAAAGTATATTTATGTCCTAGAGACAATCTGTATTAGGACAAATGTAATTTATACACATTCATATTATTATTAATGGAGATTAATATTTTGGCATTTGCAATTATTGAATTATTATTTGATTATTTATAATTATTCATTAATGTGCATCCCTTGAGCTTACGTTGTCATTAATAGAGTGATATATTAATGATAGCGTAACTCTTAAAATAGCCTCGACTAATGATCATCGAGAATGGGATATTGATGATATGTGATAAGTCGACATGTGGTCTGCATCATATCCTTAGAGGATGTAGTATGTCTCACCTGCTACGAGTAATGGTTACTCGTGATGGACACATGGATACTTTGAAAGTATTGGTATACCCTGCTGATATATTATTTGTTATACTTGTCTAAAGTATGATCAGTGTGTGGGAGATAGAAGTCCTTAGACTTGAGGTCAATACGCGCCTTGTCTACAAAGTAATGTACTTTGATCCAGTCCTAAGCTCAAATGCCTTATAGGTTGAGATACGACTTGTATTTGGTACATTACGATGTGGATTGAAGGTGGTAGTTGAGCCAAGATTAGGATTCATTCCTCGGATGTATATTCGAGAGAACACTCGGATTCTCAGTGATATTAGGTTGACTAAGTCGTTGGCCAACGCAATAGACATATTTAGAATATGGTCTAGTTGTCAATTAATATAGATGAGATACAATGATTAAGCCATTTGGATGGACACTTGACAAATCATAAGCTTGATCGGGTGTGTCGTGAATGAAAGGATTTTATCTTACCACATAAAGGTTAAGTTTACTGGATTCGTGTAAACGTACTTCACATATTGAGTTCGTCTTCCGGCGCCATCTAGGAGTTCCGTGTAGACCTTAATTTGATTAATGTCGATATGAGAAGGCATGTAGGGTCACACTATGTCGATTGTCCGTTTCGATCTAAGGATGTATTGAGAAAGTAATTAAATGTTCGATTTGGAATCGAGACATTTAAATGAATAATGATTATTTTAATTAAGTAAAAATTAGATTTTGGGTTTAATTAAGAATGCACGAAAAATAAAGTCGAGCGCCGCGATGCCTATACCCTAGGGTCACGCACAGTAGCAAAGATGCCGAGCGCCAGACGCCCATACTCCTAGGTCAGCGCGCTCTGCCTCAATTTTTAGGTCAGGCCCTAGGTCAAACCCTAATCCGGTTTTGACCTATTTTTCAACTATGAATAGAGGCATTCACCTCATTATTCAACACACCAATTCTGAAAAACATTCTAAGCCTTAGAGACTTAGAATCAAATACTCTCGAACCTCTACCGGATTTTCTAGCTTTCCGATAGAGAAGTACATTGAAGCTTGGAGCTTGCAATCGGAAGGGCAACCGCGTGTGCACTTTTTAGTAGATAAAGATTCCAGATTATTATAACTTGTAAGTAAATGTTTTATGTTACAAGATTCATTATTGTATAACCATACCAGAAATTATTATTGGAGTAAGTAAGAAACAAAACTTTTAAACTTCCACTGTGACTTACTTATGTGTTTTGAACCCAACAAAACCCTACAACGCTTAGGTGGCTCCTCTAACACAACGTCGTCGTTTTCGCCGTCACCGTTAGTAGTACCATTGTTATTTTGGCTAGTAATCGACGTCCACTTGCAAAGCAATAGACGAGAACCGTTAGTGCCCTTAGCTGTCTTGGCAGAACTCGGTGGCATTAAGTGGACCCACTTTTTCTTCCATCTTCGAACTGGCCTAGTAAATATTATTGTCAGCCCGTACCGAGACGAAGTGCGGCCCAATCTCGCCCCTACTCCCTCCATTTACAGCGGCGGAATATTTGCTTTTCGATCTCCAAAGAAAATGTCGTTTTTGTTTACCTTTTTTTCTTTTTATTCTCGATTATTATTATTTTGTTTTCCAAAAATAAGTAAAGGTTTTTAAGTTTTGGACAAAAAAGTAAAGACTGTGCGAAGGTGTTTGATCTCCGCCGTAGATTTCAAACTATTTTTTTTTTCCTTTTAGCGTCTGGATTTTTTCTCCGAAAACATTAAGACCAACTTTATTAATTTACTTTCTTATTTATTGATTTATTTTATGTATATTTATATTCTATTATTAATATTTTATTTTATTTTATGTGACGGCATTTAATTGATGCATATTTTCTTGTTTGAAAAGCTTTAAAATATTAGTAAGAATGAAGACTGACTAATTAAATGTTGGAAATAAAATAGACCCGTAAAAATAATATTCACGATATTAGTGATAGATGCGAAACACTAAATTATGGTTAATTAGCAAGAATAAAGAGCAATAATGTTGAGAATTTATACGCGGGAACCATTCTAAATAAGGAAAAAACCACGGATCAAGAGTAGCAACCGATATCATAAGTGCAAGGAATTTTACAATGTGCAGTCACGAGTATAAATAATCCAAAGACCACTACACACTCAATAGAAATAACCCTCCTTTAATTTTTTCATATTACTACAATATCTCTCACACTCCATTTTTTCTTCACAAACTATTTCTTGCACAATTTATGAAATACCTCACACTGCTCTGTATGCTCTCAGACATATTTCTCTCTATTTGATGTGATAAATGAGAAGATGAAGCCTACCTTTTACAGGCAAGGCCACCGATCCTCCAACAGAAATGATTTATTTACCATCCCATTTCAACCTAAAATACAATCCTATCAAAGGTATCTAACCTTCCTTCCGGCTTCGTACAATACATACTTATGATTCGGTTTTTTCTCGGATTATGCGCATAGCGGAAGCTTAGTATATCGGCTGTTTTTTTATTTTGCAAATTGTAGCCGTAACATGTGATGCTAATTGACTATTCAATAAAATAAAGCTTAAATTGTTTGAATCAAAATTATTTTTCATTGCAAAGCTTCAAAGTTTGAATTTAGTTTAAAAGTGAAACCTTTATCATCAAATCCAATCCATTGGTGATCAAATCATAACAACCCGATTTATTGATAGCTCGTACCCTGGTAAACTACAAAACAATTTTTTTTTGTACGTGGTATTATATTTGAACACCATTATTTAACTATTTAATTTAAAAGAAAATTAAATATATGATGTCTGTAATTAGCGTTGACAAGATCTAATTTTCAACAAAATGTCTAAAGTATCATATAGCTGAAGTTTAAGCAAAAATTGTTGAAGTTCGACAAATTTGTTCGGATGATATTTTATTATGGTTGAACTTCAGTCATAATTATTTACAGTTAGGTTTTGTCGAGGCATGCACAACATGTCTGAAGTGTAGGGTAAATATCTCAAAAAGTCACTCAACTATGAGAAATTATGAAGTAAAGTTATTAAATTTTGTTTTGTATCAAAAAAATCACTCAACTTATGACTTTTTTCTTATAAAATCACTCAACCAAATTTGTCATTAAAAAACTCTACTTTGCCCCCTTAGCATTTTGTGCTTTGAAAATAATACCCCTTCACATTTTGAATGGGATAATAAACTTTCTTAATCTTAAATTAATGTCTAGAAATAAGTTATTGCATATTTTTAAAACACAAGAAATTGCTAATAATTACTTTGGAAAAATCTGTTAACTTTGAAGTGTGGCATGTTACAATGTATTATGATAATAACCAACTTTAACTACTAAGACTGAAGGGAAAAATGATATGTCTAATGGTTGAAGGGATGTTACTTAGTCCACCAAGATTCTATTTACCTGATGATGAAGCTACTATTGCCTACCAGAACTTGTGGAATTATACCTATATATATATATCTATATCTACAAGCAACTTAAAAAATAAGTTTTACTGTACATGAAAAAAGTTTAAAATAATCGGGATTTTTAATAAGAAGTTGAATATGTAAATTATTATTATGTGTGTGTTTGCATGCAGTTCTTTTATTACTTGTAAAAGGTTTTGTTCTTAAGAAGTACAGTGCTATCCTTGAAAATTAGGTTCAAAGGAAGCAATAATTTAACTCATTTCTAACCACTAATTTAAGATCAGTGGACTTTATTATGTCATTCAAAATGTGAAGGGGTGTTATCTTCCAAATCCAAAATATTAAGGAGGCAAAGTGGAGTTTTCTAATGACAAATTTGATTGAGTGATTTTATAAGAAAAAAGTCCTAAGTTGAGTGACTTTACTTTATTAATACAAAACAAAGTTTAATATAGTTAAGCAATTTTATAAGAAAATATATAAACGTAAGACATAATTTAAATACTAGTGACATCAAAATCGGGTATATGCCCACTCACTTCCCCCACTACAAAATATGTCAAAATCTAGGTTTTCAAATCATGGTCATTCTTGTTCATTCAGTCATATCTCGCGATTTACTGATAGTAGTATTGAGGGATCGGCACTACTATCTCTAGTAATAGTCTGGTGTAAGTCAAGAAGCTAGATATAAAAACAAAATATGTCGAAATCTATGGCCAACCAAAACATGAAAAATCACCTGGCCCAGCCGAAATTTACATGGGCTCTCGTCTGTTGTCCATTTAGATAAATAAACCTAGGGTTTTACTCTTCACCACCACCTTCTCCAATGGCGCCGAAAAAAACAACCTGAAACCCCGACCGAGGCATCGGAAAATACTCACGTTCCACAATGTACCACAAAAAAGGCATGTGGGCAATCAAAAACAAAAACGGCAACGTTTTCCCCATCCACAACAAAAAACCCACCACCACCCCACCCCCTCAAAACCCACCAAAATTCTACCCATCCGATGACGTGATAAAACCACTTATTAACAAACACAAACCAAAACCTACTAAACTCCGTTCAAGTATTACACCTGGCACTATTTTAATTATCCTTGCTGGCAGGTTTAAGGGTAAAAGAGTTGTGTTTTTGAAACAGTTAACTTCGGGTTTGCTACTTGTTACGGGTCCGTTTAAACTTAACGGAGTTCCGTTAAGACGTGTTAATCAAGCTTATGTTATTGGTACTTCGACTAAGGTTGTGTTATTAATCTGTATTCCAAAAAAAAACCAGTAAACAATAAACACTGAAAGTAAACAAAATCAGTGTTGAAAAATAAGAATAATTTTTCAAAATATAATCGAGCCCACTTAGTTCAAAGTGTGTCCTTAAGGAAATTACTCCCCTCACAGTACTCGAGGTTGATGGAATATCCCATCCCAGGATAGAACGATTATCTTACCAGAATAGTAGTACTCCAAACTCTGGTAGCGGCGAACCACTCAACAGTAGTATATCACACAGAATTGATTCGTGCAGAAGAAGAAGAAGATTTTGTAGTTCAGAAAATTAGTAAGTAAAATTCTGAAGAATCAAATGAATTTATAGCCATGGAAGTACTGTTTCTGAAGGTTTGCAACCCTTCTGAACAGTCACTAAAACTGGTGGGAAATTTAAATGTGGGAAAGAAACCGGGTCGCGGGTAAATAATTAAAAATTAAAGAAAATTTGGTCCAAAAAAATTATCAATCAATCAGATCATTTGACCGAATCCGAATCCGAATCCGAAGCCGAAGCCGAGCCGAGCGAGCGACGACGACGGCGCGAGGGGTCCTTGCCCCCTCAACCCTTTTACTGAAAAGAAGGAGTAATTCTACTTATAAGTAGAAGAACTTTTTTTTCCACTACCGATGTGGGACAACTCCCACTTTTCTTTCCACTACCGATGTGGGACAACTCCCACTTTTCTTTCCACTATCGATGTGGGACAACTCCCACTTTTCTTTCCACTACCGATGTGGGACAACTCCCACTTTTCTTTCCACTACCGATGTGGGACAAATGATTATTTTATAGAGCAAGAGGGAACTCCCTCCATTTTCCATTCAATCTATCATTTAATCCCAACAATCCCCCACATGAATGGGGAATGGCTATAAGATAAAGGAATGCGCTGACAAGTGTGATATACAAGCGAGAATTGACTGCATCTGGATAAGTAGGCTTCCCTTTGAACTTTCCGTAGTGAACTTATATCGGATATACTCGATCAATCGGTAGCATTGATATCTTTGAACCGTCGAACTTTGTTGTATACCTAGACAACATAAGTCACACAATCAACCCTCAACCGTTTATGGTTCTCACGGTTGTGTTCGTTTCAGCCATGAACACCTCCTGGTTTCATGAGTGTGTAGAGAATGGGCCTTTACTGTCATTCCCCTTTAAAGCGGCTTACACTTAACACTCACATAGGTGATTTCTAAACATGTGGTCCTATATTCACATTATCTGGTCATACACTGCCAGATTTAGATAATCATTAAAGAACCTTAATGCTTTATTAACTCATTAACAAGCCATAAGGTTTTATCCTTATTTCTGAACATTGTCTTCATCCGAAAATGGGTTGAATTATTTGACAATGTTGAACCGTCAGTCACAACTTTGTTTGATCTCCTTGAACCTAGCTCTTAGGATCTCCAGTCTGCTAGGTAGAGTTACCGCCATGATGACTTGTCCTCGGCCTTAACCCCATTCCCATTGATGATCTACTAACTCCCTCTCTAGATAAGCCTTTTGTAAGCGGATCCGCCACGTTATCTCTTGACTTTACATAGTCAATCGTGATAACGCCACTAGAGAGGAGTTGTCTAACGGTATTGTGTCTTCGTCATATGTGACGAGATTTTCCGTTATACATTACGCTCCCTGCCCTACCTATTGTTGCTTGACTGTCACAATGTATACATATAGGAGCCAAAGGTTTGGGCCAGAATGGAATATCTTCTAAGAAATGCCGGAGCCATTCAGCTTCTTCACCGGCCTTGTCTAAAGCTATAAATTCAGATTCCATTGTAGAGCGGGCGATACATGTCTGTTTTGATGATTTCCAAGACACTGATCCACCCCTAATTGTGAAAACATAACCACTCGTGGATTTAACTTCAAATGACCCGGTGATCCAATTTGCATCACTATATCTTTCGATCACGGCGGGATATTTGTTATAATGCAAAGCATAGTCTTGGGTGTGTTTTAAATACCCCAAGACTCGTTTCATTGCCATCCAATGAGTTTGATTGGAATTACTCGTGAATCGACTCAGCTTCCTTATAGCACATGCTATATCTGGTCGTGTACAATTCATAATATACATCAAACTTCCCAAAACTCGTGCATAGTCCAATTGTGAGTCACTTTCACCTTTATTCTTTTGAAGTGCAAAACTTACATCAATTGGAGTCTTTACAACATTGAAATTTAAATACTTAAATTTGTCAAGTACTCTTTCAATATAATGAGATCATGATAATGCTAGACCTTGTGGAGTTTTATGAATTCTGATGCCTAAGATCAAATCAGCAACTCCTAAGTCTTTCATATCAAATTTGCTAGCCAGCATACGCTTCGTAGCATTTATATTGGTAATATCTCTACTCATTATCAACATGTCATCAACATATAAACAAACAATGACTTCATGATTTGGAGTATTTTTAATGTAAACACATTTGTCACTCATTAATCTTAAATCCATTTGCCAACATTGTTTGGTCAAATTTCGCATGCCATTGTTTGGGTGCTTGTTTAAGTCCATAAAGTGACTTAACAAGTTTGCACACTTTCCTTTCTTTACCAGGAACCACAAAGCCCTCAGGTTGTTCCATGTAAATTTCTTCCTCCAATTCTCCATTTAAGAAAGTTGTCTTGACATCCATTTGATGGATTTCAAGACCATATACGGCCGCCAGTGCTACTAACACCCGAATAGATGTTATTCTTGTTACCGGCGAGTATGTGTCAAAGTAATCAAGGCCTTCTTTTTGTCTATAACCTTTGACCACAAGTCTTGCCTTATATTTGTCAACAGTGCCATCAACTTTCATTTTCCTTTTAAAAATTCATTTTGATCCTAAAGGTTTATTTCCAGGAGGAAGATCAACCAATTCCCATGTATGGTTGTTCAAAATTGATTCAATCTCACTATTGACTGCCTCTTTCCAAAATGCTGAATCAGAAGAAGACATCGCTGCTTTAAATGTTTGAGGCTCATTTTCAAGCAAGAATGTCACAAAATCTGGTCCAAAGGAAGTAGATGTCCTTTGACGTTTGCTACGCCTTGCATCCTCTTTACTTGGTGTATTTTCCTTTGGTTCTTCCCGCGGTCGTTTAGATCTTTCACTTGACGACTCACGTTCAGTTTTATACGGATAAATATTTTCAAAGAATTCAGCATTATCTGATTCAATTACCCTATTTACATGAATTTCGGGATTGTCCGATTTGTGAACCAAAAACCGACAAGCTTTGTTGTTTGTAGCATAACCAATAAAAACACAATCCACAGTTTTTGGTCCGATTTTTACCCTTTTAGGCAAAGGAACTTGGACCTTTGCTAAACACCCCCACACTTTGAAATATTTCAAGTTGGGTTTTCTTCCTTTCCATAGTTCATATGGAATAGACTGTGTTTTGCTGTGGGGCACCCTGTTGAGTATTCGGTTAGCTGTAAGGATAGCTTCCCCCCACAAACTTTGCGGTAAACCGGAACTTATTAGTAAGGCATTTATCATTTCCTTTAATGTTCGGTTTTTCTTTTCCGTAATTCCATTTGATTGTGGTGTGTAAGGGGCAGTAGTTTGATGAATAATTCCATATTCTAAACATATCTCTGCAAAAGGAGATTCGTACTCTCCTCCCCTATCACTTCTAATCATTTTTATCTTTTTATTCAATTGATTTTCCACTTCGTTTTTGTATTGCTTAAATGCATCAATTGCTTCATCCTTACTATTAAGCAAATACACATAACAATATCGAGTGCAATCGTCAATAAAAGTTATAAAATACTTTTTTCCACCGCGAGATGGTATTGACTTCATATCACATATATCTGTGTGAATTAAGTCTAAAGGATTTGAATTCCTATCAATAGACTTATATGGATGTTTAACAAACTTAGATTCGACACAGATTTCACATTTAGATTTATTACACTCGAATTTAGGCAATACTTCTAAATTAATCAATTTTCACAAGGTTTTGTAGTTGACATGTCCTAAACGAACATGCCATAAATTATTTGACTCCAATAAGTAAGACGAAGCTGAATTCTTATTAATACTGTCAACAACCATTACATTGAGTTTGAAAAGGCCCTCGGTGAGGTAGCCTTTTCCTATGAACAAATCATTCTTACTTATTACAATTTTCTCACTAACCAACACACACTTAAACCCGTTTTTGACGAGTAGTCCGGCTGAAACTAAATTCTTCCGAATTGTTGGAACGTGCATAACATTGTTGAGAGTCAGGACCTTGCCGGAAGTCATCTTCAGAAGTATCTTCCCATATCCTTCAACCTTGGCTGTTGCAGTATTTCCCATAAACAGTACCTCTTCGGGTCCAGCGGGAGCATAGGTTGCAAATGCTTCTTTTGTAGCGCAAACATGTCGAGTGGCACCAGAATCAAGCCACCACTCCTTTGGGTTTCCAACCATATTGCACTCCGATAGCATTGCACACAGATCATCCATATCATCATTCTTTTCCACCATATTGGCTTGTCCTTTTCCTTTGTTCTTTTTCGGGAGACGATAATCTGGGGCTTTGTGGCCAGCTTTCCCACAATTAAAGCAGTTGTCCTTGAACTTTTTCTTGTTGGAATCCTTCTCCTTTCCAGAAGGCCTCTTCCTTTTCTTGTTCTTTTTCAGAGCAGCATCTTCAACGATGTTTGCCCCTTCAATTGGTGAAGTCTTACGGTACCTCTTCTCAGCGGTTTTGTTATCTTCCTCGATCTTGAGACGAATCACAAGATCTTCCAACTTCATTTCCTTTCTTTTGTGCTTAAGATAATTCTTGAAATCTTTCCATGAGGGCGGCAACTTCTCAATCATTGCGACCACTTGAACGCTTCATTTACTACCATACCTTCAAAGAATAAGGTCATGGAAGATAAGTTGAAGCTCTTGAACTTGGGTTCCAATGGTTTTTCCATCCACCATTTTGTAGTCTAGGAATTTGGCAACCACAAACTTCTTCAAGCAAGCATCTTCGCTTTGTACTTCTTTTCAAGTGCACTCCATAGTTCTTTGGAAGTCTCTATCGCATTGTAGACGTTGTACAAGTCATCTTCTAAGGCACTCAAAATGTAGCTTTTGCACAAAAAGTCAGCCTGTTTCCAAGCCTCAGTAACCATGAACTTTTGGTTGTCAGGCATGTCGGCGGCAGGCACGGGAGGGTCCTCATTGGTGAACTTTTGCATACCAAGGGTGGTAAGCCATAAGAACATTCTTTCTTTGCCATCCTTTAAAGTTGGCACCGTGAACTTCGCAGGGTTTCTCCACGGTGGCACAAATGCACGGTCGTAGGAGTAACCGTGCAAGAATTGCAGAGGTAGTTCCAGTCTCAATTGTCATTATTCGCTTGTCACCACAAATCGACAAACTGTTTTAGTTAATAAAACCATAATAGCAATTCAATCACAGACTTAAACGATGAAGATTTTATTTCTTCAAATTGCAGTATAATTATGAAACTTTAGTATTCCAACGAAGCTTTTATATCTTCGAGTCAGAATACTAATATTCATATGGAGTAGAAAACTGCACAAGTTTTAATCTCCAAACCAGAATACAACAACGATGAAGTTTTTATGTTCTTCAAATCGTTGTACAAGTATGAACTTTAATATTCCAACGAAGTTTGTATGTCTTCAAGTCAGAATATGAAATTTCACACGGAGTAGAAAACCATACAGGTTTTAGTCTCCAAAACAAAATACAGATTAATCTAAAAATATAATTTCCTTAAGATTGTTATTAATCTGTATTCCAAAAAAAAACCAGTAAACAATAAACACTGAAAGTAAACAAAATCAGTGTTGAAAAATAAGAATAATTTTTCAGAATATAATCGAGCCCACTTAGTTCAAAGTGTGTCCTTAAGGAAATTATTCCCCTCACAGTACTGGAGGTTGATGGAATATCCCCTCCCAGGATAGAACGATTATCTTACCAGAATAGTAGTACTCCAAACTCTAGTAGCGGCGAACCACTCAACAGTAGTATATCACACAGAATTGATTCGTGCAGAAGAAGAAGAAGATTTTGTAGTTCAGAAAATTAGTAAGTAAAATTCTGAAGAATCAAATGAATTTATAGCCATGGAAGTACTGTTTCTGAAGCAAACCTTCTGAACAGTCACTAAAACTGGTGGAAAATTTAAATGTGGGAAAGAAACCGGGTCGCGGGTCAAAGAAAATTTGATCCAAAAAGATTATCAATCAATCAGATCATTTGACCGAATCCGAATCCGAATCCGAATCCGAATCCGAAGCCGAAGCCGGGCCGGCCGGCCGGCCGGCCGGCCGGCCGGCCGGCCGGCCGAGCCGAGCGAGCGACGACGGCGCGAGGGGTCCTTGCCCCCTCAACCCTTTTACTGACAAGAAGGAGTAATTCTACTTATAAGTAGAAGAACTTTTCTTTCCACTACCGATGTGGGACAACTCCCACTTTTCTTTCCACTACCGATGTGGGACAACTCCCACTTTTCTTTCCACTATCGATGTGGGACAACTCCCACTTTTCTTTCCACTACCGATGTGGGACAACTCCCATTTTTCTTTCCACTACCGATGTGGGACAACTCCCACTTTGCTAAGCAGGTTGAGAAGAAACAAAACAAGGGAGAAGGCGAGTTTTTCGAGGATAAGAAAGAGGTTTGTTCGTTAATGGTACTTAGTATAGATGTACATTTATTAAAACAATAATAATAATAATTAGCAAACTTGCTTTGTGGGAAAATGTATTAGTAGCTTATATGTAGTCAAAATGTCACAATTTGGTATATATGAAATTCAGACTCATGAAATTTAGACTCATGGAACATAGTAGAGGTATACATTTATTAAAATAATTGTAGTGTATTGTGTGGTTGAACTTGCTTTGGGGAAAGACATATTAGTAGCTAATATGCGATGCGTTTGGAATATCTTTTAACATACTGAAATATCAAATCCAGGGGACTTAGTATAGATATACATTTATTAAAATAATTGTAGTGTATGTGTGTGTTTACATGCCGTGGGAATGTTGAATTCTTCTTTTCTGTGATTTAATTTGATGCAGGAGAAGACCATTTACAAGAAAAGAAAGATGAGCAGAAAGCTGTGGATGCGGCCTTGCTCAAGGCCATCGAAGGAGTTCACATATTTGTCTGCAAGGTTCTCACTCAAATCAGGCATGAAACCGCATGAGCTTGTCTTTTAAAGGAACAACATCCACAACACTTGTGTTGAAACTGATTTTTGTTAGCACTATATTTGACCTTGTGTTTAAGAGGTAATATTGAGGATTTGTTGATTATAAACATCTTTGAGTAGAATATGCAAAATGGGAATTTTCTTGTTAATCCTCTTTATCCTTGTGATATACTGCCTTGTTAATGAGCTTAAGCTCAATGATAAGCTTTTATTTATCTTTCTGTTAGTATGCATTTCGTTTTCTTTATTTTACTGCCTTGTGTATAAGCCTTTTCTGCCGTGTCAAAATTCTCCTCCATTTCGAATTTCTTTGCTATACTGCCTTGCTAATGGCTGCCAATTTAAAATTCTCCTCCATATAGAAGCTACATGTACCAAGATGAGTGTTAAAGTTGGGTACTCTTCTTCTTCTTGACTGCCATGGTATATGAATATATTTGCATGAGAAGGGTGTTGGATTTAGCACTAATAATCTCTGCTTGATTGTTGGTTCGTTTCAATAGTTGCTTCTACTAAAAAAAGATCCTTGATAACACAAAAATCAAGAAACTGCGTTCTATGATCTTCTGGCTCTCATGCATTTGATTAGATGTTGTATAAACAAGTTATGTTGACAATGATTGAAAGGTGGTTACTGAATACGTCCTTGCTGATTTTTTGTTCCTTTAATTCTTAGTAGGAATTTTAAACTTCATTTTGAAATTTTAATAGCATCTTATTTTATGACTGGAGAGGTGATGAATTAAGTATTAAATCTGCTTATTCTATGGCTAGAGAGGTAATAATATCAAGTCTCTTTTTTTTATCTGAAGATATGTTTACAAAAGTCCTTCAATATTTAATTGTTTTTGCCTCCATACCAACTTGCTCTCTCTTTCATCCCTCCCACCTTTGCCTATATATAGGATTTCAATTTGGTTAGACTCTAATTCATAGATCTGCATCCAGATTTTCATAAGATCCATGATGTCAACCGTTTTCCTTCCCCTGCCTCACCTCTCGCGCTTTGCCAAGCATTTCCTTTAACAATGAAAAGAACTCAATCGGGAAGTGAAATAGAACATAAAATTGTGGATGAGCCAAGGATTAGATCCATTGCTTGTTGAAGGATGAACCGGTGACTCATAGGTGTCAATATTAAGCAATCGGCTCTTTCGTGACTCTAGGAGTTATCATGCTTTCCGGTAGGGGTGTACAAAGAAAATCAATAAACTATACCAAACTGACAAACCGAATTAAACCGGAAAAAAATCCAATTAGTGGTTTAGTTTGGTATTGACAAAAAAAGACCCGATCACAATAGGTTTGGTTTGGTTTCAACTAAAAAAAGTCAAATCCAGATCAAACCGACCCGGTTATATGTATACAACTTTTAATTATTACAACAACATACCCAGTGAAATTCCACAATGTAGGGTCTGGTGAGGGTAGAGTGTACGCAGACTTTACCTCTACCTTGGTAGGTAGAGCAGCTGTTTTCGAGAGACCCTCGGCCCAAGACAAAGCACAAACACAAACAAAGCAAGACAAATAAAGTGAGTAAGTCATGGTAGTCAACTTTTAATTATTATACATATATAATTAATGAATATTTTTATAATTTTGTCAAAGTTTTAGTTTCATAATATTTTAACATCAAGTTTAGACTTATATTGTTAGCCCATATTACCTATAGATGTCCAGAAAATTAGAAAAAAAGCCCAAAACAAAACTAAATTTACACCCTAAATCCTTAAATTCTTAATTGTTGACAAAATATCAATTTACTGCTATCATTGGAAGCTAGAAACCCTCGAGCGGCAGTGCACGCACTTGGGCGAAATGTTTGCATCTTAGTTTAGCTCAGTTCTAGTCACTTGTTTATGAGAAGCCAAATTCTCTTTTAAACTTGCATACAAATCAAGTCAAGATAAGAATTAAGATTAATGAAATACCAGCTAATTCACTGGTAACCCAAACCATCACACCATCTGTGATATGCTTTTCTGGTTTTGAAAATAATACAAGAAAATTATGATACAACGTAATTAAAACATTCATGCAAATCAAAATTTGTTGTGGATGTAGTTTACTACTTTACTTAGTTGTATATCAAAAGGCTCATGACTATTGCTTGATGAAATTACATTTTATCATGGGCAGGAACTCTCTTTCCACATGAAAAGTACCAACTTAAAAAAACCCGGAAAAATTCGAGAAAAACCGAGATTGAAAAACTCGACTTTTATTGGTTTGGTTTATAGATTTAAAAAACCCGATACAATTGATTTGGTTTGATATTTGCAAAATCCGAACCAACCTGGTCCATGTACATCCCTACTTTCCAGCTTAACGCTTTTTACTTTGAGAACACTCGCCTCGTCGATTATTTGCCCTCATCCCTCTTATCTTGAACATTAAGATGTTTACGTAAATCACTTTTTTTTTACCCCATGTAGGCAACACAATCTAAGGAGTTGTAGACTTTAAGGGCTAAGCAATCTTTTGTACGTAAATATTCCTTTTCACTAACGAAATATTCAAGATACCACTATATATGTGTGCTCGCATGCAAACTTTTTAAGATAAAAAGAAAGAAATTGAATATCCCTTTAGTATAAGATATTCTAGTACTAGAATATATAAAGAATGCAACTCAGCAGAACTAAAAGAGAACAATTTTCACCTTGCTTAATATGTTGCATTATTACCATTTACCCATGAATAATTAGAGTCAGAGCCAAGAGTTGAAGTTTGTGGGTTCTGAACTTTCTATCGAACTCATAGTTCGTTTTAGTTACTGGATTCACAATTAAATAATAAATATATTAAATAAATTTCCTAATATAAATACAAGATCTAAGCAAAAGTTATTGTAGCTCCGCCCCTGTGAATAACAGTGACTCGATCTGAATTGTTTGCCTATGATAACAAGAAAATGAAGTTCCTCAAAACTATAAGAGAACTCACACAAATCAAAATCAAATTTCTCTGATTCTTGATTGCATATTATGATAAGTATATAACTACAAAGTTGAAACCAGTGCACTAAACAAGGGTGTAATAATCAAAAGGAAAACCACACAATCCCCAATTGAGAGAAAATAATGATTTCATCTCCTTTAAACTATACAATTTTCCAACCTTCCAATAACTGAGGGTGAGAGAGACTAGCAAACTACACTTGCTAATGATCTAGTAGTAAACATACGAGGGTTATTGCTCAATATTATTCTTCCAATAATGTGGTAATTATACACCAAGTACAACCACATCTTAGGCTATAATTAGGCTATAAATAAGGTATGATTAAGCTAATATCATGTCATCTAATCTATCTACTTTAATGCTAATTTACCTACCATTTACATATGATTCTAAAATCAATTATAATAATTACTAATTACAATATTAATTACTAATTATTCTATCACTTCCCCGCAGTCGAAGCGGGAGGCAGGCGTATGCTGAGATTGTCCCAAAAATCTTCAAATAATACCAGCGGAAGACCTTTAGTAAAAATATCTACAATCTGATAGTGCGACGGAACATGTAAGACACGCACTTGTCCGCGTGAGACATTTTCACGAACAACGTGGATATCAAGCTCAATATGTTTAGTGCGTTGGTGATTGGCCGGATTCCCAGAGAGGTAGATAGCACTAACATTATCACAGTACACCAATGTGGCCTTCGGAATCGGGCAGTGGAGTTTTAGGAGAAGATTCTGAAGCCAACAAGATTCCGACACAACATTGGCAATACCTCTGTATTCTGCTTCGACACTAGATCTGGACAACGTTGCTTGCCATTTTGAGGACCAAGATACCAAGTTATCACCAAGAAATATATCATAACCAGATGTGGAGTGTCTGGTGTCCTGACATCCTCTCCAGTCGGCATCCGTATAGGAGACAAGTGTGGATGTTGACGATGGATATAAATGCAAGTCATACTCTAGAGTACCCTGAATATACCGCACAATGCGTTTGAGAGCATGCATATGATCATCCATCAGATTATGTATGAATCAGCACACTTGTTGCACATCATAAGAAATATCCGGTCTGGTGAGTGTAAGATACTGCAGGGCCCATGGCAGGTTGCGGTAACGTGTCAGATCGGCAAATAACTTACCGGAGGAGGCACTCAATTTGGGTTTAGTATCCACCAGAGTTCCGATGGTTTACAGGAGGACATGCGAGCACATTCAACAATCTCAGATGCGTACTTCTTTTGGGATAAAAATAAACCACATGTATGACGTGTCACAGCTATTCCTAGAAAGTAGTGTAGTGGCTCTAGATCCTTCATAGCAAATTCAGAGCCAAGTTGTGACATGATGGACTTGCGAAGAGCATCTAATAAGACAGTTAATATAATATCATCCACATATAAAAGAAGATAGCAAAATTATTACCTTGACGGTTGATAAACAGAGAGTGATAGAAACGGCCGTTGGAAAACCAAATATATGAAACAAAATTCGCAAACCGCTTGTACCAGGCCCGGGGGAGTTTGTTTTAGCCCATATAATGATTTCTTTAGCAGACACACATGATTGGGATAGTTGGAGTCCCTATATCCCAAAGGCTGGTACATGTATAGTGTTTCATTTAGTTGGTCATGAAGGAAGACATTTTTGACATATAATTGATGAAGTGGTCATGCATTTGAGAGAGCCAAACTAAGAACGGTTCTGATAGTTGCCAGTTTAACCACCGGACTCAACGTCTCACCGCAATCCACACCAACATGTTGTGTCTTCCCATCACCTACAAGACGGTCTTTATGCCGCTCAAATGTACCATCAAATTTTTCTTTATGACTGAAAATCCATATAGACCGAATTATATTAGCATTAGGAGGACGAGGTACCAATTCCCACGTCCTATTTTTAATAAGAGCATTAAATTCATCATCCATAGCCATTTTCTAATTTGGGTCATTAAAAGCCGACACATGATTACGAGGTAATGGTGATTTTGAGACTCAGGTGTGTAGGCTATATTTAGTGTTGGGTTTGACAATACCATGTTGACTACGGGTGATGGGACGTTGGGATGAATTTTGAACGGGTGGGGCTGTACAGCCTTACAGTTGGCAGTGAACTAGGTCGTGGTCCAAGCCACTGCCAGGCAGTTAGACTGGAGGCAACGGTACAGTAGGGAATTGTGGGCTCAGAACAGGAGGCCCAGTTCGTTGGGCAGTGTTGTGCCGCGGCTGGGCCACTGTTTTGGGGCCCAAGTTTCCTAAAATATTTGGGATGGCCGAAACAGTGGGTTCGGTTGGAGATGAAAAATGTTGGGACAAATACGGGGGTAGGCCATCGTCAAGAAAATCATAGGTAGGGGGTCCGGATTCGTGCATTTTGGCAAATGAGAAATTTGTTTCATAAAAAATACGTGACGACTCTCAATTATTTTATTGGAGGAGAGGTCGTAACATTTGTAACTTCGATGATTAGAGGGATATCCCAAGAAAACGCAAGGAGTAGACCGGGGTTGAAGTTTGGTGATTGTGGTGAATGGAAAAAGAGGATATCATAAGCACCCGAATACTCGTAAGTGAGAATAAGATATGTCCTGTAAGTAGAGGATTTTTAGAGGAGCTTGATAGGACAAGTTTTTGTTTGGAAGTATGTTCAATAAATATGTGGTCATTTGTAGTGCGTGATGCCAAAATGAGGTGGGTAACGTTGCATGGGCAAGGAATGTTCGAACAATGTTATTGATGGTTCGTATTTTATGTTCCGCCCTCTCGTTTTGTGAGGATGTGTGGGGATATGAAAGACGAAAGTTTAAACCATTAGAGTTGCAAAAATCCCAAAAATGCCTATTATCAAACTCCATACCATTATCACATTGAATATTTTTTATCTCCTGTTCAAATTAATTTCGGATGAATGCTCTAAAATTGAGAAATGTGGAAAAACTTGTGATTTTTTAGACAAGGGAAACGTTCATAAAAATAGAGTAATCATCTAACAAGAGCAAATAATATCTATGGCCCAAAGAGCTCAAAACGGGTGATGTCCAAATATCACAATGGATAATAACAAAAGGCATAAGTGTGCATGAAGTAGATGAAACAAATGGCAATTGAACATGTTTGCCAAGTGGACATGAACGACACGTATTAGACGTACGTGTTTGAGTACATGAAATAAAATTATTTTGTTTAAGGGAGGCTAAAACAGGTGCTCCGGGATGACCGAAACGTTCATGACATAGCGAAGGTGCTAAAGCTGCAAAAATGGATGGTAACTTGAATCGTTGAATGGGTGAGGTAATTGGATAGAGCTCACATTGACTATCACATCTCATTAGAAGCGTCTCCGTCTGAAAATCCTTCACGAAAAATCTAAAAGGGTCAAAGGCAACAATAACCCAATTATCAGTAGTAAACTTTTTAATAGATACCAAGTTTTTTAATTAATTGTGTGGCATGAAGAATATTCTTTAAAGTTAGTGGTGGGTTTGATGGGGATAATTTAGTAGAACCATAACCTCGAATTAGAATAGAATGACAATTTCTGACAATTATACCATTATTTTTGTTCAAATTAAAATAGGATGAGAGATTACCTTGGGAGGACGTCATATGAGACGTCGCTCCGGAGTCCATATACCAATTCGTGTCAGGCGGATTAAGTCCAAGGGTGTGCATGGCGGACTCAATATCGGTTGGGCTAGCCACTACCGAATGGGCCTCCTGCCATTGGGTCAGCAGTGGCCCAAAACTGCTTGATCCGCTATTGTTTCGTGGCCCAAAGGAATTTGGCCCAAAGCCATGTTGTGGACTGCCAGTGGCTTGTCCAGAAGACCTTGAACTGGGCCTGACCCAGTTACTCGTCAGGAATGGGCAGGGTGACACAACCCAAGGCCACTGCCAGGTCCATTGGGTTGGTCCGCCGCTGGGTTGCCACTACTGTCCGCCTGTACCGCCATTCCTGCCGTTGGGTCCTCCGCCACCGAAATTCCGGTGGCCTCCACTTTGGTTATTTTCGCGATTTCCACCCTAATTTTTACCACCATTTCGTCCTTTTTGTCCACGATTTTGTTGTGTAGGTTCAAAGTTGGTAGTAGCTTTATTGGTTGGGGCGTCAATCATGGCGGAATTTGAGACGGTTGCGGCCTTTTTGGCGAAACCCGTCTCTTCAAGAATAAGCATCGAACGGGCTTGGTAAAAAAGTAGTAGAAGATTGCTTTATCGGATGAGCGTTCCCACGCCACTATATGCGTCGATAAGGCCGACAACCAATTGGAGAACCAATCGATTGTTGGTAACCGGCGAACCAATATTCTTGAGTTGATCCGATAAAAACTTTGAGATTTTGACAATACGCCGACGCATTCAGAAAATCCGCCATGTTAGTGGTAGATAATTCTTGCTCCAACGTGACAGCTCGAGAATTTTTGTTGTCTCGAAAAATATCATGCAAGCGATTCCACGCCTCCATTGCCGTACAATCGAGTTCCATTATTATGTGTAACAAATCGCTAGAGATAGTTGCATAAATCCATGAGAGAACTGTCGCGTCAAGAGTGAGCCAAAGTTCTTTTTCATCATCGGTATTTAACACATTTTCCTTGCCTTTCTCTGGTGGGATTATATGATGAATAACCTGGTGGGAACGACAACAGATTTTAAAGAGCTCTGCCCAAGTTGCATAATGAACATTTTCCATCTCAAGAGTGACGGAAATATGCGTTTTGATGTTAGAGACGACAAGAGTGGGATGAAAAGTGAATTTAGAGTCAGACATTGTTGACCGAAAAAAAAGGGGGAAAATGGTGGTCGGCCGGATTTGTGGGAGGAAGAGGGGTGGCCGATTTTTGGTGTAAAGTTGTTTAGGGTAGGATCTTTTCCCTAATCTTCTGATACCATGTAAGAATATTTTCCTAAATATTATTCTTCCAATAATGTGGTAATTATACACCAAGTACAACCACATTTTAGGCTACAATTAGGCTACAAATAAGATATGATTAGGCTAATATAATGTCATCTAATCTATCTACTTTAATGCTAATTTACCTGCCATTTACATATGATTCTAAAATCAATTATAATAATTACTAATTATAATATTAATTACTAATTATTCTATCAGTTATGAACTTATTATCTGATGATCGAGTCGATTTCATGATTATAAGTTCATTCCATACCGGATCAGGCCGGCACTCACTAATAATATATTTCACCAATAAAAGCGAAATAACAAGGTTTTAAGAGTGTAGTCGAGTAATTGGTCGACTCATTAGGCCCATGATCAAAAGATTGTAGGTCCAGATCTCGTCCTTGCCTTAATCAATTGAGCCGCCTCTGATTTTTTCTGTGGACCAGACAACTTCATTAGGTCAACACAACTTCTTTGGGTATGCATACATTATATTGATCTCTGGTGTTGGCTCCCATAAAGGGCGATGTGGGAGTGTCGCAACATACATGCTTCCCATTACTCCATAAGACCTGTTAAGAGTACCATATCGGAAATGGAATGGGAACATGGACTCTTTA
Source organism: Anisodus acutangulus (assembly GCA_029783415.1). Lineage (NCBI taxonomy): Eukaryota > Viridiplantae > Streptophyta > Magnoliopsida > Solanales > Solanaceae > Anisodus > Anisodus acutangulus. Next base: position 27,857,182 of record CM056492.1, on the reverse strand, counting down.
TATGGACTTGGAGCCAGACCCATTCCAATTCTATGTCCACCGATGTTGGGTCCCCAAATTATGTCATTCACGCTACAGCTAACGGGTCTGTGCGTGCGGGGAGTGTTAAGAGTACCACATCGAACCCTAATTGGAATGCGGCCATGTGCGATGAGTTTAACGCTTTAACCAAGTAGAACACTTGGGCTTTGATACAATATTGAAGTGTGTGACCATCTGATCTAAAAGTTTAAGTTGTTAGATAGAACACACTTTTAATATTTGATTATATTCTCAACACGCCCTCTCACGTGCTGACCTGGTTTTTTTTCATGGTCCAAGCACGTGAAAATTCTTTTTGAGAATGGGTGGCGGTGAGGTTCGATCATAGGACCTTTGGCCTGCTTTGATACCATATTGAAGTGTGTGACCATCTGATCTAAAAGCTTAAGCTTTTAGATCAGATGGTCACACACTTCAATAAGACCTTCTCATCAATCACATGGTTTTGTGGCTCAAAATTAACTTGGCCTCATCTCTAAAAGCTCGGCTCATGAGTCATTCCACACGTCGGCTTCTTTTTTTTTAATATGAAAAGAGACCAGTTAGCTTTAAGATGAACGGAGAGAAGCCTTTTCTTATAAGAAACTATTTTACATAATATGAGACTACCAAAGCGTCCCAAAACCTTCATCCATTTAAAGCTGCAGCCAAGTTTGGTAATTAGAAGCAAAATTCTCTCTGCAGTAGAAAGAAATTGTTGGCATGGCCACAAACCCCACTGCTCTCTTTTTAGCCAAACACTTATAAGATAAATCACACTTCTTTTTATCGTCATCATCCAGCAATTCATTAATTGTTCTCATGGAAGAACCAAACCACTTAGCTTGCATGTAACCATTTTGTCTCCATGGTGGCACATGAATATCCATTTTCTTCATTGATTTCTTCATAGCTCTGCTCATAATTCTCACCACTTGTTTCAATTCTTGAACTTTTCCTACAAAAATTGAAGGGAAAATCTCTAACATTGAAGTGTAGCAAGGTGTTGGCCTTGCTATTTCAAATTCTCAAGCAAGATTTGTTGAGTACAATAGTGCAGGAAACAGAAATAAGTAACTTCTAAGTATTACAACAAAATGAAATTACAACAATCTGAAATTTCAGTAAACTGGAACAAGAAACTGATTGTTGGGTCGAATGATGGCACTCTGTCTTTAAGACAAGATTTCCCCGTATATATCATTTCTACGTTCTGGACAATTGTATTCCAAGGTAAAACAACAACTCAACAAATGAGCAAAGGAAACTCAAGTGTTACTTTGAAGAACTTAGTGTAAGAAATGATGCTGGAAAGTAGTAGGAAGAATCTGATTTTGTTTGTGTGTTCTGTGTAGTCTCAACAATTGAGCAAATGCTTCATTAAATAGTGCAAGGAGGGGACTTATCAACTGGCCACATAATTGTTGTTACTGGCCAAGTAATGGAAATTAGAGAGGTAGTAATTCAGCCAAATAAATGATGAATTGATGTGCAACAGATTAGAGCTTTTAGGGAGAGTTATTCAGCCAAGTAATGACTGAATTGATGTGCATATTAATGGTGGTTAACGTTCCAAAACCAACAGCAAAAGCACAAATTCTCTGCCTAATTTATCTTACCTGGAACTTCAGGGACCAAATTGTAAATATGAAGCAATTTGGGTCCAAAAAGATAATATCAGAATAAGCCCACGACCCACGACTCGTGACCCGAGACCCGAGACCCAATACCCGAGCCAGGATCGGATGGGATGGGCTGGCGGCAGCGGCGCGCGTGTTGGTTTAGCCTCGAACCAAAGCACATCTAGGTCCTCCCTCCTTCAAACACATGGGTTACCCCTTGGGGTCCCAAACCCAAGCCAATTTTGAGACTTATAAACTAAACAAATCTTTTTCCCCCACCGATGAGGGAGGATTGGTCTTTACCACATTTCCATGCTTCAAACACCTCACTTCGTGGACCAATATCTCTTTCATTTCTCAACGAAATTTGACGATCCTTGGTCCTACGGTCATCTACTTACTTAGTAGATTATGCACGTGTGAAGAATCAAAGTCTCCAACATGCGGAACCCGAGTGTTTAAGTCATTAAAGATGGTTGGACGCAACTCCCGCCAAAGGAAAATTTCCAACAATCCCCTCTTGAAAGAGATTTTGGCACACTCACATGGTGCCTTTTTCCAGCAATATTTCAGCGGACCGATGTTGCATAAGGAGAGGTAGCTTCATCTTTGAACCTTCCATAGTTAAATACCATCGAACTTACTTACTGCGCGGTGAACGTGATGTCGAACCGTCAGTGTTTAGTGTAAGCCAAATCAATAGTACCAACACAACAAATTGCCAAATCAATAGTACCAACACAACAAATTCTCTTACACTTTTCTTCGTAATGTTTTGTCCGTTGTGGCCGTGGACACTTCTTGGATTCTTAAGTGCGTTCATTTGAGGCGGCATGTTCTCGCACTTAAATAGGTGGTCTCCTACAAGGTATCCTGCCATACCCCACTTCACAAGTGTTCGGAATCATTAAAAGTTTCCCTAAACCTAACCTCAACCGATGAAGATCGTTAAAGGTTTTGGAAATTTAACCTTTACCCACACTGCAGATAGCACTTAACGTCTATCGCGGGAACGACTTTGGATTTGGTGTTTCTTTACAGAAATCATTAACCGAAGTGCTCATGCTTCCACTGAAGCGATCAACTGAACCTTTACAGCTTAGTTTTCCCATTGAACCAAATTCCTGGGATCTTCAGTCAGTAAGGTTGGGTTACCACCGTATTGGTCCTTATACTTTGGGTTTTAAGCTCATTCCCCTAGACAAGCAGAACATCTGATCCTTGGATAAGCCATTTGTCAGCGGGTCTGCTATATTATCCTTTGACTTTATGTAATCAATGGATATTATACCTGTGATCAGCTGTCTAACGGTCTTATGCCTCCGTCGAATATGATGAGACTTGGCGTTGTACATAGAATTTCGTTCCCTTCCTAGAGCCGACCAGCTATCGCAGTGGATCATTACAGAAGGTACGGGTTTGTCCCAATAAGGAACATCCTTTAAGAAGTCGTAAAGCCACTCAGCTTCTTCTCCTACTTTGTCTAAAGCGATAAACTCATATTCCATCGTGGATCGGGCGATGCAAGTTTGCTTAGAGGATTTCCAAGACACAGCCCCACCACCAATTGTAAATACATACCCACTTGTGGACTTGGTGTTCTCTATATCAGATATCCAGTTTGCATCACTGTACCCCTCTAGTACAGCTGGATATCTCGAATAATGTACCCCGTAAGTTAGCGTGTATTTCAGGTATTGAAGTACCCGATTCAACGCCTTCCAGTGATCATCACTCGGATTATTGGTAAACCTAACAATATCAGGTCGGGTGTAGTTTGTTATGTACATCAAACTTCCGATCACATGTACATATCGCTCCTGGCATATGGGTGCACTATGATTTTTATCAAGCTTTTGATTTCTATCCATTGGTGACTTTATAGGCGAACTGTCAAACATCTCAAACTTTCTCAAAACATCCTCGATGTAGTGAGACTGAGATAAGACCAGTCCGTCATGATTCATATGGAGTTTTATCCTTACCCTTATGTGGGACTCTGTTAAGAATCGTATTAGCGGTAAGGACAGCTTCTCCCCACATGTTTTTGTGAAGACCGAAATTGATGAGCAAGGCATTCATCATTTCCTTCAATGTGTGGTTCTTACGTTCCGCCACACCATTCGATTGAGGTGAGTATGGAGCCGTCGTTTGATGAACAATGCCTTCTTGGGCACAATATTCCTCAAATGGCGCTACATATTCTCCCCCTCTATTGCTACGAATGGATTTAATCTGCATGATTAGTTGGTTCTCAACTTCTGCTTTGTAACGTCGGAACGCTTCAAAGGCTTCATCCTTACTTTTCAACAAGTAAAGGTGACAATACATTATACTATCATCAATGAATGTCACAAAGTACTTGTTCCCCCCTATAGTTTGTGCAAACTTTAAATCACATATATATGTGTGAATAAGTTCTAGAGGAGTGGTATTCCTTTCGACGGATCGAAAAGGAAGCTTTGTGAGTTTTGCCTCTACACACACCTCACACTTATATTGAGGGTTTACGTCGATAGACGGCAACAACTCCAACTTTACCAACCTTTGGATGGACTTTTAGTTAACATGTCCTAATCTATGATGCCATAAATTAGAAGACTCAAGCAAATAAGCAAAAGCTTCAACTTTATTACTTGGACGCATTACAGACATAACGTTAACTTTGAAGAGGCCTTCATAGACTAAGCCTCTCCCCACAAAAGTTCCATTCTTAGTGAGTACGAATTTATTAGATTCAAACACTATCCTAAAACCAGCATTAACCAATAAAGGTCCTGAAATTAAATTTCTCCTAATCTCAGGGACATGCATCACTTCCTTCAGAGTGAGCTCATTTCCAGAAGTCATCTTCAGGACCACCTTTCCTACCCCCAGCACGTCAGACGAAGCGTTGTTGCCCATGAACAGCTTCTTGTCGGTGACCGGTGTATACGTGGAGAAGGCATTTATGTTGGAACAGATGTGTCTAGTAGCACCTGTGTCCATCCACCACTGCATGGGATTCTCAACCATGTTTACTTCAAGCACCACCGCTGAGAACTCCTTAATCATGTCGTCCAGGAGTGTGTCCTTGACGATGTTAGCATGCGTCTTGCCTTTAACCTTGGCTTTCTCTTGTTGCTCAGTCTTGAGCTTGCGACATTCCTTGATCATATGACCAGGTTTCCCACAGTAGTGACAGTTACCTCTGAACTTCTCTGTTGCTTGGGTTTTGTCGTCTTTCTGGAACTTCCGCTTTTTGCTTGAGTTCCCTTTGGCCTCAGCCAGATTTGCCTTTGCCTCAGCAGGTTGTTTACCTCTAGGCAAGGCCTTCTTATTATCTTCCTGAATTTGGAGTTTGATAATAAGCTCTTCAAAGGTCATCTCCTTTGTCTTGAGCTTTAAGTAGCTCATAAACTCATTCCACGAAGGAGGTAACTTTTCAATCAGCGATGCAACCAAAAACTGCTCATTTGGTTTCATTCCTTCCAAATTCAGGTGATGTAGACTCATTTGGAATTCCTGGACTTGGGACATCACTTTCTTACTATCCACCATTTGAAATTTAAGAAATTTCCTAACGATGAATTTCTTAGTACCTACATCTTGTGCATTGTACTTGTTTTGCAGCTTCTCCCACAACTCTTTGGCGGTGCCAACGGTGCAATACACCGTGTAGAGAGGGTCTACCAAGCAGTTCAATATGTAATTCTTACACATGAAATCACTATGATTCCATGCATCAAGAACTATTTTCATGCCATTAATGACATGGATACCTAGGCCCCCTTCACCTGTTTCAATAGGTGAAGGGTCCATTTCATCTCCAGATTGTGGAGGATCTTCTGACAGGAACCTAGTCATTCCCATAACCGTCAAGTAGAACAACATCTTCTGCTGACATCTCTTAAAGTTTGAGCCCATTAATTTTTCAGGACGTTCATGGTGGAATACAGAGGGTGGAGCAGTAAAGGAACTGGACCTGCCTTGGGAAGCAGTGGGAAGAGAGAGGAGTTTCCTTGAATAGTAGCGACAGCAGCAGCAGCGGAATCAAAGGTGTTTCCAGTCATGTTACTAAGCAGTTACAGCAAGCCAATCTTGTCTTAAAATTATTGAGTACAATGGTGCAGGAAACGAAAATAAGTAACTGCTAAGTATTACAACAAAATAAAATTACAACAATCTAAAATTTCAGTAAACTGGAACAAGAAACTGATTGATGGGTCGAGTGATGGCACTCTGTCTTTAAGACAAGATTGTCCCGTATATATCCTTTCTACGTTCTGGACAATAGTCTCCCAAGGTAAAACAACAACTCAACAAATGAGCAAAGGAAACTCAAGTGTTACTTTGAAGAACTTAGTGTAAGAAATGAAGCTGGAAAGTAGTAGGAAGAATCTAATTTCGTTTGTGTGTTCAGTGTAGTCTCAACAATTGAGCAAAGGCTTAATTATATAGTGCAGGGAGGGGACTTATCAACTGCCCACATAATTGTTGTTACTGACCATGTAATGACAATTAGAGAGGTAGTAATTCAGCCAAATAAAGCCCGCGACTCGTGACCCGTAACCTGAGCCCGGGCGGGCGGGCGGTGGCGGCGAGCGTGTGGGCTTAGCCTCGAATCAAAGCACATCTAGGTCCTCCCTCCTTCAAACACATGGGTTACCCTTTGGGGTCTCAAACCCCAAGCCATATTTGAGACTTATAAACTAAACAAATCTTTCTTCCTCCACCGATGAGGGAGGATTGGTCTTTACCACATTTTCATGCTTCAAACACCTCACTTCGTGGATTAATATCTCTTTCATTTCTCAACAAAATTTGACGATCCTTGGCCCTACGGTCATCTACTTACGTGGTAGATTATGCACATGTGAAGAATCAAAGTCTCCAACATGTGGAACCCGAGTGTTTAAGTCATTAAAGATGGTTGGACGCAACTCCCGCCAAAGGCAAATTTCCAACAAGATTTACTTCGATTATGTAGCGATTCTTGTTCATGTTAACGTCGATGTACTCGTAATTTCCTAATGGAAGCTGGCCTTTTCTCTCCCATTTTGATTTGCACATACCTATATATGAAGTTTGAAATCAAGAAATTAATTTCAAGAAAATGCTTTGCATAAAATTGTAGCTACTTATCTAAGTTATTAGAATTAGTTAACAATAGCGAAGAGCCATAATTGGAATTTGAGAGATGAAAATGTAGGGTTTTTACATTTACTTGTGGTTTGTTACTCCCTCTGTCTCATATTAGTTTGCGTATTTTGTTTTTCAAGAGTCAAAACTATGTAAACTTTGACTAGTATTTTAAAATATAGTTTTTTATCAAATTAACATGAGAAAAATTGTAATTTGTAGTACTTATTATACAGTTTTTCAATATCTAAATTTTAAATGAAAATATTGAGTTGATCAAATTTAATTAGCTTAGAAAATGAGTCAAATTGACTTTTAAAAAGGAAAACAAGAGAACGGGATAGAGAGACTTACACTTATTCTCATTTAGTCCAATAAATGTCTTTTAAGATGTTAGCACGTCCATTAAGAAGAATACAAATATAACTGAATTCTAGAACCGCGAAAAATGCCTTTTGTGCTTTGTTGATGTCAAAGAGAATAGGCAATTGACAATTTAAAGAGTTTCTTTTTCTTGATAAATATAGATGATGAAGAAACTATGGTGGTGCATAGACATATAAATAGTATATGCTATATTTATAGAGGCTATAGATACAAGTACATTATTGGTTTATATGTGATTTTGCATGGTTTCGGTATTTTGGCTTGAAGGGCATGACCTAATGTATTTGGACATAATATATGGACATGTTCATTTTGTATAGTTTCATTGTCCTATTAAGCGAGTAACTCTATAACACTCCTTTCAAGATTATAATTTAACAGATAACTTAACAATCTGATAATCACTTATTAAATGCCCTAAATTTAAAAGAGGTTAAGTATTACAATTAAGCCTCCTGAAATTTGAAATCTTGAAAATAAGATTTGTTGTCGCAGACAACATGTAAAGATGACCTTATGATGTAAAAAATTATTTAGACTAACAACGTGTATTACTTAAACTCAATAAAATGCATTATTTAATATACATGCGTATGTGTTTATGTGTGAGTCTACCTATATTACTCGGACTCTTCAAAATTATTGATGTGTGAGTCGAATCCTTCAAAAGTAGTGCATTTTCGAAGAACACGACATAGGTGCGGCTTTTTGAAAATCCGAGCGACATAGGTGTTTATATACATACATATTACATAGTATACATATTTTTCCCTCTCCCAAAAAAGAATTATACAAGCCATATTGCTTATAGAGTCCAATAGTGTACATCTTCTTTTTTAAGTACTCTATGATATTTTAAACATTTCGAGCTATAGAAAGTTGTGCAACGTGTTCAAATAATTTAAAATTGGATAAAAATAAAACTCGTTTATAATAGAAAAGAAGGAAATGAAAAAAAATGAAGAGACATTATAATAAACTACCCATTGATGTGGCGATTGGAAGACATCTTTTTCACTTATTATTTAGTTTAATTGGGAGGTGAATGGGATGGAAAGATGCATTATTTTATCAATCACTATTTGTTACTCAATATTTACGCTATACAATAAGTTGTTTTATCCTCTTTTTGACCCAATTTCAAATTTGAGGTATCAGTAATATGAAGTTAGGTTTGATAGTTCAAATTTCAAACAACACCGATTTGTAATTGGGATTGCAAAGCCTAATTTTATAATTTCAACTCCGAAATGCATGTATGAAGTTACGCTTTGACAAACTCAACTTCAAACCCGCATCCCCACTTCAAATCCGTATATGAAGTTTGTAAATTAAAATTGCAGTATCCCATTCTTGCGCATTGTCAAAAACAAAGGCTAAGGAATAAAAGAGGCCAGAGAAACAGTAAAAAAGCATCAATATTTGAGGCCAAAAGGGAAGCTCTTCCAAAAATTCTCAATGACCATGGGGAACCCAGGCCAAAGAGGGGGTTATGAAATAGTTTTCGACCAGCAATAGACGCGCTTCAAGAATTAACCCAACTAGCTACGTCAATGGCGAGTGTGTTATTTGAGATAGTTACTTCGAATCTGAGGTTGAGGTCGAGCCTCTCTTTTCAGTGGAAGTTGAGCTCGTCAGATCTGTTGTGTCAGACAATGTAGTGCAGGCGACGGGAAGTAATAGAATATTTTTTACCAATAGTTCCCCAAAACTCTATTGCTCGTAGTAATAGAATATTTATAGTTTATAATGACCTTTTTCTTACTTGACTTGCAAACAAGCCGGTCAAATCCATAACCAGGTTTATGCACTAGTACCACATTCAAATCTTAGAAAAGGAGAAGCTCAATATTGAACGTAATGGTTATGCTCGCCACTGCTTTATGACTTATTATAGAATCCTTATTGTATTAGGATTTCACATTGTATACACTATATATATTTGTATTAATGAGAAAGACTCCACACGGGAGACTAATACAATTCTACATGGTATCAAGAGCTAAAATTTCTTCCCTACCCTAAACCTTGAAATCGGCAGCCCTCCCTACTTTTTTCTGCGCCAAAATCGGTTGTATACCATCAGTATACGTTGATATACCTGTAATATACAGCCTCTTCAACCTCCCTATTTCTCCAATGGGTTGTATACCACCAGTATACAATGTTATACCTCTAATATACAGCCTCATCAACTTCCTTATTTCTCCAACATGTTTTATACAATCGGTATACGCTGTTATACCTCTCATATACAACCTCCTCAACCTCCCCGAACCCCCAAAATTTTGTTTCCAGCAGCCCTCATGGCGGAAAGCAACCACGCTGGTTTTTCTGGTCGCGGCAAGAGCACAGATGGGGATTGGGCTTTCAGTAAATACCTGCGGCCCAGCAGCATGGGAGCCCTACCGACGGGCCACTATCACCACGCCCAAGCTCCTGCAGCCCTGCAGTAGCCCAGCAGCCTGCTACCGACGGGCCACTGTCATCAGGCCCAATTGCCTGCAGCCCAACAGTGGCCTAGTAGTCTGGGATCAACACCAATGGGCCACAACCATCCGGCCCAATGTCCTGGAGCCCAACAGTCCGCTCCAGGCCTTCTCCAATCCATTTTGGGGCAGGCTTTCGGCACATTGACTCCTCAGAAGCCCGATAATGTTTGGTATATGGATACGGACACCACGTCTCACCTTACCAACAATTATGGTAACTATTATGGTTGGAAATGGTCATCGCATTCCAATTTAAGGTTTTGGCCACACTTTAACCTCACCACCGCATCTCCACTTCTCCCTAAATAACATCCTATATGCCCCAAATATTATCAAGACCCTAATCTCCGTTAGAAAATTTACCACATATAATTATGTATCAATTAATTTTGACCCATTTGGATTTTATACAACGGACCTACGTACCGGGAAACTCCTTACAAAATGCAATACTGAGAGGGACCTCTATCCTTTCCTATCCACATCCGCTACCAGTGTCACCCCTCCACATCTCTAACTGCCCAAGACTCTCCTCCCACCGCTTTAGCAACAATCTCTCATTCAACCTGACACAATAGACTTGGACATCTAGGAGCTAATATTTTTAATTTTCTTTAGAACAATAATTTAATTCGTTGTCCTAGTGGAAAATCTGTCCAACCATGTTTTTCTTGCCCTTTAGGCAAACACGTTCGCCTCCCTTTTGAGTCTTTTTTTAAGTGTTAACGTTTCTCCATTTGATATTGTTCATGCAGATTTATGGGCATCTCCTGTTATTAGTTCACTGGGTCATAAATTTTATCTTGTGTTATTAGATGACTTTTCTCACTTTATCTGGATTTACCCTCTAAAATTCAAGTCTGAAGTTTTTACCAAGTTTATTGAGTTTCGTAACTTTATCAAAACACAATTTGAAAAATCCATCAAATCATTCCAATGTGATAGCGATCGTGAGTTTAATAATTCCGCATTTCATAAATTTTACACCAATAATGGCATGATCTTCCATTTCTCCTGTCCCCACACCTCACCCCAAAACATAAAAGCCGAATGAATCATCTGTACTATCAACAACATGATTCGTACCTTTCTTTTCCATGCCTCTCTCCCCCCATCGTTTTGGGTCTATACAGTCAAAATGGCATAATACATCCTTAATATTTTACCCACCATTACTCTTGACAACAAAACCCACCAAAATTCTCTACCGTCGGATCTCTTCCTATGATCACCTTAGGATTTTCGGTTGTCTTTGCTATCCAAACCTTGCCTCCATCGCTACTCATAAATTTGCACCTCGAACCAATCCGTGTGTCTTCATAGGTTTTCCATCTAATTATAAAGGCTATTAGTGCTATGACTTATCCACTCGTCAAATTCACGTCTCTCGTCACGTTACGTTTGAAAAGATAATTTTTTCTTTCGCCAATATTCAAAAATTCTTAAATATGGACTACACCTTTCTAAATGAGTCTAACATCTCCCCCGTTTTCCGCCACCTACTCAGTCACCCAGTTATTGTATTATCGTTGCCACCTCCGGCAGCTACGGCCACTACCACCACCCCATCTCCACCACCTTGGCCTGCCACTGCCACCACCGACAGTCTGGCAGCCAACCACCATGTCAGTCCAGTCAACGTCTCCGACACCACAACTATCATGTCGGACGCCTCCCGACACCAACCCACTACTACATCACCTACCCGCCGACATCGGCACTAAGGTCACCCAATGTCACCACCAATCATGGATGCTCCTCCAATCGACCAACCCGATAACCAATCAACACCTCTGCTACACCAAAACGTCCTCTCCAACCCTCCACTGACACCGGCACCGGAATCGATAAAAACCCATCCCCGTGATCTGACCAGACCCCCCTTCACCCATCACGGCTCGGTCACCCGACACAATCTACCCAAACCCCCACCCTCCCCTTCAAAACCCTCCTACAGTCAACACGGCCTAGATTCTGACCCATGCCCACCCATACGTTGATTCCCTATAGATACCCACCCCCCACACTGACACAGACCCGCCACACCACCAAAATATAGAACATGCTCCTACCCCCACACACCGTATGAAAACCCTTGCCCAATACGAGATTTTCAAACCCAAAGTCTAATTTAACTTGTCCACACAAACAATATCCTCAATTCCTAAAAACCCAAAATTAGCCAAACTTGACCATCAATTGGAATGCAGCCATGCATGAGGAATTTAATGCTTTAACAAAATAACACACTTGATATTTGGTTCCTAGACCGTAGGGGGTGAATGTGATCCGATGCATGTGGCTCTTTCATCACAAATTCAGAGACATTGGTAATCTAGAGAGATATAAGGCAAGACTTGTGGCCAATGGAACTAATCAGTAGGATGGCATTGATTGTGGTGAGACATTCAGTCCGGTTGTTAAACCGGCTACCATTCGCGCAGTTCTGAGTATTGCTATGGGCAAGCATTGGCTAATTAATCAGCTTGATATGAAAAATATTTTTCTACATGGGGATTTGAAAGAAATTGTTTACATGCACCAATCACATGGGTTTGTATATCCAGCAGCCCCTTAGTATGTATGATTTCTTCGAAGCCACTTTATGGTTTGAAACGTGGCCCTAGAGCGTGGTATGATCGTTTTGCACAGTACATTATACATATTGGGTTTGTTTGCATCAAATGTGATAATTCTCTATTTATTTTTTATAGATGTAGTAACATTGCTTATTTGTTGTTATATGTGGCTGACATAGTGCTTACTTCCTCCTCTGAGTTGTAGAAAAATGAGATCATTGCATTTCTTAAAATCGAATTTGCTATGACTGACTTGGGGAAGTTGAGTTATTTTTTTGGGGATATCAGTGACTAGATCTGCAGATACTATATTTTTGTGTCAGCGCAAGTATGCAGAGGAGATATTATGCAGGGCTAAAATGGTGAACTGCAAGATAATGTCCACTCCGGTTGACTCTAAATCAAAGCTCATTGTTGTTGATGGTAATTCGGTGTCCGATCCCGCCATTTACAGGAGTCTTGCAGGTGCACTACAATATCTAACTTTCACCAGGCCTGATATTGCGTATGTTGTTCAGCATGTGTGTTTATTCATGCATGCCCCCAAGGAGCCTCATTTTACTACTCTGAAGCGTATCATTCGATAAGTTAAGGGCACACTTGATTATGGATTGCATCTATACCCTCAGCACCGACTAGGTTGTTATCATATACGGATGCTGATTGGGCAGGATGTAGGGACACGCGACGCTCCACCTACGGCTATTGTGTGGTCTTGGGTGATAATTTCATTTCTTGGTCTGCTAAGAGGCAAGCCACCTTAACCCGTTCGAGTGCAGAAACAGAGTATAGAGGCGTTGCAAATGTTGTTGCTGAGATCTGTTGGCTCCAAACCTTCTTTTGGAGCTTCAGTGTCCCTTGCGTAAGGCGTCTTTAGTTTACTGTGATAACATATCCGCCATATATTTATCTCATAATCCTGTTCAGCATCAGCGAACCAAGAACATTGAGATGATAGACACTTTGTTCATGAGAAGGTTGTTATCGGTCATGTTAAGGTGTTACATGTGCCTTCTTCGTATCAGTATGCGGATATCTTCACGAATGGTCTTCCTAGACAGTTATTCCTCGACTTCAGATCCAGTCTTAGCCTTCGGTCTCATCCCGCTCCGACTGAAGGGGTGTATTAACGTATATTATTAAATATACTCCATATATTAAATATCTAAAGGAGACTAATACAATTCTACAGTTGTGTTAGACTTTTACTTGAACTCCTCTTGATAGCAAGATATTAACAAACTTTAGTGGTTAGATTTAACATGAACTATGGGAAAAAGAATTAACCCGAAAACCAACATATTAAAGTTTTAGTAAGACATTATTGAATTTCTCAATACCATGACATAAATGTAAAAGCAAGAGTCAGTGTCCATATACCATCTAACTTGACATTTCCTAAGCAGGAACAATTTGCCTTTTTTAACTATAGAAAATAATAATGAAAGATTTGGGAAAGGGAAAAAAGGAAGAAAAGAAACGGAGAAAATATTAAAGTAGGGAAGAAAGCAAGAAAATAGTTTTGAGTTAGCCATCCAGTGTCCTCATTTTTAGAATTGTCACAACAGGTTGGCCCAGCATATCCGGGCTAATCTACACGGGCTTTGATATTTGATGGGCCAGTTCATACATGCTTTGGTATTTGATGGAGCTGGCCCATTTTTATGGGACTTAAAACAACCAGCCCAACTCATCATTACATGGCTTGCGGACCTGGCCAGGCCTACCCACTTTTTAAAAAAAATATTTTTGATAATTTTTTTAATTTAAATTCAAATTTAAAATGCTAATATAAATATTTACAAGACAAAATCACATGGTGTTACTATTTGCTAACCATGTATCAAACAGTATTTTCAAAGGCGTTTTGGGGCGAGTCTCAAGGCGAGTTCCAGAGCGTAGCGTACAAAAAATGCTCCGAAACGCAAATGAAAAGCGTAGATCCACAAGGCATACACCCTAGAATTTGAGGCATAAGTCCTGGGAGAAAAAATATAAGCTCCGGAAGTAAAAGTGTACGCCCCGGGCGATAATTTTAATGTTTGCTGTTTTAAAAGTATTTTTACTATTGTTCATATTTTTCTATTATTGGTATAATGATATTTATACTTAGCGTCGTTCAAACCCACGAGTTCGACCAACCATCATCCCTCAAACCCACGGGCCAACGGATTTTTTCAGGCTGAGCTAAAAGTCTCATTCTTAAATAAGCTAAAAAATTAATAGCCCAACGGTATCAAATCACGGGTTGGATGGGATCGGCCCAACGGGTCTAACCCATATTGACCGCTCTAAATAAATGTACTCATTTATACTTTAATTATTTTGCTAATTTTGTCCTTTCTTTTTTCTTTTTTTATTTTACTTTTTTTAAAAAAAATATACAAACTAATTTTTTTATACTAATAAAAATATTAAAAAATAAATAATTTAACTACAACAAGAAGTAATTAAGAAAAATACAAACTCGCTAGCTTATTTATTAAAATATAAATTAATAGAAAATAAAAAATTTCTTTTTCTCCTTTTCTAATTTCATTTTTTTATTTTTTTTATTTCCTATTTTTTCATAATCTAATTCTACACACCTTTTGACTCCCTTTTTTTATATAAATAAAAAAGATAATTGATATAGTACATATTTGTTATTTTTTCTAAATCTCAAAATAACTTATTTTACCATAATCTAATTTCATTCACTTTTTTGCTATTTTTATTTGTTTTTTTAATTTCATTTGTTTTTTTCTCCTTTTCAAATTTCATTTTTTCCAAAAAAAAATTCATAATCTAATTCTACAAACCTTTTGACACCTTTATATTTTTTGATAAAAATGATAACTAATATATTATCTTTTTTATTTATTTTATTTTTATATCTCAAAAAAAAATTAGCATATAGTATATCAAATCAGTAGCAATTGAGGTGTATTATTACAGTAGATTATGATACTCACATGGTATATATCATATACTGAGAGGGTATAATACATGACTTATGGTTCATTCCTTCAAGAAAAGCACTCAGTCCTCTATGATACCAACCTGATATATATCATATACGGACAAAGTATCATAGAAGACTAATTCATCTCTTCAATAAAAACATAATCCAATCATTTATGATACTGACATGGTGTCATAGGAGATTAATTTATTCCATCAAAAAAATATTAATCAGTCATTTATGATACTTACATGGCATATCATATAACGAGAAGGTATCATAGAGGATTGGTTCATTACTTCAATAAAAACACAACCCAATCATCTATGATATCCACATGGTATATTGCACATACTAACAGGGATATCATGAATTAATGACGCACATGATATATATCATGATGGTATCATGAAGGACTGTTGAAGTCCTTGGATAAAACGGTCTCCGGTCCTTTATAATACCGTCAAGGTATAAAAATATACTAAGATGGTATCATTCAGGACTGATGTAGTCCTTCAATGAAACACTCTTCAATAGACCTCCATGATACCATTATGATATAAAAATATACTAAGATGGTATATACCATGATGGTATCATGAAAGACTGCTGAAGACCTTGAATAAAAATCTTCAGTCTTCCATGATACCATCATGGTATAAAAATATATTGAGATGGTATTATGTAGTACTGTTGCAGTCCTTCAATGAAACACTTTTCAACAGTCCTCCGTGATACCATCATGGTATAAAAATATATTGAGATGGTATCATTCAAGACTTCACTGGGTATGTTGTTGGTGGTGGTGGTGGTCTCATGCAAGACTACTGCAGTCCTTCAAACACTCTTTAACAATCCTCCATGATACCATCATTGTATAAAAATATATTGAGATGATATATATTATATACTATATACTGACAGGGTATCTAGAGGAATGGTCCATTCTTTTAAGAAAAATACAATTCTATCCTCTACATACATACATGGTATATATCAAGTTAATTTTTACAAAAACAAATTGCAAAAAATAAAGTCAAAATTAAATACAAATTTTATTTTATTTTCAAAAGAAAAAAAGTCATAAGAGTTCATTTTCTATTAATTTAAATTTTAATAAATAAATTAGTAACTTTAGCATTTGTCGTAATTACTTCTTGTTGTGGTCTGATTATTTAATATTTTTTTTAAATTTTATATTAAAAGAAACAAAAAAAAAACAAATTAAAAAAAGACAAAATAAGAAAAGAAGACAAAACTAAAAATGACTTTAGTTATTTTTCTTAATTATATGTTGTTTTAGTCTAATTATTTATTTTTATATTTCATTAATATAAAATAATTAATTAATATTTTATCTTTATATTTTGTTTTTATTATTCAAAAGGAAAATAAAGAGACAAAAAACAATAAAAAGGATAAGGACAAAATAAAAAAGAAAAAAAATAACTAAAAAGAAAACAAAGAGCAGTGGGTAACCACAACGAATGAAACGGGGGTGAATGCATATTCGGATAATTTGTTTAATTTTGTTAGGTAAATTTAGTACTAATTAATAAGAGAGGGACATAAACGAGTAAATAGTTTGACTTCAATGGATAGTTAGTGATGTTTTCCCTTTTCTTTTTCCTCTGCTATGAAAACGGAGAGAATAAAAATAGAAGAAACAAAAGTTAGGCAAAATATCTCTATCTGACACACAAATTTAGTGTCAAATTTTCCCCTCGAATGTGAATAACTAGATTGAAAAAAGGAGAGTATCTTACCTCCTTTTCCTCCCTTTGTTTCTCTTTTTCTCTTTTAATTTTTTCTTACAATTTCCCTTTTTTGTATTGCTTATGCTTTGTCTTGAATCGAGGGTCTTTCAAAAGCAGTCGCTCTACCAACCAAAATAGAGGTAAGATCTGCGTAGACGTTACCCTCCCCAAACTCACGTTATGAGATTTCACTGAGTATGTTGTTGTTGTTCTTTCTTCGTATTGAATCTTCCTTTTATCTCCCTTGCCAAAAATTTCCAAATTAGGAATTATAAAAACTTATCCATTTAGATATTTACACCAAATTAATAAGTTTATGACACATATTTACACATAGATTTTATTATTTAATTATATCAATTAATTTTTATTTTTATTTTATTAAATTACTTAGTTATGCTAAATTAGTAGTGTCAAAACCCCGGTGTTGTTACGTTTTTATCATAAAGATTAATTAAATGGTTTTTGTATCTCAAGCGGAGGCGGATCTAAATTTAATTTATAACTATGAATTTTGAAAAAAAACAACTTATTATGCTCTGATAAATTCTTTTATATATTTAATAAATTTTAAATATAATTATAATATTTTAACCAATATTAATAAGTTTTGTTGAACCCGTAATTATAACTCTAGCTTTGTCTAAGATCAAGTACTAGTCAGAAAGTTGATGTGCGGTGAAATTACACATTTTTGATACCATTTTTTAAAGCTTTTCTAGCCCTTTAAGTAAGTTTTAATGTCATTTCTTATGTTTATTTTGTGTTTGTAGGAATTTTGCCTCGAGACACCAGAAATGAGGAAAAGATCATAAACGTGGACAAACGTGCCGTAAAAAGGAAAGAAGTGCAGCAAGGACCAGATATGCGGATCGCAAAATTAGACTACAGACCGCATATGGGAAAGCAACACCGCAACTTCAGCCAGTGATTAGAGGATTTTAGAGTTCCACAATGCGATCCATTATGTTGTCCGCACTTCCTTCTGCGGAATGCAGTTCGGTCTGCGAATCACTGGTCTACAACAGCCCCAACCCATATTGTGATGCTTCGGAGCATTTCTGTGGACCACACTTTTTGCCGCAGTTTGAGACAATCAAGATCCAAGACCACTCTGCAAACTCTAGTTCCATTTTATGGACTGCAGACCTATTTTGTGGTCCTCTTCTGTGATCGCAGAGTGGTCGACGATGACATTTTTGTAATTAAGTGTAGTCTGAAATTTTGGATCTCTATATAAGCCTTGTCTAGGATTTTGATAAAAGACATTCAATGATAGACATTACACAATACATCAACTCACAAAAACTCATTCTCCATCACATTTTGAGGGTTTAAAAGAGGGAGAACAAGTCTTTGGAAGATAGGGTTTCATCACTCATCACCTTGGAAGTGAATATTTGAAGTCATTAATGAGAATTTCTTAATTCATCTCTTTATTTTCTTGCTTTGTATTGTTATATTTGATGTGGGTGATGACTTTGGACAACAAAGTTGTAAAGACTTGTTGAGTAGTATTTGTATTTAACTCTTGTTGCTTTTTGAAGTGATTATTTCTTGCTATTTATGAAATGTGTCTCTTACTTATTTAATTAATCGTGTTCTTGAATGTTTCCAAAGGGAGTAACTAACCCCTGGACTTGCTCATTTATCCTTAATTAAACACGAGAGAGAAAATTAAGATTTGGAATAAATTAGTTATCACGATTTGAGGTTTTAACCCTCATCTAATGGGTTTGCCCTTTAGATAGGAAAAACCATAGTGTGGCCTAAGATTGGAATGTGATTAATGCTCCTTAGTTTGATTCGAGAGAATAAGCTTAGATATACTCGCTAAATAGTCGAGAGGCATTAGTGGGTAATTGGGATTTCTAGGCTAATTTGCTAGATCCGTGATTAATTAGTGGTAGATAATTACTTACAATGGATCATTATTGAGTTTAAGTTAAAGTACTATATTCCAAAGCCCCGAATATCCATAGCTTGTGATCCCCATTAGTTAGTTTTATCTTTATTCATTTTTAAACAAAATCAAATATTTGAAAATCACTTGGCTTGGCTTAATTGGTGATAATTCCATAACTAGCTTAATTGTCCAAATATATTATTTCTTGTGGGATTCGACCCCGACTCCTAGTTGAGTATATTATATTGTGACGACTGTTTACACTTTCTCTTTGAGGAGTGGATTTGGACGTCATCAATTTTGGCGTCGTTGCCGGTGAACAATTGACGTATTGAGTTAGTTTAGGAAGTAAACCGAAAAAGCTTTGTTCAAATTTTGTGTATATTTGTGAGTCTTTGTGAATATGTGTTTGTGATTGTTTGTGTTTCTTTGTGTTAGTAGTTTTTTATTTGTTACTTGTGTAATCATGGCATCATGGATTGAAAATGGGTTTGATGATTGCAACCCTTATGTTGATGACCCATGTCCATATTGTGGAGGACCCCACTTTTGGCAAGATTGTGAACATGTTCCCGGGAGAGAGATATGTGCATCGTCTCACTCCTATGATGGAAATATTTGTAATATGTGTGGTGGTCTAGATGGACATTGGTGTGATTGTCCCAATTATTTTGCTCCCCTCCCCAAGTTGTTCTAACGAGAATGCTAGTTGGACTTTTGAGTTTGATAGAAATAATGACATGACAAATGAAGAACAAAGTGCCGGATTTGAAGGCATCCAAGCAATGCTCCAAACCTACATAGAGCGGAAATTTAGATTGGAGGAAGAGAGAAAAACATCCTACAATCTATATTGGCAAATAGCGAGGCATTGAAAAGAGCAAATGAACTCCTTGAGTAAGCCAACTCCTCAAATGTCATGAATTTGTTTATTACTCAGTATGAATTGGTAGAAGAAGAGACGTCAAGCTCAAGGGATGAGTCCAAAATTTTTTATGACCATGACGAAAGTCAAGAAAATGAAGAAGTGATTCAAATTGAAGAAGAGCAAAATTATGAAGAAGAAGAAGTCTATATCTCTCAAAAGAAAGAAATTGAGGAATGTTAAGTAACATAACTGGAAGGAATGAAGCTTTTGGAAAAGTCTTGACCAATTGGTGGGAAGATGTTCAACATGGAGATGACGAAGCTATAAAAAAACATGAATTTCACCATGTATGAATTTTTACCAGCCTTGAACAAATTCCACCATGAAGAAAATCTTGACGAAGTAGAGATTGTGAGCCAAAAACTGGCTATCGAAGCAAGCTCAACAAGTTGGAGCTTATGGGGATCACTGTAAAAGTATTTCACGGATGGTGTAAAAATTTCTAAAGATGAAGGTTGAGCAGAGTCAAGAATTGAAGCTACTTGGAATCGTTATACGGGACTTGGAGGCCAAATTGAATGCAAAAGTTGAGACAAGTAATGTTCAACAACAATTGATCAAGGATAGTGTTCTTGAGTTTGGTTCCATGGAAGATGCAATCACGATTGATTTGAAAGAGTTAATAGCGGATTGCCACCCAACCAACCCAAAAATTGTGAATGATGCCGATGTTGAAGAAATGATACTAGAGTTGAAAAGAAAAATTCATCAATTAATTTTTTAGGACTCTAGTTCATTTAGGGTTGAGGATGTCAAAAATAGAGCAAGTTTGAAAATGGAGCGTCTTAGATTGCATTCCCACCATTTTCAATATTGTGTTTGGTTGATGATATGAAAGTTGAATGAACAAGCCTATGGAGAATTATGGAGATGAAGAACAAGGTGTGCACATTTTAGAGTTTGTGATGCCAAAATGACAAAATGACATCCCTCACTTTAAGGTCAAAAAGTGTAAGATGCCAAGAGTTGGCCTCTTTGCTTTCCAACCACCACCTCATGAGCATCACCACAAATTTGATTCAAAATTGGGGCATCAATTCATATCCTTCAAGTGGAGGAAAAAGTGATAAGGTTGACACACGTCGTGCCGCGATGTCAAATTAAGCGCTATTGGAAGGCAACTCAGATTTTTATTTTTAATTTTTAATTTTTATTCCATTGTGTGCTTTGATCATTTGTCTAAGTGTGTAGGAACTAGAAAAATTAGTGCATGAAAGTCGGAGATGGATGTTTTGAAGAAAAAAGAGCCAAAAAGAAGAAGGACCATTATGCAATCCTTTCTACAGACTGCAAACACGGTCTGCGGATCACATTTTGATCCGCAAATCCTCCCAGACTAATTGAAAATGAAACTTGAAAAAGTTTTAAAATGCGGATCATTTTGCGGTCTGCATTCCTGGTATGGGACTCGCATTTTCGACCACAAAATCAGACAGACTACTGGGAGTTTTGAGCACAAACTGTGAAGAGAAGAATTCATTGTGCGGACTGCAGAACAGTTTCGCGACCTGTTTTACGATTGCATTTTGGGTTCAAAGTCAGTCAATGAAAAAATAGATGTATTTTATGCCTCCAGTACCTATGGGCACCACTTCACTTGCTCGTGCTTCTAGTCTTGTGCCACCAGAGCCCGATAAGAATAGTTCAGAGTTACCCGCTCCCATTACACAGTTCGAGGGCACTGATGTCCAGATAGAGCCAAACTTAGGAGAGCGATTAGTGCGCCACATGGAGTCCCTCAAACTTTTATACTTACATTTTAATTTTATGCATTGAGGATACTGCATGCTTTTAAAGTTGGTGGTGGGGTAACATGTGTAGTTTTACTTTGTAGTTTTTTATTTGATCCCCCTTGTTGTTTTTTTTGCATGATTTTTTTCCAAGGGTATATGTTCAATAACCATGGCCTAATGATATAGTAGTTTGACTTGGTTAGTACTTGTATGTAGTTTCTAGCATGTGTAGCTTATTTTTGGTTTTGATAACACCCCTCAAAAGTCATAATTAAAAAAAGAAGAAGTAGTCATTCATTTGAATGATCTTTTTGTGAAAGCACACCTCATTTTGTGACTCTATATCTACTTGTGTTTGAATCTTCATGAGATGATAGTCTTGTATTCAATAAATAGCTAAAAATGTAGTGGTTCTTATAGTTCATGCGCATTGTGTGGCGATGATTTGATTTCTCTCTTGTGCTTTCTTGTATTATCTAGAACTTGCCTCGTTGGTTTGTCACTGCGAAACTAGGAATTGCTTGGTTGAGGAAAGGATCTTATGCCTTCATATGAGAGTAAACCTTCTTGATTGAGATTTCTTTGGCCTACCCGTGAGATGAGAGTAACTAGTTGTCCCCTTTTGAGATTTTTAATTTTTTCTTTGGCTACTACATTACAAACTGAAACCCTTTTTAAATGAACCTTCTTTTAAACCAAAATCCCTCCCCGTAAGCATGTGAAGTGATAATTGAGGCCATAAGCCTAAGTTGGGGGTGGAACATGAGAGAAAAAAGAAGAAGAAGATTGCGATGTGAGTGGTACTAAAAATTTGAGAAAAAGAAGAAAATGAAATGCAAAGATAATAGAAAAGGAAAGAGAAAATGAATTAAAAAGAGTGAAATAAATTGGGGATACTTGAATAAAATGGGTGAGAAAAGAAAGTTGGAAGACAAAATAAGGAATTGGGCAAAATGAATGAAAAATATGTAGTGTGAAGGAGGGAAAAGTCACTCGTACCTAAATGAATATCATACCGATCCCTACGCCTACATTACAAGCATAAAGAAATCCTTTGAGATCTAGAACTGAGCATTCCTTGAGTAGTGGTGACTTAAAATAAGGGTAAGCCTATGACATGATACTTGTGACACTTGACATTCTTTGTGAGTGTGAGTGATTTGACATATGTCCCATATTTTGAATTGTTCTTAATAAGTGTTAGGACTTTTTTTGTTGTGAGGGCACATGAATTGCATGAACTTTGTGATGTGAGCTTCTCAAATTGTTGTACTTATGCAAATCTAGTCACTAGTAGCATTTAGTTATCAATTGAGGCTTGATTTTCATGAAGTGGTTGTTCGTAACTAAGCACTCTTGGGTTGTTTTTGAGAAAATTGAGGGGTTGTTAACATTTTGAATCACATGTTTGTGAACCCATAGGTAGAACCATCCATAGTCATTCTTACTTTATTGTTAGTCGTAACTTTTAATTTTATTTTAGTTGTTTGAGGACAAGCAATAGTTTAGTTGGGGGTGTTGATGTGCGGTGAATTTACGCGTTTTTGATACCTTTTCCTTAAGCTTTTTTAGCCCTTTAAGTAAGTTTTAATGTCATTTCTTATGTTTATTTTGTATTTGTAGAATTTTTGCCTCAGGACATCAGATATGAGAAAAAGAGCATAAACGTGGACAAAAGTGTCGTAAAAAGGGAAGAAGTGCAACAAAGACTAGATATGTGGACCGCAGAACCACACTGCGGACCACAGAACCAGACTACGGACCGCAGATGGGAAAGCTACACCGCAGTTTCAGCCAATGATTAGAGGATTTTGGAGCCGCGAAGTGCGATCCATTATGCGGACCGTAGTTCGGTCCGTGAACCACTGCTCTACAACAACCCCAAACCAGATTGTGATGCTTCAGAGCATTTATGCGGATTGCACTTTCTGCCGCAGTTCGAGACAGTCAAGATCCAAGACCACTCTGCGGTCGCACATAGAATGACAATGACATTTTTTTAATTAAGTGTAGTCTAAAATTTTGGATCTCTATATAAGCCTTGTCAGGATTTTGAGAAAAGGCATTAAAGGATAGACATTACACAATACATCAACTCACAAAAACTCATTCTCTATCACATTTTGAGAACATAAAAGAAGGAGAACAAGCCTTTGGAAGCTACGGGTTCATCACCTTGGAAGTGAAGATTTGAAGCCATTAATGATAATTTCTTACTTCATCTCTTTATTTTCTTGCTTTGTATTGTTATATATGGTGTGAGTGATGACTTTGGACAACAAAGTTGTAAAGACTTGTTGAGTAGTATTTGTATTTAACTCTTGTTGCTTTTGAATTAATTATTTCTTGCTATTTATGAAATGGATCTCTTGTTTATTTAATTAATCAAGTTCTTGAATGTTTCCAAAGGCAGTAGCTAACCCCCGAACTTGCCCATTTATCCTTAATTAAACTTGAGAGAGGAAACTAAGATTTGGAATAGATTAGTTATCACGATTTGAGGTTTTAACCCTCATCTAATGGGTTTGCCCTTTAGATAGGAAAACCTTAGTGTAGCCTAAGATTGGAATGTGATTAATGCTCCTTAGTTTGATTCGAGAGAATAAGCTCAGATATACCCGCTAAATAGTCGAAAGGCATTAGTGGGTAATTGAGATTTCTAGGTTAATTTGTTAGATCCATGATTAATTAGTGGTAGATAATTACTTGCAATGTATCATTATTGAGTTTAAGTTAAAGTATTATATTCTAAGGCTGGCCAGTGGGCTGGGTAGGCCCAGTCCCGCCCCGACATCGCCCCGACCCCGACCTCGACTTTTTAAAATAACTTTTTTTGCGGTATTGGGACTCGAACCGGGACGGGACATGGTATCGTCCCGACCCATCCCGTCCTGCCCCAGTCCCGCCACGCCCGACCCGATCCCGACACCGATCCCGTCCGAAACCCCCCTTTGCACAAATAGTCGTTGCACCAACGACCATTTTACATTTTGACCGTTGTGTAACGACCATTTTTTGCCTCCCCCCTCCCCAACCCCCTACCCCTTAATATTTATTTTTAACCCATAAGTTATTATATTTATACTTTAACCCAATTTTCTAACTATAAATACCTCATTTTCTCTTCATCTTACTCACAAATCTTTCTACAATCTCTCTAATATCTCAATCTATCTCTCTACAAGTCTACATTGTCTACTAAATATTGAATTTTATTTATTCATTTGGGAGTGAAGTTGGCAACTAGCTTGATGATCTTCCATCGAGCAAAGTTTTAATTTTCAACCTCTCGATTACACGTCGACGTTACGTCGGCGTTTGGTACATTTGTTCCTTCATTAAATTATTATTGTATGTTTATTTTATTTAGCGCACTTAATTTCATTTACTTTAATTATTTATTAGTATAATTATAAATTTATAATAGAATGATTTAAATGTATGCTTACGGGTAGGGGTCAAACTTCTTCTAGTAGGGGCAACAAGTGCAAGGGTATTTCTTCTAGTCATCCTATTTCTAGACAAAATCATATTCCTACACAGGATGATTTTGTTGATACTGAACATTTTCCTACAATATCATTAGATTTAAACGAGGAGCTATTTTCTGAAACTCAAGAAGACTATAATTTAGACGATGATCTAGATGATACACCCACTAATGTAGATGACAACACACCCACTAGTGCACCTTCAACTGAAATGCCTCATATTCCCCCTAGTATGAGACGAGGTCTAGCAAAACGACCATTAAAATCAGATGCATGGACATTTTTTGATAGGGACATAGAGAATCAAGTAGCTAGATGTAAATTTTGTAAAGATATTTTAAAATTTAAAACTAGAAAAGGTTACGGTGGGATGGGGGGTTTAATGAGACATGTAGCAAGGGCTCATCCAGCTAGGTATGCCCAATACGAGGCTTCAAAAACGGGTGCACAAACGCCCACTCCATCGGGACAATGTTCACATATTATCCCGGACCAAGTACAAGGTCAAATTAACCCCACGGCGGGGGGAATTGTAGGCCCTAATTACAATAAACATAGAGATAGGGAAGCAATAGCAAAATTAGTTGCTGTGGAGGGTTTGCCCTTTTCATTTCCTTCATCTCCTGGTTTTATTCATTACATTAGAGAAATGTATAGTCATGCTTTTAACCATTTTCCTAGATCAACTGTTAAGAGAGATGTATTTAAATTTGCACATGAATATCAACAGTATTTACGCTATTCATTATATTATTTTAATGGCAAAGTGACTATCACTTCTGATATAGGCCGTAGTACTAACGACTATGATTATTTAACGGTAACCTGTCATTGGATAGATTATAAATGGTCTATGCAAAAACGTATCTTAGCGTATAGATATATAGATGATAGGCACACTGATACTTTTGTTGCATAAAATATTTATCAAGTGTGCGATTATTACAGAATAACTGATAAAATTATGACTATTACATTAGATAACGCTTCTTCTAACAATTATTCTATTACAATTTTAAAAAAATAGATTAATTCCATCTTATCCAGATCATTTTCATATAAAATGTGTGTGCCATATATATAACTTAGTTGTAAATGATGATCTATCATTTTTTGAAGACATTCTTAGTAAAATACAATTTGATATAAACTTTATTTTTAAAAATAATAGAATACAACAAAAAAAAGAATATAAAAAACTTGTCACGATTGCCAAGTACCTTATAGAAAAATTTCAGAAGAAGTACCCACTAGGTGGAATTCTTTGTACGAGCAACTACTTGTTGCTTATAACTATAAAAACCTATAACTTTATTTTTTAACTCTCATAATCAAAATTCAGCTGATATGGTTATAGATAGTGATTGGGAAAAAAATTTCCGAACTTATTGTATTTTTAGAGAAATTTTTTCAAGCAACAAAAGAATTTTCCGGTATATATTATCCTACTATTTCAACTATATTATTTTATATATCTCTAATATTTTTACTGCTTAATGAATATATGGATAAATTAGCTTATAAGGCAGCTATTAAAATAATATTTATCAAAATAAAAAAATATTTTATTCCTATTCCCACTATTTATATTATTGGTGTTGTATTAAATTCGACTATTAAAATAGACGGTACTAAATCACTTATTGAAACTATTTATGATTGTATAGCAGTACTACCACCTCCAAGTCCCAAAAATCCAAATCATTCACCACCTATTGAACAAACTAAAGAAGATTTGTTATCTAGCGTAGAAGACGAATGCAAAAAAGTATATATGTTTGACCAACAAGAAAATGCTAGCAACCTAACGGCTTTCATACCATCTTCTTCTTCTTCTTCTTCAACACAACCTCACAAAAGACATGCTATTTCTGCGGCTAGTATTGAAAGCCTCAGAAATAGAATGTCGGCCATACCGCTACTAACCAAATTAGCGAGTTTGATATTTTTGTTTTGTAGGGTTCTGTACCGTACCAAACAGTTCTCAATGAAGAAGGACGTGAAGACTTGCAGAAATACTGAAGGGGGAATGAGAAGACCTTTCCGATACTTTCAATGATGGTCCGAGATGTTTTGAACATTCAAGCGTCATCAACGGCGTCTGAAAGCGCTTTTTCTGCCGGCAGATATCAAATAAGAGAGCACATACACTCATTAGCTGGAGACAGCTTGGAGATTGTAGTATTATTCAAAGATTGGATACGAGCGGAGCAGAGAAGGTGCGGTCAACCGGAGATCACGAAGAAGAAGACGAAAACTACAACGAAATCTTATCTGAAGGTGGTGGAAATGATGTGGAGCAATTTGATCAATAAATATCAATTCCAACCGAAGAACCACAGGAAATTATCAAGAAACTATAACATGTTTTTTTCAAAATATAATTTTTTTAATTGCAATTTTACTATGTAATTTGCAACTTTTGAACAACACCACAAAGTTGCAATTTTGACAATTGTATTTGTATTACAAAAAAAATCATATGTCTATTAAATAATATAAGAGGCACAAAAATAGCCTTGTGATATTTTTATTACACTGTCGTGTTCAATTATTGAGTTGTTTATATGTGTTATTTTTTAAATCAAGTGCAAAAAAAAAAAACGCCTGACCCGACCCGATTCCGACGGGATCGGGATCGGGATGGGACTTAGGCGAATCCCGCCTGTCCCGACCCGACCTGATCCCGCCCCACTGACCACCCCTACTATATTCCAAAGCCCCGAATTTTCATAGCTTGTGATCCCCATTAGTTAGTTTTATCTTTATTCATTTTTAAACAAAATCAAATATTTGAAAATCATTTGGCTTGGCTTAATTGGTGATAATTCCATAACTAGCTTAATTGCCCAAATATATTATTTCCTGTGGGATTCGATCCCGACTCCTAATTGAATAAATTATATTGCGACGATCATTTACATTTTTTATTTGAAGAGTGAATTTAGACGTCATCAAAAGTTCACTCAAAAAAGTAATATTGTGCGTACTTTTTTTGTTTACTGATATATATATATATATATATATATATATATATATATATATATATATATATATATATATATTTTATTTTCATTTATACCTTTGAGTGTGTAAAGAAGAAATGCACTTGAACAAAAAGACACTTTGTAAAGGTAAATTAAAGACTTTAAAGTTGTATACATGAGGTGTCAAGTGCCACACCAATCTCAATTGAGGACCTTTCTGAAAAAGTGATTATATTTGGTTTGCCAGTAGTGTTTTAGTAATATTGTATCATTAACTATGCTAATAATCTTAACTACAAATTAACATGAGTTAACTGTCTTTTATCTTTCTGTTAACTCTACTAGTAAGTAGGGAGTAACTCTTAAAAAGTCATAGCATCTTTTAAGGAAAATATGTGAAAAATCTTTACGATTTAAATAGAAGAAACTAATTGTTGAATTTTTTAAAAGGTGTGAATGGAAAATACAAGAGACACATTTTGGGTTGCATCTCTTCATCTCATCCTTTCACTTCTTATAAATTCATAAGTCTTGCCTTGGATTTTAAATATTTTCCTCTTCTCTGCATTATTTTTTTAAAACAAAATGTAAGTGTCGTGTGATTTGTTGCCGTTTGAGTTCGCGACGTTCTGCAATTTGCATTGCCGCTATCGCAAAATAGTTTTGCGTTCTATTTTGGGAGAAATTAATCCATTAACCTTGACAACTGTGAGATGATTAGATTTCTTAATGACACACAATAAACTTGTGGGCTCGAAAATTTCTGTTTCATCTACTTTTGTCCTTAATAATTTTTTTCATGTTTTTCCTTTGGTTTAAAACAGAAATTGATTTTACTAAAATATTGATTTGAACACTAGAGATAACACTAATTTAATAAATAATTAGTTTCTATGTATTATTTTAAGCTCTCTTATATGTAAATGTATATAAAAAAGTTTGTAAATTTTTTAAAAATAGTAATAAATTTATAAAGGACTACAAAATTGATGGCCATTTTTTAACTAAAAATTCGAAAAGGGGAAAGAAGAATTTACAAAAAGTTCACCTCGGTGAAAATTATCTCCCCCCTTCAACTGTCTTTAAAATTAAATGCTTCCAACTTTAAATAATAAACAATTTACGTGCTGACGGAAAATACCAAACACTCAGTGAATCATTTCAAGTTCATGCAAATTGACACGAATGTTATTGTCATCAAAGAAACAAAATATACACCTATATCTTATCTATGAATCACGTTTATTTTTTCTTTGTTGCTTTGGTTCATATATCCAGATTCGAGTGTGAACTTTTTTCTTTGGCTTATAGACAGCTTCTTATACTTATCATTTTCAATTATACATTAATTATTATTTGTTTCAATTGAACACTTAAACACATAATAAAAAAATTTTATCAGATATTTTTAATCAAATTTTGATTTTCATCTATGTTTATTCTCAAACGTCCATAACGTAGATAACTCAACCGCTTGAAATAAAAGAACTCATTTAATTATACGAATTAGTTATAAGAAGTCGTAAAATCACAAGTATGTTCCAATTGAGGATAACGTGCATAATTAAATGAGATAATATTTGAGTAGTTAATTTGTTTACGTAGTGGACATTTGAGATCATGAAGCAAAAGTATTTTTTCAAAACTAGAATTGAAGGTGTCTAATAGAAATGATTTAACATGTGTGCTCATGCTCAATTGGAACAAGCAATAGTTAGTGCCTAAATAAAATTTATTGATAAATTTAAGAGGTTGTATATGTATTAAGTCTTTTTTTTAAATTAACAATGTTTGTGATATTGTACGTCGGTGGAAAGTTCCAAAAGGCCCCTAATGTGAACAAGACAACAATGGGAAAAGAGGTTGGCTTTTTTTTTTTTTTTTTTTGTAGTATAAAAAGTTGATTTGGCAAAAAAAAAAAAGACTATTCTGTAAAGTGGAATGTTTAATTCAATGAATTTACATGAAGGTCAAGATATTGCAAATCCAAAATTAGTACTAGCAAATTTGGTTACAAAACTGATATAGAGATTTAATAAACAAATTAGCAAATATGACTATTCACTAATTAAAAACTAAATCTCAAATGTGCCTATAACTTATATAGTAAAATTAAAAAAAACTAAGAATTTTTTAAAACTTGATGTTTCTTCTTTATGTAAATTTCAAAACAGTCCATCCGTTTAAAGAAGAAGGGCTAATTATGCTTTTATTCCTTAGTTATTGGAAAATTTTGCATTTGATCCTTATGAGTTATGATAATTGGTTAAGTATTTTTTTTATCTTTAATTAATTATAATATATTTTTTTGTTCTCTCTGCATAAAAATATGTTATAGATGTTCTCGTTAGAGCTATATTGTCATTAGTAATTTAGTATTACAAATTTTACAAAACATATTAATAACCCAATGGTTTAAACCAGTTCATAACTCCTTAAATCTTTGAAGATTCACGTATGAAACAATAAAAAATGCACATTTCAAATTTTCACGCATTTCAATTAATTGAATGTTATACATATATAATCAAATATTACAATTTTATCAGATATCCTTGAAGAAACCCCAAATACTATAATGACAAATATAAAAATCATATAATGATGAAGGGCCTAAAAATTCAATTTTTTTAAGAAAGATAATATTATCCAACTTGAGAAGTCAAACGTTTTGCAACAGACCTTTTTCACACTCAATATTTTTAACAATAGATCAAATAAAAATAAGAAATTAATATTTCAATTCACTCTAAAAATTCAGTACACATATCTTTTTTATTATTATTTTTATTTAATTTACAAATGGATAACTCAATTAAAAGTTATTAGCCCCTCCCTCTCCTTTCTTCTAGGACAATTAATTTTGTTGACACACTACAAATTTCCTTTAGGCTTATGTTAAACTTCCAACTTTTCTTATTACACGTTATCGATTTTATAGGATCATTTTTCTTTTATATTCAATTTATAAAAAAGTGTGTCGGATCATTTCCTTCTTCTTCTCTCGTGTTGGAAACATTTTCTTAAATTAAATAAAAAGAAGATATTTATGTCTTAAGAATAAAATAAAGTACATTACTATATACTTTAGTAATTAGTATTACTACTACTACTTTATTAGTGTAACTGAAAAACAAGTAGCTAGCGGGAAATCCTTTTTCGTCATTTCATACTAACTTAGCGTAACAAAAAAAAATTCCTCTCTCCTCTTCTGTTACACGTTGGACATTTTATAGGATCATTTTTCTTTTATTCAATTTATAAAAAATTCAGTTGGATCTTTTCCTTCTCTTTCGTTGGAGCATTTTCTTAAATAAAATAAAGAAGATATTTAAACATAATCTCTAAATACGTAGATTTATTTAATAAAAATAAGAAAATAATATTTAACTACCTTTCAAGGTAGAAATAATGTGTGCGCGTACACTCCACCCATGGTTGGCTCAAGGGTAAGGCACTAAAGCATCTGCTTTAGGCCCCCAGAGTCGAACAGTCCCAAAAACTTTACTTTTATTATATAATATAAATAATTAATTCGCGTTTATAGTTTATAGCTTTGTATGTAAAAATATATCTCATATTTCATATTATATAATGAATAGATTCTTTCAAGTTAATAAAATATTAGTCATTTGTTACAATAAAATACCTTGGTTCTTGTTGTTAAAGATCTTATTGGTAGATATGAAGTTTTAAATAGTTAAATTCAAAGTTCTAAACATTAGACAAAGTTCATGACTATATAAGGAAATAAGAAAATTTTCTAAATATTAATTGTAATTTTGTGAATTGTGTAGTAATTTTTTAGCGGTTATAAGAAAAGTTTTACTGACGAATTAAAATTGATAATGGTAACTTAACTATTGAAACAAGAACTTGATAATATGAAAAGAAGATTTAATGCATTTATTTAAAATATTTTTAAAATTTTACTAAGTATTGGCTTTAGGTCACTCGTTATATTAAGCCTCATTGTATTAAGCCGCCCCTGACTCCACCCTTTACAGATCCCACTTGTGGGATTATACTAGGTATTTTATTATTCACACTAAATATTTAATACATATCTTTTAATTTTAATTTTATTTATTTTACAAATGGATTAATCAGTTAAAAATAAGTACACCCCACCCTCCTTTCTTAAAGGACAGTTAATTTTGTTGACACATTACAAAATTCTTTTAGGCTTATGTTTATTTTTTTATTACACGTTAGAGATTTTATAGAATGATTTTTCTTTTGTATTCAATTTTCATTTCCTCCTCTTCTCTGGTTGAGCATTTTGTTACATAATAAAATAAAGAAGATATTTAAGTGCATTAGATTTGGATATGCTTGTCCTAAGAATAAAATAAAGTAATTAATACAGTACTACTTTATTAGTGCAACTGAAAAAGAATGTAACTGGCGGAAACCCTTTTTCGTCATTTCACACTAACTTAGCGTAACAAAAAGCTTCTTCTTTCTTCTCTTCTCAACACACTTTAACATTTTCCTCACTCTCCACTTCCCCGTTTCTCTCTCTTTCAATTCCCATGTCCTCCTTCATTTTTCTTTTAAATTTTAATTAATCAAAAAAAAGAAAAATAGGATTTTGGGTGTTATGATTATTATTCCATGGACTCGACTGTACCGTAAAACCTCCTCAACTTTCAATGACTTCTAACGCCGTCGTTAACCCCAAACGGAAACTTGACGATTATGCCTCCGACGATAACGTCCTTTCTTCTGAACACCACCACTTAGTTCCTTCCGCCGTCAGGATGCGAAAAGAGCAACCTATCCCTATCCCTCCACCTCATCACCACAACTCCACCTCCACCTCCACGTCATCATCATCATCATCGAAACCGAAACTTCCCGGTCGTTTACAGTTCTTCGTCCGGTTACTCTCCGGTGGCAACACTTTAGTCATCCATGCTGAGCCAACACACACAGTAAAATCAATTCACGAAAAAATCCACGTCATCACCGGTATACCTATAATCGAACAACGATTAATCTATCGAGGTAAGCAATTACAGTTCGAACAGACACTAGCCGAATGCGGTATCCAAAACGACACCGGATTACAACTTGTAGGTCGTATGCGAAGCACAGGTCATCCACAAGCTTGGCAATTAATAAATGATTTCGTTTATACAATATTTGATCTATGTAAAACCCTAGATCCACGTCCTTCGACTCGTATAAAAACGCGATTAACGGAGTTTATTACAATGACGCCGAGGAATTCAACTGAACAAGCATTTGAACATTTGCAGATATTTCTATCATCGTGTGCTCCGGCAGCTCTGGTAATGCTTTATATGTCTCAGTGTAAAGTGAATAGAGATACTGGTGATGAATCGATTCGTCAATTTATTAGTTCGAGTAAAAATGTTTTGCCTAAACCTATATATATGCAATGTGGTCCGATAGTGTTAGAGTTTTGTAAGTTGCTTAGTGTTGCTGCTGGTGTTGATGATACGTTGTACGGTCTTTGTCGGACTAGTTTAGGAGGTATGGTTGAGTTGATTGGTGTTATTAAGTGGGAGAGTAATGGGAGTAAAGATGTGATAGATTTGCAAGACGTTTTTCCATTTGTTCGCGAGCTTGGAGGTAAGATATCGCAGGCTTTGGAATCGAGTGTGAGAGAAAACGCGTTTATGGGGCCGGCTGAGAGTGATGTGCAGGATTTTACGGCATTTATGCGTCCTGTAAGGAATTTGATAGAGGAGCATGTAGCGATTAGTAGTCTGATCGCGTTCCCGTTGCAGGAGGAAGGGACGAGTGAGGAGGAGGAAAGTAAAAGATTTGAGATGTCGTATTACACACAGCAGATTAAATGTTTGCATGATATTTACTTTGATTTGCTTGAGAAAATGGAGGCATGTTTAAAGAAAATGGAAGAACCTTTAGTATTGAAGGAGAAAGGAGAAGGTGGTGAGCCTTTTGCAGTTGGGTGGTCCCAGTATCTTGCGATTCTGAAGGAGATAAATGGTATATCGAAACTTTATAAGGGCTCGGAGGATGAATTTTGGAGTAAAATGAGGCATAGAAAAGTTTCTTTGTGTTTTCTGATTGTTAGATTTGCTAAACGATGTGAAGATCATCAGTGGATTTTGGAGCACAAGGAGGTGACTAATTTTGAGGCGAGGAGGCATTTGGGCATGATGTTGCTTCCAGAAGTGAAGGACGAGTACGAGGAGCTTCATGAGATGCTCATTGACCGCTCTCAGTTGCTATCAGAATCTTTTGAGTACATTGCACATGCAGATCCCGAGTCACTACGTGGTGGCTTGTTTATGGAATTCAAGAATGAAGAAGCTACAGGACCTGGTGTCTTGAGGGAGTGGTTTTTCTTGGTATGTCAAGCAATCTTCAACCCTCAGAATGCTCTGTTTGTTGCTTGCCCAAATGACCGTAGAAGGTTTTTCCCGAATCCAGGTTAGCTTTTCTTGCCTTTATTATAAATTCATTTGACATTTTTCTTCTTTATGAAATTGGAAATTTTCACATTTTGTTAGTATTTGACTTCAAAGTTATATGCTGAACAAGAACTATGCCTTGGGTTGGCTACGTGAAACCACACTACTTCATTTAAGCTCAATTCATGTCATCATCATACGAAATAAATAAAAGTGACATATATATATGGTCTACCTATCTTTAGTCCGTATTGATTTCAAGGATTTATAGGTCCTTCGAGACAACTTCTTTCCATGTGATTTTAGGTCTACCCTATTCCCTTTTAATACCTTCACTAATTATGGTTCACACCTACAGACCAGTACGTCTGTAGGTCGACATGACATGACCAAACCATATCAAGTGACCTCTCATTTTATCCTCGATGCATCCTACTTGCATCTTCTCGTCCTACTTGCATCTTTTGGTGAATATGGTCATTTTTAATTTTATGTAATCTTGTATGACCGCACATCCGTCTTAGCATCCCCATCTCTGCCACACTCATCTTGTGGATATGTTGGACTTTAGCGGCCCAACTATCACTACCATATAACATTGCCGATCTTATAGCTGTTGTGTTAGAACTTATATTTCACTTTGGTAGGTATCATTCTATTTACCTCAGTAGCACTTTCCCATTTCAACCATTCGATTTTAATCCTATGAGTAACTTATTCATCTATCATTCCATTTTCTTGAACAACGAGCCTAGATATCTATATCATTTGCATTTTGGCACCACATCCCCTCGGGTCTCACCTCAACTACGCTCTTCTCATGTTGACTAAACTTGCAGTGCATGTATTCAATCTTATTCTACTTATCCTAAAACTCTTACTCTCTTAAGGTGTTTCTCCGTAGTTCAAACTTTTGGTTGACACCCTCGCTAGTTTCATCAATTAACACAATATAAATTCGCAAATAGTATACATCATGGAACTTCATCTAGTATATGTGTTGGTTAGTTCATCCATAAGTAGGGTAAACAAGCCTGCTTAATGCCGATCTCTGGTGTTATGGGAAACTCCTCTGTATCTCGTATATATATATATATATATGAACTCCTTTCTTCTCCATCACCCGCCAAAGGATCTTTATACTCTATCATATGCTTTATATAGGTCAATGAACTTCATGGACCTATAAACTCCATGCGTAGATCAATGACATGGTGGATAGTTTTGTTTGTATTTGGCATCTTTCTCCGTAGCTCTAGTGGATTGAATGAATTGAATTTGTATTCCAAGTAACAAAATTGAAAGACAGAGAAAAGCAAATTCTAAAAGAATAGTTTCTATATTGGTTTGAATTGGTGTATTTATATAACAAACTGCCATAGTTGATTTTGTTCTCTTTATGTGAAAAGTTGAATTTGGAATGCCCCTACCCTTAAATGTCTATGTCTTGTTATTATCTGTTTAAGAAGGATTACTATTGCAGCTTTGCCACTCAGTTTATCTGTATGGTACGTTATGTTAGTCAAGGTCATCCTTCACTTCCTCTACCTCAGACCAATTGACCTTTTTTTGTGTGGTTGTACATGACCACAAGGAATCCTATTATTAACTTTCTCGTGTCTCTTCCTAAAGCTTGTGTCCCAACTTATGTTCGATGCAAGCAACGTACTCAAGGTCCTGATTCAAATCTTCTCTTATTGCAAACATGTCTCCTCTATGTAGTCTTTCAAGGACTATTAAGTGTTCTCTTTAATTGTAATCCTCATCTCATTATCATTTTGAGTTTTCAATATTTGTTCGTACCCATTGGCAATATTTTAAGAAATCTAGAAATTTCCAAAGGCTAGTGAACTCGGTGGATAGTGGGTCCGCTCCTCTACCCTTCTAGATTTCTTAAAAAATTGCCAATGGGTACGAACAAATATTGAAAACTCAAAATGATAATGAGATGAGGATTACGATTAAAGAGAACACTTAATAGTCCTTGAAAGACTACATAGAGGAGACATGTTTGCAATAAGAGAAGATTTGAATCAGGACCTTGAGTACGTTGCTTGCATCGAACATAAGTTGGGACACAAGCTTTAGGAAGAGACACATGAACTCGGTGGATAGTGGGTCCGCTCCTCTACCCTTCTCCACTTAAATACCGGGCTTTTGTTTGCATCGGGTTTGAACCTACACATTTACGTGTTGCACTCGTACAACTAGATCAAAGCTTTGGGGCTACCATTTTTACGTTTGTCTTGTCCTTGTCCTCTATTGCTATCCTTAAGCCTATAGGTGAAGCTTCTCATCCAGGTTGGCAATAGTTGTAAATGAAAAGATGCTTATTTTATACTCGTAGTGATACTCTCGAGTCGTTTCTCTGCCCCTAGTTAAAAATGCTGTTGGTTGGTGATATAGGACAAAAGTTGGTTAGATGATCAGATTTATTGACTTAAGGCACGTTATCTATTTAAATTGATTATGTTGGTACCTGCTCTCCCGGGGCTAAGTTAGATGATCAGATTTATTTGATTCAAATCTCCTCTTATTGCAAACATGTCTCCTCTATGTAGTCTTTCAAGGGCTATTAAGTGTTCTCTTTAATCGTTATCCTCATCTCAGTATCTTTTTGAGTTATCAATATTTGTTCGTACCTTTTGGCAATTTTTTTTTTGAATTCGAGAAATTTCCAAGGGCTAGTAAACTCGGTGGATAATGGGTCCTCTCCTCCACCCTTCTCCACTTAAATACCAGGCTTTTGTTTGCGTCGGGTTCACTTGAGACAAGGCTCGAACTTGTGATCTCTGACACAAGTCCCTCAACCTCTGCCAATTGAGCTAATCCCTGGGGGCGAAAGAGCTTCTTAGTAATCAGTAGAGATATAGGCAATTGCTTAGTAGTTGAAACAAGACTGGGTATGTTGTTGTTTAGTAAGTTGAACCGTCTCAAAAAAGTCAATGTGAATTGCCTTTATGCTCATAGGAGAGGCTACTCTAGGATGGAGGCATCAGCAGAAGATTTGACAGGGTCACCTTTTTATAGACATCTCACTGGGATATTGTGTTTTAGTCGAGATTTGATGTCTTTGAAGAAAAAGAAACTACATATGGTTGTTAAAAATTCGTGATTCACTTCTGTTTGGATTTTTCTCTTCTTTTAGCAATTGCTAACTTATGTTAGGTTCACTTATGTTTGGAGTACTTCCAAGTCATAGTATCATTTTTTTCTTTAAAGTTTGAGATATTGGTTAGACGAACTGACAATTTTCGTTCATAATCAGTGTTTCCATTTATTTGGATGAACGTGCAGTGTATGTTCTGTTTGGAACAATGCTTTTATTTTGCAAGACACTAATAATACTCTTATTATTGGAACCTTATCTATATTCCACACATTCTGATTGCAGCATCTAAGGTGGACCCTTTGCACCTTGAGTATTTTGGCTTCTCAGGCAGGGTAATTGCTTTGGCCTTAATGCACAAAATACAAGTTGGCGTTGTCTTTGACCGAGTGTTTTTTTGCCAATTGTCGGGCAAGAATATTTCATTAGATGACATAAGGGATGCAGATCCATACTTGTACAGCAGCTGCAAGCAGATATTGGAGATGGATCCGGAGATGGTAGATCAAGATACTCTTGGTTTGACATTTGTTCGCGAAATTGAAGAGTTAGGATCCAGGAAGGTTGTTGAGCTTTGCCCCAATGGGAGAAGTACCATGGTGAATAGTAAAAACAGGGAACAGTATGTTAAGCTTCTTATTCAGCATCGGTTTGTCACAACCATTGCTGAGCAGGTAGCCCATTTTGCTCAAGGTTTTGGCGACATCATAACTACCTTGAGGCTCCAGAAATCCTTTTTCCAGAGCTTAGATCTTGAAGATCTTGACTGGATGCTCCATGGGAGCGAAACTGCTGTTTCTGTGGAAGACTGGAAAGCACATACTGATTATAATGGCTATAAGGAAAGTGATCCTCAAATATCTTGGTTTTGGAAGGTATGTTCTGTTTGTAGTCTTGTCTGTACATTTCCATTATCTGAAGACTCCATTTCTTTTGTTTCATGTTCGTCTTTGCTCTGTTATTATTCTGTGTAGAAGCT
Source organism: Anisodus acutangulus (assembly GCA_029783415.1). NCBI lineage: Eukaryota > Viridiplantae > Streptophyta > Magnoliopsida > Solanales > Solanaceae > Anisodus > Anisodus acutangulus. The sequence goes on along the minus strand of CM056492.1, from coordinate 27,818,716 downwards.
TGATTCTTTTCAAAGGTATTGCACCGGACCAAACCTATTTTTTTGTTTTAAAACTCTTTTTCTCTTTTTTTGGTAAGGCTGCGTACAACATACCCTTGTGGTCCGGCCCTTCCCCAATCCCGTGAATAGCGGGAGCTTAGTGCACCGGGCTACCCTTGTCTCGAGTCGAGGGTCTTTCAGAAACAGCCGCTCTACCTACCAAGGTAGAGGTAAGGTCTGCATACACTACCCTCCCCAGACCCCACATTGTGGGACCTCACTGGTATACATCAGGGTAAGTTACAGGACACCCTTGCTAGACCACTTAAGTTACAGATACCTAACCTCTTTGTGAAACTAAGTGGCACCTATGTTAGACCCTTTTGCTAAAAAACGTGCAAGTGAATATGCTATGACCAGTATACTGTTACTAGTCTAAAAAAAAATGCTATGACCGATATGCCCTTTTATAAAGAAGAAATTAAATGCTATCAGAAAGAGAGAAAGACCCAACCTCAAAACAAATTTAATCCATCTTACAACTTATACTATGCAAAAAGTGATGATTACCTACATACGCCAATAAACGTAATTTTCGAAGTGCAAATCTTTGAGTTTATATAGAGAAAACAAGCCTTTTCCCTTTTAATTTAAGGTCTGGATTATTGAAGTTAATATATAATCAAGCATTAGCTAAGGATGCTTGAAAAGGAAGACGAATTTAAGCTTCTAGAATTAAACAATATTCTTCAGAAAAAGATATGCTTAAATAGTGAATAGTAGCTTACTTTAGAAGGGTATTTTGGGTGTAAATTCACAATTTGTGTAATATCAACAGCTTTCAGATACTTTTTGACTCGGTAGTCAAGAATTTTGGTCATACTTAGGTGTGTGTAATAGAACTAAAATATTAGTGGGTTCCCTGTAATTTTATCAGTAAAGGTGAAAGATGTCCAATATAGGCAATCTAGCGGGTCGCCGTCTTTTACATAATACAATATGATTTAGTTATGATTTCTGTGCACTACGATATTCTCTATCTTGTCTAGACTAGGATGATAAAAGTGATACCCTTTGATTTTCCCTTGATGTGGAGTATGAAAAGGTAATGGAAAACTAACGAATAGTTGCATTAACAATTGTTCGTTGGTCCTTAGTAGCAACTGCAGTAACTTCAGTTGAATTCCCTCTTTAGAAGAACTTTCTTGATGAATTTCTTAGATTTCTGTACTCTTCTAGCTTGTGATGGTTTCAACTTGAACTTTGGGTCTTCGTGATTGGGTTGGATTTTGAGTTTGCAACAAAACAACATGTGCAAGAGACAAATTCTTTGCTCATTGCAACATTTAATTTTACCTTTTCCTTCCCTTACCCCTTCCATCACCCCCCCCTCCCAAACTCCACCCTTTTTCTCTCATGCGATGAAGAATATAGCCTATAACCTTCCATGGTCTGAAGTCAATGGATTGGTAACATAAGATTTATATAGCCAACCAGTCTAGTTTGGGGTTAACAATCTTCTTGGCTCATGTAGAGACCCTAACTGATTGAAAGTGCCAGAGCAAGTTCTGGTCCTCGTATTTCTTATTCTGTTTATTGGTTTCTTATGGGTAGGGGGAAAACTTGGTCATTTATTTTTCTTTTTTGGTTGGTGGGAGGAGAATGTTTTGAAGGACCTTGTAATTCTATGGTCTGAAGTAGAGGTGGCCAGTGGGCCGGGATCGGGACGGGGTAGGGGCGGGATCAGGAGAACCCGTTGGAATCGGGGCGGGGCGGGGCAGGTTTTTTTTTGCACTTAATTTAAAAAATAACGTATATATAAAAAACTTAATAATTAAACAAGATAGTGTAATAAAAACATCCCAAGACTGTTTTTGTGCCTCTTATATTATTTAATAAGACATGATTTTTTTGTAATACAAATACAATTGTCAAAATTGAACTTTGTGGTGTTGTTCAAAAGTTGCAAATTACATAGTAAGATTGCAGTTAAAAAAATTACATTTTGAAAAAAATCTGTTCTAGTTTCTTGATAATTTTCTGTGGTTCTTCGGTTAGAATTGATATTTGTTGGTCAAATTTCTTCGCGTCGCTTCCACCACCTTCGGATAAGATTTCGTTGAAGTTTTCGTCGTTTTCTTCGTTGATCTCCTGTGGACCGCATCTTCTCCACTTCGCTCGTATCCAATCTCTGAATAATACTACAATCTCCAAGTTGTCTCCGGCTAATGAGTGTCTGTGCTCTCCTATTTGATATCTGCCGGCAGAAAAAGCGCTTTCAGACGCCGTTGATGATGCTTGAATGTTCAAAACATCTCGGGCCATCATTGAAAGTATCGGAAAGGTCTTCTCATTCCCCTCCAGTATTTCAGCAAGTCTTTACGTCTTTCTTCATTGAGAACTGCTTGGTACAGTACAGAACCCTGCAAAACAAAAATATCAAACTCGCTAATTTGGTTAGTAGCGGTACGGCCGCACATTCTATTTCTGAGGCTTTCAATACTAGCCGCAGAAACAACATGTCTTTTGTGAGGTTGTGTTAAAGAAGAAGATGGTATGGAAGCCGGTAGGTTGCTAGCACTTTCTTGTTGGTAAAACCTATATACTTTTTTGCATTCGTCTTCTACGCTAGACAACACTTCTGTTTTAGTTTGTTCAATAGGTGGTGATTGATTTGGATTTTTGGGACTTGGAGGTGGTAGTACTGCTATACAATCGTAAATAGTTTCAATAAGTGATTTAGTACCGTCTTTTTTAATAGTCGAATTTAATACATCACCAATAATATAACTAGTGGAAATAGGAATAAAACATTTTTTTATATTGATAAACATTTTTTTAATAGCTGCCTTATAAGCTGGTTTATCCATATATTCATTAAGCAGTAAAAATATTAGAACTGTATAAAATAACATAGTTGAAATAGTATGATAATATATACCGGAAAATTCTTTTGTTGCTTGAATTTTTTTTTCTAAACATACAATAAGTTCGGAAATTTTTCCCCAATCGCTATCTACAACCATATCAGCTGAATTTTGATTATGAGAGTTAAAAAATAAAGTTATAGGTTTTATATAGTCATAAGCAACAAGTAGTTGCTCGTACAAAGAATTTCACCTAGTGGGTACTTTTTCTGGATTTTTCTATAAGGTAGTTGGCAATCGTGACAAGTTTTTTTATATTTTTTTTGGTTGTATTCTATTATTTTTAAAAATAAAGTTTATATCAAATTGTATTTTACCAAGAATGTCTTCAAAAAGTGATAGACCATCCTTTACAACTAAGTTATATATATGACACATTTTATATGAAAATGATCTAGAAAAGATGGAGTTAAACTATTTTTAAAAATTGTAATAGCATAATTGTTAGAAGAAGTGTTATCTAATGTAATAGTTATAATTTTATCAGTTATTCCGTAATAATCGCACTTGATAAATATTTTCTGCAATAAAAGTACCAGTGTGCCTATCATCTATATATCTATATGCTAAGATACGTTTTTGCATAGACCATCTATAACCTATCCAATGACAGGTTACCGTTAAATAATCATGACCGTTAGTACTACGACCTATATCAGAAGTGATAGTCACTTTTCCATTAAAATGATATAATGAATAACGTAAATACTGTTGATATTCATGTGCAAATTTAAATACATCTCTCTTAACAGTTGATCTAGGAAAATCTTTAAAAGCAAGATTATACATACCTCTAATGTAATGAATACAATCGGGAGATGAAGGAAATGAAAAAGGCAAATCCTCCACAACAACTAATTTTGCTATTGCTTCCCTATCTCTATGTTTATTGTAATTAAGGCCTACAATTTCTCCCGTCGTAGGGTTAATTTGACCCTGTATTTGGTCTGGGACAGTATGTGAACCTTGTCCCGATGGAGCGGGCGTTTGCGCACCCGGTTTTGAAGCCTCGTATTGAGCATACCTAGCTGGATGATCCCTTGCTATGTGTCTCATTAAAACCCCCGTCCCACCGTGACCTTCTCTAGTTTTAAAATTTAAAACATCTTTACAAATTTTACATCTAGCTACTTGATTCTCTACGTCCCTATCAAAAAATGTTCATGCATCTGATTTTAATGGTCGTTTTGCTGGACCTCGTCTCATACTAGGGGGAATAAGAGGTATTTCAGTTGAAGGTGCACTAGTGCATGTGTTGTCATCTACATTAGTGGATGTATCATCTAGATCATTGTCTAAATTAAAGTCTTCTTGAGTTCCAGAAAATAGCTACTCGTCTAAATTTAATGGTATTGTAGGAAAATGTTCAGTATCAACAAAATCATCCTGTGTCGGAATAAGATTCTGTCTAGAAATAGAATGACTAGAAGAAGTACCCTTGCCTTAGAAGAAGCCTGACCCCTACCCGTAAGTATACATTTAAATCCGTCCATTATAAATTTATAATTATATTAATAAATAATTAAAGTAAATGAAATTAAGTGCACTAAATAAAATAAGTAGACAATTATAATTTAATGAAGGAACGAATGTACCAAACTCCGACGTGTAATCGAGAGGTTGAAAATTGAAACTTTGCTCGATGGAAGATCCTCAAGCTAGTTGTCAACTTCACTCCCAAATGAATAAATAAAATTCAATATTTAGTAGACAATGTAGACTTGTAGAGAGATAGATTGAGAGATTAGAGAGATTGTAGGAAGATTTGTGAGAAAGATGAAGAGAAAATGAGGTATTTATATTTGGAAAATTGGGTTAAAGTGTAAATATAATAACTTATGGGTTACAAATAAATATTAGGGGGGTTGGGAGAGGCCAAAAATGGTCGTTGCACAACGGCCAAAATGTAAAATGGTTGTTGGTGCAACGGTTATTTGTGCAAAGGGGGGGTTTCGGGTAGGATCGGGGGTGGGACCGGGTTGGGCCTAGCGGGATTGGGGCGGGCCGGGACGAGACCATGTCCCGTCCCGGTTCTAGTCCCGATACCGCAATTTTTTTTAAAAAAAAGTCTGGTTCAGAGCGGGACCGGGGCGGTGTCGGGGCAGGACCGGGCTGACCCAGCCCACTGGCCAGCCATAGTCTGAAGTGAATGGAATGGTTACAGAAGATTTATGTAGCCTGTCCAGACTAGTATGGTGTTAATTGTCTTTTGAGAACATGTTTGTTTAAGAAGAGTTTGGGGTTGATCATCTTCCTTGTTTCAAGCTTTTTTATGGGGTAGCGGGGAAACTTGTCATGTGGATATTATCTTTTTCTTTTTTGGTGGGTTAGGGGGGTTGGAATAGAAAGTTTTGATCTTAAAAGGGGTGGGTTGGTGTTGTAGTAGTAGTAGTACTACAAATCCTTATATGGGAAGTCTACTTGAGGGTGTTGATGCTCGCCAGTACAAGAAGAAGAAAACAGGACTAATTATGATTATTACGTGGCAAAAGTTTCTAACAATGAATGATGCTTCGAAGAGAAGAAAAAGGAGCAAAATTCATGAAAAGAATTAATTGAATTGATCAGTGTTAAAGTAGTGTCTGTGATTGCTCAATGCTTGGATAGATAAAAGAGAAAAGCAATTACTTTTTAGAATCGTTTTTTTTTTCTCCAGAGGTTCAGCAGGTACCAAATTTAGAGGCTAATATTAGGCTGTGGGCCTGTTGCAGCTAGCTTTAAGATTTTTTTACGTAGTTTCCCTTGAATAAGATGTACTCATTGGTTTTGCTGAGAAATGAGTCCTAGCGAAGGAATAATTAAGTCAAAATTCATTGGTTGATTGTATCATTAACCATTTCTTTTTTCCGCCCTTGGCTCACACCGTTATCACGTTCTTAGGTGGAATAAGAATTAACAATGAAGAACTGTTGGTTTCTGTGAAGGGAATTTTGCAGGTTAAAATACAAAATACTTTTGATTTTGGGTATAGGAATTTATCTGTGAAAGCAAATCTAAAAAGCTTTGTCCCATTGTGCTGTTTGGAGAAGTTCGCAATTTTTGATTTTGATCATCTATAGTCATCTATGGAGATATTATTTCACCTCTTCTCCCATTCTACATAACTTAAGAAAGGATCTTTGTGTTGAGAGCTGCAAAGTTGAGTTTAAGTAGATAACCAAACAAGTGAACAGTGCCAGAAGATAAGTCTTCGACAAATCTTGTTGTTGAGCATACATTCACAGCTAGAGCCACCCTCCTTTTGCATTTAATAGTCTCTCGTCTTTGCATTTCACTTTGTGTAAATATGAGTGGGGCAATAAGCTACACGAGGATCCACTTGAACGTGCTCTCTGCGCTCGGATTAATGCAATTTTCTGTAGAAGACACAGGTAGAGAAAGCAAACAAACAAGGTATCTGGTGGTCAATTGGATGTAAGTCCTGGATTACATAATCGTTCCTAAGGTGGACTTGGGAACTTGGTCCTTACCACTTCGAATATTATGAGGATGAACATCGGTTTATGAGATCTGATTCATACCAATTTAATGTTTTTTTTCTTTTCATTCCTGCAGATTGTTGGGGGCATGTCCGCCGAGCAAAGAAAGGTTCTCCTCTTCTTTTGGACTTCAATGAAGTATCTTCCTGTAGAGGGTTTTGGTGGTTTGGCTTCTAGGCTTTACATCTATAAATCCAGAGTATCTTATGATCGCTTGCCTTCCTCTCACACATGCTTCTTCCGCCTATGCTTTCCTCCTTATCCATCCATGGATTTCATGCAAGACCGCCTTAACATTATCACCCAAGAGCATGTTGGTTGCAGCTTTGGTACGTGGTGACATTGGCAATCTTTTTGGACCTGAATCAACTGCACATAAGTGTTATGTAATCAGCTTGTACATATGTATAGGGTATGCTCCTATTTGGAACTGGACTTTGGTAAGGTTTCTTTAGTTGGTTTAAATGGTGGAAGGTTGTAGTTTTTCTCCCCCTAATTTAACTCTGGTATACAGGTATAGTATATGTTAATAAAGAAAGTAAGAAGGGTCAAGTTTTTGCGTTTAGCTTCCTTTTCTATTCAGTTTCTTTTCTCACTCATTTCAACTCAAGTGAGTGGTGTTTATATTTGTAGAGGTTAGAGCTTATTTTCAATCTTTGTCATGCTAAAAAGAGCATGCCTTGGGAAGTGATATTGTAATATTGATCTCTCCTTTTAGTTAGGTAGTAAATGGATGGTTTGTATTGAGTACAGTATGTGTTTGGCATCTCACTTCTGTTATGGTTGAAATCATCAACTTTTCCTGATATGCCAGACACTCTCTTAACTCAATGGCACTAATTTGTGAGGAATGGTAATACCTTTCTCTAAAAATGAGCAACATTGATTGTAAGAATGGAAAAGCATCAAGAGTGTGTGTGGGGTGGGGGGAGTTGATGAGACATCTACTCATTTTCAGATATGTTCCAAGAGAATGGTATATGATAGGTGAAGATGGAATTAAAATAGGATGGTTGAAATGGGATAGTGCTACTGGAGTGTTACGTGATAATTCGATAGAAGGTGCAACTAGCACATGAAAGATGAAATGAGAGGTCGTTTGGTATTCTTTATAATATTTATTTGAGTTGAATTTAATTTAATTAGAGTGGCATGGTAAATGAGGATCCTAACTTGTTTGTGATTGAAGAGTAGTTATTATTGATATTTTTCTTCGGTTGGGGAGAAGGGGTGTTTACTCCATCCAATTCTTAATCTAAGTTTATGTTGAGAATTTGGCACGGTGAGACGTATAATTGGCACGTTTTAATAAGTTGGTGTAAAATAACCATTTCACACCTTTTCGGCCAAGAGTTGTGCACCACATGACCCATAATTATTTCCTTAAAAATAGCTTAAAATATTTAGTATTCTCTCTTTTAAATTTCAACCAAGATTTTCGTTTAGATTAGCAAAAAAAAAACAATAGAATCATCCCTCCTTAAAATTAGCAAAAGATATTCAACTATGACTATCCTCTTTCTAAAGAGCATTCCTCGGAATCCGCCACCCACTATTCATTTTCCCAACTATTTGCAAGGAGTTATGGCCAGAAATTCATCGTATTCACCAAACAAATTTGTATACATTTATTTGCATTCGGATAGTTCGTCCGTATTCACCTAATAAATTGATATTCATTTTGTATTAGTATATATTGGTTCGTATTCATCTAATTAATTGATATACACTTGTTTGCAAAATTTCTCCTTTAAATTATCAATATTTAGAACCATCTCCTTAAAATTTGCAAAAAATGTTCAATTATGACTATCCTTTATCTAAAGTGTATTCCTCCGCATTCACCACCCACAAAAAATCATGTGTACCAATCTGTATAGCAGTTGGTATACATATGATGTGTACATCAGATTCGTGAATACATAAATAGCAGTTGGTATACATTATGATATATACATCAGATTCATGAATACATGTATAGCAGTTGGTGTACATATGATGTATACATCAGATTCATGAAAGTACAATTAATCAGTTGGTGTACATATGTTGTATACATAGGCTAGTGATAAATCTGGGGACGAGTTATACACATGTTGATTTGTATATAAGGCTTGTGTACACATATTCTATAATTTGTATACACATAATGTGTATAAAAATTGTTCGTTGATATTTTGTATACATCCAATGTATACATAGGCTAGCGTACAAATAGTCCATAAGTTTCAAGTTATATGTATACAATACATGAATATTAAATTTTTATTTTTAGATACGCGGTGTTTGTTTAAAATTTATTATGTGTGTTGTATATTAAATATGCAATTTGATTTGTATATACATAATGTGTATAAAACTATTTATTGATCAATTATATACATATATTGTGTTTATATAATGTTAATATTACTTTAAATAAGGGATGAAAAATATTCATCCCTATTATATAGCCACCTCTTTTCTTAGTTAGTTAGTTAAGGGATAAAAAATATTCATCCCTATTATTTAGTCACCTCTTTGCTTAGTTACCTTAAATAAGGGATAAAAAAAATATTCATCCCTATTATTTAGCTACCTCTTTGTTTAGTTGGTTAAGTTGTGCCAATTTTTTTAGGTTACAATTTGCTAAAACTTTTTAGGTTAAAAAGATGCCAATAATATGTTGGAGTTGTATCATTTTGTCAATTCCACATTTATGTTCCATAGGTCCGTTAAGAATGGTAAAATGCTTTCCGCCTAAAGGTTCTCTGTTGATCAGGACTGAAACTTAAAGCTTATGTCTAAAAATGAAGATATTTCAACTATTTCACTGCATCTTTGATGGGTTACATTATATTATAGTAAATCTATATTTTAGAGGTAGATTATATGTCTTTAATTATAATGAAGAAACTAAAAGCTAAGCTAGCATTTCGCAACGAATTTTTACAGTTGGCAGAGCAATTTTTCCTAGGGTTTCTTCTTCTACTGTTTGGGCACAACTTAGCTCGTTCACCTTATAGAATAGACTACTTTAATTGTAGAAACATGATAGATACGACTTTAATGGAGGAATATGGTAGATATAATTAGTTGGGTAATAAATAAATGTTTTTTTTTATAAAATATAAAAGTTTAGGATAATTTTTAAAAGTTTTGAAAAGGCCAAAACAGGTTTGAGCAAGAATTTATAATTTGAAGATTTATTTTCAATATCTGTCAATTTTATGGCCAAACAAAGATTTAAAAATAAATCTTCAAAATATTCTCTCAAAATCTATGGCCAAACGGGAGATTAAGAGTTATTCGTGGTGGACCTTAATGGCCTAATATATGAAAATATTGTTCAAGTTGTTACATAACTTGGATCTTGGATCTGAGTTATTATTTTCTTGAGGAGTGAGAAATCTGAGTTTCTAAGACACATAAGCAAGCATCAAAGGGTGAAACTTAAAGATAAATGAAATAGGTGTAAACTTTGAAAATTAGATTTCATAATTTAATAGAAACAAAACGACGCTAAGTAGACACATAAACAAGCATATAAGAGTACAATAAATAAAATCGGTGTAAACGTTGAAAATCAGAGTTCAAGTTTTAATAAAGACAAGAAAGTCACTAAGTAGACACATAATCAAGCATCAAAGGTATGACCTAAAGACAAATGGAGCCTAAACTTTGAAGAACAAATTTCAAATTCTAATGAAGATAACAAAGACACTAAGTAGACACAAATTACATAAGCAAGCATCTGAGGTGCCTAAAGATAAATAAAGTTAGGTGTAAATTATAAAAATCAGAATTCTAATTCTAATAAAGATAAAAAAAAAAGACAATATGTAGACACATAAGTAAGTGTAAAGGTGTGGCCTAAAGACAAATGAAGTGCGTGCCATCTTTGAAGATCAGAGCTCAAATTCTAATAAAGACAAAAAAAAGATATTAAGAGATTTTTTCTCATCCGACTAAGCTTTGCCGATAGAATTATCATATGCCCGATGTCGATAAAACTAGTAAATATCGAATAAAATAGTTAAGGTACGCAAAAAATTGAACGGAACACCACAATTATAAGAAGAAAAAGAACACATAATAGGCAAAAAGATAGTGATCCTTTATTATTCAAAGGCAGAGCTCAGATCTTACATCATCTTCTCTCAAAACCATAAAGAGGCAACTGAACCCCACAAAGACCAAGACCCAAGGATATGCATTAACATACATATTTCCCTCATTGTAGTGATCATACTAAATACTAGTAATAATAAAGTAGTAGTAGTAGTACTAGTAAATATATAAACCTTAACTTAGAATATTAACCCCCCACCCACCCACCCACCCATCAATTATTAACCAACCATTGCATCATCCTTTTTCACTCCTCAACAAAAGAGTAAATCAGTTTACTCTTCAGTCTTCTCAACTGGAACTTCTGTTGCAGCCACTTGTTTCTCTTCAACTTTTTCTTCTTCTGCCTCAGTCTTCACTTCAACTTTCTCATCTGCTTCTGCTGTAAAAACAAGAGGAAAATAGAATAATAAAAAGAGAGTATTTATTTATGATATGAGTAAATCTAAGTATGACTTGAATCACGTCATGTACTGTCCTAAAAAACTATTTCAGCAATGTAAAAGTTTTTTCAGAATTAAACAACAACAACATAACTAGTATAATCCCACAAGTGAGGTTTGGAAATTTCCAGAATTAAACAAGCTCAAAATATAAATAATGATTGATCACAATTCTATACATTTCATTGACTATAGAAGTTTCTAGGGAATTCATTAGGGTAATGTTTCCCATAAAAAATATTTGTTCTTGCATATATCTATTGTTTTTTCAATTTAATTCGGCCAATAGCTATAATTCAGAAGAATATGTGAGTAATTCATGCACAACATCTGTTTTGTTTATCAAGGGTTCGACCAATTGATACGTTTCAACAATTAATTAAAATTCAATTTTTTGATATGTATCAAAATTTCGAGAAAATTATAAAGTTCTTCCGTCAAGATCAAGATAAGTATCCTCAAGCTAATTCTTTTTTTGACATTCGTTCAATGATCAATTCTTTTGAAATGTCTTATCTTACCGATAGTTTCTGCTTCGGCTTTTGTTGCTTCTTCAGCCACTGCCTCCTCTGCAACAACAATTTCTTCTGCTGGTGTTGTTTCGGTCACGGTCTCTTCCGCTGGTGCTGGTGTTGTTTCTTCTACAGGCGCGACTGTTTCATCGATTTTTGGTGCCTCTGGTGTGATTTTCACCTCAATTTCAGCTGGAGCAGTGCCTACTGCTGTTGCTGGTGCAGATTGAACCTTCATAACCACAAAAATTAATTAAAAAAAAGGAAGAGAAGTTTCAATATGAATAATGATAAATAGAAGCACGTCGACGAGCATTGACACAAAAGGCAAATCGCGGTAAGAAAATATGGGTACTTATATTTCCAGATAAACTAAGATCAAGAATGGAGCTACAATATTAGGTATCAGTTCAGACGAATTCAGTAATTTAGAAAATCCATTAAATATACTTCTATATTAATATTTGATTGGGAACACGGTAACTTAAACAAGTTATGAGTTTGATGACGAGTCCAGAATCCGTAAACTTTAAATCCTAGTTTCCCTTCTGATTAAGATTCGTAGAAACATTGTATGGAGTTGAGATGAGGCAGGAGATTCAATGCTCGAATGAAGTCAAAATCATTTCGATTCAATCATACATATAGGAATCAGCTCATCGAGCCATTCCATTTCGTTTTCAACTGATTTTATCTCATTTTTAAAAATGCTAGAGATATAAGGAATGGATCTGTAAGTGCCTGAAGAAGATCATTGGTTGATCATCTAAGTTAAAGATCATATTAAGTATCAAAATAAAAAATGATGAAATGAGGATTGCTGCTGTTTTTATTTAAAAAGCTAAAAGAATTTGATAGATCATTGAGATAGTATTCTTTGAATTCTTGACAATCTATACACTCATCAAACTCTATTAAAAATGATTTAAAACCCTTAGTGTTAGTTGATCTTTGCTCAAAGTAGTTAATTAGGTACTAATTTGAAGAATTAAAAAAACAGGAAGGGAAATCATCAATGCATAAATGACTAGAAAAATATACCTCAACAGAAGCCATTTGAAAAATAGAGAAATAAACTTGAAACTAATAAGATGTGAAGAAAATGTAAAGATGAACAAAGGAGCAAAGGTGGCAAAAGTGTTTTGGCTGTGAGACTGATGATGAGAAATGATCAATTGAGAGCTATTTATAGAGAAGTAAAATAAAATAATAAATAAAAGTCCGCTTGGGCAGCTCAATTGGTTTCAAGGGGGATATTTGGAATAAGAGACCAAGGATCGAATCCCGTCAGCGGCAGTGTGGGGGTTTCTTCTTGAAATAAAGGAGGGCCCCTTGTGCGCAGCGTGGTACTGGTCTAACCTTTGAAATCAATTGAGTCACCATGATTTACCTCCTTCACAGACCTGTCGGACCGGGGTGTGGGGGCTCCTGGGGTGGGAGATTCCACCTTTTGGAATAAGAGAAGTAAAATAAAATGTACTTTACTAATTAAACTAATATAAAATAAAATAAAAAAGAGAGAAGAATCTGAAGGGATATACAAATTGACATCTCACATCACTGACATAAAAGGTAGTACAAAATTTGCATGTCTAGTTGTTAATGTTTTTATGCTTTACTATACCTATAAAAGTATATTAATCAACTCAATAATACTTATTTTTTTTAAAAAAATAACAAAATAGGTCGGAGAATGGTTGATCTAGAATTTAAACGTTATGGGTTTTAAAATGTATGTATTACTCGATTTATACTTGATTTTGACACACATACATCCGCACGGACACACATCTATGGTTTAACCCCGAAGCACTTTTACAACATTCATGTTGAATTTACCACCAAGTCGGGGTGCAACAACAACAAGAAATCGGGGTGCAATACTACAAAAAATAAAAAAAAGAGATAGAATTAGCTATGGATTCATTGTTAATCGGTTAGTAAATACTTTATAGTTAAATAAATATTTTTGATAATTTATAGCTAAATAATATTAACCACGGATTTTTGTTGTTTGGAATATGTCCTTGTTTAATTGTTACTTTCTTTGAGTAGATGTGTAAGCCCATGTTGTATGATTTATTGGAAATGGCAAAGCCACATGGTGTTGGTAGCCATTTGCTATAAAATATAAATAACAACTATCATACCTTTTCTTGAATGAATTATTTTGTGTTTTGTGCAGTCTAGTATGTAGGTGACTGGGACTATCATGCTTTCATGTTCTTCAATTTTTTACAATTTTTTCTTTGGTTTTGCTACAGTTTGGCTGGCCTACTTCTTTCTCTAATAATTTATTCACCTCGGTCCGCAGCCACATCTACGGTTGAAGTTATAAATTTGATAGAATTTAATAATTTTGATCAAACTTTAAATTTATATTTAAAAAATTATTTAACACTTATAAATATTAATCTATCTTGAAATCAGTTACTTTCTGTTCAAGAATTTAGAATCTATAAACATATTATTCTGTCTTGCCTCCCGAAAAAAAACTTATTGGTTCTTGAGTAGAATGTATATATTTCTCCGAATAAAAAAAGAGTCCACTTAGTCATTTGCACCCCCCTTAGAAAATACTATCTTCTAGCTAAAAATAGATAATTTAACTAAAATGTCTCTAATTAAATAAGTATTGTCATCCTAACACTTAATAAGGGCAAATCATGAAAAATAAGATTAATTATTTCTTAATTTGATAAGTGAATACTCTTTTTAACTCAAAAAATAAAGACGAAGTGAACACTCTTTTTAATCCGAAAAAATAATATCTAAAACTTAATTTGATTCAATTTTCTATTAGTATTATTGGATCATGCAAACTGTTGGTCATCATGAAAAGCCATGCAGATTACTACCAACGCTTCGTTTACGGCATGCAACACATTCACCCTCGTAGCACCTAATTAACAATAAATAAATAGATAAAAAAGAAGAAAAACAGTGAAACATTTGAAAAGTTGTGTCATCACCAGATGCACATTATCAAGAAATAATTAATTGCAATAAGTGCACCTATTCTTCTTTTAGAAGAAAAAGAAAAGAAAACAATTAATTGCAATAAGTGCACCTATTCGGTATGCATTTATTCGAAAGTGGATTCAGAATTTGAATTTTAAAAGTTTGAACTGATAATTTCATCATAGCTTATCTAATTTATTAAGTTCAAAATTTATTACTTATATTTTATGATTTAAACAATCATTTTAAAGAATTATGAAATGAGAGAGCAAAAATGTTCCTCCTTCTCTCAATGAGTTGTGTCATGTCATATTGTACACGTCCATATTAGAGATTCATGTGGGAAAACATTATGCCCGAAACTATTATAGGGGGGCTAGGCCGGCGCTTATTCTGCCCCCACTCACAATTTGTGATCATTAAAACCAACGATGAAGTAAAAAAAAATTCATGAATGTCATTCAACATTTATTATATAAAAAAGGACCAGTCATTTAATGTATTAATTTTCCGTGCGAAATCCTGAAAACAATATTTATTATATATAAATTTAAAAAATATTTTTTTCATTTAGTGTAATTTTACGATAAAGAATTTGGATGAACCTTGCGACTTCTAAGTTGCACCCTTGATTAACATCCCCACACTTCTCAACTACATTGACCCTTCATATTTGCCACCAAAGGTTGGGTTAAGATGAATAACATCTCTTTATTCCGAGCCTTTAACTGTACAGTCAAACCTTTCTATAACGATATTGTTATCACAATAGCTTTGTGTTAATATAGTGAGATGTTATAAAAAAAATATAAAATATAATATAATATAAAATTAAAAATTAATTCTAAAGAAAATTTGACCGCTATATTGAAATGTTATTATAGAGGACGATTGTATAGAGAGATAGGAATGTATCTGTCCTTAGTTTTAATATAACTATATTTTATTTTATTTATAAAATTTAACTCAAAAACTATGTTGAATTTACAAAATTTATTCTACAACGGCATCAACAATCTGATGTGGCATCCTTTCTTATTAAATTTATCATAAAGTCCAGAAAATTCTGTGGGGCCCTACAAACCGCCAATGCTAAAGATGTCATAGGTCAGGTGGGCCCCAACTCAAAAGTTAGATGCTGTTCCAGGTATTATTCTTGTGGGCCTTGGACCCCACTTGCTTTTTGCCACGCTGGAATTATGTCATTGCCACCTATAAATCTTCTAATACTTTTAAAAAAATTATTTTAATAGATTAGTATTTGCATCTTTTAAATTAAGAAAATTCTTCAAATCATTTTCTTCTGTAATGAGTGATTATAAAGTTGCAAAAGTCGGAGATCTTTTAAAGGATTTTGATTTTTCAAATGAAGAAGAGAAGAAAAAAGTACATAAAGTCGATAAATACTATTCTTTCGTCCCAATTTATGTGACGAAATTTAACTGGACATAGAGTTTAAGAAAGATAAAAAGTATTTTTAAAATTTGTGGTCTAAAATAAGTTGTAAATATTAGAATGAGTATAAATTATCTCATTAAGGTTAAAATTTAAATTTTAATTGTTTTTAACTATAAAATGTGTCTTTTTGAAGAATAAATTAAAAATAAAAGTGTGTCACCTTGCCTTTTCCAAAGATGAAAAGCAAATAATGTTCTTGTTGAATTTTTTTTTCAATATGTACTCTTAAATACCCTATGATGACTGGCTAAAAGAAAATGATATGAAAACAAAATTACATCATACATGTTACATCAATTCCACCAAAGCTAGTCTCTTTTTAAATGGTCTCCTTGATTATCAAAGCTTTATTAACTCTGCGTAATTACCCAATTTCAGAAGTGGGAAGCCATAATGAAAAAAGATTTTAAGAAAAAGTGTGTGATTTCTTTTCATCCTAAATGTAAGTTGGCATAGTTATCAAATACTTATATTAGCGGGAGATAATAAGTATTTAACGACACTAGTTTAAATATATACATACTGAATCGAACATCACTACTAAAAATATATATACTAATGAGAAATAGCAAATATAAAATTACATAATTAAAGTGCACACAAACTGAATTGAATACCATAGTTGCTAAAAGAAAGATGCTTATATTAATGAAAGAGTTCTTTACATTTTGCAACCATAATTTATGCACCAATTCATATTTTGCACCCTATCCTCTTAATTTTATGACTTGCAAATAACCGAATAAGTTAGGGGAGAAATTGCAAAAGTTAAGACGATAGAATGCAAATCACAAAATGGTACATAGATTAAGGGTGCAAAATATAAGAAACTCCTAATAGAAAGTAGCAAGTACCCGATGACATAATCAATGTGCATGCAAACTTAACAAACATCGGCGTTACTAAAAAAAAAATCTATACTAGTAAAAAATAGTAATTAGTCAAGATGCAAGTAGCTAGATTGAATACCATCGTCACGAGAATAATATTTTACGAAAATATAGCCAGTAGTTAACCGTTAATCCATGACAACAAATCATTATCCTATTTTGTCATACATGCGTGGATCATGGTTCTTTACCGTCACGAGATTCTTCAACCTGATCATGGTTAAATCGAAATCAATGAATTTGAAATAAAACTTTGAAAATTTAATTCCAACATCTTCTGTAGGACTCTACCATTCTATAATTTTAAAAATATTTACCAAGTGTCATAACAAAAGAATATATACTCCTTGAAGAATTATTATTTCAAATCTTAGAATAGAACTTCGAAAGTTTTGTAGTAATTTAACGATTTTAGATCTTCTTAAAAAAATATTTTAGAATATGAAGAAAAAAAAGGGCCTTCTAAAATTGGAGTCCCCTTTCTCTGTTGGGCTCCTTTCTTGGCAGTAACTATCATGTAAGTTATAACTATGCCTCAATTACAATTTATTACGGTCAGCTATATATAATTACATTACACCTCAGTCCCAATACCAGGGCCGTCTTAAACATTTTGGGGGTCTTGTTCTAATTCGTAAAAGTGAGCCCTTAATATAAGTAAATATACGATTTCAATAATTAGATTGAGCTAAGACATGCGAATTATGGGTCTTTACAGTAAATTCTGGCTAATACTACTTAATAAAAAATAAAAAAAAGGGGCCCCTAAAAATTTTTATTTTTTGGGGCCCATGTGCGGTAGCACAGCTCGCACGGGCCCAAAGACGCCCCTGCCCAATACAATAATAATTAAGCCTCAATCCCAGTCAAATTTGATCGATTTATATACAACTACGCGTCAATTTCAATTAAATTTGGTCGCCTATATACAACTATGGTCAGTCCCAATAAAATTTAGTAAGAGCGCATCAGCTGCACGAAACTGTAGCTTCTTTTTGCATCAGTTTTCTTGCTCGTTAGCATGTGACTAATAAGATAGAAAGACTCTATTTTGCTCGTTTAGTAACGTCTCACGTTTTTATTGGAGTGGGTACTTACTAGGGCAGGGCAGTTTTTTGTTGGGATACAATTGTTGCAGGAAACGGAAAGTAAGTAACTATTACAATGGTAAGAAAGGATAAACTAACTATTACAATAAACTGAAAATCAAGAACTTAACAAATTGCTTGTGTGATTTGCTGAGTCAAGTGATGGCACTCTGACTTTAAGACAAGATTGTCCCGTATATCTCCTTTTACGTTGTCGGGCAATAGTCTCCAAAGATACAACATCAACTTAACAATTGAGCAAAGGAAACTCAAGTGTTACTCTTGAAGAACTTTGAGTATAGTAACTTTGCTAGAGAGGAAGAAGATGAATTCAGAAAATCTGGAGTATTTTCTAAGTGTTGAGTGTTGTCTTCAATTGAGCCAAATGCCTCAATTTATAGTGTAAGGAGAAGACCCCTCAACTAGCCAACTAATGACCTTCAATAGCAGTGTAATGACACTTAATTGGGGGGTTACATTCAACCAAATAATGACTGAATTCATGTGTCAAGTAATGGAGAATCAATGCTCCAAAACCAACCCAAAGGTCAGAACTTTCCAAATTCCCGTCGCAGCATTCTGCCAAAGAAGCGTCGCGGCTCTGTGAATTAGCACAGCGGCGCCGTGGCTCCAGTAACTAAATACTTTCATCTTACACTTCGTACATTCCTACTCGTTTCATCTTACACTTCGTACACTTCTTCTTTCGTTTAACAACGTGGAATACTTTGTTATCTGGCCAATAATCGTTCATCATTCTATGTCTCAAACGTATTACATACGTACCAATATCTTTTTCACTAATGAAATTTGCGATACTTGGCACTACGAGTGCACGTGTGTGGAAACGACGTTTCCGACGTGCGGGGCCCTAATTGTTTGACTCATAAATAATGGGATATACTTATTCCACATTTAGTAAATTTCCAACAATCCCCTCTTGAAAGAGATTTTGGCGCACACACTTGGTGCCTTTTCTAGCAATCTTTTAGCGGATCGATCTTGCATCTGGATAGGTAGCATACGCTTTGAACCTTCCATAGTTGAATACCATCGGACTTACTTACTGTGCGGTGAACATGATGTCTTGAACCGTCAGTGTTTAGTGTAATCCAAGTCAACGGTACCAACACAACAACTTCATTTACTCAGTCCTTCGTAATGTTTTATCCATTGTGACCGTGGACACTTCTTGGATTCTTAAGTGCGTTCATTTGAGGCGGCCTGTCCTCGCACTTAAATAGGTGGTCTCCTATAAGGTATCCTTTTATACCCCACTTTACAAGTGTTAGGAATCATTAAAAGTTTCTCCAAACCTAACCTCAACCGGTGAGGATCATTAAAGGTTTTGGAAACTTAACATTTACCCACACTGCAGATAGCACTTATAGTCTATCGCGAAAACGACTTTGGATTTTGTGTTTCTTTACAGAAATCACTATCCGAAGTGCTCATGCTTCCACCGAAGCGCTCAACTGAACCTTTACATCTTAGTTTTCCCATTGAACCTGATTCCTGGGATCTCCAGTCAGTAAGGTTGGGTTACCACCGTATTGGTCCTTATACCTTGGGTTTTAAGCCTATTCCCCTAGACATGCAGAACATTTGATCCTTGGGTAAACCCTTTGTTAACGGGTCCACTATGTTATCCTTTGACTTTATGTAATCAATGGATATTATACCCGTGGTGATCAGCTGTCTAACGGTCTTATGTCTCCGTCGAATATGATGAGACTTGCCATTATATATAGCACTACATGCCCTTCTTAGAACCGACTGACTGTCGCAGTGAATCATTACAGAAGGTACGAGTTTGTCCCAACAAGAACATCCTCTAAGAAGTCATGAAGCCACTCAACTTCTTCTCCTGGTTTGTCTAAAGAAATAAACTCCGATTCTATTGAGGATCAGGCGATGCAAGTTTGCTTAGAGGATTTCCAAGACACAACCCCACCACCAATTGTAAATACATATCCGCTGGTGGACTTGGTGTTCTCTATATAAGATGTCCAGTTTGCATCATTGTACCCCTCTAATACAGCTGGATATCTCAAATAATGCAACCCGTAAGTTAGCGTGTATTTCAGGTAACGTAGTACCAAAATCCAACGCCTTCCAATGATCATTACTTGGATTACGAGTAAACCTAGCCAACTTGTTGACTGCATAAGCAATATCAGGTCGAGTGCAGTTTGTTATGTACATCAAACTATCAATCACCTGTGCATATTGCTCCTGGTATATGGGTGCACCACGATTTTTATCAAGCTTTTGATTTCTATCCATTGGTGACTTTATAGGCGAACTGTCAAACATCTCGAACTTTCTCAAAACATCATCGATGTAGTGAGACTGAGATAAGACTAGTCCGTCAGACGTCTTAGAGATTTTTATCCCTAAGATGACATCTGCGATACCCATATCCTTCATGTCGAAGCATTGTTTCAACATGTTCTTAGTCTCTAGAATCATGCTAGGACTTCTCTCTGTGATCAATATGTCGTCTACATATATGCATATCATGACGAACGAATCAGTGTTACCTTTCATTACTTTGAGGCTTGTTTCAGCCCATACAGAGATTTGACAAGCCGACAGACTTTCTTCTCTTGCCGTGGAACCACATACCCCTCGGGTTGTTCCATATATATTTCTTCTTCCAAATCACCATTTAGGAAAGTTGTCTTGACATCCATTTGATGTATCTTAAGGTCACGCAATGCTGCGCTCACAATGAATACCCGTATGGATGTCATCCGAGACACCGGGGAGTACGTGTCAAAATAGTCAAGGCCTTCTTTCTGCTGATATCCCTTGACTACCAACCTGACCTTGTACTTATCTATAGACCCATTTGCTTTATACTTTCGTTTGAGTATCCATTTACAACCCAACGGTTTATTTTCCGGAGGAAGATCAACCAACTCTCAAGTATGGTTATGCAGAATGGAGTCTATTTCACTCTCAATAGCTTCTTTCCAAAGCGGTGCCTCTGGAGTTGACAATGTTTCAGCAATTGTCCTCGGTTCATCATCAACCATATAAGCTATAAAGTCAGGACCGAGGAATTTCTCCTTCATGGCCCTTTTACCCTTTTACTTCGTCTTAGTTCCATCTCTGGAGTCTCCAAGTTCTGAGGGTCTGGAACACTAGATTCCGGATATTCAGCCACATCGAGGTCCACTAGATCTGAACCATCTAGATCCGGGCCGTCAACGACTCCCGATTCCTGAGAGTTTTGTTCATAACTTCGTTTGTGAGAGGTTATGTCTTTTTCTTTTCTAGGAAAGGTATCTTCAAAGAATTGTGCATTCCTTGATTTCATGATTTTACCCCCCGTGGATATCTGGAATATCTGACTTATGCACTAAGAAGCGATAAGCACTACTGTTATTTGCATATCCGATGAATATGCAATCTACAGTCTTAGGCTCAATCTTGACATGCTTTGGCTTGGGTACTTCAACCTTGGTCAAATAACCCCACACCTTTAAATATTTATAAGTGGGTTTCTTTCCCTTCCATGATTCATATGGAGTTTTGTCCTTACCCTTATGTGGGACTCAGTTAAGAATCGTATTAACGGTAAGGACGGCTTCTCCCAACATGTTTTGTGGAAGACCAAAATTGATGAGCAAGGCATTCATCATTTCCTTCAATGTGCGGTTCTTACGTTCCGCCACACCGTTCGACTGAGGTGAGTATGGAGCCGTCGTTTGATGAACAATGCCTAATTGGGCACAATATTCCTTAAACGAAGCTACGTATCCGCCCCCTCTATCGCTATGAATGGATTTAATCTGCATGCTTAGTTGGTTCTCAATTTCTGCTTTGTAACGTCGGAACGCTTCAAAGGCTTCATCCTTACTTTTCAACAAGTAAAGGTAACAATACCTTGTGCTATCATCAATGAATGTCACAAAGTACTTGTTCCCCCCTCTAGTTTGTGCAAACTTCAAATCACATATATCTGTGTGAATAAGTTCTAGAGGAGCGGTATTCCTTTCGACGGATCGAAAATGAAGCTTTGTGAGTTTTGCCTCTACGCACACCTCACACTTATGTTGAGGGTTTACGTTGACAGACAGCAATAACTCCAACTTTACCAACCTTTGGATGGACTTGTAGTTGACATGTCCTAATCTATGATGCCATAAATTAGAGGACTCAAGCAAGTAAGAAGAAGCTTCAATATTATTGCTTGTACGTAATACAGACATGGCGTTAACTTTGAAGAGGCCTTCACAGACGAATCCTCTTCCCACAAACGTTTCATTTTTAGTGATTACAAATTTATTGGACTCAAACACTAGCCTAAAACCAGCATTAACCAATAAATTACCTGAAATTAAATTTCTTCTAATCTCAGGAACATGCATCACCTCCTTCAGAGTGAGCTCATTTCCAGAAGTCATCTTCAGGACTACCTTTCCTACCCCTAGCACTTCAGAGGAAGCGTTGTTATCCATGAACAACTTCTTGTTCGTAACCGATGTATAAGTGGAGAAGGCATCTCTATTGAAACAGATGTGTCTTGTAGCACATGTGTCTATCCACCATTGCATGAGATTCTCAACAAGGTTTGCTTCTAGCACCACCGCTGATAACTCCTCAATCATGTCATCCAGAAACTTGTCTTTGACGACGTTAACTTGTGCCTTGCCCTTAGCCTTGGCATTCTCTTGCTGCTCAGTCTTGAGCTTGCGACAGTCCTTGATCATATGACCAGGTTTCCCGCAGTGGTGACAGTTTCCTTTGAACTTCTCCGTTGCTTGGGTCTTGCCGTCTTTCTAGAACTTGCACTTCTTGCTTGGGTTCCCTTTGGCCTCAACCAGATTTGTCTTTGCCTCAGCGGGTTGTTTACCCCTAGGTAAGGCCTTCTTATTATCTTCCTGAATTTGGAGTTTGATAATAAGTTCTTCAAAGGTCATTTCCTTTGTTTTGAGTTTTAAGTAACTCATAAACTCATTCCATGGGGGAGGTAACTTTTCAATCAGTGATGCAACCAAAAATTGCTCATTTAGTTTCATACCTTCTAAATCCATGTGATGTAGAATCATTTGGAATTCCTGGACTTAGGACATCACTGTTTTACTATCCACCATTTGAAATTTCAGAAATTTCCCAATGATGAATTTCTTAGTACCTGCATTTTGTGCGTTGTACTTCTTTTATAGTTTCTCCCACAACTCTTTGGCAGTGCCTACGGTGCAATACACCGTGTAGAGAGGGTCTGACAAGCAGTTCAATATGTGATTCTTACACATGAAATCACTATGACTCCATGCATCAAGAACCATCTTCATGCCATTAATGACATGGATACCTAGGCCCCCCTCAGCCGTTTCAGAAGGCGAAGGGTCCATTTAGTCTCCAGCTTGTGGAGGATCTTCTGTTAGGAAACGTGACATTCCCATAATAGTCAGATAGAATAGCATTTTCTGTTGCCATCTCTTGAAGTTTGAGCCCATGAATTTTTCAGGGCGTTCATGGTGGAATCCAGCGGGTGGAGGAACGCCAACGTTCCCTTGAGCGGCAGTAAAGGCGTTGCATAAGCCTTGAGCAACCGGAAAGGCATTAGTTGTGCCTTGAGTAGTGGGGAAGGCAGAGGGATTGCTTTGAGTAGCAGCAGCAGCAGAATCAAAAGCAATTTGTTCTCTTTCAGTCATCTTTCTAGGTACTTACAACAAAATCTTGTCTTAAAATTACTGGGATACAATTATTGCAGGGAACGAGAAGTAAGTAACTATTACAATGGTAAGAAAGGATAAACTAACTATTATAATAAACTGGAAATCAAGAACTTAACAAACTGCTTGTGTGATTTGCTGAGTCGAGTGATGACACTCTGTCTTTAAGACAAGACTGCCCCGTATATCTCCTTTTACGTTGTTAGGCAATAGTCTCCCAAGATACAACAACAACTTAACAATTGAGCAAAGGAAACTCAAGTGCTACTCTTGAAGAACTTTGAGTATAGTAACTTTGCTAGAGAGGAAGAAGATGAATTCAGAAAATCTGGAGTATTTTCTAAGTGTTGAGTGTTGTCTTCAATTGAGCCAAAGGCCTCAATTTATAGTGTAAGGAAAAGACCCATCAACTAACCAACTAATGGCCTTCAATAGCCATGTAATGACACTTAATAGAGGGGTTACATTCAGCCAAATAATGGCTGAATTCATGTGCCAAGTAATAGAGAATCAATGCTCCAAAACCAGCCCAAAGGTCAGAACTTTCCAACTTTCTGTCGCAGCATTCTGCCTCCGAAGCGTCGCGGCTCCAGTGACTGGCCAACCAATTAGCACCGCGGCGATCCGGCGCCGCGGCTCCTACGGTGTGGTGTCGCGGCCCTTCACGGCTCTGCGGCGATTTCCGACTCGTTTCATCTTACACTTCTTCCTTCGTTTACCAACGTGGAATACTTTGTTATCTGGCCAATAACCGTCCATCATTCAATGTCTCAAACGTATTACATACGTACCAATATCTCTTTCATTAATGAAATTTGCGATACTTGGCACTACGAGTGCATGTGTGTGAAAACAGTGTTTTCCAACGTGCAGGGCCCCAATTGTTTGACTCATAAATAATGGGATATACTTAATTTCACATTTTGTAAATTTCCAACATTTTTATCTTCATTCGAAATTAACAAGTGTCAGGTCGGGAATTTCTTCCTTGTTATCAAAAAGAGAGTTGGGTAAAACAAATTCCCTCGTTGAAGCAGCACGGCCTGAGTCAAGTTAGATACATTTGAATTTTTTTTAAAATGCACAAAAAGAGACATCGTAGGAAACAATTTCTACTTTTTCCTCCAGTGGAGAACATTATTAATCTAGCACTCAGAGGGTAGCATGTTGTAGTGGCTTGTGGTACTTCAATGAAAGAAATCAAGATCAATCTATTTTAAATTTTGTACAATTAGATCATAAATCATAGTCTAATCGATTCTTAGTGGGAGAGTTCGTGAAAAAATACAAAGTGAGTTTTTCCTCTCTGCCTAAGTCTTGACGGGCAGAGTTATCTGACACTTGTGCTGGTGGGAGGGCTATGTTGTTCGGAGTCTCTAAATATACTGTTGCACCTCACATCGAGTCCTCCAAAAATATAGCAGGAGTACTTTTGGAGGATCCTTTTGAAAAATTTGAGCAACGCAGGTGGGAAGGTAGCACGTAGAGGGTGAAAAGACACCAGAAAAAACTAAGATACAACAGGGTCAAAGTAACCATGCAACAAACTTGGAGAAGTCATAAAAATAATAACAAAAGTAGTTCTAGATATTGTTTCCCTTCAAGTAACAATATACGTTGGCGATGGTTATACAAAGAACCTGAGTCAGTTTTAACATTTGCAGAAATTCAATGTCGTCTCTGGTAGGAAAATATAAGTCACAACCAATGGTTTAATCCATCAAAGCTAACAATTACTGACTTGCATCCAAATCTATGGAGAGTGTACAGATTTTTGAAACTATTACGTGAAATGTGGCAGCAAAAATCTCTACTTCTGTCAAGAGAAAACAGCTTGAAGATAAAAGTTACTATGACGAGCATCTTGGCTTTTGAACAATGTAAGCCCGCCTTCGGCAACGATGACCATATGCATCAAGAAGAAGCTCGATTAGCAAGCGAAATGCTGCATATCCAAATAAATAATGCGAAGATCCTCATTTCACAAGTTTCCGCAAGACGGCTTCAGCTCGCTGCTCAAATTTAGGTAGCGCCCAATCATGCTGAATGATATCTAATCCGTCCTTTTCTGCCCCCAAAGTCTGCAGAAGAAAATTAACATCTGTGAACACAAAGCAAGAGTAGAGGGAGGAGCATTTTGTTCACAAAACAGACAGCATCATATAATGAATTTTCTTGATCCTGCTTAGGCCGTCATTAAGGGTGACAAAATTAGCCCATGAAAATAAGACCCCCAAATCCGTTCAAGTTTGGGCGGGTCATTTATTAGCTCAACCATTTTAGCCTAACCCAGTTCAGCCCATCTAAAAATTGGGCAGATATGTAGCCCAAATTGACCCGTAAGAACCTTTCTAAGAACATTTACAAAAAGACATTTTTCTTGTCTGATATGTTATATATATTCATAATAAAGAAAAAAATAGTTATATTAGGTACTTAAAATTATAAAAAACAAACAAAGAAATTAAAGCTTAACAAGAATCGGGCGGATTTAGTTATGACCCGCTTTTAAGACCCGCCCATTTATTAACTCAGCCCGCTTTGACCTGCCCAAATTCAGTCAACCTGCCCATTTGACACCCCTAGTTGTCATTGATTTCATATAACTAACAGCCTAATATCCATTAGCCAAGGTGCTACTCAGTGAATCTAGACATATAAGGATAGATTTAAGATTTTGTCTGGTCCAATGTCTCCATACCTTTCCCTTTAAGACTTGTGAATAATGAGTTCAAGCGAAAAGGACGCCCACCTTTCCTTCTCCACCGAACAACTATTTCCTTTACTACTTGATCAAGGAACGGAGAAAATGCAACGGGGAAAAGCTAAGGACGAAGAAGGGCTGATACGAACTAAATACTTCTTGGTCCCAAATAAAGGTGGCAAAATTAGCTCACGAAAACATGTCCCGCCCAACCCGTTCAAGTTTGGGCGGGTCAATTATTAGCTCAGCCCATTTTAGCCCAACCCATTTCAGCCCATCTAAAATTTGGTTGATATGTAGCCCAAATTTATCAATAAAAACCTTGTCAAAATATTTTCGGAAAGACATTTTTCTATTTGACATGTTATTAGGTACTTAAGAATTATAAAAGGACAAATAAGGAAATTAAATATAGTAAGAATTGGGCGGGTTGAGTTATGACCCACTTTATAGTTCATTTCAGCTCAAGTAACTTTGGGTATGGGGGGGGGGGGGGTCAATGATCCGCCCATTTTGACCTGCCCAAATGCAACCACATATTTCACACCCCTAGTCCCAAAGGGAACTCTTTAAGAACCAAGCACAAATACAACATTTTTGGTCTCTATTAACATAATGTGTGCAGAAAATCAACAGAAAGAATTGATTATAAGCATGTGGCCTAAGAGAATTTTACCTTGCTGGGGTCCATACCAAATCCGCTCATTTGCATCATGCGTTGAGTATCATCAGTTGCTGCATCAAATATTGATATAAATAGTTTAAATCAGGAAACCACAAGTGAGTGGTTCTCTGGAATTAAAGCTTCTCAATACACATTAAAAAACAGATATTATTGCCAAGTCTTAACATATACTTGCAAAAAATAAATTACAAAAACTGACCATTTTCTTCTCCGAGAATGAGGCTGAACAAACCCCTTAATCCGAACAGATTGAGGAAATACCTGAGCAGTTACGTAGCAAGTATTAGATACAAGGAGTTGCCTATTACAGAAAGTAGCTTTAAAAGCATTAGTACTTTAGAAAATTAAAAACTAAGTCAGATGTTTACCATGAGCGACTGCTGACGTAACTGACATCAACTGTGCTTAGATCAATTCCATTTTGCAACATGGCCCTGAACCTCTGAGTTAATGGAAAAGGTATCTTTGCTGAATAATGACACCCGAATTTATGAGAGTTAATATAAGGAAAACAGAATATTTTTAATATTGACAAAGAAAATAAGGAATTCAAATCTTGGGAAAAGACACCTGCTACAAACCCAGAGAAGAAGAAGTTGACCCATGCAAATGTAAGAGTCTGGCAAGACGGAGAATACGCAATAAAAGTCGTTAAATCCACAAATTACGATATTAGCAATAATCACTCGATTATTGTGAAATATGATACCTGGGGAATTATCATTGACAAATTCTTCTTCATCATATCCATAGCCATGTTCGGGTCAGAGAACATTTGCGCCTGTGGGTTCTGAGCTTCGCCCTTGGGAACATGTAGTAACCCGTTTTCCTGCATTGTCATGCGTAATATCTGTAAACAATTTGTTCCTAAACAACCTAAGGCTTTCAAAGGATTCACACTAACCTACATGTTTTTATAGCTAGTACCATGTAATCACTGACAAGTAATTTACTGGATAATAGTTATATTCTCAGGTTTATTATTTAAAAAAAAAACTCATATACCGACCTATTTAGTTATTCAAGTTGGACACAAATGGTATACATCACTCAGACACTTCCAGGCCAGTTCCTAATTATTCATTTACTTCTTAAAATACAATTGCTCATGTCATCCAATGGGACACCAACAGGGCACTGCTTCACCATTTTCTCTTCTTTTTATTTCTCAGGTACCCAACAAAATTATTTACAGTAAAGTCAGCTTAAGAAAAAGTTGAATCTTCAGTTCCCTTATTTGACCAACCCCTTTAATTCCCTTGAAATGAGAAGTATGACAAGCATCTTTTTTTTTAATAAGGTAACATGAAGTATGACAAGCATCTATTAATATGTTTATGTATTGGATAGATGTTGAAGTTCTCTTTGATATGTGATGCTGAATATTTTCTTTTAGTAGCTTACAACAATTTACATTGATGATGTAAAGACCTATATGTATTTTTGTAACAACTTTGAATAGATTATAGTAAAGTCCACATAAATAAATAAAATTCTACTCAAATACAAATCATGTCGCCCTACTTTTTCAAAATTTGTGTATGCAACAGTGTATCTAGCAGTCTCTTTGTACAAAAGACATTCAAATTCAGCCAAATAAACTTCAGTATTGTACATAAACATGCTTGCGGTCACTTTAGTTGAACTTCTCTGTATCATGTTCACTCCACCAATCAACTTCCTCATTCTTCACTTCAAGTACCTTATCATCATTCTTAGTGGTAATTAACTAGTGTTCACTAGTAATCCAACTACTTGACCTCTTTGTTGCATAACTCTTCTGTGTCTTAATTACTAGGCCACCAAGGTAAGTGTAGTAAAGGAAGACTGAAACACTCTATCAGACAACAAAAAGGTCGAATCATGTGAAAACTGGCAGTTTTAACCTGTTCAGATGTTCCTATGTCCCGAAAAAAGATAACCATATACTTCTACATCTCATTTGGTCTTTCCCAAAATGGCGTCCATGCTCTAGAATCTTTCCCCTCAACCAGTCATCACTTGTTGAACAGCATACATTTACTAATCAAAAATCAACCCGGACCCACTTTTATCCTGATAACATCTCAAACTTATAAAGAAGGGGACATTATAACAAGTTCTAAATCCGTTTTCCTCTGAAAGCACTATAATTCAAGCTTTACTATTGCTTTAGGAACGAGTCAAACTAACCCGATTAGGGGAGGGGGTGTTGAGTTTTACATGTATGCATATAAAAGAGGTTCCTGCTGTAACGCATGTAACAGCAAAAGGGCCTTGAGGGATTCTCATGTTCAATTCTGTAGCCCAGAAACCAAAAGGGCACTGGATTACTTGCACCAACTATCTTACTCCAGTTCTCTCTCCCCTACCACCCCTCATCTTCACGAAGTTCCAATCAATCTTACTCATCATCAACTTTAAAATTTTCTTTTCATCCATCAATTATCTCTGATAGCTCGCCAGTCGCCACCATCTATTCATGCTTTATTCATTTTAAGAAAAAATAAACCTACCAACTCCTTATCCAAGTTGCATTAGGAAATCAAGCTGCTCATACAGTAAAACATAGTAGAAATTCAGCATCAATCATATTAAAATGTAACTAAACCTGGTTTTATCTCACATACTAGCTACAATCAATTTTATATAAATACAATTTCCTCTGTCCCAATTTATATGACACTTTCTATTTTAGACAGGCCCCCAAAAAAAAGACATTTTTCCATATTTAGTAACAATTCGACTTCAAACTTCCCATTTCACCGTAAATGAGATATTTATAACCACACAAATATCTATCACTCATTTTAGACCACAAATTTCAAAAGTCTTTCATTCATTCTTAAACTCCGTGTCATTCAAACACCTTCACATAAATTGGGACATAAATTGGTCTAGAGGAAGTAATATAAAAGGATCTTTTTTTTCATAGATCAACACATCAAAGTAATTAACAAGCAAGCAAATAAACAATAAATATTTCGTTAAATACAAAGTTGTAACAAACCTCGTTGCTGTAATAAGCTTTCCTAGCACGAAACGATTTCGCCGGAATATAATTAGCCCCAGCTCTCAAATTCCTTGCCCTAATTATCACTTGCCTGAAAAATCAAACCCCCAAAATTCAGTGACAAAAAAAAACACAAATTAATTAAAACCCAATAGAAAGAGTTTAGAAAAGAACCCTTTTTATCACTTGCCTGAAGTAAAAAACATAACAACAAAATTCAGTGAAAAAAACATACTCCTTTTGTCGCTCCCAATTTATATGAGACACTTTACTTTTTAATCAAACCAAAAAGAATAACACATTTATTTACTTTGTAACAATTTAACTTTATACAACTTTTATCTTTAATTTATTTTAAACCACAAGATTTAGAAATTTTACTTTATTTCTTAAATTCCGTGTTCAATCAAACTATGTTATATAAATTATTTCTTAAATCCCAATAAAAAAGAGTGTAGAAAAGAACCGTTTTTTATCACTTGCCTGATATTAAACCCCCCAAAAAAAAATAGAAACAAAATTATCTAACAAATAAAACACATAATTACTTTTAAAAGAGTGAGAAAAAGAACCCTTTTTATCACTTGCCTGAAATAAAATCCACAAAAATCAAGAACCCAAAAAACATAACAACAAAGTCCTAACAAATAAAAACATAATTAATTAAAACCCAATAGAAAGAGTTTAAAAAAGTACCCTTCTTTAACAATTTTAGGGTCAGGTAGTTGAGAAGAACCCTTCATAAGCTTTGAAACAAAGAAACGAAGTACTCCAATTAAAACCATTACTACTGATAATGGAATTAACACCCAATCTCTAATTGCTGTATCCAATACTAAATCTTCTGCCATTTTTGGTTGATTTCCTTTTTCGATTGAGTTTTGTGATTGGAATTTTCGTTTGGATCTTTGATTAGATACTTTGGTTTTTGTAGTGACGGAGTAGAAAGATGTTTTGTTGTTTGTATTGGGGCTGATAGTTTGGGCTTAGGAACCTTAATGGGCCATTGTAGGATATATAGTGAAGGAAGCCCGGTAAGATTTGCAAGAATGATCCTCATAAGGGTGATCGGTTGGGCCTGCCTTTTCAATCACTCTCTCGCCGCTCGGTGCTGCTACTGGTGCGGGTTGTAAGGAGTGTGTCATTTCATTCTCGTAAAGGGAATAAGTGCACTGCAAGACGTCTTGAACTTTTTACCGATCTAAAGTTTTTTTTAAAAAAATGACCCTTGCTTGAGAAAATATGTTGGGCGAAAATTTTGTTTCCATTGCCATAAGATATGGGCATAAATCAGTTTTGTTTATGAGATAGAAATTGATGTCATTTCAATAAATCAGTGAAATCACTCAATTGATCATAAATTATACTTCATAGACAAAAATTACATGTGTTGTAACGGACAAACAAGATTTGGTATGATTCATTCTATTTGTATTAAAAAGTAATGTTGTAGCATAGTATGTAATTATCATTTAATGAAGGTTGTTAAAGTAGTTAGGAGTTTGTCCAGAAATTAGTTAGTGCACATGGTGCATGTGGGACCAACTGCCATGTAGGCACATCTGGCACACTACCCTTACGATATAACTCTCTCTCCTTTCTTCTTTATAATCATGATAATTCATTTTTTCTTCTTGATTGTTAATGAAATTCTCTTTCTCTTCTTCCCTCAACTTCCATGCATGCTCTTAGCAAGACTGATAGATGAATTCTCGCTATATTAGCTAGATAATTTCACACGGTATCAGAGCGGAGATTCTAAGATCGATCGTGCGAAGAGAAACTCCATTAAAGAAAATGTTCTAAGTTTGAGGAAGGTTCGTAACTCAAGGAACAATGACGGAAGAAACAATGACGAATGCAACATCGACTGCAACAGTGACAGTCGATCACAACCATCATTTATATCTTCAAGCATCATATGTTCCAGGGTTAGTACTAAGAGTGGCGATGGCGGGCTCAGTCTGGCGGTAGATGCAGCGGGTCGGGGTCGGGCGGAGACGGGAGAAGGGGTCGGGGTCGGTCGGCGGGCTCTGGCGGGAGTCGGGTCTGGCGGGGATCGAGCAAGTCTCGTCCGATCCCGATCCGTCGATATCGGTCGGCGGGCTCGGGTCGGGGTCGGGGCGGGATACGGCGGGTTTTCCTTTTTTTTTAAATAACATATGTATAAAAACTCAATAAACAAAACAAGATAGTGTAATAAAAACATCTCAAAATTTGTTTTTGTGCCTCTTATATTATTTAATAGACATATGATTTTTTTGTAATACAAATACAATTGTCTAAAATCTAAATTGCAACTTTGTGGTGTTGTCCAAAAGTTGCAAATTACATAATAAAATTACAATTAAAAAAATTACATTCTCAAAAAAACCTGTTCTAATTGCTTGATGATTTCATGTGGTTCTTCGGTTGGAATTGATATTTGTTGGTCAAATTGATCCACGTCGCTTCCACTACCTTCGGTTAAGATTTTGTTGTAGTTTTCATCATCTTCTCCGTTGATCTCCGGTTGACCGCACCTTCTCCGCTCCGCTCGTATCCAATCTCTGAATAATACTGCAATTTCCAAGCTGTCTCCGGCTAATGAGTGTATGTGGTCTCCTATTTGATATCTGCCTGCAGAAAAAGCGCTTTCATCTGTGATTGACGACGCTTGAATGTTCAAAACATCTCGAGCCATCAATGAAAGTGTCGGAAAGGTCTTCTCATTCCCCTCCAAGATTTCAAAGAAGTCTTCATGTCCATCTTCATTGATAACTTCTTGATCTGATCTGAGAACCACACCAAAACAAACATATCAAACTCGCTAATTTGGTTAGTAGCGATGCGGCGCACATTCTATTTCTGAGGCTTTCAATACTAGCCATGAAGCGGCATGTCTTTGTGATGTTGTGTTGAAGATGAAGAAGATGGTATGAAAGTCAGTAAGTTACTAACATTTTCTTGTTGATAAAATCTATATATATTTTTGCATTGGTGTTCTACGCTAGACAACACTTCTTCTTTAGTTTGTTCAATAGGTGGTGGGTGATTTAGATTTTTGAGACTTGGAGGTGGTAGTACTTCTATACAATCGTAAATAGTTTCAATTAGTGATTTAGTACCGTCTATTTTAATAGTAGGATTTAATACAGAACCAATAAGATAAATAGAGGTAAGAGGAATAAAATATTTTTATTTTGAGAAACATTTTTTAATAGTCGCCTTATAAGTGGTTTTTCATATATTCACTAAGTAATAAAAATATTAGAGTTATATAAAATAACATAGTTGAAATAGTAGGATAATATATACCGGAAAATTCTTTTGTTGCTTGAAAAAATTTCTCTAAAAATACAATAAGTTCGGAAATTTTTTTCCAATCACTATCTAAAATCATATCAGCTGGCTTTTTATTATGACAGTTAAAAAATAAAGTTATAGGTAATTTATAGTCATAAGCAACAAGTAGTTGCTCGTATAAAGAATTCCACCTAGTGGATACTTCTTGTGGAATTTTTCTATAAGGTAGTCCACAATCATGACAAATTTTTTATATTCTTTTCTACGTTGTACTTTATTACTTTTAAAAATAAAGTTTATAACAAATTATATTTTACTAAGAATGTTTTCAAAAAGTGATAGACCATCATTTACAATTAAGTTATATATATGGCACACACATTTTATATGAAAATGGTCTGAAAAAGATGGAGTTAAACTATTTTTTTAAATTGTAATTGCGTAATTGTTATTAGAAGCGTTATCTAATGTAATAGTCATAATTTTATCGGTAATCCGTAATAATCGCACACTTGATAAATATTTTCTGCAATAAAAGTATCAGTGTGCCTATCATCTATATATCTATACGCTAAAATACGTTTTTGCATAGACCATTTATAATCTATCCAATGACAAGTTACAGTTAAATAATCATGGTCGTTAGTACTACGACCTATATCAGACGTGATAGATACTTTGCCATTAAAATGATATAATGAAAAACGTAAATATTATTGATATTCATGCGTGAATTTAAATACATCTCTCTTAACAGTTGATCTAGGAAAACCGTTAAAAGCAGGATTATATATATCTCTAATGTAATGAATAAAATCGGGAGATGAAGGAAATGAAAAAGGAAAACCCTCTACAGCAACTAATTTTGATATTGCTTCCCTATCTCTATGTTTAATGTATTTAGAGCCTACAATTCCCCTCGTGATAGGGTTAATTTGACACTGTACTTGGTTCGGGGCAGTATCAGTATGTGAACCTTGTCCTGATGGAGCGGTTGAAGCCTGGTATTGGGCATACCTAGCTGGACGAGCACTTACTACGTTTCTAATTAAACCCCCCGTCCCACCGTGACCTTTTCCAGTTTTAAATTTTAAAACATTTTTACAAATTTTACATATGGCTACTTGATTCTCTACGTCCCTATCAAAAAATGTCCATGCATCTGATTTTAATGGTCGTTTTGCTGGACCTCGTCTCATACTAGGGGCAATAGGAGGTATTTCAGTTAAAGGTGCACTAGTGGGTGTGTTGTCATCAACATTAGTGGGTATATCATCTAGATCATCGTCTAAATTAAAGTCTTCTTGAGTTCCAGAAAATAGCTCCTGGTCTAAATCTAATGGTATTGTAGGAAAATGTTGAGTATCAACAAAATCATCTTGTGTAGGAATAAGATGAGTAGAAGAAGTACCCTTGCCCTGGTTGCCCCTACTAGAAGAAGCACCCTTACCCTTATCCTTAAACATACCTTTTAATCCTTCCATTTTAATTATGATAATAAATAATTAAAGACAATAAAATTAAGTGATCTAAATAAAATAAACAGACAATAATAATTTAATGAAGGAACGAATGTACCAAACGCCGACGTAACGTCGACGTGTAATCGAGAGGTTGAAAATTGAAACTTTGCTTGATGGAAGATCCTCAAGCTAGTTGCCAACTTCACTCCCAATTCCCAAATGAATAAATAAAATTGAATATTTAGCAAACAATGTAGACTTGTAGAGAGATATATTGAGAAATTAGAGAGATTGTAGGAAGATTTGTGAGAAAGATGAAGAGAAAATGAGTTATTTATAGTTGAAAAATTGGGTTAAAGTGTAAATATAATAATTTATGAGTTAAAAATAAATATTAAGGGGTAGGGGGTTGTGGGAGGGGGGGCCTAAAACGGTCGTTGGCCAACGGCCATAATCTAAAATGGTCGTTGGTGCAACAACCATTTTTGCAAAGGGGAGAAAAGGGCGGGGTCGGGTCAGGCTCGGGACGGGGTCGGGCCAAGCGGGCCTGGGGCGGGCTCGGGTCTCGCGGGACGAGACATCGTCTTGTCCCGAGTTCGAGTCCCGCCCCCATTATGTTTTTTTTGGCGGGGTCGGGGCGGGCTCGGGACGGGGTCGGGTCGGGGTCGGGCCGTCCCGGCCCACTGGCCAGCCCTAGTTAGTACTTACACCCATTAAGCTTACAAGACAGAAAATTATAATTTATGGAGTGGATTTATGAAATTAGCTTTAAGAGGTAAAGGAAAATTAGGTTTTATAGAAGGAACTTGCACTAGTTATTATTCAAAAATAAATTATATATAGGATGAGTTAGATGTGATGATAACACCTCCTGGTTGTAGCTGTGAAGAATCAAAATCATATGTTGATCATCTTAAATCTCAAAGGTTATTGCAGTTCCTGATGAGACTGAATGAGAGTTTTGAAAATATAAGAAGTAATCTGTTGGCAAAATGAGAGTCAAAGGAGTTTAGGAGTAGTTGATACACATAGAGAAGTGTTGACAATATTAGCAGGGAGAGGGCAAGGATTCAACAAGTATATGAAAGCATTACCATCAGGAAATGGAGCAGGAGGAGTACCTTGTGGTGTTAGTGGTTATAAAGGTTACTAGAGTGTTATAAGATTGTTGGTTATCCCGCAGATTTCAAGAGCAAGAAAAAGAGTGGACAAAGGCAATGAATTCAAGCCTTATACCAACTCAACCACAACAGATGGAGCTGGAACCTTAAGTTGTAATGTTAATCAAGCTAAGAATGCAAGCAATGCTAATTACCAAATAACTATTGTGTGCTATGATTTTCCTACATGATTTATGTATATTTCAGGGTCTCTTCAATGGCAAGGTATTGGGAATTGATAGAGAAAGAAAAAGATTGTATATTTTGCATGAACCATGATAAAGGATCACATCTGCAGTAAGAGCAGTAAGTTCACTTACAGATGGAAAGATTTAGCATATGAGGTTTGGTCATCATCCAGTTACAGTAATGAAGAACATACCATCAATATAGTCTATAGTAGATAGTTCCATTTAAGAACATTGTGAAATATGTCCATTAGCAAAGTATCACAGGTTAAAATTTCCTACCAGTGTTAGTAAGACTACATCTTGTTTCTAACTAGTACATCTAGACTTATGGGGTCCATACAAAAGACCTACATATGATAGAAAATACTAATTTGTTGCTTTTGTTGATTACTACAGCAAATATACTTGGGCATGTTTGATTCAATCTAAAAAATGATGTGTTTGATGTAATGTCTGATTTCCTTTGTCTCATAAAAAATCAATTCTTAAACAGTATTAAAATTCTGAAATCAGACAATGGAACAAATTTTTTTAATTCAAAGTGTGTCAAATTGTTTGCATCACATATCATTATTCACCAGAGTAGTTGCCTCTATATTCCTCAAAAAAATGACACTGTAGAAAGAAAGCACAGACACATCTTAGAGGTGGCTAGATCCTTAAAATTTCAAAGTGGCATCCTTATACATTTTGGGGTGATTGTATCAAAACTGCAATATATTTGATCAAATAACTTCTTTCAGTTGTTTTAGAAGAAAAAAGTCCTTGTGAAATCTTGTTTGATAAGTTGCATAGGATAAATCATTTGAGAGTCTTTGGTTGCTTATGTTATGCTAGTTAATTATCAAAATGTGATAAATTTGCTGCAAGAGCAACAAGTTCAGTACTGGTAAGATACTAAAGAAGGATACAAGTTGTTTGATCTTAATACCAAGACAATATTTGTTAGTAGAGATGTACTTTTAGAGAGTTGTCTTTCCCTTTCTAAAGTTCAGATGGTTCTTCTTCACATGAGGAAGACATGTTTGACTCACATTTCCCACCAAGTTTTGCTGAAGGAAGGGGAGATGAACCAGTAACACCAGTGTCTCTACCAAAACTTGAAAGTGATCTTGATTTATCTACCTTAATTCTTGATGATGATGCTATTGAACAACTGAGTGAGCAGGTTGCTATTGCTAATGTGGAACAAGAACAAGCAATGGACTTAGTTGAACAACCAATTTCATCACAACATAATGAACATTAGACTATACCACCAATGCCACCATTGCCAATACCAGAAGTGGAACATATTATTGATAATTTACCAGTGTCAGTTCCTGAGCCTATTGCTGATGTTCCTAAAGTCAATGTAGATGAGCATGCACAAGAAGTAGTTATAAGGCCCAACAGAACTACAATATATCCTATATGACACAGTGACTATATGATCACTAACAAGTCATCTTGTGTCTATCCTATATTCAAAAGTGTATCCTACTCACATTTGTCATCTGCACATTAAGCTTATTTGGGGGAGCTTCTATGCTGTTGCGGAGCCAAAGAACTTCAATGAAGCATCTTAGGACAAGCTATGGGTGGAAGCTATGCAAAAGGAAATAGATGCATTGGGAAAAAAATCATACTTGGAAGCTAGTGGAAATACCTCGTGGCAAACAGACAATTAGCTCAAAATGGGTGTACAAAGTGAAATTAAAAGCAAATGGTGAGATAGACAATACAAAGCAAGACTGGTTACAAAAGGATATAAATAAAGAGAGGGTCTAGACTACAATGAGACATTCTCACCAGTGGAAAAAATGATCAGTATGAGAATAATGATAAGCATTGCAATAGTAAATAATTGGGAATTGTTTCAAATGGATGTTAATAATATTTTCTTGCAATGAGAAACACACCTCTCTTGCACAAACGCAATCTTAATGGCACATACTTCTCCAAGAAGACCATGTAGAGCCTAACATATGTCAAAAGAGGCATCCCGCGGGCAGACAATCAACATACACCCTCCACCACTACTTTGCGTCACCTTTAAGCTGAAGGACCACAAAACTAACCCCGTGAGACTAAAAAATACCCAAGGTATGCAGCCTCTCATGGCTGCTCACTATGAACTCATACGCGTCCTTCTCAGGCTGCCCAAAGAACTTATGAGGCTTCATGTTCGAGAAGTGCTCCCAAATTTTCCACTTATTGCGGGTCATAGTTGTCCTTCCAATAGGCCAGGAACTAAACTCTGGAGCATGAACCTCATCTATAGGTGGCACGCCGTAGGCTGAATATCAAGCATATGCAACTCGGGGGTCTAAGTCTGCCCACTCCTACACAGGTCTGAGAACCAACCAGAGTAGTAGCATATGCGTATATCTGAGCAAAGCCATCTAAAACACTCAACAACCTGACCAGTGTATCCTACAACATTGGTGTAGCAATAAATCCAGGCTGATCCTAGGCTGGTCCCACCTCCTCATCTAGCATATCATCCTAAGGCTCAATATAAATATTTAGGGACTCTGACCTAGCACGAGCCTGATCGGCTCTCTGTGCTCCACTCCTAGCTGGTGCTGCTGCTCTGGCTCTACCATGGCCCCGAGCGCATGCTCTACTACGTCTACACATAGCCAGTGCATGTGCCTCTTCTCTTGCCACGTCGGCACGGGTCCTCACCATTTATGAGAGAATAGAAACAAATGTCAGATACCAATTTAATTCAACTTAGCACAAAAAGAATGAAGAAAGTGAAATTTTCTAAATATCCCAAATCCCCCCGAAGATAAGTTCGAACGTCTCCGCACCGATCCGCGACTCTACTAGACATTGCACTTGTACTTAAGACTATTTAACTTAGGGCTCTGATACCAACTTTTGCACGACCTCTTTTCAGGAATTATGGTGGCACTTACATAATCCCACCATGTAGGCGAACCACTCCTAGCCTAACAACATGATAAGATATAAATAAAGCAGAAGAAACATAATACTGCAAATTGTCTGATAATAATATGCGGAAAAGAAGACAAGTTTGACACAACCAAAATCACCCCGAGGAATCTAGTCTGTAAGTACGAGATCTCTAAAAGAATCACAACATAGTATGAAAATCACGACAACAAGTGCCAATCAAATACATAAGTTGAAGTCTGACTATATGTCTCTAAATTAGATATAAAGATAGTAAATGAGATAAGAAGTCCGGGGTATGCTAGAGAAGGCATCCTCACCATGATAGCTGGCAGTCAACCGCTCGAACTTAACCAGGTGGTCTCGAGCTGGTAGTCAGTTCTCTATCTGCATCAAGAAAAGATGCAGCAAGTGTAGCATGAATACACAATGTACCCCCGTAAACATCATAGGCCGACAGCGACGAAAGTACATAATTAGATATAAATACCAAGTAATCCTATACTACGCAGTCCAATAATCCAGATAAGGCATATAATCCACATAGTTCACATAATTCCTTATTTCATTAAGAGTTCGTACATATTCGCATTATTCAGTTTCTAGGAGTTCTACAATAACCTCAAGTACCAACAAGTATAAACCTTCCATGTCCAGAACTTAGTCAAATCATCAATAATTACTTCAATACGGGTTCAATAGCAATTAATCAATGATGTGGCATATATATAATTATGATATGGATGCAATACAAATGCAAGGTACCTTTCCATCAACCAATATACACACTTCATATGGGTATGCCATATGAAAGTGACACATGGGGGACACGCGAAGTCTATATACTCCTTCGCTCCAGAATAACTCGTCGGATCATGGAGCCCAGTACTTGACTGTAATAATATCATGTTGCAGGCATGCAACTCCGATTCATCCTCGCATATATATATCATTTCAATTTTGCCATAATCTCAATAATGTTCTTACCTTTCCCGGTCCCTTAGACCCACAACATAATCATACCACTATAATATCATATCATCATAATCATGAGTGTATGAATGCAAATGACATATATAAGGCAATAATCATGATGTAATAAGATGCAACCAAATAAAAATGAAATAACACATGCTTTCAAGAGTTCACAACAACTATAAGAACCCAAGTACAATTCAAGATACCATATCAAGCATGTGTGATGAGTAAATAAGTCAATCAAATATGGTCAAGCCCACATATGGCGACAAGTCCAAATAATCAGCAATCAGAACCAGCATAAGGTTGATCCCCCAAATATCCCATCATCACAGTTCAACATCGGTACTCACTCAGACGTTTATCACTACTGCCTGAGTGGGACCCCCAACACGCCCAATACCCCTCAATATTTATAACTAATTACATACTTTTATCGAAGTCTCGAAAAGACTATAGCTTACCTCATAGCCGAGCAGGTGCGCTACACTATCAAGCCTCAGTGACAGCCTTGCCTCAACTTTGCGCCTCGCGATGGTCGAAGTCTATTCACACATATATTACTTGTTAATACAAGCTTTCATAACATACAAGGTTAATAACTCTCTTATGTGGTTTGTGGGCAATTACACATGAGCATAGTTTACCCTGTGCGCACCTGAAGGGTAGCAAATGCTGGTTCATTTGTCAATAAAAAAATGTGTTTAATATAATTTTCACTAGCTTCTGTCGGATCCTAGTTGCCTTTGATAAATATAATGTATGTAACCATTTTTTACATGTTTAATACCAAATGTTAGTATATTAGTTTAGAAGAAAAATAATAATAATTTATTTTCATACAACCATGATTACATATGCTAGGATGTTTATCTAGTGTTAACACCTTAGAATGATTTATAATTGTTTAATTTTCTAAACTATCATTAAAGGTAACACTAGACTAAGTAATTGACATAAATAATGCTTTATTAATTAAACTTATTGAGGTTACCTAATTACACAGTTGCATTTAGTATACATGGTGTAATTGAATATTAAGCATTAATTTATTATTATACATGATAAAGTAACAGTAGATGTAAATTTTTCTTTTCATGAGTTAGTATACTTCCATATGATTTTGAAAGATTTTCACCAATAAAAGTTCTTATCATTTATAATTTATTTATTTTTATGATAGCTTTCACTATGTCAAATTTATCAAAGTTTGAATTTGTGGCACTTAACATCTCTAAAAAGAACTATTTATCATGGATACTTGATGTTGAAATACACCTTATCGCTAAGGGTCTTGGTGATACTATAGTCGAAGGAAATGAAGCATCAAGTCAGGATAAAGCAAAAACTTTGATTTTCCTTCGTCATCATCTTGATTAAGGATTAAAATATGAATATTTAACTTTAAAAAATCCGTTTGAATTATGGACTAGTTTGAAGGGACGATATGACCATCTAAAGGCTACGGTATTGCCAAGAGCTCATTATGAGTGCATGCACTTACGGTTTCAAGATTTTAATATCGTAATTGAGTATAATTCTGTTGTATTCATGATCACTTTCCAGTTACAATTATGTGGGGAAATGATAAATGATGAAGACATGATCGAAAAGACACTTACTACTTTTCATGCCTCAAATATTGTGTTACAGAAGCAATACCGTGAGAAATGTTTTCAGAAGTATTATGATTTGATATCGTGCCTTCTAGTGGTTGAGGAACATAATGCCCTTTTTATGAAAATTATGAAGCTCGTCCCACTGGATCTGCTCTATTCCCTGAAGCGAATGTGGTAGCGAGAGATCAAAATCAGGGTCATTGGACGTGGCAAGGGAAAGGGCAAAGGCAAGGGACGATATAATAATCGTCATGGTGTTGATCATAATAAAAAGGAGAACAATTCTCAAGGAAATCCTTCAAACAACAAATGTCATCGTTGTGGTATGAAAGGTCACTAAAAAATGAATGTCGGACGCCTAAGCATTTTGCTAGGCTTTATCAAGATTCTTTCAAAAGAAAGGAAAATAGAGGTGACACATCTTCTACTAATGCCCGGGTGGAGTCACACTTAACTCTGAAAAACAATGCTAAGGTAGGGCCTTCACAAAAATATGATGGGAATGCTGAAGCAAATTTAACTTTGAAAGATGATGTTTTTGATGGCCTTGATAATATTACTCATTTAGAAGTTGAAGACTTCTTAGGAGATCAAAATTAAAATTTGATAAGTTACTAGAGAAAATCAATTATGTTGTTGTTCTTATTTATGTGTTTTAAATTATCATGTTCTTCTTCAAAAAGTACTTATGTTTTCTATTGTTAGTTTCAATATCTCTTATATGTTTTTATTTTTATGAAGATAAATAAAATTCTCAAGTCTTCAATTGGATCCAAGATGAGTAGTGGAGAGATGTGCCTTCTGGATAGTGCTACAACGCACTCGATACTAAGAGAATTCTCTCATTTGGTTATGAAAAAGGCCTATGTTAATACAATATCCGGTAGTACAAAATTAATTGAGGAATCTGGCAGAGCAGTCTTGATACTACCTGGAGAAATAATATTGGCCATTAATAATGCACTGTATTATAATTAGTCTCAAAGAAACTTATTAAGTTTCAAGGTTATTTGCCAAAATGACTATCATGTTGAGACTGCGAATGAAGGAAATGTTGAATACCTTTATATTAAAGAAAATGGCTAAAATGCACCCTAACGTTTGACCAGATTTGCTATAACACACTCAACCTTTACGAGGGATCTATTACCCGTGGACATATTTTTAGTGTGTTTTATTGGGCTTTTTTTAGGTGACATGGACATGGACGTGGGAACACGCACACTGAGCGTGTAAGGGTTATTTTAAACCCAGCTCACCCACTAAATTCTTGCTACGTGTCGATCCAAATTGCTATAATTTTAATCCCTATATTTATACATAAAATACCCATTTCTTCACCCGATTTGAACTCTATTGAAGACACAAAACCTTCAAACCCTAACTTTCTAATTAACAGATGGATTCAAGAGGTAATTTACAATTTGTGCAAATTTCTCGTATTCTTTGATTTCTATCTTATATTTAGTACGTTAGGGCTTCTAATCCCCCCAATTTTTTGTGGCCATTCAGTTATGAAAGAGCTTAAAACAGAGTTGAATAGGCTCTGTACTGATAATGAAGACCCAAATATGAAGCTCGAGGTGCGATGTCATCATAGTAAATTGTTGAAAATGAAGACATCTTAGTTACCCAACAATCCTGGACGAAGATTTTGGTGTTGCCCCTGCTATGGTATAAGGAATCCTAATAATTTATTTGGTTATGTTTTGTTATGATATTACATTATAGTTTTTTTCTGGATTTTTAGGCAATTTCTTTGAGTGTAGAGATGATCCGGTTGATCAAAGATCTAAGTTCATTCTTCACAAATTGTTGAAGAAAATGGAAGAAGATCTTGCTTTGAATAAGAAAATGGAAGAAGAACTTACTTTGAAGAAGAAAATAGAAGGAGAGTCTTCTTGCATTGAAGCCGAAAGGGACATAGAGGGAGAATTTGTTGCATTGATAGTGAGCAACCCATTAACAATGAAGAGATGAAGATGATGGAGAATTCAAATGAGAAGAAGAAAGGCAACTGCTTTATGTTTTTTAATAGGATCTTCTTTTTGTATATGTTTTTGTGTGTTGTTATATGGTTCAATAGTCTTAGTTAAGGCAAATTGACCACTTACAGTGTTATCAAGATCAATTTTCATGGTTGAAGCCATTTTGTTGTGTTTAAGGCCATGGTTCGTCAATGAAAAAGTTGTGTTTATTGTTATGGTTGTTGAATGATGACTGCAATTGTTCATTATTTTGGAGTAGTGACATACGACCTTACTAACACATACCATCTGCTAACTCTTTAAACACAACAATAACCAACACATATCATACAACAACTGCCCAATTTGTATGATAATATGGGAAACAAATTGGTGGAACCCAAACGAGAACCATCACATAAGATATGACAACTGCCCAAAGTTTTATACAAAATCAGTTGCAATGAACTGATGCTAGTTGCAATATTGCCAAAAACCAACATTACAAACACTACAAGAAATAGAACTAAAAAAGTCATCAATTCTA
Source organism: Anisodus acutangulus (assembly GCA_029783415.1). Lineage (NCBI taxonomy): Eukaryota > Viridiplantae > Streptophyta > Magnoliopsida > Solanales > Solanaceae > Anisodus > Anisodus acutangulus. The sequence goes on along the minus strand of CM056492.1, from coordinate 27,774,684 downwards.
TTACCAACACTACAAAAGTAACCAAAGTCATTAATACTATTACAATCAAAAGGTCAATCACATCACAAAAAACACCCTAACATTTGTTCAATTTTTCAAATCACTTCCATTTGTCTTGAGCAGAGAGTCTTTTGGAAACAGCCGCTCTACCTACCAAGGTAGAGGTAAGGTCTGTGTACACTCTACTCTACCCTCCCCAGACCCCACGTCGTGAGATTTTACTAGGTATGTTGTTGTTCAAATCACTTCTATGGCTCCTTTCCTTTTCCAGCAGTGGTCTTATTCCTTTTCTCCCTTCTTATATCTTCAAACATGGTTCTTGTGTAGCACTTTTTACCCTTAAATATCATGACAGTTCTTGCCTCATGACCAAGATCCCCAGTAACATCTGCAGATCTTATATATTGTCTTGCAGGCTAATTTCCACCTATGTTTAAGACTCTACTGATAGGCATGCCATGCTGCATTAAAAAATAGAAAATCAGCAAATTGAACCAGTCCCATACCGACTATTTTTTTTTGAATTTTAAGACTTACATTGAGAGATGTAAAACTACTTTCATCAACAAACACTCCCATACCAACTGTCTTTGCTCTCTTGTTAGGGTAAGTAGAGGGACCCTCTCTTTCTCTTCTTGTCACAACAGTTGGGGCAGGACTGCTTGCCCTCTGTCTTGGTCTGGTTGAAGTATTAGAAGTAGAAGTAGCACCTGTTTCTTTCCTTGGCCTTCCCCTTGATATTGGAGTTGCAGCTGCTGTTGTTGTTTCCTTTCTTGACCTTCCTTTTGGTCTTGGAGTAGTAGCAACTATTGTTGTTTCCTTTCTTGGCCTTCCTTTTGGTCTTGGAGTAGCACCAGCTGCTGTTGTTTCCTTTTTTGGCCTTCCTCTTAATCTAGGAGGAGCCTCAGAAGCAACAATTTCCTTCTTTGGTCTCCTTCTTGGTCTTACACCTAGTCTAGCATTACTTGATGCAGCAGTACTTGATCCAGCTCCATCATTTCTTGTTGTAGTCTTCCAGATACAGTACAAAGTGATTAATATGCATTCAAAGTGAAAATAAAATATTTTAGTGAAGTTAAAGTCATACCTGAGAACCAGCAGCTCTGTGACAGCTTCTTTTATTGTGATTTTTTCCTCCACAACTGCTGCAAGTCATTTTCATGCCAGTTCTTGGCAGTTTTCCTAGTTTCATTGGCCTCTCTCCTTCTCACTTTTTTGGGCCTGCCTGGCATTGGTTTGATGATTGGTGGTGCAATAGAAGGGTTACTAGACTCAGGCCACGTTGTCATATTTGTCATTGGTTGAAGGAAGTGACAGTAGGTTTTCAGCCAAGTTTCTTTGGTGTAACAACTATGGACAAGTCAATGAAATCATATTTCTTGTAAAGCATGGCACAAATGGCATGTGGACAAGGTATTCCCTTGAGTTGTCATGCCCTGCAGCTACATTTTTAGTTCACAAGATCAACAGTGTGTTGATATGGACCATTATTAATCTCATACCCAAATTCTCCATTAAAGTGAATATTACAATCCATTGACTTTTTCATATTTGCTTCTAGCACCCTTAAGGCTATTGGATATATTGTGGTCACCCAAGTGTTTGCAAAATTTTCTCATTTGCCCTATCCTTGTCATCACCTTCACCCTTATCTCTTCAAGCCTGGTTATGACAGTCTTGTGTCTTGCAGCCAAGACCTAAGCATTAAAGCTCTCAGCTATGTTATTATCAATGATATCACACTTAGTTTTTGTGTTGAAGTATACCTTACAGAAGGTCTCTGGCTTGTAGTACAATAAATCTCTAACAATTCTCTTACCACCAAGCAACTCTAACTTGTCTAAACCTTTATTTAACTCTGCCTCAAAAGTGCTTCTTGCACATCTCCAAAACAGATTCCTTCTTTCAAGGCCTCCCCACTCCTTTGACCAGTTTGCAAGTATGTGTCTAGCACATCGTCTTTGCTCCACCTTTGGCAGCAGATCCCTTATGGTGGCAAGAAGCCTCTACAAAACAATATACATCTCACTAATTAATGTTACAATAAATAAAAATAGAACATAATCAAAACAAATGAAAACGTTGAAATTTATACCTTCTGCATATCTGAAATCAGTGTGTAACCACTGCCATCCCCCAAGTTCAAGTCTTCAATCAAAAACTTCATAAACCATGTCCAGGTAATCTTGTTCTCATATTCAACAACAGCCCAAGCAATTGGCAACATCTGGTTATTGCCATCTTTAGCCACAACAACAAGTAACTGCCCTTTGCTAACACCCATAAAGAAACGACCATCTAACCCAATACATTTTCTAAAACCACTCAAAAATGACCTTCTCAAGGCATCAAAATAGATATAGAAACCTAAGAAGCAAGGCCTACCATCTTGAGCAAATTCAGTTGAACAAACTCTCACCACACAAGTACTCCCAGGATTTGTTCTCAACACTTCATCCCTATAATCAAGTATTCTTCCAAACTCTTTAACATGATCACTTATAATCTCCAGTAACACCTTTACTCTAGCTCTCCTTACAGTGGTCTTCCCCGCATGCACACCAAGCTCTTTTATAATTACTTGTTGAAGTTTGAAAATTCTAATGCTTGGTTGTTTAGTAATTCTGTCTTTGTAGTGTTTTGGACAAGAATTTAGCACTGCACATGTAGTTCCTAATGGTCTGAACACATCTGTGCTTAGGATGGTATGTTTTGATTTAGAAATTCTTGATTGTATTGTCAAGTTTTGCATATATCAACCACGGACACCCTTCCCTATATGTCACCCTCACTCTTGTAGGTTCATTGACATACTTGTCTAACTGAATGTGCTTCTGAAGTGAATATCTAGTTACAACTTCTCTAAACTCATCAACATTCTCAAAAATCATACTAAGCTGCCAGTAAACCTTCTTACATGTAGGATCAAACTTTATGTACTTGCTTTCCCTTCTAGGTTTTAAGGTTGCCCCCTATTCCTCATCTTCTTCATCTATTTCTACACTATATGCCTCAGAGACTCTAATTAAAATGGCTCATTACCTTCAACCCTTTCTTTTAAGCTTCTATCTTGATTTTTTGTTTCATCAAAGCCTATATCTTGTTCAACTTCACCTAAAGGTATATCATCAGGGTTAAGGTTGTATCCTCTCTCTTCTAGACCTTCTCTTGTAAACCCTTATTTTAGCCCTAAAGGTTATAACTTCCTCATGTACATCAGATCCATCATCAATTTCAGGACCACCAAATACACCTACATGGTCAGAATCTTCACTAGAATCAGAACTAAAATCAGATCCTTCAACAACTATTTCATCAGTTTCAGCAGATGGATTTTGATGGGCTGAATTTTCAGCAGGTGGAGTATGAGGGGCTGAAGTTTCATCAACTGTTTTATCAGGTAGAGTATGAGGGGGTGAAGTTTCAGAAGCTGTAGTTTGAGGGACTGAAGAATTGGTGGTTGGATTAAGATGAGGTGTAGTTTCAACTGCTGAAGTTACATTAGGGTAGTTTCAAAAGCCACACTTTCCCCTTGGATACCCTCATCCCCTTTATTAAAAGCATCACATGCTTCTTGGTAGATGGGAGCACAATATTTCAATTTAAGTGGGGGCACATGTGGTTCATCTACCATGTGGCAGACATAGACTTCAAATATGTCCCAATGTTCAAATGTTTGAGAAAGTTCAAAAATATTACTATCATTAAGGATATCTATAGGAATTGTCACTATGAGGGAGTTTCACAGGCTTTGAATTTGGTATCAAAGCCTGTAATAGGAATAAGTGTTGAACAATGAATGAAAACAGAATAACAATACAACAGCAGAATAATATGTTACAATTAACAAGAATAGCCGAGAAACCGCTTATACAAAATAGAGATATAAACGAACATATTATAAGTTGCTGAATAGGAATAGACCTGATAAATGAAAAAGATAAACGATTACGAGAATACCTTACAGAAATAAATAAACAAAAAGAAAAGATTATATTTCTGAGAAATCTATCAGCTCTAAGAGAAGAGAGACTAAGGCAAAAAGATGAAGAAATAGAAAAAATTAGAGAACAGAATTTAGCAGAACAGATTACTAATGAAAATGAGATTAGAGATTTAAAAGAAATTATAAAAGAACAATATAAATATATCAATCTACTGAAAAATGGACAAAGGTAAAGAAATCGTAGAAGATTCAGGAATAACACACTATCAAATGAATACCTATGAAGGTGGAACAACCCAAACATTAAGTTTTAAACCAGATACTTATCAGAAAATCCAGGATGAAAAAGAAGAATTATCGGTAAAAAAGATTTTTAAAACAAAATGGTTTGAAAGAAATAAAGAAATAAGATATATCGCGCATAAGCACGAGAATATAATTGATACTATGAGTACTAATGGAAGAACAAAGATTAATTTGATAAGTGACGATGTGATTAAAAGAGAATTAGCTAAAATATCAACTAAAGAAGCAAAGAAATACAGGAATATTTACTTTGGAGGAGTAGAATTTATGATAAAAGCATATTTTCAAAAGAATATTGATACACCTATACATATATACGTATTAGATGACAGAATGCTAGGAAATTTACAAGATGCGTTAATAACTGTGATTAAAGGAAATTTGATATATCAGAAATTAAAATTTACCGTACAACCAGATTTTAGCATATCATTAAAAGATGAACACAAAGATCTAGCTTTAATGTTATATTATAAGTTAGATGGAATAAACATGCCACCAGGGAGTAAAGTAATAAGTATAGAGACTAAAATGATATATGCCCTAACGGGAAACCATCATGTGAAAAAACAACACGAAATGAGTATATTAGTACCAAAAATGTATAAATAAATACTTGAACAAATAGAACATAAAGAAAACTCTAAGATTACTATACCAGAAGAAATATTTATGGATTTTAATACTCGTACGATTACACCATCAAAAAAATTAGTACCAAGAATAGAAGGATCTAGACTGAGTATAGCTAGAGAATTATTAATCCCGACTAATTTACCAAGAATACAGCCCAGAGTATTAGATTTGATAAATATAGATAGTAACAGATTAAAGATTAAAGTTATAATATTTAAAAATATGATAACAATGGATGGAATAGCAGAAATAGATACAGGAGCGATTAAAAGTTTTATACACATGAGTAAAATAAACGAAAATGAATGTGATATAATAGAACCACAAACCTACAATTACCCTGAAAATGAAAGAGAAATAATAATCACTAAGAGTATAAATCTAAGATTTAAAATCCAGGATTTAGAATATAAGATTAATATTGGAGTAATAGAATATGACAGTCTAAATGAATTGTTATTAGGCAGTGATTTTTTGACTATGATAAGTTATAAGATTAGCAACAATGGAATAGAGATTACTGATCAAGGAAAAACTAGATTTATAAATAAGATATGAATAACCCGATTAAAAACTATGGAGACAGTCTTATCAGGAGAAACATTTAGATGAATTCAAGCGAAAAAATAGATAATTTATGGGAAGAAATTATTTTAAAAGAAAAAATGAGGCAAGTACTAGTAAAGAAAAGACTATTGCCAAAACGACTACCCATAAACCAGAAATGGTACCCATAGATGCATGGAGAAGGAGTAAAATACCGATTATGGTAGATATCAGTAGAATAAAACCAAGACTATCAAACAGTGTAACAGAAACCTTAGACAGATTAGTTATACTGAATAAAGAAGAAAAATTCTAATGGAACCAAGTGCGATTACGTTTTTGAAAAAACATGAAAAAGAGATTATAGAAAGAGAAAGATATAAATACGAACCTATGCGATCAAAACCGATTAAAGAAGAATTAACGCAAGAAAAAAGATTACCGTTAAATAAAAAAGGATTAAACGAAGAATATTATGAAAAATATAAAGCTTATAAGAAAAAATACTTAGATATAAAAGATAAACAAGATCAGCAGATTAAAGAATTAAAAACTGAGAATTTAAAACTAAGATTAAATGATAATGAAGACTGGTATAAAAAATATAAAAGAAAATACTTAGAAGCAAAAGATCAGATAAAGGAATTAAAAGTAGAATTAAAAGAGACTAAAAAAGAATTAAAACAAGTAAAACAAGAAGTTTTAGAACTTAAAGAAGAAGTACGAATTTTAACAGAATAGTTAAAAAGATTAAAAGGAAAAAAGAAAGTACGACTAAGCGAAAGTGATAAGAGTAAAGAACACTCAGATAAACAGAGTAGCAATGATAAACAGTTAAGAGTAAGTAAAAGTAATGAGACTAGCGATAAAACTAGATCTGAAGAAAACTCAGATAACTAGAGTAACAGTGATAAATCGATTAACCAGGAATCACAGGGAGTAGAATTTATAGAAGAAGAAAATTCTGAGAATAACTCTGGGAATACTGAATTAGTAAGGGAAAATGATCAGATATTAAAAGCATTGAGAGGAGAAAAAAGAGTAAATGATATAATAGAAGATGAGCCAGACAGCGATATAGAAAATGAATACTTTGAACAGGTGAATACTGGAGTAGAAACAGACGATATAATAAATGAAGATGCAAATGACTACCCTGAAGAAGAATTAGTTGACCCTAATCTAGAGGTGATTACCACCAGAGCAACTAGATTACCAGATCATATACCCATTGGCCAGAAAGCTGAATTTAAAGAGTTTGTAGGATCAATGACCCAAGGAGTAAACTATAATGGATACTTTCTAGAATTAGATAATGTTTATGATGAACAGGAAATAGGAAGAAGAATAACGGATTGGAATTTAGGGATGTATATTGCATTAATGAATAGTACGCAAGCAGAAAACCTAGATTATATGTATGATTTAATATCAAAGACTATAATTAGAAAAGCAGCATACTGGATAGAGTCAATAGCATATCAGCTAAGAAGTGAAGTTTTAAGTCATGCAACAGACTGGAAGTCTATGTTAATGATTTTTGACTTATTACTAAAAAGAGAATTTTTAGGTGAAAAATGGCTAGTAGCCAGAGAAAATATTTTAGCAGAAAGAAAAACTGAGATTATCATGAACTTGAATAATATGAAATGTTGTAGAATTGATAAATTACCAGAATATACAATTATCTTTAGTAAATTCTTTTATGAAGCTAGATTCTTACCAGAAGAAGGAATAATTTACCAACAGTTATATTATGATCATCTACCTATACCTTATAATATCGAAATAACAAAAGAATACGTACAGTTAGAACCTAAAGAGAATACTTTAGGAGAAAGAATAAGAGTCTTAAGAGCATATCTGATGAGAAAATGCGAAGAATATCGATTACAACAAAAGATTAAAAAAAGATAAGAAAATAAGATTAAGAGAAATCTGTGGATTCACAGAAAGAACATTAAAATTTGGATGCGATGATAAAGAAGAAAAGCATAAAAACCATAAAAGACATAAGAAATATAGGAATAAATATGAAAAGGATTACAAATACAGAAAAGGAAATAATAATTATTATAAATCTTATAAAAGAAAAAGATTTAGAAGATATAAGAATAATCCTGAGACTTGAAGAAAATTTAAGAATAAAAGAAAATTTAAAAGAAATAGAAATTTGAATATAGAATCAAATAAGACTAAAGATGAAAAAGTAAAAGAGTGTACATGTTGGAATTGTAACGAAAAAGGACACTACGCCAACAAGTGCCCGAAGCTAAAGAAAAAAGGAATAAAGTATATAAATACTGAACAGTTTATAATGAGTTTAAAATTGATTAAAGAAAAGAATAATGGTTGGTATAATTATGAAGATTTTTACATCAGCGAAACTGATAAAGAATCAGAAAGAATAAGTTATATTAACCAATATTCTAGTGAAAGTAGTTCTGAATAAAATGAACCCACTAGAAAGAAAAAAGATTAAACTAATAAGGGAAAGAGAATACTGGATACAATGTGAAAGGTATACAAGGAGTAAATCGATTATAACTTCTGCAGTTAACAAAACTGGAAGCATTTATTACAATGATAGATATAGCAAGATTACCAAGAGGCTTGAAAAGATTAGAGAAAGAATAAATGAAATACATTGGCAACAAATGGAAATAGCAAGACTCATAGATGAAGCTATGAGAGATGAAAATGCAAGATTAGAAGTGCAAGAATATGAACAGGATGAAGAACTCCAAAGAAGATTAAATGATAATCGTTTATAAGTTCATACATTTGTGACTAAGAATATTTTAGTTGAATTCTTAGCAGGAACAGCAATGTCAACCAGCAAAGAATTTGAAGAATATATAGCCAAGGCTATGCAACAGATTATCCATACCAATGAAATATTGATTACCAAATTACAGGAAAATACCCAGACTATAAAAAGCTTAACAGAAGCCATACAAGACTTCTCGAAGCTGAAAATCTTACAAAAAGAAGAACAACAGAAAAAACCAGCTATACAGCCAATACCACAGAAAATCTTTCAACCATTTCTATCAAAACTAGCAACCATGCCATCATCAATACCCTCGACATCAGCAGCGGTATCCATGGCAGACACACTGAAATACAAACCAGAATTAATTAATGCTTATGAAAAGATTAACAAATTTTATGATTACAAGACTAATGCAGATATTGTACGCAGTGCTAAGCTGAGTAAATATCCAAGGTTTATTTGCAGTGAAAGAGCAAATCCGAATATCGTGGAAAGACTATTCACATACGAATTTATTGACAAGATTATTACAGATGATAAGATGAGCAACCTCACCAGATTACCACAAATTATCACCAGATCAACGGAGCTAATGATGGAATCCTTTGGCAAAGGGATTTACGGAATACAAATATTGGATGCCTCAACAGATTTAAAAGGTAAACCAATTGTTATATGTCAAATATTTAAGACAGGAAGGAACAACACAATTAGCGGGGATGACAAGAATTTAAACATGAAAATTCCCTGTACATTGGAAAAATTCCAAGACTGGCTTTGTGCAAAAAGAGTATTTGGACTACTAACACTGAAAACTCGAATAGAGGACATGCTGAGAAATCGGAAAGCATCCGTAATTGGATCTTCCAAAGGTGGAGACATAGAGGAAATAATGACCCTCTATTATGACAATGACATAGAAGTTAAAGAGACTACCGAATTAACTCTATTACTGGACAAGATTACCAATCTAAAGCATACCCATGCTGAGGAGACCATTCGCCATTATAAGACTATGATTGAACAAAAGAAAAGACCGATGATAAGAACTGAAACAGCATCATCGTCTAATGTGATTATAAAAAAAGAGCAAAGTCCTGATCCTTTTGAATAAGGAGGGAAAAATGATAATTTTTGATACCCTGATCCTTTTGATTAAGGAGGGAAAAACTGACTATCTTTTGCAGGTACAATGTAGATTTATCTACTTAAAAGAGGCTTTATGGACCAAAAAGATTATGGCTTCATAGCCCCAAGATTATCACAGGAATCATGTAGATTCATCTACCTGAAACCTGAAAAGAGGTTTATGGCACAAACAGATTATCTAAAAGAGGCTTATGGCCCAAACATAATATGGACCAACGTAGTGTTTTATACTACGGTAAAGCCCAAAAGATTATGATGTAGGGAATGTAAAGTTTTACTCTGCATAACCCTATTGAATACTGGTCAGGGAATGTTTGGATTAAATCTATGCATAACCCATAAAATAGGTGGTTTAAACTACCCAAGCAGATTATGGCTGGATGTAGTCTTTCATACTACAAAAAAGCCCAAAAAGATTATCATGACAGGGAATGTATGAATTTATTTGTGCATAACCCAAGAAAAAGAGGTCTCACGACCCGAAAAGATTATGGTGTCACGACCCAAAAAACTGATTAAGAGCCTTACGGTTCAAAATGATTTTATTAAAGGGAACATGTAATTTTATGTGGTACCTAAAAACAAAAAAGATTTTTATTATAGGGAACGTGTAGTTTTACTACGTGGTACCTAGAAAAAGAGATCCTATGGATCCAACCAGATTATGGCCCAACGTAGTTTCAACTACGGCAAGCCCACACAAAAGAGGCCTTAGTGCCCAAAACAGATTATGGCCTTCTGGCCCAAAAATGATTAATGAATTGTTGATTACAAAGGAATATTTTCAAACAAAATTCTGCCGGACAGCTGGAAAGGAATACACAGGAAAGCAGCCGACAAGAAAATGGCATTCGATGGCGACACTCTACCGAAAGTCATGACCGAATCGACAACAGAATGACTAGCCGTATCACTACAAGAATAGATTTGACAAAATAGTCGTATACGACAAAAGCAGATTTGAAAATGAAGAAAACGACAAACAACTGTACGGAAAGTAGCAGACAAGGTACTGTAGCCTTTAGGACTTTTTGAAAAGTTTTTTTTGCCTAAGACTATTTACTTTACGACTTTTGATTAAAGATGAATAGTTGATCAGCCGAGGTTGTCTATAAAAGGAGCCTCTTGTAAAGACGAACATTCATTCAATCTTAAATTCAAAAACTTCAACCTTTGAAAATCTCTCTAATGTTCAACTAAGAACACTTCAGTCTATAATCCAAAATCATCCAAGAACATCATACGATTAATCATATATCATCCAAGAACACCTTAAGATTGATCTTATATCAACCAAGAGTATCATAAGAACAAAGATTAAATACTTTGAGAACTCATGATTAGAACCATACTGGTAGGAGCACAACACCGGCAGGAAGACTATCGGAGGATACCCATAATAAGAACCTCCCTTGGAGCCTATGACGTGCGTAAAACCCGCAGTAAGGTGGACATAGGGTGGCAATTCCGTGGGTTGGGTTGAGGACTTTAACTCAATGATCCGATTATCTGCTGAAAGGTATGTGCTTAAACCATGTGTTTCTAATTATGATTTTGATAAGTATATTATCTTGTTGTTATGCTGCTTAGACGTTGATATTAGATTATGATTATACTATTCTGATGATGAATAGTTGATTATATTGTTGATGTTTGAAAGTTTGATAAAGGATTATAGACTTGATTAATGAAATGAAATTGAACTTAAGAATACCCTTAAGAATACCTACCCGATTACATGCTTATTATTTGATTAACTTTGAAAAAAGTTTGATTAACTCTGAAATAATGACTAAGTATAAACAGACTACCGTCTATATTCCGACCTCTAAGGGGTTATTAGACGATGAAAAGATCAGCCCGAAAATTGCTTGCCGTAGTTGAAACTACGTTGGGCCATAATCTGGTTGGATCCATAGGATCTCTTTTTCTAGGTACCACGTAGTAAAACTACACGTTCCCTATAATAAAAATCTTTTTTGTTTTTAGGTACCACGTAAAAATTACATGTTCCCTTTTAATAAAATCATTTTAGGTCGTAAGGCTCACAATCAGTTTTTGGGTCGTGAGACCATAATCTTTTGGATCCATTGGACCTCTTTTCCTTGGGTTATGCACAAATGAATTCATACATTCCCTGTCATAATAATCGTTTGGGCTTTTTTGTAGTATGAAAGACTACATCCAGCCATAATCTGCTTGGGCAGTTTAAACCACCTCTTTTATGGGTTATGCATAGATTTAATCCAAACATTCCCTGACCAGTATTCAATAGGATTATGCAGAGTAAAACTTTACATTCCCTACATCATAATCTTTTGGGCTTTACCGTAGTATAAAACACTACGTTGGGCCATATTCTGTTTGGGCCATAAGCCTCTTTTAGATAATCTGTTTGGGCCATAAGCCTCTTTTCAAGTTTCAAGTAGATGAATCTACATGATTCCTGTGATAATCTTAGGGCTATGAAGCCATAATATTTTTGGGCCATAAAGCCTCTTTTAGGTAGATAAATCTACATTTGTACCTGCAAAAGATAGTCAGTTTTTTCACTCTTTAATCAAAAGGATCAGGATAAAATTTATTTTTCCCTCCTTATTCAAAAGGATCAGGATAAAAATTGTCATTTTTCCCTCCTTAATCAAAAGGATCAGGAAGCATGTTTCAGATTCTTTTTCTTTATTCATGTTAGTAGTGATCTGAGTAACTTCTTAATAGATAATCCACAACCTTAATGTTGGTATTCTTTAACCTTAATGTTGGTATTCTTTTGGTCTAATAAATATTTTATGTATTCGATAGTCCTGTAAATGCTAACCATTTTATTCACTATTACTTGTCTGACTATTATACTCCCATGGTCATCTAATAGTTCAGAGGGTTTCATCTCATCGTAATAGAGAAGTTCTTTCTAGGCTAGGCTCAGTTTATTCAAAAGGATATTCTTTTCTATTGTGTACTGTAGTTTGTCTCCATTTAGTCTTCTAATCTGGTTAAACGAATGATGAGTTTTCATATTGCCTTTGATGTTGGTTAGTCTTGGGATTCCTTCTTAGTACTGCATAAAATAACAGGGTTAGTCATAAAACTGTTAATCAATGTTCCATAGTCTTGGCTAGCCATCATTGTGATACCTGCTAAGAAAATCAGCTAAAATATTCTTAGTCCCAGATATATTCTTCACAATAAAATCATAGCTGTTGACACCCAATTTTGTCCCATCTTTTATGATTTTATTCGTAATTTTTAATATTTTGACACTTTTAAAATAATTTTAAAATATAGGCATATATGTGTGTATCTTCGTATTATTATTATTATTCGCATATTTTATATCATTTGCATTTTATAATAATCATAAGTTATCCGAAAATTCTATGTTATTTATTCTCACAAAATTGCGTCGCATTTACATTTTTTTTAAGCATTAAACATTTCGCAAATATTATATTTTATTATTATCACGTCGTTATGTTATTTTAAATAATTTACATCTTTTACAAAATATATATATATATATATAATATCTTTTAATATTAAACCCCTTTTATATTTTTCAATTCCTAACCCATTTTTTATTTCCTAACCCAAAACAATTTCTACCCAAAACATTCTATCAACCCCAAATTTTTGGCCCAAAACCGAAGCCCAACAACCATTCCCCATCACCCAAAACAATTAAACCCAAACCCCAATTCCCACAACACAAAACTCCAACCCCAACAAACTTTATTTTTTAATTCCCCCAGGCCCAACCGGCCAATAACCCGTCGCCTGTACCGACTCACCCACGCTTCACTGACCCAACACCCTGCATCGACAATTCGTCGGCCCAAGCCCAAAACCCCATCCCTTTTAATTCCCCCAAACCCAAAAACCCTTAAACCAAAAAATCAAAAAAAAACCCTACCCCCCCTCACAAATCGCCGCGACCCCACACCCCCATACCGGCGACCCCACGTCGCCGGTCACCTCGCCCCTGCCACCACCGACCCCTGACACCACCAACCCCCCTCTGTTACGCCGACACCCACAAAATCCGCGACCCATACCCACAAAATCCGTAATTGTTAGCTCCTTTATTTTGAATTTCAAACTCGATTCTTGGGGGGGAATCCACCTATAAATACCCCATGATTGTTCTTCATTTAAGAAGGAGATTTTCGGGGGAGAAAAATAGATTTTTGGAAGGATTTTCGGAAGATTATTCCATATATACATAAATATTTTGTTGTGTTCTTGAGTTTAAAGCATTTGGCTTCTTTGTTGTTTCAAGAATCAAGTCCGAAAAGGTTTGTTCTCCCATTTTGATTCTCTGATTTTCTTCACTGATTTCGGGTCGGGTCGACCCGGTTCGAGTAACATTTTCAGAATTCTTGCATTTCATATTTTGTGTATGTTGGTTATCTGAATTTGGTGTTAAAATTTGATTTGGATCACTGATTTCGGGTCGGGTCACTGACCCGGGTCGGGTCGACCCGATTTGAATTTCCAAATTTCTTGCATTGTTGCTGTTGTTATCATTGGTTATCTGAAATTGATGAAATTATTTGATTCCGGGTTGAAACTCCAATTCGGGTCGTCACCGACCGGCCCGTCGCTTCAATTTGAATTTCCAAATTTCTTGCATTATTCTTTGTTATTATTATTGGTTATCTGAAATTGATGAATTTATTTGATTAGGGTTGAAACACCGATCCGGTCAGATCATCGATCCGGTCGGGTCGACCGATTGGGTAACATTTTCGTAATTCTTGCATTTCATATTCTTGTTATTGGTTATCCGAATTTGGTGTTGAAATCGATTCGAGTTTGGATCGCCGATCCGGTCGAAACATCGACCTGCCCGTCGACCTTTGGGTAACATTTTCGTAATTCTTGCATTTCATATTCTTGTTATTGGTTATCCGAATTGGGTGTTGAAATCGATCCGTTGAAACATCGATCCGCCTGGTCGACCGATTTGAACATTTTCGTAATTCTTGCATTTCATATTCTTGTTGTTGGTTATCCAAACTGCATCAAATCGATTTCGGTTTGAATCATCGACCAGTCGGGCGACCGATTTGAATATTTCGAATTTCGTAACTCGGGTCGGATATTTTAAACCGCCACCGCTCGTTTCTTTGGCAATCGCTTTTCTTGCTTTATTAATATCGCATTAAGGCCGAAATTGAATTGAGGCCGCGCTTTTCTTTCGCTTTCGCTTTTTTTTTAGTTTAATCTGTTTTAGATATCCGTGCAACGGATATATTATTGTTTTATTAAGTTTCTTGTTTTAGATTTCTTGCGACGGATATCATTGTTTCTTGCTTTGAATAAATACCGCGTCTGTCGGCGTTTGTTTTTTTCTGTTTGCTCGCTTCAGACATCGCTTTCTTGTTTTTATCATTTTTATCGCTTTAAATCAACACCGCACCTTTCAAACATTGCTTTCTGTTCCAAATTAATCGCTTTGACATTCAAATTACCGTTCTCTTGTTTCTTGTTTTAAACTAGACACCGCGTCATTTTCGAAACCGCTGTTTTCCTCTGCCTCTGTTTTTCTCGCTCATCGCTATCGCTCATCGCTATCTTCTTTGTTTCCGATTTAAAATTTTACCGATTTGAACACGATACTACACTGGCCGATGAAAATATCCGTCGATTTTGAGGCCTCCACAGTCGTAAAGACGGAAATATAACTTCTGGGCAATGATGAAGACTTAAACCTTTTATCCAAGATCAACATGTTTAGTAGGCGAGGTGACTAAAATAACCAACAAGATATATATTCGCAGCCACGACGTGATTATAGTGATCTTTTCTATTTCACCCGAGAGACCAACACGTTTAGTAGGCGAGGCAATCAAAATAAACTACATTAGTCATATGTTTGCGACCACGACGTGATTGGAATGTTCTTTTCAAAATTTAAGTCTGAGCCTCCGCGATCAAAACATTCACCGTTTTGAATACGGATATGAAGTTATTTGTATTTAACTGTTCCTAACCGCTTGTTCTTGATACTTGCGAGGATTAAAGTAAATAAAGGCGTATTATTCCCTGAGTTTATTTATTTTATTTCTTTCTTTAATTCAGCTTTTATCCCGCTTTGTATTGTAATATTATTTATCGCACTTATGTAACTATTGAAATGCTTAGAATAGGCAAACTTAGGATTAATTCATAAGGTAGTTTAAGATTTGAAACCCGTCGCTAGCTTATTTATTTGTAGGCTCGGTTGAATTCAAACTTAGAAATCCTTCGCTAGTTTATTTATTTTAGGCTCGTCACGCGTATTCAAAATTTTCAAAAACAACTTTGTCATCTTTATTTGCTTTATTAAACATTCCGGATAAGTTTATCTTTTTGTCAATTTACAATTCAATGATTCCCAAAATTTTACTTCTTTGATAGTATAAATAATTTATTGTCACAAATGCATATTTTTCAAAACTTTACATGTATATTTCTTTTTATGTTGTCTGAATACGCACTTGTATAAAATGCATCATTTACTAATTATTTGCAAACATCTTTTAATCTATTATACTTGTAAAACATGTATTTTTCTAGCAATAATTAACCTGAGTTTGACCGGATAACCACAAGTTAGCGGATCTTAAAGGATGCCTAACCCCTTTCCTTTAGGATAATAAAGAACCCTTACCTAGAATCTCGCTAGTTTCGCAGACCTTAAAATTGGAGTTTACATTGCAGTACTTAGTTTAATATTTAGGTGTCCTAATTCACCGTAAAAATAATTAGGTGGCGACTCCTCAACCCCTTTTACCCAGGAATCACCCCCATACGTCTGTGCTCCGCTTTGACCCGAGCCAGGTCAAAATAGGGCGCGACAATAGCAATAGAAAAACGATTGCCATTTTCTTCTGTTATTCAGTTCTGGTAAAGGATCTATTTTGTTTGTAATAAAGGCCTTTACCTGAGTATTATCTGTTCTAACAATAAACTTTACTGGTAGCAAATGATAGTGAAATCTTTTGATTCCAAATTTTACTGCCAATAATTCTTTTTCGTTGATATGATAATTCTTTTCGTTGGGTTTCCAGGTTCCACCCCATATCCGCAGATTAGCTTATTTTCTTTATCAACATCATATTTATCATATGCTATTAGGACTGCTCTCCATCCTATGTCGCTAGCATCCGTAAAGAGCTCTAACTGGTCTTGATCTGTTGGTATTCTGTGTTTTGGTAAAGATTTTACCTTTTCTTTAATCTGGTTGATTGCTTCGGTATGCTCTTTTTTCCATTCAAAGGTCACATCTTTTTTAATCAGATCTTGAAGTGTTTTTCTTAGATATGGTAAGTCTTTTATATGGTCTGAGGCATAATTTATGAACTCCTAAGAATTGCTGCACTTCTCTTTTATTCTCTAGCTTATCTTTGAAATTTTTAATCTTTGTTACAACATGTTCTTGTAACTGTATTCCTTCGCTATCTACGATGTATCCTAAAAATTCAATACTGTTTTTGAATATTTCGGATTTCTTTTCAGATAGCAGTATTTCGTGTTGCTTTATCGTATTAATAAACTGTTCTATATGCTCAATGTGTTCTTCCATATTATCACTGTAAATCAGTATATCATCCACATATATTATGAAGAAGTCAGCCAATTTTCTCAATACTTGGTCCATCCTTCTCTGAAATATCTGTGGTGCATTTTTTAATCCCATGGGTAGTACGTTCCATTCATAGTGTCCCTGAGGTGCACCAAATGCCGTTAAAGCTTTTGATTCGTTGTTAATTTTATCTGCCAGAATCCGCTTTTACAGTCGAACTTACTAAACCATTTTTTATTCCCTAATCTGTTGATGAGGTTCCTTTTATAAGGTAAAAAATAACCATAAAAATAATCTTTTTATTCAATTCTCTGTAATCAATTACCATCCTAGCTTTTCATCGTTTCTGTTAATTATGTTTCCTTACCAAAAAGGCTGGGCTACTATGTGGGCTTTTGCTTTCTATGATAATCTTCATTTCTAATAATTCTTTAATCTGGATTTCAAATTCCTTTTGGTCTGTTGGGATATATCTTATAGGCTTTGTCCTAACAGTATCATTAGGATCTATTAACTTTATTTCTCCATAAATTTTTTCTTTTTCCCAAAGTTGCATTGGGTTTTCTCCAAAGTTGCTTTTTAACTTATCAAGATATTTTTCTTTTAATAAGTCTAGATTATTATTCCTTTCTACCTTTATCGCACATAATCTTAAGGTATTCACTGGTAATATTCTTTTTAGTATTATCCATTTATTACAAGGAGATTGTAGGCTAAAAATATTTTTATTTATCACTTGGGTTTTAAAGTAATCTAGGAAATTATTTCCTAATAGGACCTGTTGCTTCATGTTATTCAGTTGGTAAACTATTGGTAATCTGAAGGCAGTTTTTCCTAGTATAATTCTTACATTTTCGGCGATAATATCTAATTCCCTTGTTTGTTCATTGAATCCTGACACCTTTGCTCTATGTATTCTGGATCTTTTCCATTTATGAGTTTCTAAAACATTTTTCCTGGCTAGACATATATCCGCTCCACTGTCGATAAATATCTTTTGTTTTATCATTTTATTCGGCTTGTATTCTACATCGGCTTCTATATGGATTGCAACCATTATTCTTAGAAGCACTTGTATCTCTAATATTCTCTTTTCCTAATCAGTTTAATCTTTTCCCTTTCTAGTGGGTTCATTTTATTCAGAACTATCTTCACTAGAATATTGGTTAATATAATTTATTTTTTCCGATTCTTTATCAGTTTCACTGATGTAAAAATCTTCATAATCATACCAATCATTATTCTTTTCTTTAATCAGTTTTAAACTCATTATAAACTGTTCGGTATTTATATACTTTATTCCTTTTTTCTTTAACTTTGGGCACTTGTTGGCGTAGTGTCCTTTCTCGTTACAATTCCAACATGTACATTCTTTTACCTTTTCGTCTTTAGTTTTATTCGATTCTATAGGATTCAAATTTCTATTCCTTTTAAATTTTCTCTTATTACTAAATCTTCTTCTAGTTTCGGGATTATTCTTATACCTTCTAAATTTCTTTCTTTTATAAGATTTATAGTAATTTTTATTCTCTTTTCTATATTTGTAATCCTTTTCATATTTATTCCTATATTTTTTATGTTTTTTATGCTTTTCTTCTTTATTATCGCACCCAAATTTTAATCTTCTTTCTGTGAATCCACATATTTCCCTTAATCCTATTTTCTTATCTTTTTTAATTTTTGTTGTAATAGATATTCTTCGCATTTTCTCATCAAATATGCTCTTAAGACTCGTATTCTTTCCCCTAAAGTGTTCTCTTTAGGTTCTAACTGTACGTATTCTTTTGTTATTTCAATATTGTATGGTATGGGTAGATGATCATAATATAACTATTGGTAAATTATTCCTTCTTCTGGTAAGAATCTAGCTTCATAAAAGAATTTACTAAAGCTAATCGTATATTCTGGTAATTTATCAATTCTACAACATTTCATATTATTCAGGTTCATGATAATCTCAGTTTTTCTTTCTGCTAAAACATTTTCTCTGGCTACTAGCCATTTTTCACCTAGAAATTCTCTTTTCAGTAGTAAGTCAAAAATCATTAACATTGACTTCCAGTCTGTCGCATGACTTAAAACTTCACTTCTAAGCTGATATGCAATTGATTCTATCCAATATGCAGCTTTTCCAATTATAGTCTTTGAAATTAAATCATACATATAATCTAGGTTTTCAGCTTGCGTACTATTCATTAATGCAATATACATCCCTAAATTCCAATCCGTTATTCTTCTTCCTATTTCCTGTTCATCATAAGCATTATCTAATTCTAGAAAGTATCCATTATAGTTTACTCCTTGGGTCATTGATCCTACAAACTCTTTAAATTCAGCTTGCTGGCCATTGGGTATATGATCTGGTAATCTAGTTGCTCTGGTTGTAATCACCTCTAGATTAGGGTCTATTAATTCTTCTTCAGGGTAGTCATTTGCATCTTCATTTATTATATCGTCTGTTTCTACTCCAGTATTCACATGTTCATAGTATTCATTTTCTATATCACTATCAGGTTCTTCTTCTATTATAGCATTTACTCTTTTTTCTCCTCTTAACGCTTTTAATATCTGATCGTTTTCTCATACTAATTCAGTATTTCCAGAATCATTCTCAGAATTCTCTTCTTTTATAAATTCTACTCCCTGTAATTCCTGGTTAATCGCTTTATTACTGTTACTCTGGTTATCTGAGTTTTCTTCAGATCTAGTCTTATCGCTAGTTTCATTACTTTCACTTACTCTTATCTGTTTATTATTGCAACTCTGTTTATCTGAGTTATCTTTACTCTTATCACTTTCACTTAAACGTACTTTCTTTTTTCCTTTTAATCTTTTTAACTGTTCTGTTAAAATCCGTACTTCTTCTTTAAGCTCTAAAACTTCTTGTTTTACCTCTTTTAATTCTTTTCTAGTCTCTTTTAATTCTACTTTTAATTCCTTTATCTGATCTTTCGCTTCTAAATATTTTCTTTTATATTTTTTATACCAGTCTTCATTGTAATTTAATCTTAGTTTTAAATTTTCAGTTTTTAACTCTTTAATCTGCTGATCTTGTTTTATCTTTTATATCTAAGTATTTTTTCTTATAAGCTTTGTATTTTTCATAGTATTCTTCGTTTAATCCTTTTTTGTCTAACGGTAGTCTTTTTTCTTGCGGTAATTCTTCTTTAATCGGTTTTGATCGCATAGGTTCATATTTATATCTTTCTTTTTCTATAATCTATTTTCCATGTTTTTTCAAAAACGTAATCGCACTAGGTTCCATTAGAATTTTCCTTCTTTATTCAGTATAATTATTCTGTCTAAGGTCTCTGTTACATTCTTTGATGATCTTGGTTTTATTCTAATGATATCTACCATAATCGGTGTTTTACTTCTTTTCTATGGTTATTTGTTTAGTCAGGGTTGTTTATTCGTTTTTTCCATCCGTTACCCATATCTATCCATATTTTACTAAATTTATCGCATTTTTGTTCCAGTTGGTCTATTTCTTTTTCTAATGTTATTTCTTTAGCGCTGTATTCTAAATATTTGAGATGTGAATATATTTCTCCTGATAAGACCGCTTTTATAGTTTTTAGCTTTTGTTTTTTCTTTATTATTTGTAACTGGATTTTCTGGGTTGTTTTCTCTTTAGGAGTATTTATCTTGTTACGAGTTATTTCTGATTTTATAATTTCTTTTTCTTTTCCTTTATCCATATTTAAACAGGTTGTAATCTTGCTGTTTTCATCCATAATATTCTATTTCTGATTTTAAGTCTAATTTTATTTCTGTTATCATTAAATCTAGTGCATTTATCTCTATATCTAGTTCTATTAATCTTTCATAAGCATAATTTTGTTCGTCCATGTTAGTCAAAATTTCTTCTAAGCTTATTTGTTTATCTTTTTCTGATAATTTGATTTCAAAGTCTTTAAATCTGTTTAACCAATTTTCTTTTAAATCAATTATCATTTTCTGCTGATTTCTAGTTTTAATCAGTAACTGTTTTGATCTTTTATGTTGCCATAAAATCTTATTCAAAATTCTAACTTGTCTAAACGATGGATGTTTATTCATTGTTCAACACTTATTCCTATTACAAGCTCTGATACCAAATTCTGGGCGGATCTTTTCTTCGTCTAATAACCCCTAGAGGTCGGAATATATACGGTAGTCTGTGTATACTTAGTCATTATTTCAGAGTTAATCAAACTTTTTTCAAAGTTAATCAAATAATAAGCATGTAATCGGGTAGGTATTCTTAAGGGTATTCTTAAGTTCAATTTCATTTCAGTAATCAAGTCTAAAATCCTTTATCAAACTTTCAAACATCAACAATATAATCAACTATTCATTGTCGGAATAGTATAATCATAATCTAATATCAACGTCTAAGCAGCATAACAACAAGATAATATACTTATCGAAATCATAATTAGAAACACATGGTTTAAGCACATACCTTTCAGCAGATAATCGGATCATTGAGTTAAAGTCCTCAACCCAACCCACGAAATTGCCACCCTATGTCCACCTTACTGCGGGTTTTACGCACGTCATAGGCTCCAAGGGAGGTTCTTATTATGGGTATCCTCCGATAGTCTTCCTGCCGGTGTTGTGCTCCTACCAGTATGGTTCTAATCATGAGTTCTCAAAGTATTTAATATTTGTTCTTATGATACTCTTGGTTGATATAAGATCAATCTTAAGGTGTTCTTGGATGATATATGATTAATCGTATGATGTTCTTGGATGATTTTGGATTATAGACTGAAGTGTTCTTAGTTGAACATTAGAGAGATTTTCAAAGGTTGAAGTTTTTGAATTTAAGATTGAATGAATGTTCGTCTTTACAAGAGGCTCCTTTTATAGATAACCTCGGCTGATCAACTATTCATCTTTAATCAAAAGTCGCAAAGTAAATAGTCTTAGACAAAAAAAACTTTTCAAAAAGTCCTAAAGGCTACAGTACCTTGTCTGCTACTTTCCGTACAGTTGTTTGTCGTTTTCTTCATTTTCAAATCTGCTTTTGTCGTATACGGCTATTCTGTCAAATCTATTCTTGTAGTGATACGGCTAGTCATTCTGTTGTCGATTCGGTCATGACTTTCGGTAGAGTGTCGCCATCGAATGTCATTTTCTTGTCGGCTGCTTTCCTGTGTACTCCTTTCCAGCTATCCGGCTGGATATTGTTTGAAAATATTCCTTTGATGTTAATCATTTTTTGGGCCAGAAGGCCATAATCTATCCACATCGATATCTAAAAATTCAGTACATACCCCACCCATATATTTTGGTACACTACTACTAAGATAAAAAACACCACCATAAAACCATCTCAAAGTCACCAAAATAAAGTCAGCCATAACTAAAGATTACATCCGTATGTATAATAAATTTTACTAAAATTGCATAAGAAAGTTCAAAGGAAAAAGATGTGATTTTTACTAAAATTGCAGAACATACGTATGAACATACTGAAATATACCAAATTCTTCATGTCTTTAAACCTCATGCCCTAAAATTTAACCCTAATGAAAAACTCTAATATAACCACAAGCCCTAAAATTTTCAATTAAATCGATTCATGACCATAGAATGAAAACAAATGTGCAAATAGATGTAACATATGTAAACTAATCATATTTACACTATATTAATCTTGAAATTAAACTCTAACCTTCAAATATCAAGTGCGATGATCTGCAAATAAGACACTGACAAAAAAGCTTTTTAACTGATAAAACGTAGCCAAAAACCGATTAATTGATCGATGGATTGAATAACGAGGTTAGATTATCGTGGTTTCAATGGAAAATGGATGGAAGATCAATGGGAGTTCAGGGGGTTTTTTGGGGTGAAGTTTTAAGTCAGTTTGAGTTATTTGAACGATTAAGGTCTTTTTTCCCTTTTAACCAGAGTGTGTGTCACACTGAAGTGTAAATAATTTTGGGTCACACTAAAATCACCTGAAAAAGGCCAATAAAACCCACTAAAAATATGTACAACAGGGTGATAGATCTCTAGTAAAGGTTGAGTTTTTGATAGCAAATTCGGCCCAACATTAGGATGCATTTTAGCCATTTTCATAAGAGCGGGAGAAAAATTTGTACATGAAAAGTTACTCGCACTTTCTTCTGGGTTGTACCATACAAGCAGTGGTGTCGTTGAAACACATGATGTGGTAAATAAAAGGTTTAATGGTTCCAATGATTTTATCATTTGGCATAATCAGCTGGGACCATCCCAATTCTGATATGATGCGCAAAATAATTGAGAATTCACGTGGGCATACTTTGAAGAACCAAAAGATTCTTCAATCAAAAGAATTCTCTTGTGCGGCTTGTTCTCAAGGAAAATTCCCCTCAATTTATGGAATGTATATAGGGTGATATATGTGGGCCAATTCACCCTCCATGTGGGCCGTTCAAATATTATATGATCTTGATAGATGCATCTACAAGATATGGTCACATGTGTGCTTATTATCAACTCGCAATATGACTTTTGCGAGATTGTTGGCCCAAATAATAAGGTTAAGAGCATAATTTTCAGATTATGCAATAAATAATTTTTGTCTTGATAATGCTAGTGAGTTTACATCTCAGGCATTTAATGATTAATGTATGTCCACTGGAATAATGGTTGAACATCCAGTTGCTCATGTTCATACTCAAAATGGTCTAGCAGAAAGATTGATTAAACGGCTCCAATTGATAGCTAAACCATTACTAATGAGGACAAAACTTCCGGTTTCGGTATGAGGGCATGCTATTTTGCATGCAGCAACACTTGTGCGCATAAGACCAACCAGTTGTCATGAATTCTCCCCATTACAATTGGCTTTTGGCCAAGAGCCAAATATTCATCTTAGAATATTATGTTCCAATTGCTCCACCACAATGCATAAAGATGGATCCCCAAAGAAGGATGGGGTATATGTAGGGTATGAATCTCCTTTTATTATTAAATATTTGGAATCTAATACTGGAGATTTATTTACGACAAGATTTACTGATTGTCATTTTGATGAATCAATACACCCAACATTAGGGGGAGAAATAAGCAGTTGGAAAAGGAAATAGATTGAAATGCATTATCACTATCTCATTTAGATCCTCAAACAAATCAAGAGGTTCAAAAGATAATTTATTTGCAAAATATTGCAAATCAACTGCCAGATGCATTTACTAACCTTCCAAGGGTTACTAAATCTAATATTGCAGATGTAAATGCTCCAGTTCGAGTTGATGTCCCGGCAAGACAAACGACTAATGCGAATAAGTCTAAGCCACGTCTGAAACATGGTAGACCTGTCGGTTCCAAGGATAAAAATCCTCGAAAAAAGAAAAGGAGTAAATAATCATAATATGAAGGCAATCTCAAAAAGAGTCCCGAGACATAACAAATGATATTACCACAGAGGAGGTTCAGGTACCTAAAATCATTGAGAATAAAGAGATCTCAATAAGCTATGTCTTGATAGGAAAAAAGTGAAATCGAAATGATACTATGGTCGATAATATTTTTGCTTATAATGTTGCTGTTGAAATAATACAACAAGATGAGGATATTGAGCCAAAATCTGTTGAGGAATGTAGACAAAAAATGATTGGCCAAAATGGAAGGGTGTAATTCAAGCGAAATTGACTTCACTTGAAAAACGTGAGGTTTTTGGACCAATAGTACGAACACAAGAAGATGTCAAGCTAGTAGGGTACAACTGGATGTTTGTGCAAAAATGAAATGAAAAGGTAAAGTC
This sequence comes from Anisodus acutangulus, assembly GCA_029783415.1. Taxonomy (NCBI): domain Eukaryota; kingdom Viridiplantae; phylum Streptophyta; class Magnoliopsida; order Solanales; family Solanaceae; genus Anisodus; species Anisodus acutangulus. Next base: position 27,750,011 of record CM056492.1, on the reverse strand, counting down.
TCAAATATAAAACACGACTTGTGGCACAAGGATTTTCGCAAAGACATGATACTGATTATGTGGAGACATACTCTCATGTTGTGGATGCAATCACTCTCAGATATCTAATAAGTCTGGCAGTACATGAAAATTTTGATATTCGCCTAATAGATGTTGTCATAGCCTATTTATATGGCTTACTAGACAACAAAAATTTTATGAAGATTTCTGAATGATTCAAATTGCCTGAAGCATACAAAGTCTCTTAAGAAACTTGTTCAATAAAGCTTCAGAAATCATTATATGGATTGAAACAATCTGGACGAATGTGGTACAATCATCTTAGCAAGTATTTGCTTAAAGAATAATACAAAAATGATCCTATTTGTCCTTGTATTTTTGTGAGAAGGTCTGAATCTAAATTCGTTATTTATAGTCGTCTATGTTGAAGATTTGAATATCATTGGAACTCCTAGAAAACTTTCAAAGGCAGTATAATACTTGAAGAAAGAGTTTGAAATGAAAGATCTTGGGAAGATAAAATTTTGTCTTTGCCTCCAGATTGAGCATTTAAAAAATGGAATATTTGTTCATCAATCTACATACACTGAAAAGATACTAAGGCTATTTTACATGGATATAGCACATCCATCGAGCACTCCAATGATTGTAAGGTCACTTGATATAAATAAAGATCCATTCTGGCCTTAAGACGTTGATGAAGAGCTCCTTGGAGATGAAACTCCGTATATTAGTGTGATTGGGGCACTAATGTATCTTTCTAATAATACTCGACCAGATATAACTTTTGTAGTAAGCTTATTGGCAAGATTCAGTTCCTCACCAACAAAAAGACACTAAAATGGTGTTAAGCATATTTTTAGATACCTCTGAGAAACCATTGATATGTGATTATTTTATTCTAATGACTCCAAATCAGAAATGATTGATTATGCAGATGCAAATTATTTTTCTGATCCACATAAAGTTCAATCTCAAACAGGCTACCTATTTACTTGTGGAGATACATCTATATCATGGCGTTCAATGAAACAAACCTATCAGCTACATCTTAAAATCATGCTGAGATAATAGACATTCATGAAGCCAGTCGAGAGTGTATATGGTTGAGATCAATGACTCAAGAAATTGTGCAATTATGTGATCTTTCAATGCAAATGAAGATTCCAACAATATTGTATAAATATAATGTTGCATGCATAGCTCAATTGAAGGGATGATACATCAAATGAGACAGAACAAAGCACATTTCACCAAAAAAAAATCGCACATGATATTCAAAAGAACATTGAGATGAATGTTCAACAGATCAGTTCAAGTGATAATATGATAATCTTGCAAATTTGTTTACTAAGGCATTGCCAACATCAACTTTTGAGAAGTTGAGATATATCAAGTAAAGTTTCCATCAGGGGGAGCAAAATACGCGTTTTCTCTTAACCAATGTTTTGTCCCAATTAGATTTTCATGGTAAGATTTTTAATGAGGCAACACTCAACGCGTATTACAAGATGTGTATACTCTTTTTCCTTGACTATGATTTTTTCCCACTAGGTTTTTCTTAGTGAGATTTTAACGAGACATACTTTCTATGGACATTTAAGTGGGAGTGTTATGAATCAACTGAATGTGGTTGTCCTTTGTTATAGATCAATTGAATGTAGATGTCTCTTACGTAACATCTTTGGCAATTCATGTACAAAATGAATGAACCCATCTAATTCTTGTAATTTAAGGAGACTCTTTGTAAATTATAAATAGTGTGTTATTTTCATATGAAAAAGCCAACAAAAATACAAAGCAATAAGATCTGCCTACTTCTCTCTTTATTCTTGTCTTCTCTTTTGGAGTTTTAGTTTATCTTATTAACAACAGAAATGAGTATTTATACTAGGACTAAAATAAAGATGTTAATTCCCTAAGTGCCTTAAAATAGCTTAAAATCGAGCTTCACATTTCTGTCAGATACAAGTTCTTGTTGGTTACAATGGTGCAGGAAACGGAAATAAGTAACTGCTAAATATTACAACAAACTGAAATTACAATAAACTTGAACAAGAAATTGGAACAGTTTTTGGTATGCTGAGTCGAGTGATTGCATTATGTCTTTAAGACAATATTTCCCCGTATGTATCCATTCTACGTCCTGGACAATTGTCTCCCAAGATAAAACAACAAATGAACAAATGAGCAAAGGAAACTCAAGTGCTACCGTGAAGAATTTTGAGTAATGAAATTATGCTGGAAGGTTGTAGGAAGAACTGATTTCGTTTGTATGTTTTTGTGTGTCTCAACAATTGTGAAAAGGGTCCTTTATATAGGTTGAATGAGAGGCTTACCAACTGCCCACATAATTGTTGTTACTGGCCAAGTAATGACAATTGTGGAGGTAGTAATTCACCAAAATAAATGGTGAATTGATGTGCAACGGATTGACATTTAGGAAGAGTAATTCAGCCAAAATAAATGACTGAATTGAGTGCTGGTTGGCATTCCAGAAACCATAAAGTTCTCTGCCCAATTTGACTTTCATGAAACTTCAGGGACCAAACTGTACATATAGCAAAGTTCTCTGCCCAATTTGACTTTCTTGAAACCTCAGGGACCAAACTGTACATATGAAACAATTCTGATCCAAAAAGATAATATTAGAAGAAGCACAGCCCACGACCCGGACGGGCGGGCGGCGGCGGCGCGCGTGTGGGCTTTCCTCGAACCGAAGCACATCTAGGTCCTTTCTCCTTTAAAAACATGGGATACCCCTTGGGGTCCCAAACCCCAAGCCAACGTTGAGACTTATAAACAAAACAATTCTTTCTTCCCCCACCGATGAGGGAGAATTGGTCTCAATACCACACTTTTCCATGCTTCAAACACCTCACTTCGTGGACCAATATCTCTTTCATTTATCAACGAAATTTGACGATCCTTGGCCCTACGGTCATCTACTTACTTAGTAGATTATGTACGTGTGAAGAACCGGATTCTCCAACATGCGGAACACTAGTGTTTAAGTCGTTAAAGTTGGCCGGACGCAACTCCCGCCAAAGGCAAATTTCCAACAGTTCTTCTGTGAATGTAGATATAATCTCGTGATCGCTTTCATGGTTTCAACTTCCTTCATGTTCGCAATGAAGATCTTGCGTTCACAACATTGCATCGGATCACTCCTTTTCACGATCACGAAGTATGCTTTGTGATTGTGCCTCATTAATTGCAGATTAAATTCAACCTTTTTCATTTGATCCTTTTGTTCTTTTCTTGACTTGATTCTTGTCCTACACTCTGTTAGTATTCACATAAGCATAGTATGTGTCTTGTGGTCTTTTTTTCGTCCTCTTTTGAAGCACTCCAAGCTCTTGATGTTTGGATAAAAAACCTCAATTTCATGAGTGTCAATCTGAAAGTTATCAAGATGTGTTGAGTACCACTCTGTTTGTTGTTGCAGCTTACAAAGTAAATAAATCAAGTAGGCATTTAGACGATATATAAGATGAAAAAATGTTTCTATAAAAATGTATGTTGAGGTTAAGTTATGTGTAAATATGAACGTCGCTTTAAACATATAGTTGATAATTTGTGAATAAAAACTTATATTACACTTGAAAACTAGCATTTCAATATTTATCTGAAGTTCGAATGTCGAAACTCAATATATTGAGTTAATAGTAACATCAACTCATGCAGAGAAGGAATTATAATGGCCAAATACATACACAGTCCCTTAAACTAGTCCAATATTTTCATTTGGGAAAATGCCTAAAAACACATCATCTTTGCTCGAATTTGTTGTAACACACCTAACTTTTGCGGGGTGTTATTACCTCATGGATATATTTTAAGGATTTTTTTACATTTATCGAGTGAACTGGATAACAATTCAAACATGTGTTGAACAAAAGACCAAAAACAAAAGAATCCGATCATTTTTAGGTCATTTCACTCTCGAACAAAATAAAAAATTAAAATTTTCTCCTACACTCTTAATTTTTTTCATAGAGCAAACAATTGATTCTCTTATAATTTGATCTTGTGAATCACTATATTCTTTCATAATCGAGTCTTGGCTTGTGTCGCGTAGGATTTGACTCGATTTTTCCAGATAATTGTCAAAGAAATGCTTTAAAAATATATTCAGGGGATAATAGGATCACTATAAAGGTTAGGTGTGTTACAACAAATTCGAGCAAAGAATAAAATAAATTTTAGGCATTTTTCTTTTTTATTTTGACACTTAAACAAGGTCTAGTACCTATTGAACACTTGAACTCAAATAAAATTATACTATTTAACACAATCTAATGAGGTGGCATAATAAGTGTATCTCACAATATTGAGGAACGTGAGAGCTAATTTTTCTCTCTTTTTCCTCCTACTCCCTCCCAACCTCTGTTAGCGCCTACTCCTAATTTTTAAGGAGGGTAGTTTTGATGGAATCCATACCCTTAATTCTTTGTAAAGGGGAAAGTCCCGAAGGCGAAACACCCCCCCCCCCACCTGTATCAGAGGCCCCTTGGTCAGGTGTGATGTAAATCGAGGGATATGTGCGAGTGGCAGCCCTGCAAGGGAGAGGACCAACGGGACACGAACCCAGCAACAACCCTTGCAATATTTCAGCAAAGATTGTCACCATACGGATTCAAACCCGCGACGTCGGAGTGGTTGTACCCCAATCACCTTGTCACTTACCAACTCGCCTGTGCCCTCGGGCATCCATACCCTTAATTCTTGAGGTATGATTGAGGAAAACTACTGAAGAAGACAAGTAAGGGGGGGGAGGGTAGGAATCGAGCCAAGCGCTGCTTTCAGGCTCTACTAACAGAATTCTGTACATCTACGCAGAAGATGCAAGTGGGCTTTGACATTTCTTTTCTTCCTTTTTTTCGCTTTATTTTTGGCTGACATGTCTGTCTTTCATTGGTCTCTTTTGTCACGTCATAACAAGTGACATTCACGCACCACTTATGATTTAGGATAATCCAATTTGTGTTTAATAGGTATAGTTTTCCATAACATTAAGGGTTAAATAGGTACTAATCTAATTAGTATAAGTGTCAAAGTGGTAAAAATGGACAAGTTTATGGGGTTGTGAATTTCGACCTTTTTCAAAATGTAACATAGCACCGCATGTGAATTTAAAAACAACTATCACGAAAATTATAATATTGGTTTATCCAAGAGGAAGCCAAGGCGAGACGAGGTAGTAAAATTAGCCCATAAAAATATAATTAGTCCAACTCGTTTAAGTTTAGATGGGGTATCGATCAGTCAATCTGTTAGCTCAATCTATTTCAGCCCAATATGTAACTTAAATTGACTCATGAGAAATCTTATTAAAAAATTTAAAAAAATATTTTTATTTGATATGTTATATATAATCATAATAAATAAAAATATTAATTTTATAAGGTACTAAAATATTACTCCACTCCGAATAAAAAGAATGTCCACTTAGCCATTTGTACACCCCTTAAAAAATTATACTAACTTCTAGGTAAAAATAGGTAATTTGACTAAAATATTCCTAATTAAATAAATATTGAGATTTGGTCACCTAACAATTAATAAATGCAAATCTGAAAAAGTAAGGTTAATTCTTTCTTGATTTGATAAGTAAATAATCTTTTTGATCCGGAGAAAGTATAAAAGAACAAATAAAATAATTAAAAGTTAGTAAGAATTGAGCAGATTGAATTTTTAGCCCATATAACTTTTGAGCGGGTTATTAACTCAGCTTATTTTGACCCGTCGAAATTCACCACAACCTGCCCATTTTACACCTCTGGATATGAAGAAGTGACACACAAATTTTTGTACAACCGGTGGATCAATATATTGCCATCCTTCCAACTTTATAGTGATATTTAGTATCCGTTTAGATGTCTGACTAATTCAAATTTGCACGAGAAAATCTAACTTTATAAGATAATTTGTAAGTAAGGTTGTATATGAGATTGTACTTCATTTTATATTATTTTCACATCCTTATGATTCTGTTCTTTCTTGGAATCCGCATATAACTGGAGTTTAGTTCAATTAATTGTCCTTTTTTATAGTATTATTTTCAGACATGCTAGCTTATTGTACTTCATACTATTATTTTTAATTGTTATATATGAAGAAGTCAAAGGTGGGTTCTATCATCCACCAAATCCTAAACTGTCTCATCATAATTTTTCCTTTATGGAAATCCCTTGCAAACAAACCTTCACATGAACTTCTCACCACCATTCCCTTCTCCTTCTTTCTCTCCCTTTTATTATTTCTCATTTTCACAATATTCGGATCACCACAACATTATATTTTCCTAACTAACCCTCCAATTCTTTCTCCATATTTCTCTCTCTCTTCACTTCTTGTTTTTTCCTTCTTACCATCATTATCCCTTCTTGGTATTTGTTTTCTTGGATTCTTTTTGTTCATTTTCACTCATCCTAACCATTTTTCTATGACCCCATTTTCTTGTTTTTAAATAAAGATAGATTCTTTGAACTTTTCTTGTTATTATAATTGAAGAATACCACTAGCCATTCTTGTTATTTCTTGTCAAGAATTTGTATTTTTTGGCTGTTTGGGTAATTTTTTTATTTTTTTTTTGAAATATAGGAGGTATGGATTGTGATAAGGAGGGTAAAGGGGGAACTGCAACACCAATTGATGAATCTGATTCTGAGATTGAACATGAACCTGGTGAGAAAAATGTTAGTAGGCAAATGAGTGAGAATTCCCTTTACACTACTGAGGATGAGGAAGAAGATGAAACTAATAACAAGATTAAGTTGGGTCCACAATGCACTCTCAAAGAACAATTTGAGAAAGATAAGGTGTTTTTTTTTCTTCTGAATTTCCCATTTAAAGATTGCATATTTAGTATGAGGATGATATGAAACGAGCTTAAAGGAATAAGTGGGGATTCATATAACCGATCCCAGCTTCTTGGTGTTGTAAAGATTGCATCTTTCTGTCTTTTAAAATGTTTATCTTTGAGAAAGATAAGGTGCTTTCCCCCCCTGAATTTCCCATTTTTTTTCATTTAAAGATTGCATATTTAGTATGACGATTATATGAAATGAGCTAATGAATAGGTGGGGATTCATATATAACCGACTCCAACTTGTTTGGACTGAGGCGTAGTAGTTGTTGTTGTAGAGATTGCATCTTTCTGTCTTTCCAAATGTTTATAAATTTGAGAAGGATAAGGTTCTTTTTTCAGAAATTCCCATTTTTTCCCATTTAAAATCGCATATTTAGTATGATGATGATATAAAATGAGCTTAATGAATAAAGGGGGAGTTCATATAACCGACTCCAATTTGTTGGGACCGAGGCATAGTTGTTGGTGTTGTAAAGATTGCATCTTTCTATCTTTTGCAATTAAATATAAGATGAGAAGTTGACAAAAATAACCGCTCACCAAAATAATAGCCAGAAAATGTATATTTTTTGTATATTAATGTATAATATACATAAAATATACATTTTTGATACATAATAGTGTATATTTGGCAATTGAATGTAATTATTTTTGGCTGAATGGTCAAATGTGTAACTTGCCCTTTAAAGATTTGCATATTTATTATGATGATGATATGAATTGAGCTTAAATGAAGAAGTGGGAATTCATATGGCCGACCCCAATTTGGTGGGACCGAGGCGTAGTTGTTGGTGTTGTAAAGATTGCATCTTTCTGTCTTTACCAATTTTTCCATTTAGAGATTTGCATATTTAGTATGATGATGATATGAAATGAGATTAAATGAAGAAGCGGGGATTCATATAACCGACCTCAATTTGTTGGGACTGAGGCATAGTTGTTGGTGTTGTGAAGATTGGATCTTTCTGTCTTTCCAATTTTTCCTATTTAAAGATTACATATTTAATATATGATGATATGAAATGAGCTTAAATGAATAAGTGAGGATTCATATAACCGACTCCAACTTGTTAGGACGGAGGCGTAGTTGTTGGGTGTTTCTAAGATTGCATCTTTCGGTCTTTCCCATTTTTCCGATTAAAAGATGGGAAATAAACTCAAGCAACCGCTCATCCAAAAAAAGTAAATAGCTGAGAGATGTATAATTAGTGTATAATATATGTGTATTGGCTAAGTAAATAGCTGGGAGATGTGTAATTAGTGTATAATATATGTGTATTGGCTAGCGGCTGTAAGTACTTTTGACCGAGCGGCCAAATGTGTAACTTCACCTTTAAAGATTGCATCTTTCTGCCTTACCAATTTTTTTTTGGAGTTAATTTGTGGTTATGTTTTTTATCATTTTTTTTTGGCATTTCAGGATGACGAGAGTTTGAGAAGGTGGAAGGAGCAGCTTCTTGGAAGTGTGGATATCTATTCTGTTGGAGGTAACCATTTTTTTCTTTGTTTTAGAATTTGCTGCATGAACTTTGTAGCATTTCCTATAACAAAAAAGAGTAATCTCCATATAGAATTTAAGGTTTTTTTTCTACTTCTTTATTTACCATTAACATTCTTAATAGTATATCCTGAACTAGCCTGTGAGATTTGAGACTCTTTTGCTTTTCGTTGTTATGATGTGGATGACTATCCCTCATAATAACTGGTAGCTTGAAAGAACATATTGTATGATATGGGGTTTGCTTCCAGAAAGTAGATGAAATTTTAAGTTCGATTTTTGTCATCCTGGGACGCTAGCGTTTAGTAATGACCCTATTTCCCCCCCCCCCCCATACATTCATCGTTTAGTGCACATAAGGCATGGTAAACCAATAATGTTGTGTTTCTTTTGACTGGTTGTTTTTGGAATATGTTTAGTATTAGAAAATGGATATGAATTATCTGAATACCCGACCCAACAAATTTATTGGGGGCATTTTTGATTAATATAATTGCATTTTCGAAGATCATAATAAACAAAAAATAGTGTGAACTTCCGATCTGTCGCATTCCTAATTTCAAATCCTTCTTGTGGAATGTCTCCTAGTCGTTAACTAGATTTAATGCTAGGTATTATCTTCACTTATTCCTATGAGGTCTATGGAAATGATTTCCTGGATTCTGTTTTGTTGGAATATCTGCAGTTTGACTAATCATCTGGAAGAATAGGTTTATTTGAATCGAGGACTTCCATGTTAATAATATTCAGTGTCGGAGAGTAAGATATGAAGAAACTACATTGTCTCAGTATTTGATCTTCAAGTGAGAAAAGCTTTTTCTTTTTTCATTTTGGACTTCCATCATTATGAATTTCAGTAGCGAAAATAGATTTCCACTACTGGACCACCTGTTTTGAAGCAAAGGTATGTGGCATAGATGACTGAATATTTATACAGTATCACTGCTTCTTCTGAGTGGCTGTCAATTGCAATATGTGGTGTAGAAAAGGGTCAAAATTTCAATATATCTATGGACAAATTATCTCTTATTGACAAATTTCTTCAATGAAACCTGAGAACTTCTTAGTGGCATTTTGAGATTGCTAAAATCTTGATGAGCCTTCATGTAAGAAGCATTTCGACAGAAAATTCTGACAGTTTTCGCACTGCTTTAAAATTTGTAGAATCCCTGGATCCAGACGTGAAGATCTTGAGCCTTGAAATCAAGTCCCCTGGTAGATCTGATATTGTTCTCCCGATCCCAGAAGACGGGAATCTCAAGAGCCCATGGTTTACACTGAAAGAAGGGAGCAAATACAGCCTAAAATTCACATTTCAAGTCAGCAACAATATAGTGACAGGGCTCAAATACACGAACACAGTTTGGAAAACGGGTATCAAAGGTACTAGCTATAACATTTTGAATGTGCCATTTTGAGGAAAGACGTCTATTTATGATATTTTGATCAAACATCTCTTCTTTTTCACAAACCGTATTTCAGTGGACAGTACAAAACAAATGATTGGGGCCTTCAGTCCTCAGTCAGAGCCTTATGCACATGAAATGCCGGAGGATATTACCCCTTCTGGCATGTTTGCAAGAGGATCTTACTCAGCAAGGACAAAGGTGATTATCTTCTACCTTATATGCTCTGAACATATTATTTGTCTACTATTTGACTTGGCCCTCATACTATATGTGCCCCGAATTGAAAATCTATAAAAAGCGGAGTTAGTAACTTAGAGAATAAGGCAAGTTACCTGCTGCAACAAGTTAAATTATCAGTGTGTATAAGTTAAATCCCTAACTTTATCCTACATCGGAGAATCAGTTGTACTAGTTGTCGTTTTGTTTCATCCCTATGGATAGGACATAAATTTATTATTCTAGAGGTTGGTTTATCTAGTCGAGCCGCTATATGATAATACCAAAAAAACAAATTTATCTGGTTGGTTGATAAGCAACGGATCCAAGCATGCACCTGAAGCCTATGTTGCTCGGACTTTCCAAAAATGTTTCTGCACCCGTGTCGGATCATCAAAAAATGCACTACTTGAGGATCTGACACGCATTCCAGTGACATTTTTGAAGAGTTCGAGAAACATAGCTCGAAGCTGAAGGAATTTTAGATATTTTCATGTTAAACTTGTGCGCCTGACAGGCATCATTCTAGAGGTTGTTCTATGCATATTGATTTAAATTTTCATCTTTTCTTGTTTCAGTTTCTTGATGATGATAACAAGTGCTATTTGGAGATCAACTACACATTTGATATCAAGAAAGAGTGGCAGGCAACATAAACAAAGATGTTGCTCGCATTTTCAAACAACGTGACTATTCTTGTTTTCATTCTTCATAATTTTTGTCCGTCTTATCCGATAGTTTTTTGAGAAGATGAAAAATGAGAAAAAGAAAAAAGAGAACATTCTGCTGCAATTGATTATTCAATGATGTGGAGGAGTTAACTTAGCAGTTAGGTTCTTACTTGTTGAGTATCATTGAATAAAGTTGAGCTTTGCCCATGACTCATTAACAATGAGCTCTCTCTTTCTCTCTTCACTTGCATTGGTGTCATTAGTTTTCTAGTTGAATGTCCAGAAACTGAGATATCTTTAGAATAAAAAAAAATTGTTCATCAAATTTTGATCTTTCATATTATGGTTTTGCATCCTTTTAATTACCTTCCAACTAAAAGATTTTCAAAGTTGTTGTCTTTGGCTACTTTTCTCTTTGGAGTTACTTCTTTGTATCTTTGTGCTGCCTCAAGCACCCCACTTACTATGGCACACGATTGGCGACTCGGTAGATAATGGGCCTCGCCCCTCTATCCATCTCCACTTAAATACAAGGCTTTTCTTTGCGGCAGGTTCAAACCCGTGACGTGCGCCGAATGTGCACATGACGCATTGCACTCTTACAACACGATCAAAGTCCTGGGGAACTTTTTCTTTCCCATTGTTGAAACTTGACATTCATCCATTGTCATGATAGTTCATGATTTCCAGGCTTTTGGTCCTTACATTACCTGTTTTCCCAAGACAAGCATCATGTAAAGCTTTGGGAGACTTAAAAATGAAAATTATCTCACGGAATGCTCTCAGAAAATCGAAAATTAAAAAGGAAGAAGAATTCAAAATATATTCATTTTTATGATTTGCTTTGCATATAATTACAAAAAATAACTTCAAAGTATACTACATTCAACAACTTGCTAGCCAAAAATATAATGTTAAGAATCTTGAATCCGCCTTTGTATATAATTTGATAGCCAATGTTTTACATTGTCATGTATAATACAAAAACAACGTACTAGTGTAATTCCACGAGTGTGGTTTAAGGAGGGTAGAGTGTATGCAGACCTTGTTGGGTATATGTAAAGCAGTACGTGAAGTAAATAAATATTACAAGTGTTCGAAAGGATAAACAAGTAGGCCAATGTTCAGAACTGCCACAAGCTTGTTGAGTCTTGAATCTTGATAACCTGAAATCAAGAAACATTAAATATGGATTGTTACAACTGTGTGCTGAGTCGAGTGATCGCACTCTGTCTTTAAGACAAGATTGCCCCGTATTTATGCTTTTACTTTTGCGGGCAATAGTCTCCCAAGATAAAACAACACTTTAATCAACACTACAAAGCAAATAGGTTGATTCTGACGAAGAAAACAAATACAAATCGACTTGCTGAAGAAATGGAAAAGGAAGGAAGAGTTTCTGTTTTTCGTCCCAACGTTACTGCTCACATTTTGGACTGTGTTTTACTCTTCTGTTTGTCTCTGTGTATATATTTTTGTCTCATTTTTCTGTATATGTGTGTTTTCCACAATTGAGCCAAAAGGCATCAATATATAGCATAAGAGAGGCTTCTCAACTGCCAAGGCATGGCTGTTAATGGCCATTGAAGGAGGGAATTAAACAGCCAAGTAATGAAGTAATGACATGTTTATGGCCATTGAAAGAGGGTGTAATTCAGCCAAGTAATGGAGGGAGTTAATCAGCCAAGTAATGGCTGGTTAATGCACAATAACACCCCTAAAAATCAACTCCAACGGTAGGCAGAAACTTTCTGCCTTCCGTCGTTCCCAAATTCAACATTCCAGAAACTCCAGGGACCAAACTGTAAATATTAAATAATTTGGGGTCCAAAGAGATAATACCAGAAGAAGCTCGCGACCCGAGGCCCGAGACCTGAGCCCGGACCGAACGGGCGCGCGGCGGCGAGCGTGTAGGCTTAGCCTTGAACCCAAGCACATCTAGGTCCTCCCTCCTTTAAACACATGTGATATCCCTTGGGGTCCCAAACCCTTAGTCAATTTAGAGACTTATAAAGAGAGCAATTCTTCCTTTTCCCACCGATGTGGTAGATTTATCCCACACCATATTTCCATGCCTCAAACACCTTACTTCGTGGACCAATATCTCTTTCATTTCTCAACGAAATTTGACTATTCTTGGCGCTACGGTCATCTACTCATTTAATAGATTATGCACGTGAGAAGAGACAAAGCCTTCAACATGCGGAACCCTAGTGTGTTAATTCATTAAATATGGGTGGACGCACCTCCCCATCAAAGGCAAATTTCTAACAGACCTTACTCTACCTTAAGAGGTTGAGAGTTTGTTTCCAAAAGATCACCGGCTTAAGAAAAAACACAATAAAGGATGTCAGACAAAATTGACGGAAGTAAAGAATTCAAGTCAAAATATTATAGAATAAACATTATGAAGAAAAGTAATAGTAACTGTAGTAACCTAATACAATAATCAAGTACAAGAGAGAGCAGATAATAATAAAAATAAAAGGATAAAACTGCAAAGATACTACTACACCTACTACCCACTAACCTTCTACCATAATCTTTGTCCGCTAAAACTGTAGTGAAGGGAGAATAAAAAATTGTCAATTGTCTCTGTTTCTTCCCAAAATTTCCGAGTCAGCCTTATTTGTGAATAAAATGTGACAAAAGTAAAAAAATTAGACTTACCAGAAATTTAGAAGTAAGAGGGATCTAATATGATCTTACACTTAACCATTGTGTTATTAAGTTCCTTAAGTTGTAGAACATTTGTTTTTTTGTTGTTCTTTTTACTCAATTTAGCGTCTAATTATCTTTAACTTATTAAGATATACAAGTAGGATATAGCATCTCGAGAACTTTAGTTAAAGAATCCAATCTATCCACTATATCATTGTTGGTAATAATACCGATCAATGCTTATAATAGAGTTAAGTGACTTCACAGAGGTCTCAAGTCCTCTTGAGTACGAAGTCGCCTTTGTTAGGGAGCGCTTTATCCCCCAATAAGTAATTTTTTGCCGCGAATTCAAATTTAATCGGGCTCTAATATGAATACTGGACACCGGAGGATAAATCAAAATAAAAAAGAAGAATTAAGTGTCTTTGAATACTTGTCGTTGAAATATAAAGTCAATTCTTAGAAGAGAAAGTGAATATTGAATATAGATAAGTTGATCTGCGACAATAGATAACTCTTCACGATAAGTCAATTAGTAGAATATGATAATTGTAGAATAGGATTAACCTTCCTACAAATTATTTGTTCTATCAATATTACTACTATAAATTAAAGGCTAGAAGCAGGTGGCTCTTCGTCGACATGCCGCTTCAGTCAAGGGTAATTTAGATTTTCATGCTTAAGGGAGTTATAGCTAATTGCTTTATATTTGTACGTTTGCTCTATTGGACAAAAAGCCCAGTTATCTATGTGTTTGGAGAAAAAAGGTTGCGTACAACTTTTTAGAAATTATGGGACCCATTTAAGCTTTACTTTTTACTTGTTATTTTGTGAAGGGGAAAGTCGAGAAGGTGAAACTCCCGCCCGTATCAGAGGTCTCTTAGCCAGGTGAGATGTAAATCGAGGGATATGCACGAGTGACAGCCCTACAAGGGAGAGGATCAACGGGACACGAACCCAACAACAACTCTTGTAATATTTCAGCAAAGACTGTCACCACACGGATTCGAACTCGTGACGTCGGAGTGGTTGTATTATCTCAATCACCTTGTCACTTACCAACTCGCCTGTGACGATACTTTTTACTTGTTATTCATACCCTTTACTTATAACTTTATTACTTTAGCTGCTGTTGGTATTAATGTAAATTTTGAGTTTTTTTATAAATGGTCCAAAAGCATGAATAGGCTGAGGTCATGTTAGGAAGTACATAACTGTTCTTGGGACTCCTTATGTTCTGACACTTTAAAATTATATCTCTCTATGTAACACTTTATTCATAAACAATACAACTAATACTAATACATGTATTTGTATATATGCAAAACATAAATTTGCATTGATCATTAATATCCTTAACAATATTTTTACTTATGTTAATAATATTTATCCACTATTTATTTTACTATCACATAAATATATAACTTTTCAAGTACTTCAAATAATTTGAAAGTAAAAAAATAAACTATAACACAAATTAGTGATCCGTATTCACAAGAACTTCTAACTTTTGTCATAGAATATGTTTATTTTAAAAAAAAGATAAAATTATAAATGTATATTGACCCCGGCACGGGTCCGATAGTGTTATAAATAATACTCCTATTATTTGTGAAATTTAGCAAAAGAAAGTTTCCGGAATAAAATTTTATGATACTCCATATAAATAGGAGTCTCCAGGCCCAAAAACCAATTGATTGCAATTTGCGCTTCAATTCCAAATTACGCCGTGATCTGCTCCGACGAGAACTTTTCCGGTGAACTCATCCGTTCTATTTCTCCGGCGATATCTATTCATAAGCTTGTAAGTTTCATCTTTGTCTCAAAAATCCTAATTTTTTATGCAAAATTACGAATTGTGATTATTTTATACATTCTAATTGGAAAAACAAAGTATGAACTCTGATATGTGTAGTTATTTATAGTTGTTACATGTTAATGTATGTGTTATTATTTGCATAAAATATGTACTTTATTTGTGGCTTATGAATTTGTTAGGTGTTATAATCTGCTCTTCGTGTATTACGATCTCCAGTTTCCATGCTAATTTGATCAATTTTCGGAGCTAAAGTGGATTAGATAAATTCATTGTTATAAATTGAAAATTATCCGGAAACAGCCTCTCTACCTCACAAAGGTCAAGTGTGCGTACATCCTATACTCCCCATACCCCCACCTTGTAGGACCACACTGGGTTTGTTGTTGTAAATTGAAAATTATGATATAAACTTTACGAAAAGTGCTATATGTTGTGTTTCCTTTTACGTTGATCAGGATTCAAATTCCAGCAGAGACAAAAACACTTATAATTTCTGTATATATTATAACTGGAAAAAGAAAGTATGAACTCTGATATGTGTTGTTATTTATAGTTGTTACATGTTAATATGCCTTATTATTTGCATAAAAGATGTATTTTATTTGCTTCCCTTGATAATGAGAATGGCTTATGAATTTGTGAGGTTTAATAATCTGCTCTTCGTGTATTATGCTCTCCAGTCTCCATACCAATTTGACCAATTTTATACCGTGATTATTACATCTTATACTTCAAACCAAACGAGTCCTTAATGTTATGTATTATGTGATTCATGGTTTTATTCCTCTGGCATGTGTTGCATCTTCCCAAATTTTGTTGTCATTAATGAAGGATCAATCATGATTTTTTTAGTAACTGTAGTGTTTATGCCACCTTTGTGCTCCTCGATTATTCCACCGAGTACTGCTACGTCCCACCCATGGGTGTCTCGACTATAAGGCTAGTAAAGCAATCGCTAGGGGTCCCTACCTTTTGGAGGCCCCGTTTTTTCTTAAAGATGTATTGTATATGTATTATTAAAAAAAATGTGTGTACACTTAAATTTGTAAAGAATTTTTGGAGCGAAAATACAATAATTTTAATGTGAGGATCATTGCAATAACCGGAGAATGGAATATTTTTTGATGAATTGTTTCATACGGCAGCTATTTTTTTTGCCTCATTTATATCCTAACAACTAATACGGGCAACATTAGTATTTTTATATTTACCTTTTTCGTTCTCTCTTGTACTACTATTAATCTCAATATTGAAAAGTCTCTCAATCGACAACTTACTGCGACTTACAAGTTTACAAAAGATCAAAATTTTGCTTTTCGGTGTCTTCTACAAAATGTCAAGCATTACAACAAGCAATCATTATATTGAAGCAATGCAACACTATTTTGATATCACTATATCAATTTATCTTGCTCTATAGTTTCCTACCCTTTGATTTCTGCTACTATCTATTATTTCTTGTACTTTGATTATCTTATTTATCTGTGGTAGCTACTGCTCCTTTTTTCAGACTGCTTTATCATGCCTTATTCGCTATCGTTACTTTCATTTTCATACTGCTTTGAATTGCTTGTCCTTATCAGACTTTTTTTTGTCATGCTTTTTGTTGAGCTGAGAGCCTTTCGGAAACAATCTCTCTACCTCCCAAGGTAGGGGTAAGTTCTGCATACACTCTACCCTCCCTAGGCTCTACTTTGTGGGTTTTCACTGGGTATGTTGTATATCAACTCATCAAATTCTTGATCCGATTTTATTATTCTACCTTGATTTTATACTTCTTCATTGAAAATTTGTCATTATTGATATTCTTGCGTAAGGCCTCTCTCTTAAATTTGGCTTTAGGCCCCAATCTTGTTGTGACGGCCCTGGTCCCACCAACACGTTACTGGGTAACTTTTTCCACGAAAGCTTAAACAATTGGATAAAAATCCCCTAGTGTTTTTGTCTCTGCTGAGATTTGAACCGTGGTCCACTTTATTGATCACTAGGTTGTCCTCTTGGTGCGAATGATTAATCATGACTTGTTTCTTTTTTTTGGTTTAAGTTTACTTATTTCCATGCATGCTACGAGTTATTTATGATTAAGTGAATGGGTGGACATGCTTGATCCTCGTAATGGTAAAACATGGAGATAGTTCTCAAAAAACTCCTACTGATGTTAAATTGATGTACTTAGTGCTAGTTTTAGTTTCTCCTTTGGTTTAGTTCAAGTTCTTTTCAATTTTAGTGGTGTTACTTATTTCCATGCATGCTACGAGTTATTTATGATTAAGTGAATGGGTGGACATGCTTGATCCTCGTAATGGTAAAACATGGAGATAGTTCTCAAAAGACTCCTACTGATGTTAAATTGATGTACTTAGTGCTAGTTTTAGTTTCTCCTTTGGTTTAGTTCAAGTTCTTTTCAATTTTAGTGGTGAATTGGTGATAGAGATAGCATTTATTAATAAAGTGATTTCTTATATGCAGTGAATACTTGTCATTTGCACATAATGACCCAAAGGAGAGAAATAGAAGATCGTATTGTGGATGAGGAGGCAGGTGGAAAGAGGCAGAAGATTGTGGAGCAGCCTTCTGATCAAGATCATGGCAGAACTGTCAGCCAAGGAAATCCAAGTCGTACAATTGATGTAAGAAGGGACTGCCCTTTTCTTGATACAGTTAATAATAGACAGGTAATTTCATTGCTTATCACTGTTTAAATCGTTTTTGTTTGCTCTGCTCTATTCTGCTTGGCCAGTCAGTCAAAATTGAGATGTTGCTCCTTAGAACCAATAGTTAGTGATAGTTAAAAAAAATGAAGCACTAGTTAGTGATGTTTCCTGTATGTTATTAGCCTGTCTAATAGGTGTGTAAATTCCACTTTGAGAGCTAAACTTGGTCTGTGGTTGTACATTCTATTTGTTGGTAAAGCTCGTTAAGATGATATTTTCATATTGCGAGTGAATATCTTGTCATTCTTCCACTTTTTTCCCTTTAGATTTACAGGTGTCCTTTTTTTTTTCTTGGCAAGTTAAAGAAAAAGGAACTTTTGTTTCTTGAGTAGAAAAAATATTTTGGGCTATTCAGGTTAATTTCTTACAAGTATTGTGTATTATGGAATGAGCTCTTATTTTGACCTGGTGATTCTAGTAAATTTTGTGTTGACCATTGACATGCTGACTAATACTTTCTATTTGTTCCTTTCTGTTTCGTTTATCATTGCAGGTTTTAGATTTTGACTTTGAGAAAAAATGCTCAGTCTCTAGCATAAATTTCAATGTCTATGCATGTTTGATTTGTGGAAAGTACTATCAAGGAAAGGGTAAAATTACCCATGCACATAAACACAGTCATGAAGCAGGGCACCACTTATATATCAATGTGCAGACAGAGAAAGTTTATTGCCTTCCTGTTTGATATGAATTAAAAGACCCATCACTTGATGACATTCGCCTTGTTCTGAATCCAAGGTTTGATAGGACTTCTGTTTGGAATTCTGTCATTGCTTCCCCCCCCCCCCCCCTTTCCAGTACTATCTTCCTCCATTGGCAAAATATTTGAAGTTTCTGAGAACTTGATCATGTATTCTGAAAAATGTGTCTTTTGTAAATTTCTTATAAATAATCCCAAAGTTTCGTTAGATGCCACAATCAGTGTTCCGAAGTACTTCTACATTAAAATACTACATTTTGCTTTCGTCGAGTTTCCAATCTTGCTCTATTTGGTTGATTCATGCCAAAATTTAACTGTGGGCTTTGTTTCTCTTGACAATGTTTGTTTGATATTATTTTGTAGATTTACACTGGAGCAAGTTAAACATCTTGACAAAAACAGTCAATGGTCTAGGGCACTTGATGGATCTGATTATCTTCCAGGAACAGTTTTTTCAACTTGCTTATACATGTTTTTTGTTTTTCATATGATTGATGTATAAATGCTTATTATTTCATAATTGTCAATTTGAGTTGTGATTCTAACCTGTTGGACTATTTATGTTAGGTTGGGCTTAATAGCATCAAGGAGAAGACGAACTTTGTTGATGTGACAATTCAGTCTGATGAGTGTAACTCCTCTTAGAAACTTCTGTTTAATCCCTGAAAACTATCAGCATACGAGATCTCCTCTGGTGCATCGATTTGGAGAGCTCACACGAAAGATTTGGCATGCTAGAAATTTCAAGGGACAGGTTCGCACCCTGCATTACCACATGTAAATTTCATCTTTTATTCATGACTTCATATCCTAATGACTCTGTATCTGCAGGTGAACCCACATTTATTCTTGCAGGCTGTTATGGAATCAAGTGAAAAACGTTTTCTGACAGACGTGCAGTCTGATCCTGCTGAGTTTATATCATGGCTTCTTAAAACCTTGCATGCTGATCTTCGAGGTTCAAAAAAAGGGAACACCAAAATTCAGCAGTGCTTTCAGGTATTGGTTGATTAATGATTATCTTTTAGCAACTCAAAATGTTTTTCTTTTTGGAGTCGAAGGTTTTTCCTTTTTCCTGCTAGGGTGAGATGGAGGTTGTGAAAGAGATACACAGTGGAAATGAAGCAGACAATATTATTATGGAGACCAGCAGAATGCCTTTCTTAATTCTTGAACTTGATTTGCCACCTGCTCCTCTTTTTAAGGATGTTATGGAGCAAAACATTATCCCACAGGTTTGTGTCCGTACTGGTAATCTTATATACTTCAGGGATCATTTATGTTTTCTGGTGCTTCTAATATCAACAAACCTCCCTTCTTCTCTTGTTGTGCCCATTCATGTTGGTGTAGGCATGTTTATGCATGCATGAGAAATGGGCAATCTTATTGATGGGCTTGTCATTAAGAACATATTAAATGGGGCTGAGAATAGATGCAAACATGTAAGTGCCAGCTAAATGAGGTGCACAAAGTTTTAGACCTGAAAATTGTTCTTTAATTGTAGGCTTCAAGAAAATGGTTTACACTGGTCTGTTGGTTCAGTGTATTGCCTTTGTTAGTTGTCATAGTTGGCCTTGCTTCTTAGTAACCTAAGTGTAAGCTGAAAAGAAAGGACATGTCAATTATCTTTTTCTAGTAGTATTCTGGAGAAGCCAGCTCTTCCAGAGGGAGTAGAAGTTAAAAGAAAACAAAAGGGCTGCAATGGTTTGTGGGCTGGGGTGTGAGTTCTTCAATGGTTATCTTGATGATTACTAGAAATGGTTTCTTAAAGACTTGTTTACTTGAACTTCCTGTATACAAAAAGTTGGTTCGATAGGTTACTGTAATAATTACATGTTACCATTATCAAAAAAAAAGAAAAAAAAAGAAAGGTTACTGTAATAATTACAGTGTGAAACTGCTTCAATTTACTAATTTAGTAAGTGTTGAGAATGCCAAGTTCTGTCGTCTTGTGTTTTTAATTGTCTCAGATATTCTTCTACTCAGCTACGCCTTTCTAGAGATTGTGTATCAACCGAGCATTTCAATACTAGTGGTTTTTGTTACTGATAAAAAGAAAATATTAGTGGTTATTGTAAATTGAGTTATTTTAGGGCGCTTGTTTGATGTTCTGAAAATGGTTCATGCATCCACTTCTCAACATACAAAAAGGTGTCTACTTATTGCTGATATTGAATTTTTTCTAGGTTCCGCTGTTCAACATATTAAAGAAGTTTGATGGTGAGACTGTGACTGAAGTTCTGGACCCACATCTAGCTAGGATGAGATATCGCATCACAAGGCTCCCACAACATCTAATTCTTCACATGCACCGGTTTACCAAGAACAACTTCTTTGAGGAGAAGAACCCCACTCTTGGTAAGTGCTTATTGATATTATCTTAGAGTTGGACCTTTTAATAATGCAATTGTATGTTGAAACCTCATACAATTGACAACGGTCAGTGGCTAAGACTCAGATAGACTTTTTGCTCCTTAGGAAGGTTGACAACGGTCTTTGTAAAGACTGCAAGGTTATTCCGAGTGAGTATCTTACAATCTGACATAAGCTTTTGGTGTTGGATTTGGAGATCAAGATGGAGAAGAAGAGGAGGGTTGTGGATGACAGGCTAAGAATCAAATGGGGGAATTTGACCAGGGCTAGTGCAAAGGAGAGGGGGGAGAGGTTGATGGCTAGGGGAGCTTGGGAGAGTAGTGGGGATGCGACCGGTATGTGGGATCAGACGATTAGTTGCATTCGGGAGGTAGCTAGAGAAGTGCTAGGGGTCTCACGGGGTAGCCGTGGGGGGCATCGAGGGGACTGGTGGTGGAATGGTAAAGTGCAAGAGGTGGAAGCAAAGAAAGTGGCGTATGCGAAATTGGTAGAAAGCAAGGATTAGGTGGAGAAGTGGACGAATAGGAAATTATATAAGATGGCGAGGAAGGAGGCAAAGCTAGCGGTTACGGCGGTGAAAACGGCGGCATTTGAACGCATGTATGTGGAATTAAAGGGAAAAGGCAGGGATAAGAAGTTGTACAGACTAGCCAAGGCGAGTGAGAGGACTCGTGACTTGGATCACGTGAGGTGCATCAAGAATGAGGACGGCAAAGTACTAGGGTGGGGGAGGACACGCGTATTAGATGGAGGTGGCAGTATTACTTTCATAAACTCTTGAACGAAGAAGGAGATAAAGACATTGTGCTGGAAGATTTGGAGCAATCCGGAAGGTACCGGGATTTTGGATATTGTAGAAGTATTAAGGTTGAGGAGGTTAAGGGTGTTGTTTGCAAGATGCACAGGGGACGAGCGACCGGGCCTGATGAGATCTCAGTTAAATTTTGGAAGAGCGCAGACAGTGCAGGTTTGGAGTGGCTGACTGAGTTGTTTAATGTCATTTTTGAGACGGCAAGAATGCCCGAAGAATAGAGGTGGAGTACAATGATTCCTTTGTACAAGAACAAATGTGACATCCAGAGTTGCAACAACTATAGGGGTATCAAGCTGCTAAGCAACAATATGAAAGTTTGGGAAAGGGTCGTGGAGATGAGGGTGAGAAGAGGCGTGTCTATTTCTGAGAACCAGTTTGGATTCATGCCGGGGCATTCGACTATAGAAGTCATTCATCTTATTAGGAGGTTGGTGGAACAGTATAGGGAAAGGACGAGAGACTTACATATGGTTTTTATCGACCTCAAGAAGGCATACTACAAAGTCCCTAGAAAGGTTCTATTGAGATGTTTGGAGGTTAGAGGTGTACCTGTGGCGTACACTAGGGTGATCAAGGATATGTATGATGGAGCCAAAATCAGGGTACGGACAGTAGGAGGAGACTCTGAGCACTTTTCAGTGATGATGGGGCTGCACCAGGGATCAACTCTTAGCCCATTCTTATTTGGCTTGATGATGGATGGACCGACACGATAAATTCAAGGGGAGGTGTCATGGTGTATGTTATTCGCAGATGACATAGTCCTGATTGATGAGACCCGCAACGGAGTGAACGCTAAGCTGGAGGTTTGGAGACAAACTCTAGAGTCTAAAGGGCTCAGGCTGAATAGGATCAAGACAAAATACTTAGAGTGCAAGTTCAGTAACGGCTCCGCGACCATGAGACAGGCGTGGAGGTGATGTTTGGTACTCAGGTCATCCAAAAGAAAGGAAGCTTCAAGTATCTCGGGTCTATTATCCAAGGGAATGGAGAGATTGATGACGATGGCACACATCATATTGGTGCAGGGTGGATGAAATGGAGGCTCGCATCTGGAGTCTTGTGCGATAAAAAAGTGTCACCAAAGGTGGTGGTTAGACCGAGTATGTTGTATGGGGCGAAGTGTTGGCCAGTCAAGACTATGCACATTCAAAAGATGAAAGTTGTGGAGATGAGGATGCTGAGATGAATGTGTGGGAATACAAGTAGGGATATGATTAGAAATGATGATATCCGGGACAGAGTGGGAGTGACCTCGGTGGAGTATAAGATGCGTGAAGCGAGGTTGAGATGGTTCGGGCATGTGTAAAGGAGAGACACAAATTCTCCGGTGCGGAGGTGTGAGAGGTTGACTATGGACGGGTTCAGGAGGGTAGAGGTAGGCCGAAGAAGTATTGGGGAGAGGTGACTAGACGGGATATGGAGCAGATGCAACTTACTGAGGACATGACCTTAGATAGGGAGTTGTGGAGGACAAGTATTGTGGATGACACGTTTCAGAATGCTTTATCATGACTTATTCGCTTTTGTTACTCTCATTTTCATACCGCTTTAAATTTCTTGTCCGGGTCTGACCGTTTCTGTTGCTTTACTTGTGCTTATGCTTTGTCTTGAGCCGAGGGTCTTTCGGAAACAACCTCTCTACTTACCAAGGTAGAGTTAAGGTCTGCGTACACTCTACCCTCTGCAGAACCCACGTTGTGGGACTTCACTAGGTATGTTGAAACCTCATTCTATATATCATCCTTATTAGATGATGATTATTGCTTCTGTGGTTCGTCAATGTGCAATTAAGAGACCTTTTTAACTGTATAAAGAGAGAACATTTAGGCCCCCTAGCCAACCCTATAAGGTGTTGTGATAAAGGGGATTTACAGCATCTGTTTATACTGGGAAAAAAGGCCGAGTGAAGAGAAGAAAGTATCTAATTAGAATGTTTGGGTCATTTCATTCATAGAAAATAATTTCGATAGGCAGCTGAGATCAGATAAAGTTTTGACCAGCTTCGTGTGTTGTCCAGACATCAAACTGAGCTTTTCCTTAAATTCTTTTCCTAGTAGCTCTAGCTCTGGCATGAAGCTAATTTTCCTGTGCTTATAAGCACTCTCCAAAAATCCCCCCTCTCACACCCACAGCCCTGTCCACCCTCCTCAATCCAGAAAAAAAAGTAAAACAAGAAAGAGTTTCGAGCTTGAATATCCATTATCTGGACTATGGACGCACAATATAACCTATTCACATGTGTTTTCTTTGTAATCCTTAAAGTTAACTTTCCTATGAAGAATTTGGAGCTGAAGGATTACCTCTACCTGCACCCTAGGTGAATAGAAAACTGCACTCAAAGTATGATCTGATTGCCAATACCGTTCATGATGGCAGGCCAGGAGAAGGATCATACGGAGTATTTGTGCAGCGAAAATCTGAAGACCTTTGGTAATTTTCTCCCTCCTAATGCGATAATGTTGATTTACTCGTCAAAATAAAATAATAACTCACTTTGTATACTCCACACAGGTATCAAGTGCAGGACCTACGTGTTTCAGAAACTCTCCCTCAAATGGTTGCACTCTCTGAGGCTTATATGCAGATCTATGAACAACAACATTGATGTAAATTCATCAAGCATTGTCACCAAAGTTCTCTTCCTAGAGAATTATCGTTTCGAGTATCTGCGTATGGATGAAGAATACATTCATATGCGAAAATTTGAAGAAAAGTAGAGGTGCTGCAAATTATACCAAACTTTTGAGTACTTTTTACTATAGATGAAGGATACATCCATACAATTATATTTGTTCTTATAATTTTGCATGACGTCTTGCTGACACTTCACAGCACCATTTGCATGACACATTGACAATCCATTAGCTTATGTTAGATTGTTTTGTTACTGTGTGTGGCCAAATATTACAAGCTTATCAGTTATAACTAGGGCTGTTCAGTGGGCTGGGCCAGCCCGATCCTGACCCGCCCCGCCCTGCCCCATCTTGATCCCCCTAAAAAATTTTGGTCGGTGTCGGGGTTCGAACTCGGGACGGGACTGGGATCGTCCCACCCGCCCCGCCCCGTCCCGCCCGTCCCCTTGCCCCCTTTGCAAAAATAATCGTTGCAACAACGGACAAATTTTGATTTTGGCCGTTGTGCAACGGTCATTTTTGGCCCCACCCCATAAAACCCCCTACCCCTTTAATATTTATTTTTAACCCATAAGTTAATATATTTACACTTTAACCCTATTTTCAACTATAAATATCTCATTTTCCTCTTTATTTTTCTCACAAATCTTCCTACAATCTCTCTAATATCTCAATTTATCTCTATACAATTCTACATTATTTATTTTGCTCATTTATATTAAAGTTAAAAAATTGGGAGTGAATTGGCAACTAGCTTGAGGATCATCCATCAAGCGAAGTTTTAATTTTCAACATCGATTACACGTCGACGTTTGGTACCTTCGTTCCTTCTTTAAATTATTATTGTTAATTTATTTTAATTATCACACTTAATTTCATTATATTTAATTATTTATTTACATAATTAAAATAAAAATATGTATGTTTAAGGGTAAGAGTAGGGGTAAGGGTAAGGGTAAGGGTAAGAGTGAGAGTGCTTCTTCGAGTAACAGGGCAGGGTACTTCTTCTAGTAATCTTATTTCTAGTCCCGATGATTTCACTGATTTCACTCATATAGATGAAAATACTTTTTTAATGATATATCATTAGATGATGAGGTAGATAAATCAAACTTTAA
Organism: Anisodus acutangulus; assembly: GCA_029783415.1. Taxonomy (NCBI): domain Eukaryota; kingdom Viridiplantae; phylum Streptophyta; class Magnoliopsida; order Solanales; family Solanaceae; genus Anisodus; species Anisodus acutangulus. The sequence continues at coordinate 27,724,508 of CM056492.1, read as the reverse complement.
TTTAGACGATAATCTAGATGACACTCCCACTAGTGCACCTCAACCTCAGGCTCAGACTGAGTCTCAGCCTGAAACTGTAATGCCACATATTCCCCCTAGTATGAGTCAAGGCCCCGCACAACAAAAATTAAAATCACTTGCATGATATTTTTTTGATAGGGACCAAGATAATCAATTAGCTAGATGTAAAATTTGTAAAAATGTTTATAAATTTAAAAAAAATGGAAAAGGTCAAGGTGGGACGAAAGGTTTATTGAGACATGTACAAGGCGACCACACAACTAGGTGAAATCAATACCAAGCTAAACAATCGGGTGTGCTAGCTGAGTCGGTACAAGGTTCACATAGTGTCCCCGACCAAGTACAGGGTCAAATTAACCCGACGACGGGGGGAATTTTTGGTCCTAAATATGATAAAAATAAAGATATGGAAAATTAGTTGCGGTGGAGAGTTTATCTTTTTTCATTTCCTTCCTCTCATGGTTTTATTCATTACATTCGAGAAACATATAATCCTGCTTTTAATGATTTTCTTAGATCAACTGTTAGATGGGATTTTTTAAAATTTGCAAGTGAATATCAACAATATTTACGTTATGCATTGTATCATTTTAATGGCAAAGTGTCTATCATTTCTGACATAGGCCGTAGTACTAACGGTAATGATTATTTAACGGTAACATGTCATTGGATAGATCAAAATTGATCTATGCAAAAAACGTATTTTAGCATATAGATATATTGATGATAGGCACATTGGATGTTTTATTTGCACAAAATATTAATGAAATTTGTGATTATTATGAAACAAATGATAAAATTATGACTATTACATTAGATAATTGTATTTTTAATGATTATGCTATAAGACTTTTAAACGTTTGATTAACACCATGTTTTCCTGATCATTTTCATATAAGATGTGCATGTCATATTTATAACTTAGTTGTAAAAGATCGCCTAAAACTTTTTGAAATCATTCTTGAAAAATTACAATTTACTATAAATTTTATTTTTAAAGGTAGTAAAATACAAAAACGCAAAGAGTATAAAAAAACTTGTCATGATTGTGGATCTTATAGAAAAATTCCATAAGAAGTTTCGACTAGGTGGAATTCATTGTATGAGCAACTACTTGTTGCTTATAATTATAGACAACCTATAATTTTATTATTTAACACTCATAATAAAAATCCAAGGGATATGCTTGTAGATAATGATTGAAATTTTTTTTAGAACTTAATGGATTTCTAGAGAAATTTTTTCAAGCTACTAAAGAATTTTCTGGTATTTATTATCTTACTATTTCAAATATGTTATTTTATATATCTCTAATATTTTTGTTACTTAATGATATATGCAAAAACCAACTTATAAGGCATCTACTGAAAAAATGTTTAAAATTTTTTTAAAAAATATTTTTTTTCCTATTCCCACTATTTATATTATAGTGCGGTATTAAATTCGACTATTAAAGTAGACGGTTGTAAAACACTAATAAAAATGATTTATGATTGTATAGAAGTACTTCCAACAGACCCAACTGAAGAACCAACTCACAAATCAACTAAAGAAGAAGTTACGTCTAGCATACACATTGAATGTAAACAAGTATATACGTATTACCAACAACAAAGTGCAAATAATCGACCGACTTCTGTATCATCTTCTACTACTTCGTTCCAACCTTATAAAAACATGCGGTTTCTGCTGCTAGTATTCAAGGCCTTAGAAATAAAATGTTTAGTGGTTCAACTTCTTCACAAGTTAGCGAATTTGATGTTTATGTTTTGCAGAGTGTTGTACCGTACGAATTAATTATCAATGATGAAGGACATGAAGAGTTGCTGAAATACTGGAGGCAGAATGAGAAAACATTTTCGACACTAGCAAAGATGGCCCTAGATGTGTTGAACATTCAAGCGTCATCAACAGCGTCTGAAAGCGCTTTTTCTGCTGCAAGATTTCAAATAGGAGAGCATAGACATTCATTGGCGGGAGACGCATTGGAGATTGCAGTTCTATTCAGAGATTGGATTCGAGCGGAGCGTAGAAGGTGCGGTCAACCGGAGATCAACGAAGAAGAAGACAACAACTACAACGAAATCTTGTCTGAGGGAATAGGAAGCGACGTCGAACAATTTGACCTACAAATTCCAATTCCAACCGAAGATCCTCAAGACATTGTGAGGAAATTAGAAAAAGTATGGTTAACTATGTAATTTTTTTAATTGCAATTTTACTATGTGATTTGCAACTTTTGAACAACACCACAAAGTTACAATTTTGAAATTGTATTACAAAAAAATAATATTTCTATTAAATAATATAAGAGGCACAAAAACAGCATTGGGATGTTTTTATTATACTATCTTGTTCAATTATTGAAGTGTTTATACATATTATTTTATTAAATTTAGTGGCAAAAAAAACTCAAATCCTGGCCCCTCTACCGGCGGTATGTGGGACGGGACGGGTCCTCTTCCTGTCCCGCCGATCCCGGCCCACCAGGCCTGCCGATCCCGGCCCGCCAGACCCGCCAGACCCGCCGGACCTGCCCCGTTGGTCAGCCCTTGTTATAACTTAATACTATAATCTTATGGAGTAGCAAGTATTTGATGGTAGAATAATCTCCCTTATTCTGTGATTTGATGGACGTATTTCAAGTTAAGAAAATCCTATAAATTGATCTTCTTCCTACCAATTAGAGTTACTGCCTCCATACAAGAAAGGAAGAGTTACAACGTCCATACACCTTTCATCTCATCGGGCGAGGCTGCTTTTCAGTATCAGCCTATTAGGTATGTACGTATGATTTTTTTTATGTGATATTTTAATGTTCAAGATCTTGATATTATTGTTATTTCACCATTAACATGTGTGTATGCTGAAGTTCTTTTTTAGGTGTCTGTAATGGTTACTCTTAAAAATAAGATGGTGTAAGAAAAAAAATAGTGACTAGTATAGAGTATATATTAAGATAAAGGTTGGTCATTAAGATGCATAGGTTCAAATTCCAGCAAAGACAAGTCATAAGTGATTTATTCATATCAGATACTTCATGTAATTAATTGAGGTGCGGACACAATCCCCGACACCAGAATTATACAAAAAAAATACTCCCTCCGTCCATTTTTACTTGTTCATATTTTACTTGACACACTCCTTAATAAGTACTCCTTCTGTCCTATCTAAGCATGTCAAGTGGGTCGGGCTGGGCCGGACCATCTTAACGTGGGTCACACCGGACTGGTTTGGGGCGGGGCCGGGCTTGGGGGAGAGAAAAAGGTATCCGGCTCAGCCCCTACCCCGATAGGGGGTACATAGCGGGCTTGCCGGGCCGGGTTTTAAAGGTCAGACCGGATTTTAGTTAGTGGGTCGGGCTGAGTTTTATTCTTTTTTTAAAAAATAATTCTAATACTAAAATAGACATTTACATTTACTAATAATAATAAAATTAATATTTACATTAAAGATAAAATTGCTAAATTAAAAAAAAACAGTGGTTGCCCAATTCAAAAAATTAGCCGTTGTAAATTTTTAAAAATAGTCGTTGTCAATTTTATTTGAACCCCTAAATTTATGAATAAACTATACTTTGGCTCTATTTCCAAACTATAAACACCCCTCTGTTCTTCTTCATTTTCACACAATATTTCCACAATTCTCTCTTTATCTAAATTTTATGTTTAACTAGTGTACATTTATACTTTCAACTTTCATGGATAATCTTTCACCTCCACTTCTCATAGAGTTCGAGGGTAGGGACTATCTTCTTCGTAGCGGGCCCTTCTTTCTCGTTGTATGAGCCCCTAAACAGCTGCATGCTGTCTTTCCGGTGCTTCTGCTTTCTGCCTTCTGCCATAGAGGTGCAAAGTTAAGAATAATCGAAATCAGACACAATAGAAGGTGGGTGACTTAATGGGAAGATTTCATTTCTTGCCCCTATCGTGGTTTCAATTATAATATCAAGAGCGGATCGGGGGGGGGGGGGTTCGAAGATCAACTTCAAGTGTTGTGTGGATGCATTTTGAGCGAGTAGACGAGGAACATGTTAAATGTCAACATTGTGGTGACATATATCTCCATAAGTTCGGAACGTCGAGTATTGGGGGGTATCGGTGTGTTGCGTAGACACTTGGTGAAAAGGCATGAAGTTCAACTTTGAAGTTTATCTCTTCTTTAAATTTTCAATCGATGTTTGTCGTTTAATTTGTATATTTTTGAACTTTTGATTTGTGATATTTCGTCGTGCAAGTTTGTGTGTTTTGAATTTGTAATGTTATCAATTTTAAGTTTTAAGTTTCCTTTTAAATTATTTATGTAGTTATTGATATGTCTATTTGACTGGACACGTAATTTAAGAAAGAAGAGAAAACTTTAAACTTGTGGTGTTAAATGAGTCACATATATTTTGTGTGGCTATAAATTATTGCATAAAGGTAAATGATTTCAAATTAAATATTTTATTTTAAGAATGAAGAAGGATGAAGGGGTATTTATAATTTAAAGACATGGTCAAAATGTAATATATTTTAGGATAATTTTTTTTATAATAGTCATATATGATTGCTAATTGTTTTAAGTAACAAATAAGGATGTAACTCAATGATTGAGAGTATCATTTACACGCGATAAATATGAGATTCGAACCCCTGTGTCTCCAAGTGGTAAAAAATTTCAAAATATGGACAATCTTCAAAGTGGGTCAGATCGGGTCATCAACTGGGCCAATGGTGGGTCGGACCCTAATAAAACCTACCTAGTCCAACCCTTACCCCTTAACCGGGTTTGTGTCGAGCTGGGCCGTTCTGGATTTATCGAGCCCGGCCCACTTGACAGACTTGGTCCTATCATACGGTTAAGTCGAAGCATTCCTGAACCTTCTTCGTCGGATACTAAGCACTGCTTCCAGTCCAACTCGAACTAAAAACCTCTTCCTCATGTTAACTCATGGCGTCTTCATCCTTAAGAAGTATTCACTAATTTATGTTACATTTTTTTTAATTTGTCTCAAAAAGAAGAATACATTTCTATATTTAGAAATAATTTAAGTTTACACTTTTCTTTTTACACTTAATGAAATGATTCAGAGCCACACAAAATATCTATGACTTATTTTAGACCACATGTTTCAAAAATCTCTTTTCTTTCTTAAATTTTGTGTCTAGTAAAACTATATCACACAAATTAAGACGAAAAATTAGTAATTAATAAAATATAATAAATTCATGTTTTGAAAAATAATTTATAATATGAATTAGGAACTATATTTATGAAGCCAAATACAAAACACTCCACCCTTGAGGATGAACCTGACTTACATTGCACCCATGTGACCTTGACTTTAGAAACTTACCAAAACTTCCGTGACGCGGCAAAATGCAGGAAGCAAGTCACGTGACCACTATCAGTTCTCCACGTGCCCAGATCTCATTAAATAGGTCCCACCTACATTCTCAACTTCCCATACCAACATTTTCTTCCCCGCATTAAATTCTCAAAAAGACAAAAATGCCCCTCAAATTTGACCGTATCCTCGCCAGAACTCTCACCGCCATCGTAATCACCTCCTTCTTCCTCCACACCTCCACTGCACTAGGTGGCAACAAAGGCGGTTTACTCGGTGGTTGGAGCCCTATAACAGGTTATAAGTTTTCTAATTGTGAAACGTGTTGGAAATTTGCCTTTGGCGGGAGTTGCGTTCGACCAACTTTAACGGCTTAAACACTAGTGTTACGCATGTTGGAGAATCCGGTTCTTCACACGTGCATGATCTACTAAGTACGTAGATAACCATAGGGCCAAGGATCGTCAAATTTCGTTGAGAAATGAAAGAGATATTGGTCCACGAAGTTAGGTATTTGAAGCATGGAAAAGTGTGGTATGGGATCAATTCTCCCTCATCGGTGGAGGAAGAAAGAATTATTTTGTTTATAAGACTCAAAGTTGGCTTGGGGTTTGGGACCCCAAGGGGTATCCCATGTGTTTAAAGGAAGGAGGACCTAGATGTGCTTCGGTTCGAAGATAGCCCACACGCGCGCCGCCGCCGCGCGCCCGTCCCGTCCCGTCCGGTTCCGGTTCCGGTTCCGGGTTCACGGGTCGTGAGTCGTGGGCTTCTTCTGATATTATCTTTTTGGACCAGAGAACTTTGCCATATGTACAGTTTGATCCCTGAAGTTTCATATGTACAGTTTGGACCAAAATTCTTTCATATGTACAGTTTGGTCCCTAAAGTTTCAAGAAAGTCAGAATTGGGCAGTAATGGCACTTATGGAGGCAGTTCATCAGCCTCTCCTTCAACTATATAAAGGACCCCTTGTCACTATTATTGAGGCAGTTCATAGCGATTTCATGTGTAAGAATTACATACCGAACTGCTTGGCAGACCCTCTCTACACGGTCTATTGCACCATTGGCACTGCCAAAGAGCTGTGGAAAAAACTGCAAAAGAAGTACAACGCACAAGATGCGGGTACTAAGAAGTTCATCGTTGGGAAATTTCTAAAATTCCAAATGGTGGATAGTAAGACAGTGATGTCCCAAGTCCAGGAATTCCAAATGATTTTACATCACCTGGATTTGGAAGGAATGAAACCAAATGAGCAGTTTTTGGTTGCATCGCTGATTGAAAAGTTACCTCCTTCGTGGAATGAGTTTATGAGTTACTTAAAACTCAAGACAAAGGAGATGACCTTTGAAGAGCTTATTATCAAACTCAAAATCCAGGAAGATAATAAGAAGACCTTTCCTAGGGGTAGACAACCTGCTGAGGCAAAGGCGAATCTGGCTGAGGCCAAAGGGAACTCAAGCAAGAAGCGGAAGTTCCAGAAAGACGGCAAGGCCCACACATCGGAGATGTTCAGAGGTAACTGTCACCACTGTGGGAAACCTGGTCATAGGATCAAGGAATGCCGCAAGCTCAAGACTGAGCAACAACAGAAAGCTAAGTCTAAAGGCAAGACGCATGCTAACGTCGTCAAGGACACGCTCCTGGATGACATGATTGAGGAATTTTCTGCAGTGGTGCTAGAAGCCAACTTGGTTGAGAATCCGATGCAGTGGTGGATGGACACAGGTGCTACCAGACACATCTGTTCCAACAGAGATGCCTTCTCCACGTACACACCGGTCACCGACAAGAAGCTGTTCATGGGCAACAACGCTTCCTCTAATGTGCTGGGGGTAGGAAATGTGGTCCTGAAGATGACTTCCGGAAAGGAGCTCACTCTAAAGGAAGTGATGCACGTCCCAGAGATTAGAAGAAATTTAATTTCTGGACATTTATTGGTTAATACTGGTTTTAGGCTAGTGTTTGAATCCAATAAGTTTGTACTCACTAAGAATGACACATTTGTGGGGAGAGGCTTCGTCTGTGAAGGCCTCTTCAAAGTGAATGTCATGTCTGTAATGTGTCCAAGTAATAAAGTCGAACCTTCTTCTTATTTGCTTGAGTTTTCTAATTTATTGCATCATAGATTAGGACACGTTAACTACAAGTCTATCCAAAGGCTGGTAAATATGGAGTTGTTGCCGTCTATCAACGTAAACCCTCAACATAAGTGTGAGGTGTGCGTAGAGGCAAAACTCACCAAGCTTCCTTTTCGATCCGTCGAAAGGAATACTGCTCCTCTAGTACTTATTCACACAGATATATGTGATTTGAAGTTCGCACAAACTAGAGGGGGGAATAAGTACTTTGTTATATTCATTGATGATAGCACAATGTATTGTTACCTTTACTTGTTGAAAAGTAAGGATGAAGCCTTTGAAGCATTCCGACGTTACAAAGCAGAAGTTGAAAACCAACTAAGCCTACGGATTAAATCCATTCGTAGCGATAGAGGGGGAGAATATGTAGCGTCATTTGAGGAATACTGTGCCCAATAAGGCATTGTTCATCAAACGATGGCTCCATATTCACGTCAATCGAACGGTGTGGCGGAACGTAAGAACCGTACATTGAAGGAAATGATGCGTACATTGCTTATCAATTCCGGTCTTTCTCAAAACATGTGGGGAGAAACCGTCCTTACCGCTAATACGATTCTTAACAGAGTCCCACATAAGGGTAAGGACAAAACTCCATATGAATTATGGAAGGGAAAGAAACCCACCTACAAATATTTTAAGGTGTGGGGTTGTTTGGCAAAGGTTGAAGTACCCAAGCCAAAGCAGGTCAAGATTGGGCCTAAGACTGTAGATTGCATATTCATCGGATATGCAAATAACAGTAGTGCTTATCGCTTCTTAGTGTATAAGTCAGATATTCCAGATATCCACCAGGGTACAATCATGGAATCAAGGAATGCTCTATTCTTTGAAGACACCTTTCCTAGAAAGGAAAAAGACATAACCTCTCGCAAACGAAGTTACGCACAAAGCTCTCAAGAATCGGGAGTCATTGACGGCCCGGATCTAGATGATTTAGATCTAGCGGATCTCGAGGTGGCTGAACATCCGAAATATAGTGTTCCAGATTTTCAGAACTTGGAGACTCCAGAGATGGATCTAAGGCGAAGTAAAAGGGCCAGTAAGGATAAATCCTTCGGTCCTGACTTTGTAGCTTATATAATTACTAAGGCGTTGTCAACTCCAGAAGCACCGCTCTGGAAAGAAGCTATTGAGAGTGAAATATGCTCCATTCTGCATAACCATACTTAGGAGTTGGTTGATCTTCCTCCGGAAAATAAACCGTTGGGTTGTAAATGGATACTCAAACGAAAATACAAAGCAGATGGGTCTATAGACAAGTACAAGGCCAGGTTAGTAGTCAAGGGTTATCGGCAGACAGAATGTTTTGACTACTTTGACACATACTCCCCGGTATCCCAGATGACATCCATACGGGTATTCTTTGCAATCGCAGATTTGCGTGACCTTGAGATACATCAAATGGATGTCAAGACAGCCTTCCTAAACGGTGATTTGGAAGAAGAAATTTATATGGACCAACCCGAGGGGTATGTGGTTCAAGGGCAAGAGAAGAAAGTCTGTCGGCTTGTCAAATCTCTGTACGGGCTTAAACAAGCCCCGAAGCAATGGCACGAAAAATTTCATAGTACTTTATTATCGAAGGGTTTCGCCATTAATGAGTGTGATAAATGTGTCTACACGAAAGGTAACTCTGACTCGTTTGTTATGATGTGCATGTATGTAGACGACATGTTAATCACAGAAAGCAGTCCTAGGGTAATCCTAGAGACTAAGAACATGTTGAAACAATGCTTCGATATGAAGGATATGGGTATTGCAGATGTCATCTTAGGGATTAAAATCTCTAAGACGTCTGACGGACTGGTCTTATCTCAGTCTCACTACTTCGAGGATGTGTTGAGAAAGTTTAAGATGTTAGACAGTTCACCGATAAAGTCACCAATGGATACAAATCAAAAGCTTGATAAAAATCTTGGTGCACCTGTATACCAGGAGCGATATGCACAGGTGAACGGTAGTTTGATATATATAACTAACTGCACCCGACCTAATATTGCTTATGCAGTCAATAAGTTGGCTAGGTTCACCCGTAATCCGAGTGATAATCACTGGAAGGCGTTGAATCGGGTATTACAATACTTGAAATACACGTTAAATTTCGGGTTACACTATTGGAGATATCCAGTTGTACTAGAGGGGTACAATGATGCAAACTGGATATCTGATATAGAAAACACCAAGTCCATCAGTGGGTATGTATTTACAATTGGTGGTGGGGCTGTGTCTTGGAAATCCTCTAAGCAAACTTGCATCGCCCGATCCACAATGGAATCGGAGTTTATCGCTTTAGACAAAGCAGGAGAAGAAGCTGAGTGGCTTCATGACTTCTTAGAGGATGTTCCGTGTTGGAACAAACCCATACCTTCGGTAATGATCCACTGCGATAGCCAGTCGGCTCTAGGAAGGGCACAGAAAGCTATGTACAATGGCAAGTCTCGTCATATTCAACGGAGGCATAAGACCGTTAGGCAACTGGTCACCACAGGTATAATATCCATTGATTACATTAAGTCAAAAGGTAATATAGCAGACCCATTGACAAAGGGCTTATCCAAGGATCAGATGGCTTGCCTGTCTAGGGGAATGGCTTAAAACCCAAAATATAAGGACCAATACAGTGGTAACCCAACCTTACTAACTGGAGATCCCAATAATTTGGTTCAATGGAAAAACTAAGTTGTAAAGGTTCAGTTGATCGCTTCAGTGGAAGCATGAGCACTTCAGATAGTGATTTCTGTAAAGAAACACCAAATCCAAAGTCGTTCCCGCGATAGACGTTAAGTGCTATCTGCAGTATGGGTAAAGGTTAAGGTTTTCAAAACCTTTAATGATCCTCAACAGTTGAGGTTAGATTTTGGAAAACTTTTAATGGTTCCTAACACTTGTGAAGTGGGGTATAGCAGGATACCTTGTAGGAGACCACCTATTTAAGTGTGAGGACGGGCTGCCTCAAATGAACACACTTAAGAATCCAAGAAGTTGTCCATGGCCACAACGGATAAAACATTACGAAGAAGAGAGTAAGGGAATTTGTTGTGTTGGTACTATTGACTTGGCTTACACTAAACACTGACGGTTCAAGACATCACGCTCACCGCGCAGTAAGTAAGTCCGATTGTATTTAACTATGGAAGGTTCAAAGCTGAAACTACCTCTCCTTATGCAACATCGGTCCGCTGAAATATTGATGGAAATGAAAAGGCACCATGTGAGTGCGCCAAAATCTCTTTTAAGAGGGGATTGTTGGAAATTTGCCTTTGGAAGGAGTTGCGTCCGATCAACTTTAACGGCTTAAACACTAGTGTTACGCATGTTGGAGAATCCGATTCTTCACACGTGCATGATCTACTAAGTATGTAGATAACCGTAGGGCCAATGATCGTCAAATTTCATTGAGAAATGAAAGAGATATTGGTCCACGAAGTGAGGTGTTTGAAGCATGAAAAAGTGTGGTATGGGATCAATTCTCCCTCATCGGTGGAGGAAGAAAGAATTGTTTTGTTTATAAGACTCAAAGTTGGCTTGAGGTTTAAGACCCCAAGGGGTATCCCATGTGTTTAAAGGAGGGAGGACCTAGATGTGCTTCGGTTCGAGGAAAGCCCACACGCGCGCCGCCGCCGCTCGCCCGTCCCGTCTGGTCCGGTTCCGGGTTCTCGGGTTTTTGGGCTGTGGGTTGTGGGCTGTGCTTCTTCTGATATTATCTTTTTGGACCAGAGAACTTTGCCATATGTACTCTTTGATCCCTGAAGTTTCATATGTACAGTTTGGACTAGAATTCTTTTATATGTACATTTTGGTCCCTGAAGTTTCAAGATGTACAGTTTGGTCCCTGAAGTTTCAAGAAAGTCAGAATTGGGCAAAGGAGCGTAAACGCCCACCAAAGACTAATTCAACCATTTATTTTGGCTGAATTACTCTTACTAAATGGTCAATCCGTTGCACATCTTCACCATTTATTTTGGAGGAATTACTACCTCCATAATTGTCATTACTTGGCCAGTAATGGCACTTATGGAGGCAGTTCATCAGCCTCTCCTTCAACTATATAAAGGACCCCTTGTCACCATTGTTGAGGTACACGAAAATACATAAACAGAAACAGATTTCAGTCTTCCTACAATTTCCAGCATCATTTCATTACTCAAAATTCTTCACTGTAACTCTTGAGTTTCCTTTGCTCAATTGTTCATTTGCTGTTTTATCTTGAGAGACAATTGTCCAGGACGTAGAAATAATACATACGGGGCAATATTGCCTTAAAGACAGAGTGCAAACACTCGACTCAGCATACACAAACAGTTCCGGTTCATTCTTCAATTTCTGTGTAATTTTCAGTTTGTTGTTCAATTGTAATTTCAGTTATTCTATTACTTAGCAGTTACTTGTAATTTCTGTTTCCTGCACCTTTGTAACCAACAAAACGTTTAATTACTCGAATATATCAAGGGAATCATTTTCTTATTTCTACTAATGATTCTAACAAAAATACAGATACAAATGACCGTCAAGTAGTGGAGATCGGGAAATTCGCAGTGGATCAGCACAACAGAGAGGCGAAATCCAATTGTGTTTAAACGAGTGGTTAAAGGAGAAACACAAGTCGTTGCCGGCACAAATTATCGACTTGTCATCGCCGCCAAAGACGGTAGTCATAGAAACAGTAAGTACTTGGCGGTAGTTTGGGATAAGCCATGGGAGAATTTCAGTAACCTTACTTCCTTCAAAAAATTATAAAGCGTTGTTAATTAGATCTATCGAGAATTATTATTATTATGCTTGTGTGTATTTGTGTTGTGTTTCTATTACTGTTGATTTAATTCTCTTTGCCGTCTTTGTGATTTATATAGTAATTTTCTGGATTTTGTCGATCATAGCTGAATGTTGTGTGTATTATTATTGCTATGTTTCTAATTAGTGTTGATTAGTAGTTTGTCTTCACTTTCCTGTGTAGTACTAATCTAATTGTTTTCCTTTTCTGTTTATGTTTACTACTGTATTTCTTTTGGGTCTAACCTTCCCGAACTCTACGTGTCATCGGATATGTGGTATGTTGTTGTACTGTATTTCCTTTGGATGGTTTTGGTCCTTTTTGGCTATCATTATTCATTATCTTTCATGTTGAAGTTATTTTTCTTTATAGTTACTCCTACTTGTTAGTTGTTTTTCCCCCTTTTGGAGATGATAATTATAATATCAATTTATTTTCTTTCTTAGATGTGTTTAAGAAATTGCAACTTTTCAAATAAAAATTAGTCAATTTTTTTTTTGGGTATATTAGAAAAAAAAACTAAATATCCCGATATTTCCTAAGCAACACGGCTTAAATCTTTAATGCAGTAGGCCAAAGTATCAAGACCTCTTTATGGTTGTGACCTTCTCTTAACTATAAAATCAGCACACTGGTTCATGTCTTTCCACATATGTCTAGTCATAGTCTTGTTCGCATTCATTAAATGTCTACCATCTTTAATAATGGGTGTTATGGGTTTATACGCTAAAGTTATAGAGATTGTTGTACATGTGAATCAATCCCTACCAAAAAAAAGTAATAGATCGGGTCATTCGCAACGCCCCTATTTCGGATTGGTCTTTAATGTGTCCCTCAAATTTGTGGTCTTTAATTTTTGTCTTTACGCCCTATTTCGGGTTGGTCTATAATTTGTGTCTCTCAAATTTATGGTCTTTAATTTTTGTCATTCAGCACTTTTGGCATGGTATGACATATATTTCGTTCGGCACAGTTTACGTTTAGCTTCGGCATACATATCATAACATCCCACAAGTTATGCCGAACAAGGCAAAAGTTTGTATTTAATTTCGGCATAAGTATCATAACATCCATACAAGTTATGTCAGAAAAAATAAAACTTTCAACACTTAACATAATCTGAAAAATATTACACAATTTATACCGCATAACTTAATTCTTACTAAACTTGTGTCAAGCAAGGTAAAAATTTAATTTTCGAAAATACAAATGTTACGGCAGTTATATCGAATGAAACAAGTGTGGATATATTCAAACAAGTCTGAATATATTCATTAAATAAGCCGCATGAGCAAAAATTTAAAGACATAAGTACAAATATGAGGGGTAAAATTAATGACTAGTGCGTTAGAAGGACAATATGTGCAAAAACTTCTAAATAGATTGGATCTGTAGAATTGTATTAATCTCCCTTGAGAAGCCTTTCTCATTAATACAAATATATATAGGGTGTACAATGTAGAATTCTTATACAATAGGGATCTTATATTTACCATAATTATACAAGACTAAATATGGCTAGATATATTAAATGTACACGTGCTAATACACCCCCTTAGTCGGAGCAGGAGGAGGTCGAACGCTAAGACTGGATCTGAAGTCGAGGAAGAGCTGTCTAGAAAGACCCTTTGGGAATATATATGCATACTGATATGAAGAAGGCACATGCAATACCTTGACATGACTGAGAGCAACCTTCTCACGAACAAAGTGGATGTCCAGCTCAATGTGTTTGGTTCGTTGATGCTGAACTAAATTATGAGATAGATATATGGCGAATATGTTATCACAATAATCAAAGATGCCTTATGTAATGGACACTGAAGCTCCAAAAGAAGGTTTCGGAGCCAGCAGATCTCAGCAACAACATTAGCAACACCTCTGTATTTTGCTTCTGCACTCGAACGAGATAATGTGGCTTGTCTCTTGGCAGAACAAGATATGAGGTTATCCCCTAAGAACACACAATAGGCTGAGGTGGATCGTCGCGTGTCCGGACAGCCTGCCCAATCAGCATCCGTATATGACAACAATCTGATCGGTGCTGAGGGGTATATATGCAATCCATAATCAAGGGTGCCCTTAACGTATCAAATAATACGTTTGAGGGCAGTAAAATGTGGCTTATTGGGGGCATGCATGAATAAGCGTACCTGCTGAACAACATAAGAAATATCAGGCCTGGTGAAAGTAAGGTACTGAAGTGCACATGCTAAACTCCTATAAATAGTGGATCGGCCACTGGATCACCATCAACTGCACTAAGCTTCGATTTAGAGTTAATCGGAGTGGACATAATTTTGTAATTAGCCATCTTAGCCCTGTACACAATCTCCTCTGCATACTTACGTTGGCAAAGAAACATAGTGTCTGCAGACCTAGTCACTGATATCTCCAAAAAATAACTCAACTTCTCTAGGTCAGTCATAGCAAATTCGGTTTTGAGCAGTGCATTGATCTCATTTTTGAACACATCAGAAGAGGCAATAAGAACAATGTCATCCACATATAACAATAAATAAGCAATATTGCTACCTCTATAAAAAAATAAATAAAGAATTATCACACTTACTGCATAAGAATCCAATTCGCATAATGTATTGTGCAAAGCGATCATATCACGCTCTAGGGGTCTGTTTCAAACCATAAAGTGACTTACGGAGACGACATACATACTGAGGGGCTGCTGGATGAACAAAATCAGGCGGTTGGTGCATGTAATAAGTTTTTTTTAAATCCCCATGTAGAAACGCATTTTCACATCAAACTGATGAATAGGCCAATAGTTATCCATATCAATACTCATAACTGTGCGGATGGTGGCCGATTTAACAACTAGACTAAAAGTCTCACCACAATCTATATCCTCCTGCTGGTTTGTGCCATTTGTCATAAGTCTTGCCTTATACCTCTCTAACGCACCATTGTCTCTATACTTGTGACGAAAAAGCTACATGCATCGAATCACATTCACCCCTAACGGCCAAGGAACCAAAGCCCAAGTATGTTGTTTCGTTAAAGCATTAAATTCCTCACGCATGACCGCATTCCAATTTGGGTCTAATTTGGCTATTTTTGGGCTTTTAGAAATTTGGGATATGGTTTCTGTGGACAGGTTAAATTGGACTTTGGGTTTTAAAATCCCGTGTTGGGCACGAGGTTCCATATGGTGTGATGGGACCGGGGTAGTCTGGTCTATGTGCGGCTTGTATTGTCGGGTTCACTGGTTGAGTTAATATTGATGATTTGCTGTGGGGTTTGAAATGGGTTTTGGTTCTGTTCGTCGGGTGTTTGGCTGGGACGACGGGGTCAGGGTTAGGTAGTGGGTTTAGTGGTGACATCGATCTGGGTGGGTTGATACTGGTTGAGTATGGTGACGGTGGTGTATAGGGACTCGAGGCGATGTTTGGTGGTGCAATTTTGGTTTCCGATAATTGGTGGGTCATCGGGAATGGGTTGGGAGTGCAAATCTAATGTTCTGTGTGGTGGCAACATTGTGGGATGGACTGAGACTGGTGGTAGAACCGAGGCGATGGGTCAATTAACGGAAGGAATGGCAGTCGTCGATGGTGGCGGATGGTTCCGGTTGATGGTATGAGTGGTTATCGGTGGGTAGATAGAGAATTTGTGCCGATTGCCGGTGGTGGTGGCAATCGGCGATGTTTGTAACTGAGACATAGGCAGTGACAGAGGTACACCGGTGGACTAGTGCAAGTGGCTGCCGGTGATGGCAGAGCCGAAGGGATACCTTGGGGAGGGGAAAACTGGCTGCCGCAGGTGACAAACCCGAAGGGACGATGAGGGGAGACCGAGGTTGGACCGCGGGTGGTGGCATTGGGTGCGGCCGGCGCTGCCGGAATAGTGGCAGCATGACAGAATGCTTATTGGACAAGCGTGATGGGTCCGAATCTTTGAGGAATTTGTAATCAGTGACTCGAATTTTTTTTAATGTTGTCAAGCGGGAAAACATACTCAACAAAGGTGACGTGGCGCGAAATTATGATTTTGTCAGTGGAGAGCTCATAGCACAAGTACCCCTATGGTTTGATGGGAAACCTAGAAAGGCGCACAAAGTAGATCGGGGTGCCAATTTGTGTGGGGTTGTGGATGTCAGATGAGGGTAACACAGACAACCGAAAATTCTAAGATGGTTATAAGTAGAGATCTGACGGTAGAGAATTTCGGTGGGTGTCCTATTTTGAATCGCACGGGTAGGTAAAATGTTGAGAATGTGTTCTATCATTTTTAGTGCATATACCCAAAAAATAAGGGGTGGGGACGCATGAAAAAAGAGGGTACGAATCATATTATTAATGATTCGGAGCATTCTTTCGGCTTTTCCATTTTGAGGGGAGGTGTGGGGGCACGAGACACGAAAGATCATGCCATTAGCGACGCAAAATTTATGAAATATGGAATTATTAAACTCACGACCATTATCACATTGAAATGATTTTATGTCTTTTTCAAATTGCATTTTAACCCGTGTACGAAACTCAACAAATTTAGAGAACACTTGAGATTTGAGTTTGAGTGGATAGACCCAAAGAAAGTGAGAGAAATCATCCAAAAAGACCAGATAATATTTGTGGCTTAAGTTGCTAGTTATGAGAGATGTCCATAAATCAACGTGAATAATATCAAAGGGGGAGAAAGTAGTACTCATAGAAGCCGTAAATGGTAGTCTAACGTGTTTCCCTAACTGACACGAGGAGCAACTATGAGAGAGATTCCCTTTGTTACAGTGGATTAAATTTTGATTTCTAAGAGAATAAAAAATGTGAGAACCCAGATGACCAAGTCTACTATTCCATGTAGAGGGAGATACGGTTGTTAAAACGATGGGAGGAGTGACACTAGCAGCGGATGTGGGTAGGAAATGATATAAGTCCCCCTCACTATTGCATCTCGTAAGGAGTTTTCCGGTACGGAGGTCTGTTACAGAAAATCCAAACGGGTCAAAATTAATTGAGATAGAATTATCGGTGGCAAATATTCTAACGGAAATTAGATTTTTGATGATGTTTAGGGCATAAAAGACGTTTTTAAGAGAGAAGTGGGGATGCGATGGTGGGGTAAGGGTGTGGCCAAATCCTTGAATTGGAATGCGGTGACCATTACCGACCATAATAGATTGTGGAGTTTGTAACTGGCGTAATTGAGGAAGAATACCTGAATTATTGGTGAGATGAGACGTGACACCCGTATCCATGTACCACGCATTATCAGGTTGTTGACAGGTCAAGTAAGCCATTTATTATTGACTCGGGTCGAAAACAAAATTATTAGAGAAGTTTTGCTTTGGTTCTTGGTAAGTGAACAGAGAAAGCAGAAAGGTGATGCTTTGTTCTTCAGGAAAGGAAGAGCTAAAAGAGAAGTAACTGTTATTTTTCTGGAAAAGAAGGAAAAGGGAGGGACAAGCCTGTTTGTTGCTCTGACACGCAGAGAATAGAGAAGAGAGCACAGGTCTGTGTCTCGAGCGGTCCGCCGGAAAAAGAAAGGAAAAATTTAGGTTTTGAGGTTTAGGCTAATGATATCATATAGTATTGTATTAAACTCCATTGAGGAGCCTTTTTCATTAATACAAATATATATAGGGTACACAGTGTAGAATTCTCATACATTAGGAATCCTATATTTATCATAATTATACAAGATTAAATATGGCTAGATATATTAAATGTACACGTTCTAATAGGACCAGCTTACGAAAACAAAAGTCCTTCTATAACCACTAATCCATAATCTCAAAAAAAAAAATCGTTTTTGGTAAACTTACTACTGTAGTCATAGTGATCCGCGTATTCAACAACTTTGACAATTTTCCATATTTATTTGAGGAAATCCAAAGATTCAATTTTTGTATAGTTCTCCTGGACTACCCTTTTTAATGAAGTTCATGAATTTACTTATGTAAGTTTACGTGCTAATAACTGTTGGAAAGTCTTTGTATTGTCTATGTATATGTTATTTATTTTTTGATAAATTATTCTATTAGAATTCCCATTGGATATAGTTAACATTTTTTTGGTTAAAAACAGTAAAAGAGATCAAATTAATAACATACCGTGATATACACGGTATACAAAACCGTGTATATCACGGATTGGGTTTATATTTTAAGTAATATTGTTGTAATTAATTAGCATTGTACACTTACCATAATTATAGACTTTTTGTACAAGTAGAATAGGGTTTTGAGAATAGAATAGGAATATGGTTTTCATTAATGGAAATTGTAAATTGTATATATACTCATTCATTAATGAATATAATCAAGGGGTTATTTCTTTCATGGTATCAGAAGTCTATGTCACATATTTCCTCTCCCAAAACTCCCTTTCGTGCCTCGATTTCCGAGACTATACTCTCGGTTTCCGTGCACTTTATTTCTTTTTCTTCCCAAATTTTCTTCCAAATCCATACATCATGTCTTGCATTGTTGTTATGGCTAAGAATAAGTTTCACCCTGCCCTTACTGTTTCTAACATCAAGAACCACATCTCTATCGTTCTTGAAATAGAAAACGTCCAATACGCGACGTGGGCTGAACTGTTCAAAGTTCACGCACGCTCACATCAAGTCCTCCATCACATAATTCCCTCGGCTCCTGCTGATATGGAGGTGCCTAAACCCGAGGATGATCTTAAATTATGGATGACCCTTGATGCTACCGTTCTTCAGTGAATTTACTCCACTATCTCTACCGATCTGTTGCAAACGATTATTGAACCAGACGCTACGGTGATGGATACTTGGAATAGAGTACGTGATATATTCCAAGATAATCAGAATTCTCGGGCTGTTACACTTGAGCAGGAATTCTCCCACGTCAATATAGAAGACTTCCCTAACGTTTCAGCTTACTGCAAAAGGTTGAAAGAATTAGCGGACCAACTCTGTAACGTTGGTGCGCCCATTACCAATGATCGTCTTGTCCTTCAAATGGTTGCCGGCCTATCTGAGGCCTATAGTGGCGTCGGTACACTTCTTCGTTAAAGAAATCCTCTTCCGCAGTTCTATCAGGTTCGTTCCATGCTCACGCTCGATGAAGCAGGCTTGGCTAAAAAGGCGGCCACTGGGCTCATTCTGTCGTCATGATGGCGGGTTCGACTATTCTCTATCCGTCTCCGACAATTCCAGCCAAAACTGCAACAACGGTAGCGACAAAAAAGGTCAGAATCACAAAAATAATAGTAAAAACCGTTGTGGAAATTGAGGTGGCAATAACGGGGGTGTCAACCGGATAGAAGGAAATGGGCCTCGGGGCAGTGGGCCGCAAGCTAACTGGCCACAACCCTGGGGTCCATGGACGTGGAACTGGGCCAGTGGCCCTGGGCCCAACAATCCCTATTACCCGCCGACTGCTTTCCCGGGAAACTGGGCCCAAATTCCCAACAACAACATGCACAAATTCCCAACAACATGGTGGGCATGCAGTGGTACCCGAGAGGCAGTTCTTTGCGGGGGAAACAAGTGGGTGTGCTTGGGCCTTGGCCTTCGCAGGCCCACCATGCAGGGGGCCCCACCCCTACCGACATTGAAGCCGCAATGCACACTCTTGGATTGAATCCCCTATACGCTAATTCGTACATGGACACCGGAACCACTACTCACATGACGTCCGATCAAGATACTCTCTCATTTTATTCCACTTTGAGCACCAATCATGACATAATTGTTGGTAATGGCAACTCAATTCCAATTCGTAGTTACCGTCATAAAACTTTGTCTCCCCCCCATCCACCTCTTATCTTGAAAAATGCCCTTCATGCCCCTAACTTAATTAAAAATTTGGTGTTTGTCCATAAATTCACCACTGATAATTGAGTTTCTGTTGATTTTTATCCTTTTGGATTTTCTGTGAAGGATTTCAAGACGGGGATTCCTCTCATGAGATGTGATAGTAGGGGAGATCTTTATCTTATCACGCCCGCATCTGCTCTCTCGAGTCAAGCCTTGCCATCCACTTTTGCAGCCCTAGCTCCTTCCTTATGGCATGCACGTTTGGGTCACCCTGGGTCGTCTATTGTTTCTTCCTTACATAAAAGCAATTTTATTTCTTATAAGGGTACGCGTAGTACTCCAATTTGTCAATCCTGTCCTCTAAGAAAACATGTTAGATTACCATTTGTAGCCTCTACTTCTCGTACTTTCATGCCATTTGATATTATTCATAGCGATTTGTGGACATCTCCCGTTTTAAGTTCTGTGGGCCACCGTTATTATGTTCTATTTTTGGATGATTATTCTGATTTTTTGTGGACCTTTCCATTAGCGAAAAAATCTCAGGTTTTTTTCATTTTCTTAAAATTTCAAGCATTCATCCGTACCCAATTCGATCGGGAAATAAAAAATATTCAATGTGATAATGGCAAAGAATATGATAATGGGTTGTTTCAGGAATTTTGTGAAAATAATGACATCGTTTTTCGTTTCTCTTGTCCTGATACGTTATCTCAAAATGGGAAAGCCGAAAAATTTGTACCATTAATAATATTGTCCGAACCTTATTGGTCCATGCTTCCGTACCCCCTTCCTTTGGGCATCATGCTCTACAAATGGCTACGTATCTTCTTAACATACTTTCTACCAAAAGGTTGGCATATTCATCCCCTCTTCAATGTCTATTTAATAAGACTCCTTCGTATTCACATCTTAGGGTCTTTGGGTGCTTATGTTATCCGTTATTTCCGTCAACTACAATTAACAAACTTCAAGACCGTTCTACCCCTTGTGTGTTTTTGGGTTATCCATCCAATCAACGTGGTTACAAATATTTTGATTTATCGTCTAATAAAATCATAATTAGTCGCCATGTTATTTTTGATGAATCCCAATTTCCATTTGCTAAAGTAAGTAGTCCCGGGCCTAGTTCGTATAATTTTTTAGATGACGATGTCTCCCCCTATATTATCCACCATTTATCGGACTTGTCTCGCACCCAAAATCCATTGGCGGGCCCACTGCCCGCTGGACCTCATGTTCTGTCCCCTCTACCCAGTAGGCCAATCCCTCCGATCTCGGGTTCAGGAACTGGGCCGACTCTCCAATCCAGTTCTACCCTTGCTATTGTTTCCCGTCATGTTCCAGCATCCCGTGTTGAACCAGCAGGCCCACTGCCCGCTGGACCTCATGTTCCGCCCCTCTGTCCAGTGGGCCAGTCCCTCCGGTCTCGGGTTCAGGAACTGGGCCGACTCTCCAGCCCAGTTCTACCCTTGCTATGGTTTCCCGTCAAGTTCCAGCATCCCGTGTTGGGCCAGCAGGCCCACGGCCGAAAACCCCACTACCCGAGCCCGGAATGGAAGGGCGGCGACGGCGCGCGTGTGGGCCTAGCCTTGAACCCAAGCACATCTAGGTCCTCCCTCCTTCAAACACATGGGTTACCCCTTGGGGTCCCAAACCCTTAGCCAATTTTGAGACTTATAAAGAGAGCAATTCTTCCTTTTTCCACCGATGTGGTAGATTTGTCCCACACCATATTTTCATGCCTCAAATACCTTACTTCGTGGACCAATATCTCTTTCATTTCTCAACGAAATTTGACGATTCTTGGCCCTACGGTCATCTACTCACTTAGTAGATTATGCACGTGTGAAGAGAAAAAGCCTCCAATATGCGGAATCCTAGTGTTTAAGTCATTAAATACGGGTGGACGCACCTCCCCACCAAAGGCAAATTTCCAACAAATCACACAAGCAGTTTGTTAAGTTCTTGATTTTCAGTTTATTGTAATAGTTAGTTTATCCTTTCTACCATTGTAATAGTTACTTACTTTCCGTTTTCTGCAATAATTGTATCCCAACAGATATATCAAGTGGTCATACAGTGAACTATATTGTAGTAAGGAAATAATAATACAGGGTTCAAGAATGTCTACTGATCGAGTTTAAATTTTATTTACTAATTGAATTGAAGTATTTACACAACTAAACCATTTAGAAGTTAATGTAGTAACTATCATCTCAATTAAACATGGAGTTTTACCTAAAACAAAATGATGGACAAAAAAAGAAAAGAAAAGAGATGCACAACTTGTTGAAATAAAAATTGCACCGAGTGGATGAGCCTTAAATTCTTGCTGATGTAATCGTATGATGAATTATTTGAGATTTTCGGACAACATCTTTTTCTTTCATTAATTTTGAGCAATTAATGTTAGAGGCTTGAAATTATCAACATCATTTTACTTTTATTTATATGCATTAAATTCATTAAATTGGTTCAATTGTAAATGTCAATATTTATAATGACTGCCTCGACTCTGCATTTAATGTATTAAACAGTTGCATGTTCGTATTTAATTTTATCCTAAGATTCTCCTCAATCCACATGATCTGTTGTTAACCTAAAAGATATTTAATACTACCTCCAATAAGTGACGTTTTAGGTTTTTCATTTTATTTTAAAATAAGTGATGCTTTAAGATTTTAAGAAGAAATTGATCTTATTCTTCCAAAATTATCCTTATTTACATAATAAAAAATTATTAAGTACCTTTTTTTATGCATTAATTAGGAGTATATTAGTAAAAACACTCATAATTATTTAGAAGTGAGCGATTTCTTAAGAGGTGTGCATAAACTAAAAACATCACTTACTCATTACGGAATGTAGGGAGTAACATTATATTAATCATTAGAGTACTTTTTTAATTATGGTGTCCAACTAGTTTATGCACACCGACTAAATTTACAAGTTACTCCCTCTGCTTCATAATAAGTGGTGTTTTAGATTTTTTATTTTATTTTAAAATAAGTGGTGTTTTAGAATTTCAAGAAGAAATTGACCTCTTTCAAAATTACCCTTATTTACATCATTAATAATCATTAAGTAGTTTTTCTTTTATAGACATTAATTAGGAATGAGTTAATAAAAACACTCATAATTTTATAGGAACGAGCAATTTCTTAATGGGTGTGCATAAGCTAAAAATACCACTTATTATGAAACGGAGAAGTAATTGATAGTACCTCCAACATCGCATAGATGAAAATAATTACCTAATATATTATTACTCCATTAATTATATAAATTCGGTAACACTCCACTAATTAGTCTAACAACAATAACAACATATTCAATATAATCTCATAAGTAAGATCCGAAGAGAGTAGACTATAGAGTGTACGCAGAGCTTGCAGCTATATCAGAAGATAGAGAAACTATTTTCGATAGACCTTCGGCTCAGGATAAAACAAAAACAAATCAGGCTAATTAGTACAACAGAATAGTAAGGAAAAAAAACTATAACTTGTTAAACGACTACTAATATTTAGCTAAGATCAATTTTCTTTAATGGATCTTAAACGATGGGAACCCAAAAAAATAATATCACAATATAAATATCGAATATCGGATGAGAAATTAAAAAATTAAATAGACATATTAAAATTGGGAGAATTTCAGAGACTTTCCCTCAAGTTTGACTTTATAACACTCACCTCACTTATAATTTGAGTTATTACGTTCACCTCCCTTATTTTTGTATTTTTGTAACCAAATTAATTTAAATGGTAAATTGCCTATAATGTCTCCAAACTACCCTTGTGATCTGACGCCTTTAAGTTTTAAATAAACATGAAACTTTCGAACTTTCTCAAAACTGAATTAATGAAGATTCAACCAACTGATATTTCATTTTAGTTAGTTGGATAGCAGACCAATAAAATAACTATTGCATATAACAACATTTTTTCCTCCTTTAAACTTTTGCTAATTAGAAACAATAATTAAGATATCAAGTTCCTGCGTCCGGACATTGGTTTATAAGCCTATAATTTCTCACATGAAAATTTAAAATATAAATTGTAATATTCCCGTATTGACTTGTGATTACTCCTTCAACTCCACCTCTGGATCTCAAGAGTTTAATTATTGTTTACCTCAAAAAAGCTACCGTTGAATTTATAAGTGATTTTAAGGATATGTGGACTGATTTATAGTGAAAAATAATAAACAGTTAACAATAAGTAAGAAAATGAAAATAATAAGCAAGAAAATTATTGGCTATCTATTGTAAAGCAGTACGGGAAGTAAATAAATATTACAAGTGTTCAAAAGGATAAACAAATAGGCAATGTTCAGAATTGCCGCAAGCTTGTTGAGTCTTGAATCTTGATAACTTGAAATCAAGAAACAACTAAATCTGGATGGTTACAACTGTGTGCTGAGTCGAGTGATTGCACTCTGTCCTTAAGACAAGATTGCCCTGTATATATACTTTTACGTTAATGGGCAATAGTCTCCCAAGATAAAACAACACTTTAATCTCAACACTACAAAGCAAATAGGTTGAGTCTGACGAAGAAAACAAATACGAATCAACTTGCTAAAGAAATGGAAAAGGAAGGAAGAGTTTCTGTTTTCGTCCAACGTTTTTGGACTGACTTTCTCTTCTGTTTTGTCTTTGTGTATATAGTGTGTCTCTGTTGTGTTTATCTTGTGTATATGTGTGTCTTTCCTCACTGTTTTTCGTGACTGTATGTAGCACTGTATTTCGTCACTGTATTTCATCACTGTGTATTTCGCATAATTGAGCCAAAAGACATCAATATATAGCATGGAGGGGGGACTCCTCAACTGCCATAAACAAGACTGTTAATAATCATTAGTGAGGGCTGTTAATGGCTATTAGAGAGGGATGTTAATGGTCATTAGAGAGGCTGATTATGGTCATTGAAGGAGGACTGTTTATGGAGGAGTTAACAGACAGCCCACAGCCCACGACCCGTGACCCGACGGGCGGGCGGCGGCGACGCGCATGTGGGCTTAGCCTTGAACCCAAGCACATCTAGGTCCTCCCTCCTTTAAACACACGGGATACCCCTTGGGGTTCCAAACGCTTAACCACTTTAAAGACTTCTAAAGAGAGCAATTCTTCATTTTCCTACCAATGTGGTAGATTTGTCCCACACCATATTTTCATGCCTCAAACACCTTACTTTGTGGACCAATATCTCTTTCTCAACGAAATTTGACGATTATTGGCCCTACGGTCATCTACTCACTTAGTAGAATATGCATGTGAGAAGAGACAAAGCCTCCAACATGCGAAACACTAGTGTTTAATTCATTAAATATGGGTGGACGCACCTCCCCGCCAAAGACAAATTTTCAACAAATATTAGTCTAAAATATCGTGATCTTGATTAAAACTATTCAGTGAATTTGGTTCGATCCTTAGCTAATCTGCCTTAGGTCCGAGCCAACAATGAGAACTAAGAGTTGTGATTGATGTAAGTTAATTGTTCAAGTATGAATAATGAGAATGAGATTTTCTTCCAACATGAAGGTTGGACTCCTTTTATAACTACCAATACATTACATTAAAGTCCGAGATTCATTCTCCAATTAAATGCAATTAAATTTCAATAAAGGTCTCTTAATGATCAAAAAGTAACGATTGGCGCCATATCCGGAAAGGGTACGCGCTGAGCTTCTCCGGTCCTCTATCCGGTGTCACTTGGTTCGGCCGCTATCCGGTCTTGATTCGATACTCGGACTTATCCTGAATCAACCTTCACCCGATGCTGAATTCTTATGCCTCTTTCGATTCCCACATCTAAACCATGTCGCGTGTCGTGTTAGTTTTCACCGTATACAGATAGTCCACACATTTCTCGGATAAAAGTTTACCAAAGTAATGGGAAGTGGAAATGATTCCTTCGATGTCTTCTCTTGCAAGTTTCTTTTCAAATCACTCCAGAATAGGCGGGAAAACAAAACGCTTCCAATTCTCCAAAATCTGACTCACGTCTTATCACCCTGCCTCTTCGGACACGTGTTACTCTCTGATTGAACTGTCACTTCAGTTCATGAACCGAAGCATTTTGTAATGTTGACAACGCCCCTATAAAACTCCTGCTCTTTTCCTTTCATAAGTTTTACTTTCTGCTAAATTTCCACAAATCTTCAATCCTTCAGATATTCATCCTTCAAATCTTTATAGCTTCAAACCTTTAAATCTTCATAACTTCAAGCCTTCAAATCTTCATATCTTCCTCACCATGATAAAATCTACTCGATCTTTTTCTACACAATCTACCCGATCTTCTTCCATAAAATCTACCCGATCTTCGTCCCATCCAGTCAGGTTCGGGCTCAGGTCTCGAGTCTCGGGTCATGGGTCGTGGGTTTTGGGCCTTGGGATTCTTCTGATATTATCTTTTGGACCCCAAACTGTTTAGTACTTACAGTTTGGTCCCTGAAGTTTCAGGAAAGATAATATTAGAAAGAGGAAGGCAGAAGGTTTCTGCCTCTTGGACTGGTTTTGGAGCATTGAATCTCCATTACAAGGCACTTGAATTCGGCCATTACTTGGCTGAATATAACTCCTCACTAAGTGCCATTACATGGCTATTAAAAGTCATTAGTTGGCTAGTTGAGAGGTCATCCTCCTAAACACTATATATTGAAACCTTACTCTTATTTGATGGCAGTGGAGTAGAAAGATAAGAGAGCAGCAGAAACAATAGGAAGAAAAGAACAGAAACTCTTTCTTTTTCTCTAAATTTTCCATTCTTCAGCAAGTCGTTTCATGTTTGTTTTCTTCGTCAGAATCAACCTATTTGCTTTGTAGTGTTAATTAGTTGTTATTTTATCTTGGGAGACTATTGCCCGCTAACGTAAAAACATATATATGGGGCAATCTTGTCTTAAAGACAGAGAGTCATCTCTCGACTCAGCCACAGTTGTAACAATCCAGATTTAGTGTTTCTTGATTTCAGGTTATCAAGATTCAAGACTCAACAAGCTTGCAGCAATTATAATCGTGGTTGTTAGTTTATCCTTTCGAACACTTGTAATATTTATTTACTTCCCGTACTACTTTGATTCCAACAATTATATCCAACAGTAAACTTCTATAGTTTTGAGAAAATCTGGGAGGAAGTTTATAGTTAAAAACCTAGAATTAATAAAAGGTGGTATATAAGGGTAGTTTTGGGATATTATGGATAATTTATCATTTAATATAATTTCATTACAAAAATATAAAAATAAGGGAGGTTATTGTTACGAAGCCAAATCTGAGGGAGATTTATGAAATTAATCTTAAAATTATCTTTTGTTTGTTTCTCCCCATTCCCTTTAATTATAGATCTATGACTAGTTTAGAGAATATTGTTAAGAGTCTAACATCGAAAATAGAATGAAAACATGGATTCCTTATATTGACTTGGACAATTATCACCTTACAAGCTAACTTTTAGGGTTGAGTTGGGCCCAATATTTATTCCTTACATGGTATCAGAGTCAGGCTCATTCCAATTCTTTGTTCGTCGATGTTGGGCCCCCAAATTATATTATTCACGCTCCAGTTAACGAGGTCTTGGCGTGCGGGGAAGTGTTAAGAGTCTCACATCGGAAATAGAATGAGAACATGAACTCCTTATATTGACTTGGACAATCCTCACCCTACAAATTAACTTTTGGGGTTGAGTTATGTCCAATATCTATTCCTTACCAATATGACAAAATCAATTGTCTTCACGTACAAAGGCGCCTTGATTGTGAGGAAAAGGACATATAGTTGCTTCACGTGAAGTGTCCATATTATCCATATAGGATCCCATGCTAGTATTAAATCAAGTCAATTTAAAGCGATCGTTTTCTTGGAAACTTGTTTATGTAAAACCATAGAGTATGATAGTCTTCTTTGACGATTAATAAAATTGAAGTTATTAAATCCGTTAATCTTTAATTAGATGTTCCGATCTCATGGAGACCCTCTTAAAAGATTTATTCGATGCAAATCTAAATTAATTAGACCAACATATTTGAAATATAAGTCATCGATTGATTAAAAGAAAAAAGTGTAATTATATGATTTTATTTACTTGTCATTTTAGCCTTTTGAATGCCTTTAAGATAATATTAGTAATAATGATTGTTTGGCTAAATTGCATTCAAATGTGTGATCTAGTTGTTAATGAAATGGAGAGAATCATGAAGTTTCACATTTAAACTGGAGTGGAGGCACAAATATTAGGCGATTTCTCTCCATTTGTATAAATTTTGGTAGACAGAATTTTCAATACTTGTGTTGATAAAAGATAACATGTATCTTGTGGAATAGTCAAAGTACACACAAATTCTCCTAGACACCAATAATCACAACAACGCCATTTAACTAAATTGCCCTCATTTATTTTTTGATTTCTCAATCTTCTTACTTCTTTTTAGAATATTTATTGCAGAAATAAGGGTGAAATTATTTGAAAAATAATAATTTTATAAAAGATAAATATTTTACCATAATTATTTTAGCAAAAGTGACAAGTAAATATGACCAAAAGGAGTAAATATCAAACTTCACAAAATTTATCATTCCTTCGTCCTAACGTAGTTTGACTAGACACGAAATTTAAAAAATAAATAAATAATTTAAATCTTATAGTTTAAAATAAATCAAAAATATTTGTGTGGTTATAAATTATTTCATTAAACTAAAATGTAAAGTTTAAAGTTAAATGATTGTCAAATAAAAAAGAGAAAAGGGTCAAATTTGCCCTCCAACTATGCTTTATAGTTTAACATTGCCCTCCATCAAACTTTGCGATCAAATATACCCTTGTCGTTAGCAAACTTGTTAAATTTGCCATCGACTGGACGAATTTATGAGTAGGACTCCACGTCGGCTCACCTAATTCTTTTTACCCCGTACCCGTACCCATTACCCCATTCTTTAAATAGTTTCAACCCGGTCTGATCCCTTTGCTAATCGATTCAAACTGAACCCTAGTTATGATCCCTTTGCTAATCGGGTTAGGGGTACGAAATTTCTTCATTTTCCTTGTTAATCGATAGTGCTAAGTTCTTCTTCTATCTGTTGTGTTCGCATTTGTTCAATTTTCGACGATTTTGCTGATTTAGCGATTAGGATTTCGTTTGTATGTGTTCCATTTTATTGTGTTTTTTGTTTCAATTTCACTTTGTCTTCAGGTTTCTTTAATAGCACAACTTTGTTTGTCGATGCTCCTTACTGAGCCTAAATTTTATTATTTCTGGGTAAGAGATGTCTCGAGTGAGTTGTTCTTCACAAAGGAGGTGCAATTGTTGTATGATTGCAAATTAATTTACTTCGACTACTCCTTCCAATCATGGAAGGAAATTATTCAAATGGCCCAAGCCTAAGGTAAGTAATGTTTATGTAAATCTTCAATTTACTTTGACTACTATTGATGTGTTTTGGGTAATTTCTTGGACTGATTTTGTTATTGATTCTTGCTTCATTTTTTGTTTACAGAGAAATTGTTGTGGATATTGGCAATGGGAGGATGAATAATACTCCGAAAGTTTCGTCGACGAATTAATGTCGTCATTAGATGCGTTTAAGAATGAAATAGCAGATCTGGAGAATGAAATAGCAGATCTGGAGAATGAAAGAGATACGTTGAAGGAAGAAATAGTTGCGATGCAGGGTATAAATCAAGTTGAAATGAACAAAGTTTTGAAGATGCGCGTGTTTATGATGATTTC
Source organism: Anisodus acutangulus (assembly GCA_029783415.1). Taxonomy (NCBI): domain Eukaryota; kingdom Viridiplantae; phylum Streptophyta; class Magnoliopsida; order Solanales; family Solanaceae; genus Anisodus; species Anisodus acutangulus. Next base: position 27,694,762 of record CM056492.1, on the reverse strand, counting down.
ATGGGCGTTATTTGTTGAATTTATTGCGGCGTCGATTATGAAATGAATATATATTTGTAGATGCGTAAGGAAGTTTAATGTGTTGTTTATGATTAAGTAGTAGTAGTTATGAACTAAATTCATGTTTATACCCCCATTGTGCCATTAAATCCGGTGGTTAGCTCACCATTTATGGCTTTTTTGTGCTATGTTATGAACTAAGTCATGTTGGTGACATTTTGTTTACCATTCTTGCCTTCTGCTGCTGATATGAAACTTTCTTTACTGCCTGCAAAAGCATAGTTATATTTTTAACATATATTCACCCATAGAGAACCGAATGTTTGTTTCGCTTCTTGCCTTCTGCTGATGATAGGAAATGCATCATCCAAGACATACCATTCTCTTCAATCAGTTCGTTTCACTTTCAAGATATTGAGTTTAGGAAACTCATCACTGCTCACATTCTATTCGTATTTGCTAACCAAAACATTTACCAATTTGAGTACCTCAAGATTGGGAAGTGTTGTAATGTTTAAACGATCTTCAAACTATAATGCCAACATATAATGGGCAAGAATATATCTAACTAGCTCATGTTTAAACGAGTGAAAATATTTTTTATAAGATGCCCTTGCAATAGTTTATTTCTAAACTGTAATGCCAACATATGCTCAGTCAGTACTCTGACATATTCAGATAAAAACTGTATGCAAAGTTATTATCTGCAAAAATGTCTGCAAAGTTACATATTTGTCTGCAAAATTTGAAAGCCTTTGAACTGATCTCATAATCAAAATAAGGGCACTAAACTGGTATTATATACAAACTCTGCAACCTGGATAGATTCACATAAATATGAAGTTTAAGATGTCACATAACCACAAAAATAGTCGTAAATTATAACATGACATCTATTGTCACCACCCAACTAAATGTTTACCAAAATACAAATCAAAGTTATTAATTTGTATTGTTACATCTGTAAATTCATCTTCACAAAAAAAATAGACTTCACTAATCATAAGTCTTCATCATGTTTGAGACTTCACATTCCCCTTCCCTGTCTTCATCTTCCTTGTAACAGCAGCCTTGTTTGGTGGTTGATAAGGCATGTTGGTTGGCTGACTCATTCAATAGAATCACCAACAAATGAGATTCTTCTTGTTGGTGTAGCTAATGGTTGCTTCATCCTTTCAAGTATCCTAGTATTAGCTTTAGAAAATGACCTTGGCCTTAGTGATGGGTCTAGTTCATCAGAGGAAACGCTACTTGAAAATATATCTTCAGGTTCTAGCACTGTTGTGGTGCTGCTACTACTACCCTTATACCTCTTCATAATTGATCATCCACCAACCTTGACTGTGCAGCAGCTTGTTTCCCTTTATTTTTCTGTCATTACACAAAAATTAAATTAGTGAATTATACTTGTGTCTAGTTACAAATACAATAGGACTGCTATTGCTACTACTACTACAAATATTGGTGCTGCTACAAATATTGCTACTGCGACTGCTACAAATACTTGTGTTTAAAGTATTACTTTAGCACATCCCCTTGTATTGTGTCAAGTTTGATGGCATATAGAACATGTCATAGGTTTTTCTTTCCTTGAAGAAGACCATTCACCTTGTCTTTTCAAGTTTTCATTCATCACCCTTCATCTCTTAACTTTGGGTCGACCTACCCCATCTTACATATTTCTGATGGTTTCATATCATGACTCTTTTCATATTTTCAGAATTTTGATCATCTAATTGGTTGAAGTTTGTGTAAGTAGACTGACAAGTAACTTGCCTTATTATAATAGGGGTGAAAGGCTTCCTCAACAATAGGATCCTTATTTCTATGCTTGTATGCTCTTATAACATGAGGACATGGGATTCCACTAAGGTCACATGTCCTACAGCTGCATTTCTTCAACATTAGATTCACAATGTGTGTGTCAATTCCCTCAGACACTTTATACCCATCATCACCATTGAAATGCACCTCACAATTTTCAGCAATAACAACAAAGTCTTTATAAATCTCTAATGATGTAGGATTGTAGTTAGTAGCCCATTTATGCACCTGACTTTCATTGGCTACCAACATGTCTATTACCTACACAATATTAACGTGTTATTTTTATGTGTTAAAACTAAATTAAAAACTTGAAATGTGCAAGTGTTACCTTTAGCATGATATCTTCAAGCATCTTGATAATTGGCTTGTGCCTTGACTCCAAAATCCACTTGTTAAATGACTCTGTGATGTTGTTTTCCACATTTTGATTCTTTCGAGTGGTGTCTAAGTAGTCTCTAACCCAAGTCTCAATTGGTTTTGTTAATAAGTTTTCAGCAGTTGACTGATCCATCTCACCTATAACCTTCAAATGGTCATAAAACTCTTCATGATAAGAGCTCCATGCATAATGTCACATCTTCTTATTCAATGCTTCAGAACCACCCTATCTCTTCAATCAATTGTGCTTTATATGTTTAGCACAAAACATGTACTTTGCTTCAAGTAAAGTTGTCTGAATTACATCAATTAACCCTGCAAACATATAGTAAACTGAAATCTGGACTAAAACAGTTAAACAAACAGCAAAGTGAAAAAGACAATAATATTTTACCTTTTGCATGTCAGACATGAAGGTGATTTCTTGGCCTTGCTGCAAGTTCAGTGACTTCTTGAGTAATCATAGAAACCAATTTCACGTGACTTTGTTTTCTTTAGAGACTATTGCCCAAGCTAGTGGAAAAAATGATTTATGGAATCCTGACCAACAACCACCAACAATTGCCCTTTAGCCTTTCCTTTCAATAATGTGCCATCCAATCCTATGAAAGGTCTTAACCCACTACTAAATCCATTCTTCATTGCATTAAAATAGATATACATTCTTAGGAACTTTCTTATCCATTTTTTATGTGCATCCCTGGATAGGTTGATTACAACATCACTTCCAGGATTGCTATTCCTCAATTCATTGGCATAACTCTCTAACTTATTGTGCTCATCATTGTAACTACCACCAAGTTCTTCCAAAAGCATCCTCTTAGCCCTCTTACACTTTTGATGACTAACATTAACATTAAAGGCTACTTTCAGTTCTGTCCTCATCTTTTTGACCTTCAATTTTGGATCATTTTGTTGCTTCTTTTGGAAGTAATAAGCTATTGTATTAAAATCTTTTCTTTTGCATTCAAAGTCTGGTTGACAGTTGTGCTCAGTGACCAATTTTTTAACTGAAATCCCAAGTCATTTCTTACATTTAGATATGGAACACTTAAAGGGACAATCCTCAACACACTTGTACCTAACCCTAGATTTGTCACTTTTCAACAGTACTAACCCTTTATTTTCAGCCAAGGCATAAATGTTCATAAATATTTTAGCTTCAAGGGTATCTTTGAAAGACATTCCAGGATAATTTTTTTTGAACTGATCTAACTTAAGTGTAATCTCTCTTTTATTTTGAAGTCTAATAAGCTCTAATTCTTCAAGATCAAAATCATCATCATTAGAATCATCAGAAGAAGAGTTTAATGCTTCATTGGCACTGTCACAGTCTGTGCCAGCCTTAACATCAATAGAATAAGACTCAGAATGGTGTACAATGTTAGTCTCATCTATCCCTAATTCAAATTCATGTACAGCAAACAGATTAATCACACAAAAATCATCACTAACAAGATATAACAATGTCCAAATCCCTGTATCAAATTCCATCTCATAATATTTTCCTGATGGACCAGTCACTACAAGTTGTTGAACCCTATAGAAACCTAAATTCTTAAATTGATCTACCAAGTCTGAAAAGCATAGAATGTCAGAGTCATACCCTTCTCATGTGTACACAAATTTTTTTGAATAGACCAACTTTAGAACTTTAATCCACTCTCTACCATATTGAAATTTCACCACAAGCCTTACCATGACTATGATCTGCAAAACAGACAACAAACAGTAAACACCAGTTACTGTTTGCAAAACATACAACAAACAATAAACACTAATGATTTGATTAAAGTTAAGTACATAAACAGTAAATTTAATATAGGGCAAACACGTAACAACACTTGAGTACAGAAAATAAATATTAAATGAACAAAGAAATAAGTCAATAAAAAATGTAAAAGAAGAAAATGAAACTGCACATTAAACACCTAAGAAACAGACAAAGGAACACTTATTTTTGTCAACAAGAAACAAACAAGATCAAATGGGGACCACATAATAAAGAAACGGACAAAGTAAATTTTCAAGACAAAACAATAAGAAAAATAACTTTAATCACAACGAGTGTCCCACTAGAAGAGACCAGTTGCATATTCAATTCGAATTTTATACATCCAATGTGTTTCTTTCGACAAAAAAATAATTAAAGTTCACATTTATTTCAACAACCAAACCTAACACCACTTTTTCCAACCCTAAACTACCTATATACATACAGAATGATGCTTGGCAATAGTTCAAAATAATACTAAATTCTTGAATGAAAAAAAATCAACCAATAAATCATTGGCACTATTGATCTTTGGTACTCCTTCATCTAACTCTATACTTATGTAAACACTACAAATTGCTATCTTCTCCACTTATTTCACACACATACACTATTTTTTTTAATAGATTCATCTTTTCTCTATTCAATTTGTCCAACCAATACATATATAAAAACAGTAACCAGAACTATTAAGGATCATGGACATTTGTTAACTTTAGCAAAGCAACGTTGCACTATTGGGTAGTACATTTCTTACTAAGAAAATGGGGGTTGAAGTTAAGAATCCTAGATAAAACCGTGAACACATATCGATACAAAATATATGAAATTCATCGACAAACAAAGTTGTGCTATTAAAGAAACCTGAAGACAAAGTGAAATCGAAATAAAAAACACAACAAAATGGAACACATACGAACGAAATCCTAATCTCTAAATTGGCAAAATCGTTGAAAGTTGAACAAATGCGAACACAACAGATAGAAGAAGAACATAACACTATCGATTTGCAAGGAAAATGAATAAATTTCGTACCCCTAAACCCGATTAGTAAAGGGATCGGTCCGATTAGCAAAGGGACTGTAACTAGGGTTCAGTTCGAATCGATTAGCAAAGGGATCGGACCAGGTTGAAACTATTTAAAGGATGGGGTAATAGGTTACAGGTTGAAAGAATTAGATGAGCCGACGTGGAGTCTACGTGGATTCGACGTGGAGTCCAACTCATAAATCCGTCCAGCCGAGGGAAAATTTAACAAGTTTGCTAACGGAAAGGGTATATTTGATCGCAAAGTTTGACGGAGGGTAATATCAAACTATAAATCATAGTTAGAGAGCAAATTTGACTTTTTTCCAATAAAAAATATATTTATTATTCTTTTTAAGATAAGACTAAAAAAAGTGTGTAATATAAATGGAGACCAAGAGAGTATAATATGTTCCAAGTTCAACAACTTTTGCTTCCACTTGCTAAAAAATGTTAGGTCCGTGATAATATGTCGGGGGGGCGGGGTGGGGGCGTGGGGGTGGGGGACCCAACCAGATTCAACTGAAAATAGTAATCTGCTGTACACGCAGTACACAGTACAGGAACAACTTCGGTGCACAGAGCCTCACGGAGAAGATCGGTGGTCCATCGCCGGAAAATAACATCATCGGTGCCGGATAAGACAAGCCGGCGGAGAAGAAGAAGATGAAGAGCTTATTATTCAAATCAAAGCCAAAAACACCTATTGAACTTGTTCGTCAAACTCGTGATCTCCTTATCTATGCACAACGTAATAATTCTGATACTCGCGAGAGTAAGCGAGAAGAAAAGGTGCGAATTTCTTATAAGTAAATCGAATAGATAATTCATAAATATAGCATATAATCGAATACAGTAATTAGTTTGCAATGAGGTTTAGTTGATTAGGTTGAATTTCTTATTAAATCGGAGTTGATATAGAGGATTGATACAGCATATAATCGATTGAACACAGGTAGTTTGCAATGAGGTGCACTAAGGAATAATCTAACTTTTTTGTTATGTTGTGATTCGAGTTGGAGGCAGTGGATTTAGAGTTTATGCGTTCTAAATTCTAAGAGAAACACAATTTATTGAGTTCTGGATAAATTATCTATGTACTGCGTAATTATGATACTCGCGAGAGCGAGAGAGAAGAAAAGTTCTTATTTGTTTATTAAATCGAACGGAGTGGATAATAGATAGTAATTCATATAGCATATAATCGAACACAGTAATTACTAGTTTGCAATGAGGTTTAGTTGATTAGGTTGAATTTCTTATTAAATACGGAATTGATATAGTGTATAATCAATCGAACACAGGTAGTTTGCAATGAGGTGCACTAAGAAATCATCTAACTTTTTGTTATGTTGTGATTCGAGTAGGAGGTAGTGGATTTTGAGTTTATGCGTTCTAAATTTGAGAGAAACACAGTTTATTGAGTTCTGGATAAATTATTTTTGATACTCGCGAGAGCAAGAGAAACGAAAAGGTCTTATTTGTTTATTAAATCGAATGGAGTTAGATATAGATAGTAATTCATATAGCATATAATCGAACCACAGTTAGTTTGCAATGAGGTTTAGTTGATTTATTGATATTATCTCTTGCTTGTTTCCTTTTTCTAATTTACCTAGTGTTTGTATAAGCTCGGGCAAGAGAGAAGAAAAGGTGTGAATTTCTTATTAAATCAAACAGAATTTATATATATAGATAAATTCATATAGCATATAATCGAACACAATTATTAGTTTGCAATGAGGTTTAGTTGATTTGTTGAATTTCTTATTAAATCTTCTTTTGAAAGGAATTGATATAGAGGATTCATATAGCGTATAATCGACTCAGTTAGTCCGCGTTGAGGTTTAGTTGATTGGTTAATATTCTCTTGCTCTTTTTGTTTTCTAATCTATCATTGTGTTTAGATGATCTTGCGTGCACCTTGACTATTCTATGGTTACCTGCATTTAGAAATCATCTAACTTTTTTGTTTTGTTGTGATTTGAGTAAGAGGCGGAGCTAGGATTTTGAGTTTATGAGTTCTGAATTCTACAGAAACGCAGTTTATTGTGTTCTGGATAAATTATTTATATATATTAAGTGTCTTTTTAACACAGATACATGGTTTAGGTTAAAGCTACCTGATTCGAGTTGTCTTGCTTTTTGTTTGTCGGGTTTGATTTTTTTTTTTTTGGCTGTATGCTTTTGAATCTGGTAGTTTTGTGCATTCTCAGAATTGGATGTCTTTACTTTGGTTAGCTAAATTTGGATCTGGATCACTTGCTTTTTAAATAAAGTTCAATCTTTACTTTGATTTTCCTTGGATTGGATATTTAATTTGGTAGAAATTCAATAGATCAATCAACTATGCGTTAATCACGAATTTATTTGGTCGGTTAAATGTAATGAAACTGGTGGATAGAAGTTGCTTAGTGTACTTGCTGGTTGTACTCTGGACAATTTTTCAAATTTGTGTCATCCTTGGAGTACTACTTGAGATCATCTTTTACTCTTATCCCCTGCAACAGTGCCATTAGTATGAATTGCATGATGAAAAGAAGGAACAGCCATATGCAGTTGTGTTTCTGATTGTACAAATAGACCGATTGACTATAAATTTGAGTTGTGTACTTTTCTTATCCGAATCTGCAGATGGTGGAGTTAGGCAAGACACTTCGAGACTTAAAGTCTGTTCTTTACGGGAATGGTCAATCAGAACCTGTCTCTGACGCTTGTTCTCAGCTGACTCAAGAATTCTTTAGAGAAGACACGCTACGGCTGCTGATTAATATGCTTCCAAAATTGAATTTAGAGGTAATACTTACCCTTGAGTGCATGAAATTTCTTTTGGTCATGTCGTCTCACTCTTATTGTATCAACTGGCTTTCTTATGCATTTTTCTGCATTTCATGAGATAGTCACCTGGTTCTTTAGTTTTTGCTTCTGAGGTTTAACTGCATGTGATTTTGATAATTTGGTACTGTGTTTTGATGTTTATTAACCCTATTATGCTGTAAGATCTTGTTGTTTCCACTTTCCAGCCTTGTCTTCCTATTAAGATTTACTTTTTGCAGGCTCGTAAAGATGCTACTCAAGTAGTTGCGAATCTGCAAAGACAGCAGGTTCAATCGCGGTTGATTGCTTGTGATTACTTGGAAGCAAACATTGATCTGATGGATATATTAGTAGCAGGGTAAGTAGTGGCAGAAAAGAGGTTTACAAAAATGGTGGCATGTTACTAGCATGTGTTGTTTTGCATTGTCAATTTGCTTCATGTTTATGAGTTCTAAAATTGTTTAAATTATTTTTGGGATTTTCTTTTCTAATGAACATAGCTGATGTCAATCCATAGGCAAGCTAGAACAAGTTATTTGAATGAAAGAATCATTAGAAGTTCTCTTGTATGTTCTTATTTGACATATATTTTATCATTAAACTTTGTTTGAAGTAACTTGTTTTGTTACCCCCATCTCGTCTGAGACTGAGTGAATTCAAGAATTAATTACAGATCTGAGGCTTTCTTTATATAAACTCAAATTTGCATATACTCTTGAATTATTTTGAACAGTTTATTCCATACCCTGAAGGGGAGCCTTGGAATAACTGGTAAAGTTGCTGCCATGTGACCAGGAAGTCATGAGTTCAAGCCGTGGAAACAACCTCTTGCAGAAATGTGAGGTAAGGCTGCGTACAATAGACCCTTGTGGTCTGGCCCTTCCCCGGACCCCGCGCATAGTGAGAGCTTAGTTGCACCGGGCTGCCCTTTGCCCCTTTATTCTATATCCTCAATTATTATATGTCAAAATAACTCCTTTGAGAAAGCATAAGATAGAATACCCAGAAAGGTCTTTGGGTTGATGTTGGAGAACAAAATAATTCACATTAAATATATAAATGCCACAAATGATATGTAGGACTCCTCATTAGTCTGAGAACAGTTGTTGGAGATATAAATAAGTTTTCCATAACTGTGATTTACACCAGGATCGGTATTGAGCTCGTACTTGTTTATCCTGGTTTATGCTATTTGCTTACGATATTGTGCTAATTGATAAAATCAGCGAGGGTAGACCAAAAGCATGAACTATGGAGAAGCACCTTAGAGATAAGCGGTTTAGAATAAATAAAAATAAGACAATACATGCACAATAAATATAGTCAGTTTAAGAAGTGAGATTAGACGGATAACGGTACTTATATGCAATTCAAGTATCTAGGCTCGATGTTCTAGAAGAATGGTAAGATAGATGAAAATGTTATTCATGGAATCAAAATAGGATGGTCAAAAAGAAGAAGTGCTACTGGGTTCTATGTGATAGAAGGATGCCTGTCAAAGTTAAAGTTAAGTTGTATAAAACAGTTTTAAGACCAACAATATTATATAGGAGTGAATGTTGGGCTACTAAAGACCAACACATCCACAAGATGAATGTCACTGTGACACGAATGCTAAGATGGATGTGCGGTCATACAATATTAGATAAGATTAAAAAGGACCACATTCAGCAGAAGCTGCAAGTAGCAGATATCGAGGATAAAATGAGAAAAGATCGCTTGAGATAGTTTGGTCGTGTCCTGCGTAGACCTCCAGATGCACGGGTCGCTTGGTGTGAAATTGTTGAAAGTCAAGGTATTAAAAGGAAATAAGGTAACCTAAAATCATGTGGAAAGAAGTTGGCTGGAAAGACCTACAACGATCTCTTGGAATCGATGCAGATTTAGTGAAAAATAGGATGCAATGGAAGAAAAAGATCTATATAGGCGATATCAATTAGTTGCGGATATGTTTTAGGCTTGTTAGTACATTTACTTTTTTTTTTATGAGGTTCTAGGCTTTCTAGGAGTTTTCTAGTCCTGTCAAAGATTTACATATATCAATAGAGAACATGAAGAATATCTATTACAGTACTTTTTACTTTTGTTTTATTGTGTATCATATTGGCCTGAGATAAGCTTAAATAGAGTTACTTGGTCAGTGAGGATTTTGTATAGCCGATCTCAACAATTTGGAATTGAGGCGTCGTTGTAATCAAAATAAGTCCTTGATTCACATATCTAGTCAAGTTTTTTCACAATAAATGGGACTGAGGTAGTATTTTGTGCCATTTTTAAAAGCCTTGATGGGATAGCTTCTTTAGGAAATTCGTTTCTTGGGAACAAAAAGATATTTTTGAAGATAATTTTGTTAATCTTTTGGTTATTGGTATATGGATTTCTGATGATTCTTTTCCCTTGTCGTTTAGGTATGAGAATACAGATATGGCTTTGCATTATGGTACAATGCTGAGGGAATGCATTCGACACCAGAGTGTTGCCAGGTGAGTCACATGAACCTATCTGATGCACTTTTTTTCTTCCTTTTGGGTGGGTGGGCGTGGGGGATTAGTAAGTATTTTGCTTTTGACTTTGTCAAACAATTATATATCGTTTGAATTGATTGGTATTAGAGGATTACTTTATCTGATCTAAAATGGAACTACTTAATTGCTTTCTTTTTGCAATTTATTTCTAAATTTTTGAGTGTGAATCAAACAGGTAGCAACCTTATGCTGCTACTGCTGGATCTATTTCTTGAGAACTTATATGTGTGCTTCTGTTGTTAGGTATGTCTTGGAATCAGAGCATGTGAAGAAGTTTTTTTATTATATTCAGCTGCCAAATTTTGACATTGCTGCTGATGCCACTGCAACTTTTAAGGTTGGGTCCTTTTGATTATGTTAATGGAATGAATTTCTGATAGATAATTGTTGTTCCCTGAAAATATTCTGTTGTCATTCAAATGGCTATTTAAGCAAATATGGCATTAATCTTATTCCCTATTGCACTAGCAACCCTCTTAAACAAAGAAGGAAAAAGAAGCCAATTTGCTACTCCACATGACACCCTTGGCTGTCCATGGTGAGCTTGCCTTTATCAAATCAAATGATTGGGCTTCTTAATGTCTGCAGTAACTTGCTACATTAGTTCCTACTGAAATTCAGTAGATTGGTGCTATGATCATTCTACAAAGCTAATAGTAGCCTCGGCATATTTATTTTTCTGAAAACCTTTGCTTTTTCCTAGGAGTTGCTTATCACCCCTTCTGCGTCATTATCCTGATTCAGATGCAATTTCTGTGGCAGGAACTCTTGACGAGGCACAAATCAACAGTAGCTGAGTTTCTTTCGAAGAATTATGACTGGGTAATAAATCTAGTATATTTGTCTAATTGCTTATGGTTGTACGCATGTAAGTGGATTGTTTGAACTTTGTATGAACTCGTTGCTCTTGTATTTTAGTTGTACACATGCAAGAATGTTTCATGAACTATATTTAAAAGTTTTTCTCTAGAAACTTCTTGCGTGTACTTTGATTTATGCAACTATGCTCTCAAGATACTTCAACGCCTTTTGTCACTGACACTATTATGTTCTTTATTACAATAAAATGATTCTCATAGAGCACTCAGTTTATACATTTTTTACCTTTATTTCTTGGGACTGCATGACTATCAGACTTTGCTTTATTATCTTAGAAACTCTTGTTTTCACCTGATGGTGCCTCTTGAGACACCTTTCCATGATCAACAGAGGGGTGATAAAATCGTGACTTGTTATTGGAAAGAAAAGTCGTATTGAGAACCTTAGAGTCTGTTCTTGTTGCTGCCCTTTTTCTTTCATTCAGGTTTATTTAATTGATGGTAGGGATGAATAGGATCAACTGTTATTATCTGAAGGTTTGGGGTAAGCAGAATTTTGGTCTCAGCTACATAAACTTTCAGTGCTTTGATTTGCATTACTTGGGCTTAGTGATTGATACATAAATGTGTTCAAAATTTGTCTGTATGATATTTATTGTTTTGCTTCAAATAGCTTTTTCCAGTATTCTTGTTGGATTTTCTCATGAATTACTCTTGCTTCGATAAATAAATCATAAGGAACTTATTATCTGCTGGTTTTGCTTTTAGTTCTTTGCCGAGTATAACTCAAAACTGCTCGAGTCCAGTAATTACATCACCAGAAGGCAAGCTATCAAGGTAAGAGAAGCCTCCCCTTTTTTTGTGGACAACTTATGATGAATAATATACTTCTGGAAAAAAATTCTGTTCCTTCAGAAATTCTCACATCTTTTGCAAAGTATCTCAGTGGAATCGAGTACATAGTGGCTCATAAAAGTTTTGATGTTCATTTTCTACCTTAAGCCCTCCTCATATTACATAGATAAAACAATTTTCTCGATCCCTTATATAACGATCCTCATTTTGTTGAAAGAGTTGTTTTTGCATCTTCCTTTACACAGGGCGGTGTTCGCAGTTGACTTCGTAATTTCCTTAGAAAACACTTCTATGTGTACCTTTTGGGTTGGTGTTGACAGGAATCCTCTTTCCATGACGAGAGCAGGGAAGAGGAGGAAATTTAGTGGCTTAGATAAGAAAAAAATGAATAAAATTCATGTATTCAGAATTAAGCAGTTCCCTGTTTTACTAGAATGGAGAGATTCAATCTGTTGATTGACGGGACACAACGGTTTTTTTCATCTATTCAAGATCTTGTCGTTTCTTTCTACTGGAATTTCATATTGTTATACTTCACTAATAGGTCATTATAATTCTGGAGTCTTTCTTCATTTCTTTCATACAGACAGAAATCCCTTTTCGTTGTTTTTCTTTTAATCTTAAAGATGCTTGTTTTACTATTGCAGTTGTTGGGAGATATCCTGCTCGACCGCTCAAATTCTGCAGTAATGACGCGTTATGTTAGTTCAAGAGACAACTTAAGGATCCTTATGAATCTTCTCAGGGTATTGAGCTATATTTGGTTGCATCTTTTATTATTTCAACCATCTTTTCCTGATCTTGTATTCTCTAGTAATTTTGATGCATTTAAATTTATTTTTTCCCTATTTTGTGGGTGGTGGGGCTTTACGAAACGTTGCAGTTGATATTCAGCTTCACAGCACCAGTTCAAGTGTTTTTGTGTGATAAGTCCAACTCAACCAACGGACAAATCGTTAACTTGTGAAATGAGTAAAATTAGATGGACCACTTTTTGCTTAGCACAAATAGACTTGAACTTGAATATATCACTCACTCATGTGAACAAGTTTAGAAACTAGGATATCAAATTGCCACCCTAAACAGGAATCATGGCTTCACCACTGTGGCACAATGAGTTGTTTCAGCGAACAACATGTGGTTTTAGAGTGATTGCAAGTTGTCTCTTTAAGACATGCATAAACATTTGCTGGGGCAGAGTGGTAAGTTTTACGTGTATAGAGAAAGTTGTGAGGCTCCTTTCCCCATCACTTTAGCTGATGACCTGAAAAGCTTCTTGGGTGGTTGTAAATTTTTGTTAATTGCTGAATTCCTTCTTTTGCAGGAGTCAAGCAAGAGCATCCAGATAGAAGCATTCCATGTTTTCAAGGTACCCTCTATTCATTTTGACATTTTTAGCCAATGTCTGCTGACTCATGTTCCGTTAGCAATGGCTTTGTCTCTAACTTTCATCTTTTGCAGTTATTTGCTGCAAACAAGAACAAGCCTTCAGATATTGTTAGCATCCTCGTCGCAAACAGAAGCAAGCTCCTGCGCCTCTTTGCCGATTTTAAGACTGACAAAGGTACACACAGTAAATATCAATTGAGAATAGGTACATGCACAAAAATATGAATACAGAGTTGTATCTCGTGAAAGGATGCCTCATAATTTTTCTTACTCTTTGCGCGCAAGCAGGCCCCAACACCACAATTATCCCAAAAATAATATTTTACTCTTATGGTTTCTTATTTGCAGAGGATGAGCAATTTGAGGCTGACAAATCACAAGTTGTCAAAGAAATTGCAGCACTCGAAGTTGAAACCAAGGAACTCTCTTGAACTCAATACTAGTTAGTTCCTAAGCTGTCAAGGTGATGGTTGTGTGTGTAAATGAATGATGTTGTTTTCTCACTGAACACTGTTTTTCTAAATATTAATTGAACTTAAACTTATTTTTTGTGGTTATTTTGTTATTTATTATCATTCCTGATCTTCTTGGTCTAGCAAAAGAATTTCCCTTTAAATGTGAATGGCATAGCATCAGAGTCTGATGCTACTCTTTAAAAGGTTTGGAAACTATAAGAAATCAATAATTGAAGATTTAGCTATATGCTTTGTGTTTCTGCCAAAATGCATGTTTGCTGCCAGCGCGCGATATTGGTGTTTACACTATCCAAATAAATACATAACTTGTGTCCAAAGTACAAGAGGGAGGGGGGGGGGGGGTTGAATTGTAAGGCTGTTAAAATAACATTAGTCAACTACTCTTTGGTTTCAGTCGACTGGTAGCGAAACAGTTTGCACAAAATTGTTAGTCCTTCGATTTACACAAGGATAAAACACAACAAATAGTAAAAGTGCAGAATATAGTATGAGAGTAATAAAATGAATCACCATGAATTTTTATACTGGTTCAGAATCAATGTGAGATCTTAATCCAGTCCCCTTGGGTTACAAGTAGGTTATCTCTGTAAGCTCTTGTAATTTGAATTGAGTACAGCCGTTGTGGTTTTCCACGTTCACCACCAACGTTTACAAGGTTGGTTTTCACTCGCTTACCAACAAGGAATAAGGGTTGGTTTTGACACGCTCACCACAATGCATAAGGTTGGTTTTTCACTCGCTCACCAACAACGATCCTTTGGTTTTCACTCGCTCACCAAAGAAACGAACAATAACACAACCTCTCAATACAAAGCCTCACCAACTATACTATATCTCTTCTCACTTTTTTGTATGCATTATAAATCACTCAGAATTATACTACTTGTTAAAAGTAAAGTAGAGAGCTTAAGAAGTTGAGACGAAAGTATAAGTGGTTGCGTGAGTCTAATTGTTGCGGAGTCTTCTCTTCTATAGTTGGTCCTTGAATATTCTAGTTGCTCTTCATAAATGCAGTGATCTTCTAATCTTGGAATATTTCTGATTTTGCTCCAATCTTTCATAAATTCTTGAATGCTTCCCTTGGTCCGTATCTTGATTCATAATTGCCCAGATTCAATCTTGATTAATATCAACGTGATTGCATATAGCTTTCTAATTTGGGAAGGAAAGCTTTATTTGTCTTACGTAAATCAAGGCCTTTCTTTTGGCACCAGTGCTCATATAGAAGAGATTTCTTCTTTACTTATCATACTAGAAAATTATATAATAATATATAATTTCCTTTCTTGCTTAATCAAATATTCTAATCATATATATTCAATATCCTCTTTCCATAATAGCTGAAATTATTTTCTTTTCCACCAGTGTGCTAATCTCTTGTTGATTGTATCTACTACGAGATATCTTTTCAAATATCCTTTCCTTGTGAGCATGCAGTCTCCTTACTCTTCCGAGATTTTGAAGCCCTCCTCGTCTCATAGAATATCTTCCTTCTCTGCACTCTTTTTCAGGCTTGTACAAATGTTAGCTCTTATTTAACCAACCCACGAGAATTTCAAGATCCTCTTCTTTTCACCTTGGATCTTGATTTATAATAATTTGAATGTAATCACATTCGTCTTCTTGAATTGGACTTTGATCACTCTGAATGTGTACACTTTAGTAAGCTTGAGACTTCTGGCATATTTTGATACTCCGTAAATTTTGAGCCTTCCTTAAGTAACAAATCAATCTTGATCTTTTCTTTTTGAAGAATATTTCCTTCCATAGTATTGTAAAAAATATTCTTTCCATGATTCTTGTATCTTGATGTTGGAAATTTACTAATGTGGAATTAAGTATATCCCATTATTATGACTCAAACAATTGGGGCCCCGTACGTCGTAAACGTCGTTTCCACGCACGTGCACACGTAGTGCCAAGTATCACAAATTTCATTAGTGAAAGAGATATTGGTACATATGTAATACGTTTGAGACATAGAATGATGGACGGTTATTGGCCAAATGACAATGTATTCCACGTTGGTAAACGAAGGAGAAATGTACGAAGTGTAAGATGAAACGTGTCGGAAATCGTCGCGAAGGGCCGTGGAGCAGCCTCGTCGGAGCTGAGGCGTTCAGTTACTGGAGCCGCGGCGCTTCGGAGGCAGAATGCTGAGTTGGAAAGTTCTGACCTTTAGGCTGGTTTTTGAGCATTGATTCTCCATTACTTGGCACATGAATTCAGCCATTATTTGGCTGAATGTAACCCCTCAATTAAGTGTCATTACATGGCTATTGAAGGTCGTTAGTTGGCTAGTTGAGAGGTCTTCTCCTTACACTATAAATTGAGGCCTTTGGCTCAATTGAAGAACACTACACAACACTCAGAAAATACTCCAGAATTTTCTGAATTCATCTTTTTCCTCTCTAGCAAAGTTACTATACTAAGTTCTTCAAGAGTATTACTTGAGTTTCCTTTGCTCAATTGTTAAGTTGTTGTTGTATCTTGGGAGACTATTGCTCGACAACATAAAAGGTGATATATGGGGCAATCCTGTATTAAATACAGAGTACCATCACTCGACTCAACAAATCACACAAGCAGTTTGTTACGTTCTTGATTTCTAGTTTATTGTAATATTTAGTTTATCCTTTCTTACAATTGTAATAGTTACTTACTTCCCGTTCCCTACAACAATTGTATCCCTAGCAAAGTCTGGTTCTATTGAGTGTGATACCTGCCCTCTACAAAATGGTTTTTGAAAAGGTCTTTAAACGACTCTTCGTCTCCAGTTCCAAAAGGTAATAATTTTAAGACAAGATTTGTTGTAAGTACCTAGAAAGACGACTGGAAAAGAATAAATTGCTTCTGATTCTGCTGCTGCTGCTGCTGCTACTCAAGGCAATCCCTCTGCCTTCCCCACTGCTCAAGGCACACCTAATGCATTTTCGGTTGCTCAAGGCTCATCCAACGCCTTTACTGTTGCTCAAGGGAACGTTGTCGTCCCCCCCCCCCCGGGGGGCTGGATTTCACCATGAACGCCCTAAAAAGTTCATGAGCTCCAACTTCAAGAGATGGCAACAGAAGATGCTATTCTATCTGACTGTTATGGGAATGGTTCATTTCCTAACAGAAGATCCTCCACAAGTTAGAGATGAAATGGACCATTCGCCTACTGAAACGGTTGAAGGGGGCCTAGATATCTATGTCATTAATGACATGAATATGGTTCTTGATGCATGGAGTCATAGTGATTTCATGTGTACGAACTATATATTGAACTGCTTGTCAGACCCTCTCTACACGGTGTATTGCACCGTAGGCACTGCCAAAGAGTTGTGGAAGAAACTGCAGAAGAAGTACAACGCACAAGATGCAGGTACTAAGAAATTCATCATTGGGAAATTTCTGAAATTTCAAATGGTGGATAGTAAAACAGTGATGTTCCAAGTCCAGGAATTCCAAATGATTCTATATCACCTGGATTTGGAAGGTATGAAACCAAATGATTAGTTTTTTATTGTATCACTGATTGAAAAGTTACCTCCCTCGTGGAATTAGTTTATGAGTTACTTAAAATTCAAAACAAAGGAAATGACATTTGAATAACTTATTATCAAACTCCAAATTCAGGAAGATAATAAGAAGGCATTGCCTAGGGGTAAACAACCTGCTGAGGCAAAGGCAAATCTGGCTGAGGCCAAAGGGAACCCAAGCAAGAAGCGCAAGTTCCAGAAAGACGGCAAGACCCAAGCGGCGGAGAAGTTCAAAGAAACTGTCACTACTGTGGGAAACCTGGTCACATGATCAAGGACTGCTGCAAGCTCAAGACTGAGCAACAAGAGAAGGCCAAGGCTAAGGGCAAGACACAGGTTAATGTCATTAAAGACAAGTTTCTGGACGACATGATTGAGGAGTTCTCAGCGGTGGTGCTAGAAGCCAACCTTGTTGAGAATCCCATGCAATGGTGGATGGACACATGTGCTACAAGACACATATGTTCCAATAGAGATGCCTTCTCCACTTATATATCAGTTACAAACAAGAAGTTGTTCATGGGCAATAACGCTTCCTCTGACGTGCTGGGGGTAGAAAAGATAGTTCTGAAGATGACTTCTGGAAAGGAGCTCACTCTGAAGGAGGTGATGCATGTTCCTGAGATTAGAAGAAATTTAATTTCAGGTCATTTATTGGCTAATGCTGGTTTTAGGCTAGTGTTTGAGTCCAATAAATTTGTAGTCACTAAGAATTGAACGTTTGTTGGAAGATGATTCGTCTGTGAAGGCCTCTTCAAAGTTAACGCCATGTATGTATTACGTACAAGCAATAATACTGAAGCATCTTCTTCTTACTTGCTTGAGTCCTCTAATTTATGACATCATAGATTAGGACATGTCAACTACAAGTCCATCCAAAGATTGGTAAAGTTGGAGTAATTGTTGTCTATCGACGTAAACCCTTAACATAAATGTGAGGTGTGCGTAGAGGCAAAACTCACAAACCGCTCCTTTAGAACTTATTAACACATATATATGTGATTTGAAGTTTGCACAAACTAGAAGGGGGGAACAAGTACTTTGTGACATTCATTGATGATAGCACAATGTATTGTTACCTTTACTTGTTGAAAAGTAAGGATGAAGCCTTTGAAGCATTCCAACGTTACAAAGCAGAAGTTGAGAATCAACTAAGTATGCGGATTAAATCCATTCGTAGCGATAGAGGGGAGAATATATAGCGCCATTTGAGGAATATTTTGCCGAATCGGGAATTGTTCATCAAACGATGGCTCCATACTCACCTCAGTCGAACGGTGTGGCGGAACGCAAGAACCGCACATTGAAGGAAATGATAAATGTCTTGCTCATCAATTTCGTCTTTCCCAAAACATGTGGGGAGAAGCTGTCCTTACCGCTAATACGATTCTTAACAGAGTCTCACATAAGGGTAAGGACAAGACTCCATATGAATCATGGAAATGAAAGAAATCCACCTATAAATATTTAAAGGTGTGGGGTTGTATGACAAAGGTCGAAGTACCCAAGCCAAAGCAGGTCAAGATTGGGCCTAAGACTGTAGATTGCATATTCATCAGATATGCAAATAACAGTAGTGCTTATCGCTTCTAAGTGCATAAGTCAGATATTCCAAATATCCACGGGGGTACAATCATGAAATCAAGGAATGCACAATTCTTCAAAGATACCTTTTCAAGAAAGGAAAAAGACTTAACCTCTCGCAAACGAAGTTATGAACAAAGCTCTCAGGAACCGGGAGTCGTTGACGGCCCGGATCTAAATAATTCAGATCTAGTGGATCTCGAAGTGACTGAATATCCAGAATCTAGTGTTCCAGATTCTCAGAACTTAGAGACTCTAGAGATGGAACTAAGGCGAAGTAAAAGGGCCAGGAAGGAAAAATCATTCGGTCCTGACTTTGTAGCTTATATGGTTGATGAAGAACCAAGGACAATTGCTGAAGCATTGTCAACTCCAGAGGCACCGCTCTGAAAAGAAGCTATTGAGAGTGAAATAGACTACATTCTGCATAACCATACTTGGGAGTTGGTTTATCTTCCTCCGGGAAATAAACTGTTGGGTTGTAAATGGATACTCAAACGGAAGTATAAAGAAGATGGGTCTATAGATAAGTACAAGGCCAGGTTGGTAGTCAAGGGCTATCGGCAAAAGGAAGGCCTTGACTATTTTGACACGTACTCCCCGGTGTCTCGGATGACGTCCATATAGGTATTCATTGCGATCGCAGCATTGCGTGACCTTGAGATACATCAAATGGATGTCAAGACAGCCTTCCTAAACGGTGATTTGGAAGAAGAAATCTATATGGAACAACCCGAGAGGTATGTGGTTCTAGGGCAAGAGAAGAAAGTCTGTCGGCTTGTCAAATCTCTGTACGGGCTAAAACAAGCCCGAAGCAATGGCACAAAAAAATTGACAGTACTCTACTATCAAAGGGTTTCGTCATTAATGAGTATGACAAATGTGTCTACATGAAAGGTAACTCTGATTCGTTCGTTATGATATGCTTGTATGTAGACGACATGTTAATCACATGGAGCAGTCCTAGTATGATTCTAGAGACTAAGAACATGTTGAAACAATGCTTCGACATGAAAGATATAGGTATCATAGATGTCATCTTAGGGATAAAGATCTCTAAGACATCTAACGGACTGGTCTTATCTTAGTCTCACTACATCGAGGATGTGTTGAGAAAGTTTGAGATGTTTGACAGTTCGCCTATAAAGGCACCACTGGATAGAAATCAAAAGCTTGATAAAAATCATGGTGCACCCGTATGACAGTAGCAATATGCACAAGTGATTGGTAGTTTGATGTACATAACAAACTGCACCCGGCCTGATATTGCTTATGTGTCAACAAGTTGGCTAGGATTACCTGTAATCCGAGTAATGATCATTGAAAGACATTGAATAGGGTACTACATTACCTGAAATACACGCTAAGTTACGGGTTGCATTATTTGAGATATCCAGCTATACTAGAGGGGTACAGTGATGCAAACTGGATATCTGATATAGAGAACACCAAGTCCACCAGTGGGTATGTATTTACAATTGGTGGTGGAGCTGTGTCTTGGAAATCCTCTAAGCAAACTTGCATCGCCCGATCCACGATGGAATCGGAGTTTATCGCTTTAGACAAAGCAGGAGAAGAAGTTGAGTGGCTTCACGACTTCTTAGAGGATGTTCCTTGTTGGAACAAACACGTACCTTCTGTAATGATCCACTTAGACAACCAATAGGCTCTAGGAAGGGCACGAAATTCTATGTACAATGGCAAGTCTCATCATATTCGACGGAGACATAAGACTGTTAGGCAGCTGATCACCACGTGTATAATATCCATTGATTACATAAAATCAAAGGATAACATAGCAGACCCACTGACAAAGGGTTTACCCAAGGATCAGATGTTCTGCCTGTCTAGGGGAATGGGCTTACAACCCAAGGTATAAAGACCAATACGGTGGTAACCCAACCTTACTGACTGGAAACCCCAGAATTAGGTTCAATGGGAAAACTAAGTTGTAAAGGTTCAATTGATCGCTTCGGTGGAAGCATGAGCACTTTAGATAGTGATTTCTATGAAGAAACACCAAATCCAAAGTCGTTCCCGCGATAGACAATAAGTTCTATCTGCAGTGTGGGTAAATGTTACGTTTCCAAAACCTTTAATGATCATCACCGGTTGAGGTTAGGTTTGGGGAAACTTTTAATGGTTCATAACACTTGTAAAGTGGGGTATAGAAGAATACCTTGTAGGAGACCACCTATTTAAGTGCGAGGACAGACTGCCTCAAATGAACACACTTAAGAATCCAAGAAGTGTCCACGGCCACAACGGACAAAACATTATGAAGAACAGAGTAGGAGAAGTTGTTGTGTTGGTACCGTTGACTTGGCTTACGCTAAACACTGACGGTTCAAGACATCACGTTCACCGCACAGTAAGTAAGTCTGATCGTATTCAACTATGGAAGGTTCAAAGCGGAAGCTACCTATCCAGATGCAACATCGGTCCGCTGAAAGATTGCTGGAAAGGCACCATGTGAGTGCGTCAAAATCTCTTTCAAGAGGGATTGTTGGAAATTTACTAATGTGGAATTAAGTATATCCCATTATTTATGACTCAACCAATTGGGGCTCCGTACGTCGGAAACGTCATTTCCACACACGTGCACACGTAGTGCCAGGTATCGCAAATTTCATTAGTGAAAGAGATATTGGTACGTATGTAATACGTTTGAGACATAGAATGATGGACGGTTATTGGTCAAATGACAAAGTATTCCACGTTGGTAAACGAAGGAAGAAGTGTACTAAGTGTAAGATGAAACGTGTCAAAAATCGCCGCGAAGGGTTGCGGCGCAGCCCCGTCGGAGCCGAGCCGCCGGAGCGTCGCGGCGCTAATTGGGTCTTCAGTTACTGGAGTCGCGGTGCCGCGGCGCTAATTCACAGAGCCGCAGCGCTTCAGAGGTAGAATGTTGCGACGAAAAGTTGGAAAGTTCTGACCTTTGGGTTGGTTTTGGAGCATTGATTCTCCGTTACTTGGCACATGAATTCAGCCATTATTTGGCTGAATATAACCCCTCAATTAAGTGTCATTATTTGGCTGAATATAACCCCTCAATTAAGTGCCATTACATGGCTATTGAAGGCCATTAGTTGACTAGTTGAGGGGTCTTCTCCTTACACTATAAATTGAGGCATTTGGCTCAATTGAAAAAACTACACAACACTTAGAAAATACTCCAGAATTTTCTGAATTCATCTTCTTCCTCTGTAGCAAAGTTACTATACTCAAAGTTCTTCAAGAGTAACACTTGAGTTTCCTTTGCTCAATTGTTAAGTTGTTGTTGTATCTTGGGAGACTATTGTCCGACAACGTAAAAGGTGATATACGGGGCAATCTTGTCTTAAATACAGAGTGTCATCACTCGACTCAGCAAATCACACAAGCAGTTTATTACGTTCTTGATTTCCAGTTTATTGTAATATTTAGACAAATCTTTCTTCCATATCTTCTTCCATAATTCCATCTCATAATATCTTCTTTTCCATATTTGTTTAGATTTTCACCAAATTCTTCTTCATCAAATAAACCTATACCAAAAATAGTTTTACCACAAGTAAATATTCTTTTATTAATAATTATGTGAGTTTGTTATCATCAAAACTAATAGGTGAAACCTTGAACCTAACACTTATTACAATGTTATCTCAAACTATAGTTGATTGATACATTTTCTTAGCTAAATTTATCGCTTAATCATGGTAAAGTAATATTTAACTATAGCTAATCCTTGAACTGTCATTCAACATAGGATGTGGTATAAAATTATACCAAACTTTCACTATCAAATTATACCAATACTCCTTGTATGAAAGATAATGCAACCTAATGAAGGATAAAATTATATGGGATTATTCCATAATCTCGGTAACCCAAAAGAGCCATAAAAGTACTTTGTCGTTTAATCTTCTTTTATATTCCACCCGATGCAAGATAATATACATGTGACTATTAGTAATAATTGGAATTTAATATTGCCAACAGATGTTGCATTAGTTGTACTGAAATTATTTTTGTGTATGCTGTTAATCAAACAATCCATAGATGCACGCATTAAATATTTAAATGATAAAATATCAAAGCAAAAATATAAAGTAGGTTTTTCTTTTTACACAATAGGGAAAATATTAAACTTAACACATTGAAGGGTGAAAACGTCTATTTGTAACTTGCAATATAGCTTTGTTATAAAGTAAGTAGAAAATTTAGCCTAATATTTAAAATTACAAGATACGAATACAACATATTCATTAGCATGTCCGTGATATTATACGTTTGGGATGTGCTCCTTCCTCGAATCTTGTATGAACACAATATATTGTGCATCAAATTGCTTTTTCCGATTATATTTCAATCAAAGAGAGTACTAATTTATGCATATATGTATATTGTTTTATTTCCCAATTATATGGATGCCCTCTTCTCTTTTTTTTTTTAATAGAATAATTTTTGGGCAATTATACGGAGGTCACGTGTAAAAGCCGTGTAAATAACTTTTTGCAGAAATACAGAATAAGACTGCGTACAATAAATCTTTGTAGTCCAGTCTTTCCCCGGATCCAGTGGCTCAGTCAGGAATTTGGCTAAGAATGCTCAAATTTGTAAAGTAAATAATACTAAAAAATATTTAGCTTTATCATTTCCTTCGTAATTTATCCTCAGAGTATTATCCTAGCGCTAAAATTTGAAATGTGTTTTTGAATTTTCGCTGAAAGTTTAAGTTGAGCGAAGAAAATCACTCAAAAGAGTCCAATAAAGAAAATCATTGGGCACCAATAAAAACAAAAGGTTGAAAGGTAAAAAAAGAAAGACTCGGAAAAAGAGCAAACTAGGTTTTAAACAAACTTCTTGAGTAATTAAAATCAAGTCAAACATACTTTACTTTTAAATACCTAGTAAACTTATTTGGCTTCACGCGATGTGAAAAACATCAATAAATTTAAAAATAATATACTTGTAAATTTAATGAAGCACTTTCAGGTATCACAAATGAAAATATTTTTATTAGATTTAAAGTTTATTAAACTGTAATTATCATTATCAAATTTTCTCATAAGAAAAAAATTAAACAGGTACGAGTGAAATCTTTCTAATTTAATATTTTAATTAAGAGAAACATTCAGAAAGAATATTTAAAATAATAGAAAGCAAAAGAGGGATTGGGCCCATTGGCAACATAAATTTGCTTTTGACAAAAAATCCAAGGAAATGCAGAGCCGGTCAAAGAAGCTTTGTTTTCAATTGACAAAAACAAAACAAAACAAAACAAAACAATTGCCTAAGCCGAGAATTGAGAACCCAGGGCGGGAAACTCTATTGGAAATTTACTAATGTGAAATTAATTTTATTCCGTTATTTATAACTCGAACAATTGGACCCCGCACGTCGGAAATATCGTTTCCACACACGTGCAATCTTAGAGCCAAATATCGTAAATTTCGTTAATGAAATAGATATTGGTACGTAAGTGAAATGTTTGAGACATAGAATGATGGATAGTTATTGGATGAATAACAAGTGTTCCACGTTGGTAAACGAAGGAAGGATTGTGTGAGGTGTAAGATGGAACGAGGCGGAAAGGGCCGCGGAGCCAAGAAGGGCCGCGGCGCCTCCCGGATTGGGCCGCAGCACAACAGCGCCCCCCTTGTAGAGCCGCGATGCTAATTCCAATTTTTGATTACTGGAGCTTCGGCGCTAAATGGTGCAGCGCCACGGCGCTTCCCAGACAATGTTTGCTCGACGAAATCCCAAAGGTTTGGCTATTAAGGAGGCTAAAATGACATTGAATCCACCCAATAATGGCCATTACTTTGACCATTATGTTGTTGCATTACTTGGGGGTTAAATGTCATCAATTACATGACAATTAATTGCCATTGTGGGGCACTTGAAGAGGCCATCTTGCACACCTATAAATTGAAGCCTTGACTCAATTCTATAGAAGAAAAGAATAACATATATGAACAGAAAAACAAGTTCACAACACCACAAAGAAATCAGATTTTCCTGATAGCAATCCTTCTCTTAGTAATCTTCATTATTCGTGTTCTTCGATGAGATCATTTGTGTAGGCTTTGCACACTTGATAGTTTGTTGTTTCATCTTAGGAGATTATTGTCCACACTTCCGTAAAGCCTATATACGGGGGCAATCTTATCTTAAAGACAGATAGACATCTGTCGACTCAGTCGGTGATGTTGTGGTTTATCTAATTGGTTGCTAAGTGTTTCGGGTGTAAACTTAATAGACGAAGGACTCTAACTGTTCGTATTCTCAGCGGATCTACAAGCCACAAGTGTAGCAGTTCATGTTCTTGTATTTCCGAATACAAATTCTATATTTGAAGTTTCATTCAAGATCAAGATATTGACAACTTGTTGTTGTCCGAATTGTTATTTATCCTTTCGATCATTGTAATAGTTATTTACTATTTCCGTTGTTGCTTTACATAATTCAACAATTTTAAGACAAGACTGTATTAGTGATTCGAAAGATGTTGGTCGACAAGTGTGTGACCAAATTTGGCTGTGATTTTCTTTTTGAAAACAGTTCTGTTGAGAGTTTTGCTAACAGTTCAAACCACAACCGTGCTTTCAAGATTGGGCTTAGTTATGGTTCTCTCTTTGACAACAGTTACAAAAAAGGAGAGATCTCTGAATATGATGATGAGCTTCAAGATACTGCTGATAGTCATGCTAGTACGACTAAAGATCAAGGATGAGTTGGTGTCACCGCTCCCATGGGTGGTGGAAACAAGCGCCCACAAGAGGCTGATGATGTCAACTGGGAAAAGAGGAGAAAGCTGAAGATGATGTTATATCATATAGCAAAAGTCCTATATCTGTCCCAGACAAAGAATCCAAATTATGGTAAGGAGGATTTGGACACTCAGTCTAACTGAAGTGGGCCAGAATCCAAAAGGTCTAAGTTAATCCTTCCTTATCAAGAAAATGTTTAATTAATGTCTGAATAAAAGTGTGTAAAGCGAGACTGGGAATATGAAAGTGTTTTTCATTAAAAACTTATATTTCCTACACTCTAAAATCAGAGATTGAATCTCCTTCATTCCCAGTTAAAGATTGGACTATTTGTAAACAAAACTTAAAAGATCCATTCTTTTTGGTGTAATTATTAAAAGTATGTTCGCACATACGAAGGAGAGAGATCAACTGACTGTGCGAAAACTGTTACCACTCTTAAGTAAGCGCCAGAGAATTCCCTGAGCACCAATCACAAGGGAAGAAGACTAAAAGATAATGGTTTATCTTAAGAAGACTACGCATAATGATAAGGATAACTCTCCGTGTGAAACATGGAAATGATCTCACATACAAATATTGTGATGTGGGGTGACTTGGTAGAAGTTGGAATACCGAAACATGTCTAGTTGGACCTAAGACTGTAAATTGCATATCCATTGGATCTGCAAAAAACAGTAGTGCTTATCGCCTCATGGTGTCAAAGAATGCTGAATTCTTTGAAGATAATTTTCCTTGAGAAGGAAAAAGAAGTAATTGCTCGAGGTTAACAAGAACTCGCGAGTGCCTGACTGTCCGGAACCAGACGTTCCGGAGCTACAAGACTCGAAAGTTGCTGATTATCCGAAACTTAATATTCTAGATCTACAGAACTTAGGGATTCTAGATGTTGAACTGAGACAGAGCAAAGAGGGGACAAAGACTTGTTCCAGGCCTTCTAGCTTGTATAGTTGAGAATGAATCATGGACAATTAACAAATAATTGTCATCTCCAGAAGCGCTAGTTCGGAAAGAAGCTACAAAGGGAGAAATAGATTCTATCATATAGAACCATACTTGTGTAATGGTTGATCTTCCTCCGGAAAAAGAACCTTTGGGTTTTTAAGTGGATACTCAAAATTAAGTACAAAGTAGATGGATCTACTGACGAGTATAAGGCCTGAGATACTTGTACATGTGCTCCCCTGTGAATAGATTAACATCCATGGCCATTACAGTCTTGCATGGCATGGATGTTGAAACAACCTTCCTAACTGGAGAGTTGGAAGGAGAGGATCAAAGTTGGTTTGCTGGACTGTTGGATTTCTTCCTGAACTTTATTTTTGGTCCCTGAAATATTTATATTTTGGTCCTAGAAGTTTAAGATAAAACAGAAACAATGAATCTGACAACAGAAACATTTAGTATGAAGTTAGAAAGCCAACAGTTGGGAATACCAACAGTCTGAAAGTGGAAGTCATATTGAAACAAAATTCTCGATATGAAAGATATGGGTATCATATATGACATCTTAGGAATTGGGATTTCTAAGACATCTAACGGGCTGGACTAACTCCAAACTCAGTTGTGAGATAGTTGACAGTCTCGTTAAAGCCACCAATGGATATGAATCATAGAACTGATTGGAATCATGGTGCACCCATATACAAGGAGCGATATGTGCAGGTCACTTGTAGTTCAATGTATTGTACACATTACAACTGACCTGGTATCGGCCTACAAAGCAGATCAGTTGAACTAAGGTTCACTCGTAATTCTGGAAATGATCGATAGAAGGCGTTAAGTCGGATATGACGATATCTGAAATATTCGCTTATCTACGGATCATGATATTCTGGATGTCCAGCAGTTCTGGGAGAACACAGTGATGCAAACTGGACATCAGATATGAAGAACACCAAAGCCATAAGTAAATGTGTATGGTGGGTCTTGGAAAATCCTCTAAGCAAACTTGCATCGGCCGATTCATGATGGAATCAGAGTTTATCGCTTTATATAAAGCATGAAAGAAGTTGAGTAACTTCACGACTCCTTAGAGGACATCCCTTATTGAGAGAAACATATGCCTTCAGCAGTTATACATTGTGGCTAGCCGATCGGCTTTAAGAAGGACACAGATGATGGCGTCTGGACATATCTGTCGGAGACCGTATGGCAGTTGATCATCACGGGTGTCACTTCCTTGATTACTAATCAAATGATATAGCAGACCCTTTAACTAAGGGAATATCCGAAGATCAAGAGTTCTGCCTGTCTAGGGGAATGAGCTTAAAACCCCCAAACAATTCAAACATTTGCGGTGGTAACCCAACCATACTGAATGGAGATCCCAAGAATTTGGTTCAATGGGAAAACTAAGCTGCAAAAGGTTCAGTTGAGCGTTTCGGTGGAAGCACGAGCACTTCGGATGATGATTTTTGTAAAGAAACATGAATCCAAAGTTGTTCCCGCGATAGACATTAAAGTGCTACCTGCATGGTGGGTAAATGTTAAGCTTTCAAACCTTTAACGATCCTCCAACGGTTGAGGTTAAGGTTGGGGAAACTTTTAATGATTCCTAACACTTGTGAAGTGGGGTATAACAGGATACCTTGTAGGAAATCACCTATTTAAGAGCGAGGACAGGCCGCCTCAAATGAACGCACTTAAGAATCCAAGTGTGTCCACGGCCACAACGGACAAAACAATAAGAAGAAAATGAATAAGGAGAGTTATTGTGTTGGTATCATTGTCTTGACTTACACTAAACACTGGCGGTTCATGACATCACGTTCACCGCGCAGTAAGTAATTCCAGTGGTATTCAACTAGGGAAGGTTCAAAGCAAAAGCTACATCTCCTGATGCAATATTCTTTCGCTGAAAGATTGCTAAAAGTAGGTACCTTGTGTGCGCGCCAAAATCTCTTTCAAGAGGAGATTGTTGGAAATTTATTAATGTGGAATTAATATTATCCCGTTATTTATTACTCGAATAATTGGGCCCCGCACGTCGAAAATATCATTTTCACACGTGCAATTTTAGTGCCAAGTATAGTAAATTTCGTTAATGAAATAGATATTGGTACGTAAGTGAAATGTTTGAGACATAGAATGATGGATGGTTATTGGATGAATAACAAGTGTTCCACGTTGGTAAACGAAGGAAGGATTGTGCGAGGTGTAAGATGAAACGGGTCGAAAAGGGCCGCAGAGCCGAGAAGGACCGCGACGCCTCCCGGATTGGGCCGCGACGCCCCTCTTGTAGAGCCGCGGCGCTAATTCCAATTTTTGGTTACTGGAGCGGCGACGCTAAATGCTGCAGCGCCGCGACGCTTCCCAGGCAGTGTTTGCTCGACGAAATTCCAAAGGTTTGGCTGTTGATGGGGCTTCAATGACATTGAATCCACCCAATAATGACCATTACTTTGACCATTATGTTGCTGCATTACTTGGGGTTTAAATGTCATCCATTACATGGCAATTGATTGCCATTGTGGGGCACTTGAAGAGGCCATCTTGCACACCTATAAATTAAAGCCTTGGCTCAATTCTATAGAAGAAGAAAATAACATATATGAACAGAAAAACAAGTTCACAACACCACAAAGAAATCAGATTTTCCTGATAGCAATCCTTCTCTTAGTAATCTTCATTATTCGTGTTCTTCGATGAGATCATTTGTGTAGGCTTTGTACACTTGATAGTTTGTTGTTTCATCTTGGGAGACTATTGTCCACACTTCCGTAAAGCCTATATACG
Source organism: Anisodus acutangulus (assembly GCA_029783415.1). Lineage (NCBI taxonomy): Eukaryota > Viridiplantae > Streptophyta > Magnoliopsida > Solanales > Solanaceae > Anisodus > Anisodus acutangulus. The sequence continues at coordinate 27,665,279 of CM056492.1, read as the reverse complement.
GGGGAAATCTTGTCTTAAAGATAGAGAGCCTCTTGTCTTAAAGACAGAGAGCCATCTCTCGACTCAGTCTGTGGTGTTGTGGTTTATCTAATTGGTTGCTAAGTGTTTCGGGCGTAAACTTAACAGACGAAGGACTCTAACTGTTCATATTCTCAGCGGATCTACAAGCCACAAGTGTAGCAGTTCATGTTCTTGTATTTCCGAATACAAGTTCTATATTTGAAGTTTCATTCAAGATCAAGATATTGACAACTTGTTGTTGTCCGAATTGTTGTTTATCCTTTCGATCACTGTCATAGTTATTTACTATTTCCATTGTTGCTTTACATATTCCAACAAATTCATCTTGAACATCCTTAACCACTGAACTGCAGCATACGCTTATTTCAAGATCGTTCATTGTATAGAATATAACCTAAAACAACAAAATTTCACCTATGTACATGAAACAATTTTCTGGCGAAGGGCATTCGGATGACCACCCTCGATATAGGCTAGCTCCGCCCCTGTCCGAATTCCACGTATAGCGGGAGCTTAGTATCATTTTTTTTATCTTTTAATCTTTGGGCCATTATAGGGGACAGAAATTTTTATTATTTTTACTATATAAAAGTTGGATCATAATACTATTTCACGTGGTCTGCTATTTCTCTTCAAACATCAAAACGGACATATAATTCTTCTACATCTTTCTTCTAAGCACCCAATAAAAAGTACTGCAAAATGGCTCAAAATGGTCGGCACTCAGCCCCCTCTAATCTCTGCTTCAAAAAATTATTTTTTATACATATAAATATTCATATATAAACACATTTATATACTTAAATTACTTGGTAAAATCTATCTGTACACTAATTTTTTTTCTCAGTACAACAATATTTTTGAATCTCAGGTTCATTAGAAGAATTCTTGGCTGTTACAGTTGATGCTGCTAAAAAAGCTGGAGAGGTTAAATCTAAGTACACCCAATTGATCTTTCATTTCATTTTCCTAAAAAAAATCAGATTTTCCATGATTATTTAACAAAGTTTCGATTTTTATGTTATATTTTTAGTTTTTATGTGTAAATGTTTTCTGGGTTTTGCAGATAATTTGCCATGGATTTTACTAGACAAAGTATGTGGAGCACAAAGGAGAGGTATTATTATTTTTATTTGGCTTAGCATTTGTGCATTTTGCTTCTAGAACAACATACCAAATCCCACAATGTGGGGTCTGGGGAGGTTAGAGTGTACGCGAACTTTACCCTACCCATACTTTGGGAGGGAGGTAGAGAGGTTGTTTCTGAAAGACTTCGGCTCAAGAGAAAGCATAAAAAAGATCATAAGGATAAGAAATTCAAAGTAGTATGAAAATGAAAATAATGAAAGCGACTAAGCCATGATAAAGCAGTTTGAAAAAAGGAGCAGTAGCTACCACGGATAAATAAGATAATCGAAGTACAAGAAACAACAGATAGTAGCAGAAATCAAAGGACAAGAAACTATAGAGCAATACTGCAATTACTAGTATGAAAGGATAAGCGAGACTACCTACTAGCCTTCTACCCTAATCTGAGTCCTCCATAACCTCCAATTAGTAAAAATTGTTTCTGTAGTTTATGGTTTGTTTGAAGTAAGAATGAAAAAAGAATTATTCTTGGTTAATGTGCTATTCTTTGGTATCTTGCTTCTGTGAAGGCCAATTTTGGAAAATTTGAACTAGTTTGCATTTGGTAGAGAGGAAATTAAGAATAAAACTAAGATATTAATAAGATCTGAATTTGGGCCTGTGTTGATCATTAACTAGAGGATACTTCTACTTAATTTGAAGTCAGGATTATAGTTGGGTATGAAGGATATATTCTCCAAGGAAAATGTTTTTCTGTAAAATAAGTAGTTTTCTTACAGATTTTCTGATGTTGGTAATTAAGCCGAAAATATTGTTCCAAAAGCATTTGTATATAATCTAGACAAACAATAGGGGTAGGGTGGGGAAGAGACCATTAGTGTTGTTGAACTTGTTTTCCGTATTTTCACTAGGGAAGTTATTTTCCTCATTTTAAGCAACTTATTTTCACTGTTGTCTTATTTTCTTGCAATCTTGCATTGACTATGTTTTTTTTAGCCGAGGGTCTATCGGAAATAGTCCCTCTGCCCCACAAAAGTAGAGTTAAGGTCTGCTGACATCCTACCCTCCCCAGACCCCACTTCGTGGGATTACATTACACTGGGTATGTTGTTGTATTTTTTAAGGAAAAACGTTTTCCAAAACTTTTGACCAACCAAATATGAGAAAATTGAAATACATTTTCTGGACAAAATTTTCCTCCATACCAAACACACCCTTAGTGTGCCTTTTGAAGGATAGGCATAGTAAGTTCTTATTCAGGAAAAGGTAAAAGGTGGAAGAACGTTTGTTGTTCTATTAATTTTTCTCTTATGCTTCATAGACAACGCGATCGAGTTAAATCAGACCAGTTATAGGAACAAAGATGATTTCTTTTAGTTATAGGATCTCTTCATTGGAAAAAGAAGTATTTTTTGGATCTTTAGAATTGTAGCTAGGCAACGAACACTGCTTCATGGTAAACAAGCAAGTCATATTTCCATTTGCCTGAATATTCAATTTAGGTGGATTTGGTCACAGAGACTGACAAGGCATGTGAAGATCTCATATTCAATCACCTCAAGCAGCATTTCCCTAGCCATAAGGTTAGCTTTCATCTTTCGTTTCTTGACTAAATTGTTGTTGGATATGTAAAGCAGTACGGAAAGTAAATAAATATTTCAAGTGTTTGAAAGGATAAACAAATAGGCAATTCAGAACTGCTACAAGCTTGTTGAGTCTTGAATCTTGATAACGTGAAATTAAGAAACACTAAATCTGGATTGTTACAACTGTGGACTGAGTCGAGAGATGACTCTCTGTCTTTAAGATAAGATTGCCCCGTATATATGCTTTTACGTTAACGGGCAATAGTCTCCCAAGATAAAATAACAACTAATCAACACTACAAAGCAAATAGGTTGATTCTGACGAAAAAAATAAACACGAAACGACTTGTTGAAGAATGGAAAAGGAAGGAAGCGTTTCTGTTTTGCCACTGTTTCTGCTCACGTTTATGGACAAAATCTGCTGTGCTCTCTTCTGTTTTGTCTCTGTGTATATAGTGTTGTCTCGTTTTTCTGTCACTCACAATTGAGCCAAAAGTCTCCAATAAATAGCACAAGGGGAGGGACTCATCAACTGTCAAGTAATGGCTGTTTATGGCCATTGAAGGAGGGAGTTAATCAGCCAAGTAATGGCCATTGAAGGAGGGTTGTTTATGGAGGGAGTTAATGCCAAGTAATGGCTGGTTAATGTGCAATACCATTCCAAAAATCAACTCAAACGGTGTCGTTCCCAATTTCATCTTTTCAGAAACTCCAGGGATCAATCTGTAAATATTAAATAATTTGGGGTCTATCAGAAGAAGCCCAAAGCCCAAAGCCCACGACCCGTGACCCGTGACCCGTGACCCGTGACCCGTGACCCGTGACCCGTGACCCGTGACCCGTGACTCGTGACCCGAGCCCCGACTGGACGGGACGGGCGGGCGGCGGCGGCGGCGCGCGTGTGGGCTTAGCCTTGAACCCAAGCACATCTAGGTCCTCCCTCCTTCAAACACATGGGTTACCCTTGGGGTCCCAAACCCTTAGCCAATTTTGAGACTTATAAAGAGAACAATTATTTCTTTTTCCACCGATGTGGTAGATTTGTCCCACACCATATTTTCATGCCTCAAACACCTTATTTCGTTGACCAATATCTCTTTCATTTCTTAACGAAATTTGACGATTACGGTCATCTACTCACTTAGTAGATTATGCACGTGTGAAGAGACAAAACCTCCAACATGTGGAATCCTAGTGTTTAAGTCATTAAATACGGGTGGACGCACCTCCCAACCAAAGACAAATTTCCAACAATCTCCTCTTAAAAGAGATTTTGGCGCACACACAAGGTACCTACTTTCAGCAATCTTTCAGCGAAAGAATATTGCATCAGGAGAGGTAGCTTCTGCTTTGAACCTTCCCTAGTTGAATACCACCGGACTTACTTACTGCACAGTGAACGTGATGTCATGAACCGTCAGTGTTTAGTGTAAGTCAAGACAATGATACCAACACAATAACTCTCCTTATTCGTTTTCTTCTTATTGTTTTGTCCGTTGTGGCCGTGGACACACTTGGATTCTTAAGTGCGTTCATTTGAGGCGGCCTGTCCTCGCTCTTAAATAGGTGATTTCCTACAAGGTATCCTGCTATACCCCACTTCACAAGTGTTAGGAATCATTAAAAGTTTCCCCAACCTTAACCTCAACCGTTGGAGGATCGTTAAAGGTTTGGAAGCTTAACCTTTATCCACCATGCAGGTAGCACTTTAATGTCTATCGCGGGAACAACTTTGGATTCATGTTTCTTTACAAAAATCATCATCTGAAGTGCTCTTGCTTCCACCGAAACGCTCAACTGAACCTTTTGCAGCTTAGTTTTCCCATTGAACCAAATTCTTGGGATCTCCAATCAGTATGGTTGGGTTACCACCGCAAATGTTCGAATTGTTTGGGGTTTTTAAGCTCATTCCCCTAGACAGGCAGAACTCTTGATCTCCGGGTAGTCCCTTAGTTAAAGGGTCTGCTATATCCTTTGATTAGTAATCAAGGAAGTGACACCCGTGATGATCAACTGCCATACGGTCTTATGTCTCCGAAAGATCCTGACAGATATGTCCAGACGCCGTCATCTGTGTCCTTCCTAAAGCCAACCGGCTAGCCACAGTGTATGACTGCTGAAGGCACAGGTTTCTCCCAATAAGGGACGCCCTCTAAGGAGTCGTGAAGTTACTCAACTTCTTTCATGCTTTATATAAAGCGATAAACTCTGATTCCATCATGAATCGGCCGATGCAAGTTTGCTTAGAGGATTTTTCAAGACCCACCATACACATTTACTTATGGCTTTGGTGTTCTTCATAACTGATGTCCAGTTTGCATCACTGTGTTCTCCCAGAACTGCTGGACATCCAGAATACCATGATCCGTAGATAAGCGAATATTTTAGATATCGTCATATCCGACTTAACGCCTTCTATCGATCATTTTTAGAATCATCAGTGAACCTAGTTCAACTGATCTGTTTTGTCAGCCGATACCAGGTCGGTTGTAGTGTGTAACATACATTGAACTACATGTGACCTGCGCATATCGCTCCTTGTATATGAGTGCACCATGATTTCAATCAGTTATATGATTCATATTCATTGGTGGCTTCAACGAGACTGTCAACTATCTCACAACTGAGTTTGGAGTTAGACCAGTCCGTTAGATGTCTTAGAAATCCAATTCCTAAGATGTCATCTGTGATACCCATATCTTTTGTTTCAATATAACTTCCACTCTCAGACTGTTGGCTTTCTAACTGCAGAGTCAATATTTCTGTGGCCCGAGGCCCGGACCGGGCGGGCGGGCGGCGGCGCGCGTGTGGGCTTAGCCTTGAACCCAAGCACATCTAGGTCCTCCCTCCTTCAAACACATGGGTTACCCCTTGGGGTCCCAAACCCTTAGCCAATTTTGAGACTTATAAAGAGAACAATTCTTCCTTTTCCCATCGATGTGGTAGATTTGTCCCACACCATATTTTCATGCCTCAAACACCTTACTTCGTGGACCAATATCTCTTTCATTTCTTAACGAAATTTGACGATCTTTGGCCCTACGGTCATCTACTCACTTAGTAGATTATGCACGTGTGAAGAGACAGAGCCTTCAACATGCGGAACCCTAGTGTTTAAGTCATTAAATACGGGTGGACGCACCTCCCCACCAAAGGCAAATTTCCAACAATTGCTCCGTTAATGGTTAAGTTGGAGAATTTTCAGTGATGTGTTTCCATTTGTTTCTGTAATAATTCTCTACTTTAGTTCATTGATGAAGAAACAACCGCCGCTCTTGGAGCTTTTGAGCTTACTGATGAACCAACTTGGATAGTTGATCCGCTTGATGGAACAACTAATTTTGTGCATGGGTAAGCATTTATTTTTCAGTTCAATGACCTATTTTCTCCGGATTGGACATGAATGTCTTTTCCTTTTTGTTCGATTTTTTTTCCAAAACAACGTTTGGTTATACATTGAACTGATTATTTGGGGGGGAAATTGACGATGAGTTTCAAGTTTGAGAAAGTGGTTTTGCACGGTTTTTCAAGTGAATTTTTGTTTTCACTCACAAGACTTCTACTTTTTTTAAAGTTAAATGCATGTCCAAACACAACTTCAACTTTCAAATACCTTTTTCAACTTTTTTTCAAATATCACATATTTATGTCCAACCTGTAGGTTCCCTTTTGTTTATGTCTCTATTGGTCTGACAATTGGGAAGATTCCTACAGTTGGAGTTGTTTACAACCCTATTATTGATGAGGTGAGAAATTCAATTGTCCAAAGTTAGTCTTTTCATTCCCAGGAAGTAATGGAATTATTTGGTTGTTCAAATCAGATATTTAATGGTCTCACCTCTTTCATACATGTCTACGGGTGTGTGTCAGATCCTCCAAAAGTAGTGCATTTTTGGAGGACACGGGTACAACAATATTTTTAGAGAGTTTGAGCAACATAAATTTAACAGATGAACTCTCCCTCCCCCATTCGGTATCCCCCCAGGCGGGGAGGGAGAGAAGGGAAAAGGAACAAACAAATGAAGATGTTCTAATTGATTTAAGACATTGCAATCACTATTTCTAATAGCCTCTCTGATCACCAAAATGGCATGGTGTAGGTGTCGTCTATGTTGCTCGGACTCTTCAAAAATACCTCCGGGACGTGTGTCGGATCCTCCAAAAATAGTGCATTTTCAAGGATCCGACACGGCGCAGCAAAATTTTTGGAAAATCCGAGAAACATAGGGTGTTGTTCCTTAAACAGATAATTCCCATCCGTTTGAAGAATCCATCATTGGGGAAGTGATAATTTCATTTTTTTTTTTGGGTTAATTTCTGGTTTAACTTATTACAAGATTTTTAATCTCAATACACAGCTTTTCACTGGAATTCATGGAAAAGGTGCTTTTCTCAATGGGAAGCCTATCAAAGGTAAGGTTCGCATCTCTAAGTGGTGTTAATTGACTGCATATACGCTCCTCTACGGATCTTTTACAAGTGTCCTGCGGTGTTTAAATACCTGCAGTATCTTCTCAATCCGAGCTGGTGAAGGCCCTCCTTGCTACAGAGGTAGTCAACCTTTAATATTATTGCGTTATCGTGAATCTTTTTCTCTCGAATAGCAATGCCAACATGGAACCTATTAATTTTAGTTCTTCTGATGTATTAGTGGCTGATAACAACATGTTCTGTTATGGCATCCTAATTTTCTGTGTCTATTTTTCGGAACCATGCCTTGGCCATTTTTATGAAGAAGGATGTTGCAGATATTATGATCATATGTTTGTGAAGTCCAAAAGTTTAATTAAGAGCATTCTACCCTTTTTCATGTGATATTTGATATGTGAAAATTTGTAGTAAACCATAAATATGAATACGATGGTAATTGATACAGATAGATTTGCCGATTAACTCTTACTGTTTTCTTCTCTGATATACTTGACTCAAATTTTATTTTACTGGTTCAGGCTGGAACGAAGCGGGATAAATTAACAGTAGATGCTACTACGAGTCGAATCAATAGCTTACTTTTCAAGGTTAGCCAACCCATGCATAGGCATCCAAAGTTTTCAGTTAACCATGTGCTCAGCTGCACTAGAAATTAGCTTTAATCTTTATATTACAGGTTCGGTCCCTCCGGATGTGTGGTTCTTGTGCATTAAGTCTCTGTGGGGTGGCATGTGGAAGACTTGATCTCTTCTATGGGCTTGAATTTGGAGGCCCTTGGTAAGGTTCAATTTTTTTTTAATTTTGTAACCAGGGGTGTGTGCAACTATTTAGCTGTGGGTTTATCTGAATCCAGTACTTTCCACGCAGAATATAAATTTATTTGTAAAAATCCATTAAAATCACGATAAGTAAGGTTGAACCTATAGAGGATCCTGGATTCGCCCCCGGTTGTAACATATGCTCATAATGTTAATGGCGCGCTTCTATTTACAGGGATGTCGCAGTGGTGCTGTAATATTAAAAGAAGCTGGAGGTGCCGTGTTTGATCTGTGAGTAACACTCCTTATTACTTAAGTTTTTTCCCAATAAAGGAGAATAATGAGAATTCTCTTTCTCATGTGGAGACTATCAAAATAAGGCATGACGGATGATAGTTAAAGAAATGCCTTAAATTGACCATGCTCTGAAAATATATATGATCAGAGGCAGATCTAGAATTTTAAGTTTATGGGTTCTGAATTCTAGGAAAACAACTTACTGAGTTCAGGATAGATTATTTATATACATTTACGTGGATTTCTTAACACGAATATAGGGTCTGCCATATCTATTGGACCCATAGACTATATTGTGGATTCACCCCTGGTTATGATATGTTTAGTTCCATGAAGAAATTGTCAAGCTTACGACATCTCGTTCTCCACTGAGAAATGAAACTATAAGTTGAACTTGGCTTCAAGAATCTAGTTACATACAGGGTTGACCATAATATTTTGGATGGCTTCAACTGAACCCACAATTTTCAGTTCAAAGAATGGAGAATTTCCAACCCATTAAATAGACCAAAGAGTCTTGGAATGTCTAATATCTGGTAGTTTTTCTATGTCAGATCTGGTTCAGAATTCGACATTACAGCTCGACCCTCATCTCAAGGATGCGTTTATCGAGGCATTGCAGCAATCTGAATGAGAATCACCGGAAAGGTGATGAAGCTTCCAGAACCAGTTAACTCCTTCCATTTCTTTGTGAAGGGGAAAGTCCCGAAGGCGAACCCCCCCCCCCCCCACCTGTACCAGAGGCCCCTTAGCCAGGTGGGATGTAAATCGAGGGATATGCGCGAGTGCCATCCCTGCAAGGGAGAGGACCAACGGGACACGAACCCAGCAACAGCCCTTGCAATATTTCAGCAAAGACTGTCACCACACGGATTCGAACCCGTGACGTCGGAGTGGTTGTACCCAATCACTTTGCCGCTTACCAACTCGCATGTGCCCCTGGGGCTAACTCCTTCCATTTCTAGCTGGAGAAAGCTATACATGTGCAGATTTCCATCATCAAGGTTGCAGCATTATTATTCAAGAAGCGTTCACTTCTTGTTTTGTATGCAAGCTGTATAAACTCTTATTAAAATTATCGAGACCAGCTAATATTTCAGATTTTTGTTTTTATCAGTTAATTTTATGTCTGATTCTATACTGTAAGAACCTTCCTGGAAGTTTCATTTATTTTGTCAAAATTGTCAGCAGTTTGAGAGGAAATGAATTGAATGACATCACATGTTTCTCTAATCTGTTGTTTCAATAAGCACAAAGGACAATTATCTGAAGAAATGAATTGAAAAACCACAACTAAGTGAATTATATTATATGATTAGTGGTTAGTTTTCTTAAGTTGATTGCCTCATTTCCTACCTTTAGGGGTCGTTTGGTTGGGAACAAGTTAACCCGGGATTAATTATTCCATTTCCTACCTTTAGGGGTCGTTTGGTTGGGAACAAGTTAACCCAGGATTAATTATTCCGGGATTAGTTATTTCATCCTCCCACAAGAATAAAAATAACACTATAATCTCGGGATAACTAATTTCGGGATTAGTTATACCACGATTTTATCCCAATCAAATATGAAATAAACTCATCTTAAATTTAATCCGGAGATTAAATATCCCTTATTCCTCATACCAAATGAGTCCTTACTTACTAACACACGCATCGATGGTATTTCCTAGTTATTAACATGTCACTTTTCAAACCACTTCAAGATAGAGCCCGTAGGCAATGAGGTGCGGGCCTCAGTGTCTGCACTGAAGCACCACTTGAACGAAGCGAGAATGCACATAGCCTTAGGGCTTAAGTGTGTTTAAGCGCGCCTTTAACAACATTATACACTCTTAATGTTACATTATCTGGACCTCATTCATGTACTCATCCTTGATTATTGCAAAAATGTGCTGCTTTTTCTAAACACCATAATATTGTAGCTACACTTCCAAGTCAAATGTACCTTCTACACATATACCTAAGCAATGGGAGCACAAAGTAATTCGCCACGTGTAATGCAAGCAAATGGACGGAGTTGTCATGTATCTGTGTTCGTAGGACTTAGGAGGTATCAGGTGCTTAATGAAATAGTCAATAATTGGTGAAATAATTGAGGTGCGTGCAAGCTAGTTTGGATACCACCATCATTAAAAAAGTATCACTATGAATATAAGCGCATTTATCGTTTAAATATTAAATAAGCCAAAATACGATACATGTGTTATTGTAAGGATTGCTTAATAGTGTTATAAATACAAAAAAAAATAGTTTCTAATGTGCAGTATTAGTTTAAAAGAAATGGCTGAATTTTCTTAGAAGTTCAAAAGATTACAGGACCCAAAAAACAGGAAAAACAAATTGTCAAGAATGGGATTCGAACCCATGCCCTTTCGGACCAGTACCTGAAACTGGCGCCTTAGACCAACTCGGCCATCTTGACGTTATGATCTAACAAATCCAAATATTATTTATAATTGAATACATATCACCACGACAAAATCATGTCTTGAATTATTCTTTTAGAATTCAAATATTGATGCTTTAATTTTCTTGATACGAAATTTGTACATTAAGTTACATAAAAGTATTGTAAACCAATTGTTTTATGTAATAGAGATATTTATATACTATTTGAAAAAAATTCTATTCAAAGAAAAGTTATCTAACAATAGTACTCATAATGTTTTAATATAATTTATTAGAAATTTACTAATGTGGAATTAAGTATATCCCATTAATTTATGACTCGAACAATTGGGCCCGCACGTCGGAAACATCGTTTCCACACTCGTGCACACGTAGTGCCAAGTATCACAAATTTCATTAGTGAAAGAGATATTGATACGTATGTAATACGTTTGAGACATAGAATTATGAACGGTTATTGGCCAAATGACAAAGTATTCCACGTTGGTAAAAGAAGGAAGAAGTGTACGAAGTGTAAGATGAAACGTGTTGGAAATCGCCGCGACGCAACCCCGTCAGAGCCGCGGCGCCGGAGCGCCTCCCAGCCAGCGCCGCGACGCTAATTGGTTGGCCAGTCACTGGATGAAAGAGATATTGGTACGTATGTAATACGTTTGAGACATAGAATTATGAACGGTTATTGGCCAAATGACAAAGTATTCCACGTTGGTAAAAGAAGGAAGAAGTGTACGAAGTGTAAGATGAAACGTGTTGAAAATCGCCACGGCGCAGCCCCGTCAGAGCCGCGGCGCAGGAGCGCCTCCCAGGCAGCGCCGCGGCGCTAATTGGTTGGCTAGTCATTGGAGCCGCGACACTAATTCATAAAGCTGCGGCACTTCGGAGGCAGAAAGATGCGACGGGAAGTTGGAAAAATCTGACATTTGGGCTGGTTTTGGAGCATTGATTCTCCATTACTTGGCACATGAATTCAGCCATTATTTGGCTGAATGTAACCCCTCAACAAGTGCAATTACATGGCTATTGAAGGCCATTAGTTGGCTAGTTGAAGGATCTTCTCCTTACACTATAAATTGAGGCATTTGGCTCAATTGAAACACTACACTTAACACTTAGAAAATATATACAGATTTTCTGAATTCATCTTCTTCCTCTCTAGCAAAGTTACTATACTCAAAGTTCTTCAAGAGTAACACTTGAGTTTTCTTTGCTCAATTGTTAAGTTGTTGTTGTATCTTGGGAGACTATTGCCTGATAACATAAAAGGAGATATACGGGGCAATCTTGTCTTAAAGAAAGAGTGTCATCACTCGACTCCGCAAATCACAAAAGCAATCGGTTAAGTTCGTGTTTTCTAGTTTATTGTAATATTTAGTTTATCCTTTCTTGCTATTATAATAGTTACTTACTTCCCGTTCCCTACAAAAATTGTATCCCAATAATTTTAAGACAAAATTTGTTGTAAGTACGTTAGAAATATGACTGGAATAGAACAAATTGCTTCGAATTCTGCTGTTGCTGCTACTCAAGGTAATCCCTCTGCCTTTCCTACTGCTCAAGGCATACCTAATGTCTTTCGGTTGCTCAAGGCTCATCCAACGCCTTTACCGCAGCTCAAGGGAACGTTGTCTCTCCCCCCCCCGGGCTAGATTTCACCATGAACGCCCTGAAAATTTCACGGGGTCAAACTTCAAGGGATGGCAACAGAAGATGCTATTTTATCTGACTGTTATGGGAATGACACGTTTCCTAATAGAAGATCCTCCACAAGCTGGAGATGAAATGGACCCTTCGCCTTTTGAAACAGCTGAAGGGGGCCTAGGTATCCATGTCATTAATGGCATGAAAATGGTTCTTGATGCATAGAGTCATAGTGATTTCATGTGTAAGAATTACATATTGAACTGCTTGTCAGACCCTCTCTACACGGTGTATTGCACCGTTGGCACCGCCAAAGAGTTGTGGGAGAAGCTGCAAAAGAAGTACAACGCACAAGATGCAGGTACTAAGAAATTCATCGTTGGGAAATTTCTGAAATTTCAAATGATGGATAGTAAGACAGTGATGTCCCAAGTCCAGGAATTCCAAATGATTCTACATCACTTGGATTTGGAAGGTATGAAGCCAAATGAGCAGTTTTTGGTTGCATCACTGATTGAAAAGTTACCTCCTTCTTGGAATGAGTTTATGAGTTACTTAAAACTCAAGACAAAGGAGATGACATTTGAAGAACTTATTATCAAACTCTAAATTCAGGAAGATAATAAGAAGGCCTTTCCTAGGGGTAAACAGCCTGCTGAGGCAAAGGCAAATCTGGCTGAGGCCAAAGGGAACACAAGCAAGAAGCGCAAGTTCCAGAAAGACGGCAAGACCCAAGCAACAGAGAAGTTCAAAGGAAACTATCATTACTATGGAAAACCTAGTCACATGATCAAGGACTGCCGCAAGCTCAAGAGTGAGCAACAAGAGAAGGCCAAGGCTAAGGGCAAGACACATGTTAACGTCGTCAAATACCAGATTCTGGATGATATGATTGAGGAGTTCTCAGCGGTGATGCTAGAAGCAAACCTGATTGAGAATCCCATGCAATGGTGGATGGACACAGGTGCTACAAGACACATCTGTTCCAACAGAGATGCATTCTCTATTTATACATCGGTTACAAACAAGAAGCTGTTCATGGGCAACACCGCTTCCTCTAACGTGCTGGGGTAGGAAAGGTAGTCCTGAAGATGACTTATGGAAAGGAGCTCACTCTGAAGAAGGTGATGCATGTTCCTGAGATTAGAAGAAATTTAATTTCAGGTCATTTATTGGTTAATGTTGGTTTTAGGCTATTGTTTGAGTCCAATAAATTTATAGTCACTAAGAATGGAACATTTGTTGGAAGAGGATTCGTTTGTGAAGGCCTCTTCAAAGTTAATGCCATGTCTGTATTACGTACAAGCAATAATACTGAAGCCTCTTCTTCATACTTGCTTGAGTCCTCTAATTTATGGCATCATAGATTAGGACATGTCAACTACAAGTCCATCCAAAGATTGGTAAAGTTGGAGTTGTTGTCATCTATCGACGTAAACCCTCAACATAAGTGTGAGGTGTGCGTAGAGGCAAAACTCACAAAGCTTCCTTTTCGATCCGTCGAAAGGAATACCGCTCCTCTAGAACTTATTCACACATATATATGTGATTTGAAGTTTGCACAAACTAGAGGGGGGAACAAGTACTTTGTGACATTCATTGATGATATCACAATGTATTGTTACATTTACTTGTTGAAAAGTAAGGATGAAGCCTTTGAAATATTCCAACGTTACAAAGCAGAAGTTGAGAACCAACTAAGCATGCGGATTAAATCCATTCGTAGCGATAGAGGGGAGAATATGTAGCGCCATTTGAGGAATATTTTGCCGAATCGGGAATTGTTCATCAAACAATGGCTCCATACTCACCTCAGTCGAACGGTGTGGCGGAACGCAAGAACCGCACATTGAAGGAAATGATGAATGTTTTGCTCATCAATTTCAGTCTTTCCTAAAATATGTGGGGAGAAGCTGTCCTTACCGCTAATACGATTCTTAACAGAGTCCCACATAAGGGTAAGGACAAGACTCCATATGAATCATGGAAAGGAAAGAAATCCACTTATAAATATTTAAAGGTGTGGGGTTGTCTGGCAAAGGTCGAAGTACCCAAGCCAAAGTAGGTCAAGATTGTACCTAAGACTGTAGATTGCATATTCATCAGATATGCAAATAACAGTAGTGCTTATCACTTCTTAATGCATAAGTCATATATTTCAAATATCCACGGGGGTACAATCATGAAATCAAGGAATGCACAATTATTCGAAGATACCTTTTCGAGAAAGAAAAAAGATATAACCTCTCGCAAACGAAGTTATGAACAAAGCTCTCAGGAACCGGGAGTCATTGACGGCCCGGATCTAAATGGTTCAGATCTAGTGGATCTCGAAGTGGCTGAATATCCAGAATCTAGTGTTCCAGATTCTCAGAACTTAGAGACTCTAGAGATGGAACTAAGGCGAAGTAAAAGGGCCAGGAAGGAAAAATCCTTCGGTCCTGACTTTGTAGCTTATATGGTTGATGAAGAACCAAGGACAATTGCTGAAGCATTGTCAACTCCAGAGGCACCACTCTGGAAAGAAGCTATTGAGAGTGAAATAGACTCCATTCTGCATAACCATACTTGGGAGTTGGTTGATCTTCCTCCGGGAAATAAACTGTTGGGTTGTAAATGGATACTCAAACGGAAGTATAAAGAAGATGGGTCTATAAATAAGTACAAGGCCAGGTTGGTAGTCAAGGGCTATCGGCAAAAGGAAGACCTTGACTAATTTGACACGTACTCCCCGGTGTCTCGGATGACGTCCATACGGATATTCATTGCGATCGCAGCATTGCGTGACCTTGAGATACATCAAATGGATGTCAAGACAGCCTTCCTAAGCGGTGATTTGGGAGACAAAATCTATACGGAACAACCCGAGAAATATGTGGTTCTAGGGTAAGAGAAGAAAGTCTGTCGGCTTGTCAAATCTCTGTACGGGCTGAAACAAGCCCCAAAGCAATGGCACGAAAAAATTGATAGTACTCTACTATCGAAGGGTTTCGTCATTAATGAGTATGACAAATGTGTCTACATGAAAGGTAACTCTGATTCGTTCGTCATGATATGCCTGTATGTAGATGACATGTTAATCACATGGAGCAGTCCTAGCATGATTCTAGAGACTAAGAACATGTTGAAACAATGCTTCGACATGAAGGATATGGGTATCATAGATGTCATCTTAGGGATAAAGATCTCTAAGGCATCTAACGGACTGATCTTATCTCAGTCTCACTACATCGAGGATGTGTTGAGAAAGTTTGAGATGTTTGACAGTTCGCCTATAAAGGCACCACTGGATAGAAATCAAAAGCTTGATAAAAATCATGGTGCACTCGTATGACAGTAGCAATATGCACAAGTGATTGGTAGTTTGATGTACATAACAAACTGCACCCGGCCTGATATTGCTTATGTGTCAACAAGTTGGCTAGGATTACCTGTAATCCGAGTAATGATCATTGAAAGACATTGAATCGGGTACTACATTACCTTAAATACACGCTAAGTTACAGGTTGCATTATTTGAGATATCCAGCTATACTAGAGGGGTACAGTGATGCAAACTGGATATCTGATATAGAGAACACCAAGTCCACCAGTGGGTATGTATTTACAATTGGTGGTGGAGCTGTGTCTTGGAAATCCTCTAAGCAAACTTGCATCGCCCGATCCACGATGAAATCGGAGTTTATCACTTTAGACAAAGTAGGAGAAGAAGCTGAGTGACTTCACGACTTCTTAGAGGATGTTCCTTGTTGGAACAAACACGTACCTTCTGTAATGATCCACTTAGACAGCCAATAGGCTCTAGGAAGGGCACGAAATTCTATGTACAATGGCAGGTCTCGTCATATTCGACGGAGACATAAGACCGTTAGGCAGCTGATCACCACGGGTATAATATCCATTGATTACATAAAATCAAAGGATAACATAGCAGACCCACTGACAAAGGGTTTACCCAAGGATCAGATGTTCTGCCTGTCTAGGGGAATGGGCTTAAAACCCAAGGTATAAAGACCAATACGGTGGTAACCCAACCTTACTGACTGGAAATCCCAGAATTAGGTTCATTGGGAAAACTAAGTTGTAAAGGTTCAGTTGATCGCTTCGGTGGAAGCATGAGCACTTTAGATAGTGATTTCTATGAAGAAACACCAAATCCAAAGTCGTTCCCGCGATAGATAATAAGTTCTATCTGCAGTGTGGGTAAATGTTACGTTTCCAAAACCTTTAATGATCATCCCGGTTGAGGTTAGGTTTGGGGAAACTTTTAATGGTTCATAACACTTGTAAAGTGGGGTATAGCAGAATACCTTGTAGGAGACCACCTATTTAAGTGTGAGGACAGACTGCCTCAAATGAACACACTTAAGAATCCAAGAAGTGTCAACGGCCACAACGGACAAAACATTACGAAGAACAGAGTAAGAGAAGTTGTTGTGTTGGTACCGTTGACTTGGCTTACACTAAACACTGATGGTTCAAGACATCACGTTCACCGCACAGTAAGTAAGTCCGATCGTATTCAATTATGGAAGGTTCAAAACGGAAGCTACCTATCCAGATGCAACATCGGTCCGCTGAAAGATTGCTGGAAAGGCACCATGTGAGTGCGTCAAAATCTCTTTCAAGAGGGATTGTTAGAAATTTACTAATGTGGAATTAAGTATATCCCATTATTTATGACTCAACCAATTGGGGCCCCGTACGTCGGAAACGTCATTCCCACACACGTGCACACGTGGTGCCAAGTATCGCAAATTTCATTAGTGAAAGAGATATTGGTACGTATGTAATACGTTTGAGACATAGAATGATGGACGGTTATTGGCCAAATAACAAAGTATTCCACGTTAGTAAACGAAGGAAGAAGTGTACAAAGTGTAAGATGAAACGTGTCGGAAATCGTCGCGAAGGGTTGCGGCGCAGCCCCGTCGGAGCAGAGCCGCCGGAGCGTTGCGGTGCTAATTGGGTCTTCAGTTACTGGAGTCGCGGTGTCGCGCCGCTAATTAACAGAGCCGCAACGCTTCGGAGGCAGAATGTTGCGACGGAAAGTTGGTTGATGAAAAACCAAGGACAATTGCTGAAGCATTGTCAACTCCAGAGGCACCGCTCTGGAAAGAAGTTATTGAGAGTGAAATAGGTTTCATTCTGTATAACCATACTTGGGAGTTGATTGATCTTCCTTCGGGAAATAAACCGTTGGGTTGTAAGTGGATACTCAAATGAAAGTATAAAGCAGATGGGTCTATAGATAAGTACAAGGCCAGGTTGGTAGTCAAAGGCTATCGGCAAAGGGAAGGCCTTGACTACTTTGACACGTACTCCCCGGTGTCTAGGATGACGTCCATACGAGTATTCATTGCGATCGTAGCGTTACTTGACCTTGAGATACATCAAATGGATGTCAAGACATCATTCCTTAATGGTGATTTGGAATAAGAAATTTATATGGACCAACCCGAGGGGTATGTGGTTCCAGGGCAAGAGAAGAAAGTCTGTCGCCTTGTCAAATCTCTGTACGGGCTAAAATAAGCCCCGAAGCAATGGCACAAAAAATTTGATAGTACTCTACTATCGAAGGGTTTCGCTATTAATGAATGTGACAAATGTGTCTACATGAAATGTAACTCTGACTTGTTCGTTATGATATGCATGTATGTAGACGACATGTTGATCACAGAGAGCAGTCCTAGCATAATTCTAGAGACTAAGAACATGTTGAAACAATGCTTCGACATGAAGGATATGGGTATCGCAGATGTCATCTTAGGGATAAAAATCTCTAAGACGTCTGACAGACTGGTCTTATCTCAGTCTCACTACATCGAGGATGTGTTGAGAAAGTTTGAGATGTTTGACAGTTCGCCTATGAAGTCACCAATGGATAGAAATCAAAAGCTTGATAAAAATTGTGGTGCACCCATATGCCAGGAGCAATATGCACATGTGATTGGTAGTTTGATGTACATAACAAACTGCACCCGACCTGATATTTCTTATGCAGTCAACAAGTTGGATAGGTTTGCCCGTAATCCGAGTAATGATCACTAGAAGGCGTTGAATCGGGTACTACAATACCTGAAATACATGCTAACCTAAGTGTTGCACTATTTGAGATATCCAGTTGTACTAAAGGGGTACAGTGATGCAAACTGGATATCTGACATAGAGAACACCAAGTCTACCATTGGGTATGTATTAACAATTGGTGGTGGAGCTGTGTCTTGGAAATCCTCTAAGCAAACTTGCATCGCCCGATCCACTATGGAATCAGAGTTTATCGCTTTACACAAAGTAGGAGAAGAAGTTGAGTGACTTCACGACTTCTTAGAGGATGTTCCTTGTTGGAACAAACCCGTACCTTCTTTAATGATCCATTGCGACAGCTAGTCGGCTCTAGGAAGGGCACGAAATGCTATGTACAATGGCAAGTCTCGTCATAATATCCACGGGTATAATATCCATTGATTATATAAAGTCAAAGGATAACATAGCAGACCCGCTGACAAAGGGCTTACCCAAAGATCATATATTCTGCATGTCTAGGGGAATGAGCTTAAAACCCAAGGTATAAGGACCAATACGGTGGTAACCCAACCTTACTAACTGGAGATCCCAGGAATTAGGTTCAATGGAAAAACTAAGTTGTAAAGGTTCAGTTGATCGCTACGGTGGAAGCATGAGCACTTCGGATAGTGATTTCTGTAAAGAAACACCAAATCTAAAGTCATTCCCGCGATAGACTATAAGTGCTATCTGCAGTGTGGGTGAAGTTTAAGTTTTCAAAACCTTTAATGATCATCACCGGTTGAGGTTAGGTTTGGGGAAATTTTTAATGGTTCAAGGTTCAAAGCGGAAGCTACCTATCCAGATGCAACATCGGTCCGCTGAAAGATTGCTGGAAAAGGCACCATGTGTGCGCGCCAAAATCTCTTTCAAGAGGGGATTGTTGGAATTATACTAATGTGGAATTAAGTATATCCCATTAATTTATGACTCGAACAATTGGGGGCCGCACGTCGGAAACATCGTTTCCACACACGTGCACACGTAGTGCCAAGTATCGCAAATTTCATTAGTGAAAGAGATATTGGTACGTATGTAATACGTTTAGGACATAGAATTATGGACGGTTATTGGCCAAATGACAAAGTATTCCACGTTGGTAAAAGAAGGAAGAAGTGTAAGATGAAACGTGTCGGAAATTGCCGCTGGCGGTCGCGGGCGCACCGTCGAGCCGCGGCCCTCCCGAAGCGCCACGCTAAATTGGTTGGCGATCCATTGAGCCGCGACGCTCGGAGGCGTAAAGTCACGACGGGAAGTTGGAAAAATCTTACATTTGGGCTGGTTTTGGAGCATTGATTCTCCATTACTTGGCACATGTATTCAGCCATTATTTGGCTGAATGTAACCCCTCAATCAAGTGACCTTACATGGCTATTGAAGGCCATTAGTTGGCTAGTTGAGGGGTCTTCTCCTTACACTATAAATTGAGGCATTTGACTCAATTGAAACACTTCACTCAACACTTAGATAATATTTATAGATTTTCTGAATTCATCTTCTTCCTCTCTAGCAAAGTTACTATACTCAAAGTTCTTCAAGAGTAACACTTGAGTTTCCTTTGCTCAATTGTTAAGTTGATGTTGTATCTTGGGAGACTATTGCCTGATAACGTAAAATGAGATATACGGGGCAATCTTGTCTTAAAGAAAGAGTGTCATCACTCGACTCAGCAAATCACACAAGCAATCAGTTAAGTTCTTGTTTTCCAGTGTATTGTAATATTTAGTTTATCCTTTCTTGCTATTGTAATAGTTACTTACTTCACGTTCCCTACCACAATTGTATCCCAACCTAATTATAGAAAAAAGTCATTTGTTGAGTTCCAATTCAAAGTATCTAATTAAGAGTGAAGATATACTACTATATATATTCATAATTTAACAGTTATGAGTTTTAGACCTCATTTATTTACACTCAATTGAAGTCTGAATATGAATCATTCATATTTCAACTCATTAAGTGCTTATTCAATATTAAAAGGTCTGATTTGGTCACACCTGTGGGTAAGTCTTAAAGGTATTCAGACCTCCTACTTTTATTTCCGGAAAAGTTCAGCTTCTAACCTTTTCTTTTGCTAAAACAATACACGCTTCTCTTTTTATTTCTCTGTCCAACTATCAATAGGTTATTCAGATTATTTGCTCTTAACTGGTAAGGTTTCAAAAAAAAATTACAAGTATTTTGTTTATCTAATTTAATTTGTGAAATTAACAATATTCGTACTGCTCGCTTTCTTGATTCACTAAAGTGCAATTTTTTTTTTAACAAATGCATACTTTCAAATATTTGTTTAAAACCTTATACATGTTATCCAATTACCAGTTCATGATTGTTACTCTTTTTACTCATAATTTGCATTAGCGATGAGTGCATACTTCTGAAAAGATTAGCTTTATTATCACTTCATTCCAAGGCCAAGTAGCCATATCGTCACTAATTCCTATAGTTATCGTGTAATCTACCTAATATTCTCTGATAGAATACCGTGTATATCCCTATGATATACACAGTTTTAACTAGTCTTGTACCATAAATAGAAGTTGTAAATTATGTTGTATAATTACCACAATTGTAGAATTCTTGTACAAGTAGAACTAGGATACTAGAAGTTTAGTAGGAATATAATTTTTCATATTTGAAGATTGTAACTTGTATATATACCTATTCATTCAATAAGAATAATCAAGGGATTAATTCTTTCATGGTATCAGAAGTCTAGGTCTAAACTACCTCCCTTCCCAATTTTCTTCCGCTACTCTCGGCTCAAATTCCGAGAACCCTTCTCGGTTTCCGGCAGACTTCTTCCTCCTCCCTTCCCAAATTTTCTTCCTAATCCCTAATTCTCCTATTGTTCTTTCGTTATGTCTACGTCAAAGAACATGTTTCATCCAGCCCTTACAGTTTCCAACATCAGGAACCACATCCCTATTGTTCTTGAGATGAAAAACGTCCAATACGCGACATGGGCAGAATTATTCAAAATTCACGCACGTTCGCATCAAGTCCTCCATCACATAATTCCATCGACACCTGTCACAGAGGAGGTGCCTAACCCCGAGGAAAATCCTACGTTATGGATGACACTTGATGCTACCGTTCTTCAGTGGATTTATTCCACTATTTCTACCGACCTCCTAGAAACGATCATTGAGTCCGACACTACGGCAATGGAAACTTGGAATAGGGTGCGTGATATATTCTAAGATAAAAAGAATTCCCGTGTTGTCACCCTCGAGCAGGAATTTTCACATGTCCACATGTTAGATTTTCCTAACGTTTCGGCCTATTGTAAAAGGCTGAAGGAATTGGCAGACCAACTCCGCAACGTTGGTGCACCAGTTACCAATGATCATCTTGTTCTCCAAATGGTTGCAGGCCTGTCTGAGGCCTATAACGGCGTTGGCACCCTACTTTGTCAAAGTAACCCTCTACCACCCTTTATCAGGCCCGTTCCATGATCACGTTAGAAAAAGCCGGCTTAGCTAAAAAGGCGGCTACAGGTGCCATGATGACCACGTCAAAATCGTAAAAATAATAGCAAAAACTGCGGTGGCAATCGTGGTGGTAACGGAGGTGGCCGAAACAATGGTGGAAGT
This sequence comes from Anisodus acutangulus, assembly GCA_029783415.1. Lineage (NCBI taxonomy): Eukaryota > Viridiplantae > Streptophyta > Magnoliopsida > Solanales > Solanaceae > Anisodus > Anisodus acutangulus. Next base: position 27,643,386 of record CM056492.1, on the reverse strand, counting down.
GGCAGTGTGCCGCAGGCTAACTGGTCCCAGTTGTGGGCCCCCTGGCCGTGGAACTGGGCTAGTGTCAATTGGCCCAACAATCCCTATTTTCCTCCCAGCCCTTACCCGGGTAACTGGGCCCAGTTCCAGCAACAGGCCAGGCCCAATTTCTTGGGTCCACATACTCACAACAAATTCACTTCTGGGTCGGGGCCCCAGGTAGATTTGCTTGGGCCTCGGCCTCCGCAGGCGTTCCAGGCAGTGGGCCCCACACCAACTTCGACAGATATTGAGGCTGTAATGCACACGCTTGGATTAAATCCTCCAAACGTGAATTGGTATATGGACACCGGAGTCACTTCTCACATGAGGTCTGACCAAGGTATTCTCTCGTTTTATTTCAATTTGAGCAAAAATTGTGGTATTATTGTTGGTAATGACAATTCAATTCCAATTCGCTATTATGGACATACAACTTTGTCTTCCCCACATCCACCTCTAATTCTGAAAAATACCCTTCATGCCCCTAACTTAATTAAAAATTTGGTGTCTGTCAGAAAATTCACCACTGATAATTGGGTTTCTGTTAATTTTAATCCCTTTGGGTTTTCTGTGAAGGATTTGAAAATGGGGATACCTCTAATGAGATGCAATAGTAGGGGAGAGATTTATCCTATCACAATTACCACCACTTCCGTGAGTCAAGCCATACCGTCTACTTTTGCCGCCCTTGCTCCTTCCTTGTGGCATGCCCGTTTGGGTCATCCTGGATCGTCTATTATTTCTTCTTTGCATAAAAATAATTTTATTTCTTGTAAGGGTACGCGTAGTACTCCACTTTATCATTCTTGTCCGTTAGGGAAACATGTTAAATTACCGTTTGTAGACTCTACTTCTAGTACTTTGATGTCATTGGACATTATTCATAGTGATTTATGGACATCCCCGTGTTAAGTTCTGTTGGCCATCGTTATTATATCCTATTTTTGGATGATTATTCTAACTTTTTGTGGACTTTTCCTTTATCGAAAAAGTCTCATGTTTTTTTCACATTCTTAAAATTTAGATCATTCATCCGTACCCAATTCGAATGGTAAATTAAATGTATTTAATGTGATAATGGCAAGGAATATGATAATGGGTTATTTCGGGAATTTTGTGATGCTAATGGCATAGTTTTTCATTTTTCTTGTCCTCATACGTCCTCACAAAATGGGAAAGCCGAATGAAAAATTCGTACCATTAATAATTTGTCCGAACTTTATTAGCCCATGCTGTTGTACCCCTTTCTTTTTGGCATCATGCACTACAAATGACTACTTACCTCCTTAACGTACTTCCTACCAAAGTATTAGCATCTCAATCTCACCTTAAAGTTCTCTATAATAAGGATCCTTCGTATTCTCATCTTAGAGTCTTTGGGTGTTTATATTATCTATTTTTTTCGTCAGCTATAATTAACAAACTACAGGTCCGTTCTACCGCTTGTGTGTTTTTGGGTTATCCGTATAATCATCGTGGTTACAAATATTTTGATTTATCATCTAATAAAATCATAGTTAGTCGCCATGTTATTTTATATGAAACTCAATTTCCTTTTACTAAAGTGAGTAGTCCCGTGCCGAGTTCATATAATTGTTTAGATGATGAGGTCTCATCATATATTATCCATCATTTTTTCGACTTGTCCCGTGACCAAACAACGCCAGCAGGCCCACTGCCTGCTGGCCCACAGTCTACCTCAACCACTGTTCTGCCTAGTGGGCCGATGACACGATCCAGTACTGATCTCGATACTGTTCTAGTGTTTCAGCCCAATCCCAAGCATGTTACTGTTCATGTTCCTGTTCCAGTTGTTAGGCCAGCAGGCAGTGTCCGTCCCCGTTCCACACATTGCCTAAAATTCATCCAACTCCTCCTCTAGTCAAGAGCCCGTTACTCGTAGTCAAAAGAGTATTTTAAAACAAAAATGGCATTTTAATCTCAATTCTAATGTCCTTAAATTCGCCCTCCCGCGTAACCCTGTGTCCGCATTAAATGACCCGAATTGGAAATTGGTTATGACTGATGAATATACTGCTCTTATTGAAAATAAGAAATGGGAGTTGGTGCCCCGTCCTTCTGGTGTTAATATTATTCGGTCTATGTAGATTTTTACTCATAAAGAAAATTCTAACTGTTCTTTTGAGAGACATAAGGCTCGTCTTGTAGGTGATGGTAAAACTCAGCAGGTTGCCGTGGATTGTGGTGAAATGTTTTGTTCGATGGTCAAATCAACTACTATTAGTACTGTTCTCAGTTTGACTCTCTCAAAAGCATGGCTCATTCATCAGTTGGATGTGAAAAATGCATTTTTTACACGGTGATCTTAAGGAGACAGTTTGATGCATCAGCTCTTGGGTTTTCGAGATCCCAATCATCCTCATCATGTCTGTTTGCTGAAGAAGTCCTTGTATGGACTTAAGCAAGCCCCACGGGCTTGGTATAAAAGGTTCACAGATTATGTATCTTCTATTAGTTTTTCTCACAGCCGGTCTGATCATTCTATCTTTATATATCGTCGTGGTACTTCTTTGGCATATATTTTGTTGCATGTCGATAAAAGTATATTGACTGCTTCGTCTGATAATCTGCGCAAGTCTATCATGACACTTCTCAGTTCCGAATTTGCTATGAAAGACTTGGGGCCCTTGAGTTATTTCTTGGGGATTGCTGCCACTCGTCATTCAGGTGGTCTATTTTTATCACAAAGAAAGTATGACGCTGAGATCATTGAAAGAGTCGGTATGTCATCATGTAAATCTATTTTTACTCCTGTTGATACTAACCCGAAGTTGAGTGCTACATCTGGCACTAAGTTCGAGGATCCCACCCATTATCGCAGTCTTGCAGGGGCACTTCAGTATCTTACATTCACAAGGCCTGATATTACTTATGCAGTTCAACATGTGTGTTGTTTATGCATGATCCACGGATTGAGCATATGAATGCGCTCAAACGCATTATACGATACATCCAGGGCACACTTGATTATGGCTTGCATTTGTATCCTACGTCTGTTTCTACACTTGTGTCTCATACAAATGCTGATTGGGGTGGCTGTCCTGATACCAGACGCTCGACTTCTGGTTATTGTATGTTTCTTGGGGATAACTTGGTTTCATAGTCTGAAAAACGACAAGCTACATTATCAAGATCCAATGCAGAGGCCGAGTGTCGAATGTAGTGTCAGAATCATGTTGGCTGTGTAATCTTTTGTTAGAACTACACTTTCCTATTCAGAAAGCTACATTGGTCTACTGTGATAATGTTAGTGCAGTTTATCTTTCTGGAAATCCGGTCCAACATCAACGCACTAAACATATCGAGATGGATATTCACTTTGTTCGCGAAAAGGTAGCTCATGGACAAGTATGCGTCTTACATGTGCCCTCGCGATACCAAATTGCTGACATCTTTACGAAGGGTCTTCCCTCGATTTTATTTGAAGATTTTAGGGACAGTCTCAGCGTATGACAGTCGTCCGCTATGACTGCGGGGGTGTGATAGGATACCATGTATATTCCTATGATATACACGGTTTTGACTAGTCTTGTACCATAAATAGAAGTTGTAAATTATGTTGTATAATTACCATAATTGTAGAATTCTTGTACAAGTAGAACTAGGATATTAGAATTTAGTAGGAATAGGATTTTCCATATTTGGAGATTGTAATTTGTATATATACCTATTCATTCAATAAGAATAATCAAGGGATTAATTATTTCATTCTCTTTGTTATATTGTGAGATATAGTAGTTTGAAATTTATATATTTATATATTTAAATATTAATCTTATCAAATAATAATTTTACTTTTTTTAATATATTAAGCTTTTTTCTAATATTTTTTAATATAATGTTTAATTGGTATTTTATATCTTTTGTTTTTACATATAAATAATTTATACTCATTCAGATGCTTAAAAAAATAAACATTCTTATTTATTTAATGTTCAGATCTAGAGACAACATCTTAATATTCAGATTCAGACATCTTAATCTTAATGAAAACAAACGCAGTCTTAAATTCTAAGACAACAAACTCAGGTCTTAAGAATTGGGTTATGAATTTAATTTTTATATAAATTTAATGAATTAGCACATATACAAAGTTTGTGTCAAGTTACTGAATTTCTATATTTTGTGTTTGATATTTATTTTGGAACTCGACTAATTTAAATTTGCATCAAAAAGTCTCATTTTTTAAGATAAATTGCTCTTGCCAAAGACACTCGCATGCAGGGGCGGAGCTAGGTAGAAATAAGAGGGCAAAAAATTGCACTGTAAATACAATGTAAAAATAATTATTTTTATGTATATATATATAGTAGATATTGAATTCCTTCGACTTCTTTATATATTTGTTTTTTTATATTTTTGAATTTCTTTAATTAAAATCCTGGTTTTGTCGTGCCTTTTTAATTAAGAAGAAAAAGAAGTAAGAAAAAATAAAGGAATGGATGGGGTTACCAAGTGTCCTTCAATGGGTTGGTAAATTATAAGTAGCTAAAGAAGTACAGAAAGTTGATGAGGTGCTGCTCTTTCTGTCAACTTTATTCAAGGCAATTGCAGACTCAGCAGTATGGGATGGTAACGGATCGGATCTGGATCGGATTCTACTAGATTCAGATTCAGATTTATTTTTTGTATTTGAATTCAAATTCGGATCTAGATCCATCGGGTCCATAAAAATCATATCCAAATACGGATTCATCGGATCTATCGGGTCCACGGATCGGATCTGGATCTACATGTAATTTTTTTTGGCTTGAATAATATTTCCACATGTTGAAACTTTTATGACAAAATGAAACGCAATCTGATTGAAAAAAATGATTGAGTTCATTCAATCAACCTACACAAACATGACATCATTCTTCCAAAATACTGAACAAAATTTTAGCATCACAAGAAAATAAAGACTATTGAATTCATTAGTGATGCTGAACATGTTGCAACTTTGAGCTAATTTTTGGAGGCTTTAGTGATGCTCTACTTGTAGTTCTATTGATTGACTTCATTAAACAACATAAAACAATGTCAGTCATATATCAAAAGTCCCAATTTTTTTTTTGCTGATCAAACAAATGAGAGAAAAATACTTAAAGCTTTCGGCTAGCAGATTCAAGAAAGGAAAATTTAAAGAAGAGTGATAATTTTTTTTTTATATAGAAATGAAAATATGGGAAACTGCAGAGAGTATATAGGTAAAAGAAATTAAACTTCAAAGACAAATTACATGGCTGTGTGACTTGTGCCTTATCCTGGTTCAACCCTTCAATACATAAATTATGAAAAAAATTTAAGAAAATACTTATAAAATTACATTCTAGGTTATGAATATATTTAATAAAAACGGATCCATGGATCGGATCTGAACCGGATACGGATCTGAAATACAAGATTCAGATCCAGATCCGATCCGTCAGAAACGGATCCGGGTCCGATCCAGATCCGTCGGGTCCAAATTTTGAAAATCTATATCCTATAAAATGAATCTGAATCCACCGGATCCAGACCGGGTCAAAGATCCATTGCCATCTCTACTTAGCAGTACTGCCATTTGCCAAACTCTCTCTCTTTATCAAATCTCAATTCATATTAATATCACCCTATGTTTATGTCTTCCATTTGAAAAATCCCTACTTCTCTTCTCCTTCTCCGTTGCTTAGAGGAAAAATGTTAACGTATGAAAAACAATAATAACTAAAATATATATTTCGTCCGTCACAATTTATGTGATACATTTTGATCGAACGTAAAATAGTGATCTAAAATAAGCCATAAATATTTATGTAATTATAAATCATCTCATTATGAATAAAATGAGAAATTTTGAATTAAATTATTTTTAGACGTAAAAACGTGATTTTTTTTGGGACAGACTAAAAAGGAAAATGCATCACATAAAACGGGACAAAGGAAATAGTAACTAATACACATAGTTGGAGTCAAGATTTGAAATTTATGGGTTCCTACAATGATCTCAAGTTAATATACAAATATACCTATGTTCACAAATATATATTTTTTTAGATATTTGATAGGTTTTTAAATATAAATACATGATCGAAACAAAAATTACTGCGTTCACGTGAACTAATACGCAGTCATAACTCATAATATGAGATGATATTTTTCTTTCTTTTTTCTCGATTCATTGTAAAGTACTCCCTCCGCCCCATATTAGTTGGCCACATTACTATAAAAATATGTCCCAAATTACTTCGACACTTTTTAAAAATAAGATAGAATTAATTTTTTCCTATTTGCACTTTACATTAATTATTTTTTAAAGTAACCAATATTGATTAGAGTGTAATTAATTAGAGAGTGATAAAGGTAGTATAGTAAAAATAACATTCTTATATAATTTCTTAAGGGACATATAAAAGGAAAAGTGATCAAGTAATATAAAACGGATGAAATATTAGAGTAATCTCAACTTAATGGTATTTACTTTTTGCTAAGTTTATGCCACGATTAATCTATATATAAAACACTGAATTTGTTGATGCATCCTATTGACAATGAAAAACAGAAAGAATTTTTTTTACATGATAAGATATTTACGTATTTCTCGTGATATTGATATTATCATTTTATAGTCGCACAAATAACACGGTACTTCTATAAAACTACAAATTAAAAAAATATTTATTAAATTTCGTGCTGAATCAAATACATTCTGATAAAATAAAACAAATATAGAGTATAATATAGTCCCTCCGTCCACTGTTACTTATCCATGATACTAAAAACACATTTCCACTTTTATCACTTTTAGCATATCAAGAGATAAAAAAATATTATTCTCCTGTTTTACCCTTAATATTTATTTCCTAATTCATTTTCAAGACTTCTTAAAATGTTAATTATTGAGACTAAATATTAATTAATATAAATATTATGATAAAATACTCTCCAATTATTGTTCCTCGAGGGATATACAACAATAAAAATAATATATTCAGTGTAATCCACAAAATTGAATTTGATAAAGATAGAGTGTACATGTAATATCTCTAGAGATAGAGAGATTATTTTCGAAATATGCTCGAGAGAATATTATTAAGGAATATGAAAAGTAGAAACTGTATAAGTAAAAATGAAGGGAGACAGTATTTTGAATTGGCCTGGGACACCCAATATATCCACATTAGCTGAAATAAGCCCATTTATTGCTGCCATCTGTTCAACATTGTATAGTGTAATGCTCTAAATCTGCTCTCTCTCTTGCCCACTTCATCGTCCTTGAGTCTTGAAAATTATCCTTAATCTCTCCAAAAACCCAAAACCATAATCATTTGATTCCTATGTTGTTTCCCACGCATCTTTTAAATCACCCCATTTTAGACCTCTTTGATTCATTGATCTGCAATCAAGAAATGGTTCTTGATTTGATCATACAATTAATAGATTCATAAAGGAATGTAGCATTTGATCATTATAAAGAATTGGGTATGTGCTTTTTATCAAAAAGATTAAAACTTTATTATCCAATTTGTTTATTTTATTACTTTCTTGTTATCATTGAGCTTGAAAAATGCTAAAGATTGAAACTTTTTTCATCCAATTTGTTTATTTATTACTCTCTGTCCCATTTTATGTGGCACAATTCGAATTTTGAGAGTCACACAATTTAATTTTGACCCTGAATTCGGGCATGAACAATACAAGATATTTAAAAGATATATGAAAAAATTACAGTCAAAGAAAGATTTGTTTGAATCTCGAAACACAAAAGGTGACACATAAATTAGGACGGAGGGAGTACTTTCTTGTTATCATTGAGCTTGAAAAATGCTAAAGATTGAAACTTTTTGTTTATTTATTACTTTCTTGTTATTATTGAGCTTGAAAAATGCTAAAGATTGAATTTTTTTAAAGCTTTGTACCACTGTTTCTTTGAAATGGAAATATGGGGTTGATTTAGGAATATTCTAAAAAAGGTGGTTGTTAATTGTATTTAGTTATCATGTGAATATTCTTTTTATCTTTAATAGGTAAATGCCAAAATTCTATGATTTTTTAGTGTTAAAGATGTTGCACTAGAAGTAGTTATGTCAGGAAACTGTTATATTACTTAGTAAATATTGTATGTCTTGTTTGAGTCATACAAAATATTGAGCTCTTTTCTATTAGACATGATGAGACAGCTTATTGTTGAAATTATTTACTATAAGGGTCCCATATTACTGTTCTCATTTCCTTAGGTCAATTTTCCTTTCAATTGTCAAAGTGATTTACAAGAGGATGGGGCTCTTTTCCTATTCATGTTTGCACATTATTTTGGATAAGGAATATGTGGTTATGTAAATAAATAAATAAATTATGTTTCTCGGACCGTTAAAAAATGATGCCGCACCTGTGTCGGATCCTCCAAAAATGCACTACTTTTGGGGATCTGACACGCACCTGTCGGCATTTTTGAAGAATCTGAGCAACAATAACGAAAGAATTTGGAGACGATCTGCTAGACGTGTTTTTTTCCCATTCCTGATAAGGGATCTGCTAGCCATTTTAGGGTACTACTACTTGCAGAAGGTTGAGTTTTCTGTATATTGGTGTGATATAAAGTCTTTGTTATAGGAAGAATAAGTATAACAGAGTTAGCTAATTATGGAGAGTCGTGTAAGCAAAGGTCTTATAAATGACACAAACTAATTGGGATTAAACTATCCCGTCTACGGATAAGTAGAGAATTATTTAGTATTGGAATGAAATAGTACTAAATAGAGCGAATGGTATACAAGATTTATATAGCCAACCTGGTTATTGTACAAGATGTTGTTGCAATTTTAGATGCAATAAGGGATCTGCACAATATGTAATTATGTCTTGTCGTACTGGCTTAGTGCAAGCATTTATGAAATCTTTGATGATTTCTCAAATATATATATATATTTGCCAACCCAATTGAGTTGGGATTGAAGTGTAGATATGATTTGAATAATTTCTTAGAAAGATGCATGTGCTTGTAAACAAGGGCAGTTGCGATATAGAGATCATGTTCCTTTTGCCTCCATGTAATATTAAAACCGAAGTAGTACACCCAAAGGGGTTGCCTGGCAGTTGAGGATGTTGGAGTGATAACACATTGGGAAGTAAGGCTTGAATTCCGATAAAGGGGAAACACTAGGTGAATTATTCCCATCTATTTAAGACTTGAGTGGACGGAGTGTACTCGTTATCTGTGTTGGTGGAAGATAGAGGGAAACCTTATAAATTGTTAAATATTGTCAAGGTTGTGTGTAAGTTGGTCGGACACTATCGATTTCAAACAAAAAAAAAAGTGCTAAAGCAGTTTATTCGGGAGATAGAACTTGTAATTGTCGAGGTGGCTTTAGCTGAAAATGGAGTGTTAAAGAGGGGTTAGAAGTCGTCGGCATTCTAGTTTTGATAGAGCTCTTTTAGTAATTTTCATTAACGTTTGCAGAAGTACAAGTTCCAATGTTGTGTCAGTCGTGAGCCATGGATGATATGCACACGACCAACCTTAAACTACTGCAAGTTAATTCTCTAATAATTTTAGTTATATGGAAAAGAGAACGAATATAAACTGTACAATGCTGAACTTAAGGATTCTTCAATTACAGCTCATGTTTAGAATTCTAGACGTTTTCAGTATAGCTCAGAGAACTTAAAATGTTATTTAGAATACTAAATGCATGGACATGACTTTCTTTCTTCAAAAGTTACATCTCCATCTCTTTGTACTTCCTCATGGTTTTTGATGAATATCCCTTAGTTGAATTATAGCTAACAATGTCCATTTGAAGCAGAATAATCTTGATGTGTTTAATATATGATTTTTAGATTGTATAGAAAAATTTGAGGATTCTGTTCCCCTTTCTGAAGTTTTGTCCCTCTTTTTGGCATTTTTAGATCCTAATTCCGAAGTACCATTAATGTTTAATCCTTTCCTGTGCTTTAATTTACAATATCACACAAGGTTAGGCACTTCCAACCCTAAATATAACCATGTAATTGGAGGAGAAATCGGCCGTATGACCCATTACAAATGTTCTTTAGTAAAATATGGATGTCAGTAAATAAAACACTGGACAAATTCTAGGGTCATTTTCTTCTATTCAAATTGTAATTGGTGACTGGAGATCGTTCCTTTTAATTGACTTGTTTACACCAGTGACTATCAATTCATTGCAGTCTTATTCCATTGTGTTCACAGCCTTGCTTTGCAGTTTACCATTTGAGGAACTCTGGTCCTTTTGTTGTTTCTTTGTTGTGGCTCGTATCTTTCTCGACATAACTGTACGAATTAATAGTTTTCCGATAGTTGCGGAGCTTTACAACACCACAATGAAGTGGGTTGAGAATCCCAAGGTCCCATGTTCAAATCCCAGCAGAGACAAAAACATTAGGTGATTTCTTCCCATCTGTCCTAGCCTTGGTGGACAGAGTTACCTGATACCTGTTGCTGGTGGGAGGTGGCAGGTATCCCGTGGAATTAGTTGAGGTGCGTGCAATCTGGCCCCGACACCACGGTTATAAAAAAGAACAGTTCTATGGTCGCAATTCCCCACCTACTGAGATTTATTACAATTTTCAGAGAAGCACTGACCGATCTCTCTCTACACACCAAAAAAGACCACAAAAAGTGGTGTGATTGTTTGTCTTTTAGCATACTTTGTTGAGCAATAGTTTGTAAAGTAACGTGGTATAATTAGGTGAATTTTGGAAACTTCTTTAGGTCCAAAAAATTGTTCTTATGTATGTCATTTCAGAATACTACTACTACGCCACCTCAATACAAGCTAGTTGGCAACGTCATTTTAGAATCTAAAACTAAAATTTTCCATGTGCATAATTTTTCACAGTGCTTTATTTCCATCGTATTTCAGGTTTGAGCTTGATAATTGGCAGCAAGAAGCAAGGGAGCGGGAGTTTAGCAGGGGGTGGGGCATTATCCCTATTATGTTTAGATCGTTATAAATAAGTAGTTATGGTGTTTTAGCTTCCATTTTATGTGGTGAAGAAGATGGCGCACAATTCCGAGGAAGAAAAAAAAGAGGATTACCTTTTCAAGATTGTATTGATTGGTGATTCTGCAGTTGGTAAATCCAATTTGCTTGCTAGATTTGCTAGAGATGAATTTTATCCGAACTCAAAATCAACAATTGGAGTAGAATTCCAGACACAAAAGATGGACATAAAAGGAAAGGAGGTTAAAGCGCAGATATGGGATACGGCTGGTCAAGAACGATTTAGAGCAGTTACTTCTGCATATTACAGAGGTGCAGTTGGAGCTCTTCTGGTTTATGATATTAGTAGGCGCCTCACTTTTGATAACATTGGCCGATGGCTTAACGAACTTCAGAGTAAGCAATATGCTATTGATTTATTTTGTTGTTTTAGTTTATATTTTCTAGACCTTGTTTGTTTTCTCATTTTAGTTTAAAGTTGCCTAAATTACATGCTGTGTTTAAGGTACTTGACGAAAGTGTACAAAAGATTTTGTTTCATAAAAGTTATACAGTCAAACCTCTCTATAACGGCGTTGTTTGTCTGGATATCTTATGGCCGCTATTGCGAAATGTTGTTATATATAACATATAATATATAACATAACATGAGAGATCGGTTTCACAGAAAACATGGTTGTTATAGTGAAATGTTATTATAGTGGATGGTTGTTATAAAGTGGTCTGACTGTAGTTCAATAGTTGAAAATTTTGTATCGGCGGAGATTATACCATATCATTAACGCATTATCTATTTTGCCGACCGTACATTAAATTCATTTGTTGGATTATGCATTTTGCTCCCATATGATTCTCATGGGTTGGTTAGAATGTATGGAAGGCACCAGTATCCTATGTTGCTCGGACTCTATAAAAATGTTGCCGTATAATATTGGATTCTCCAAAAATGCATTATTTTTGGAGGATCTGGCACATTTAAAGAATCCGAGAAACATAGGTTATATTGTTTGGCAAGCACCAGTATCCTATGTTCCTCGGACTCCATAAATGTTGTCATACCCGTATAGGATTCTCCAAAAATGCACTATTTTTGGAGGATCTAACACTGCACCCGTCGACATTTTTAAAGAGTCCGAGCAGCACTGCCAGTATCCTTTGATGTACTTTTGTCCGAAAATTGCTCATAAAATAAAGCAACATACATGACAGCTTCATTTTTCATAGTTAGCTGTGTTTTTTTACCTGTATCTTTAATCCGTTGACAGCTCATTCGGACATGAATGTGGTTATAATACTCGTCGGCAACAAATCCGATCTCAAAGATGCCAGGGAGGTTACAACAGCTGAGGGCAAAGCCTTGGCTGAGGCAAAGGGTTTATTTTTCATCGAAACTTCAGCTTTGGATTCGTCGAATGTAACTTCTGCTTTTCAGACAGTTGTAAGGGAGATCTATAATATTTTGAGCAGGAAGGTTATTCAATCTCAAGAGCTCCAGAAAAAGGATTCCGGACGGCTAGCAAATGGTAAAACTGTGGTTTTGCAGGCTGATGAAAATCAAGAAACAGTTGCAGAAACAAAGAAAGGTGGATGTTGTTCAGCATAAGTAACAATCTTTATTGAGCCGCTTTTGTTAGGGAGCGCTTTACCCCGTAATCTGGGACTTCCCAGCGTGGATTCGGATTTAGTGGGACTGTAGTACGGATACCGGACACTGTATGGGAAACAAAATAAAGAAGTTAACAATCTTTACGAAAAGAGGTCATTTTCCTCTTTTGAGTCTTCAAGATCTATTCTCCAATGATGTAATTCAGTTTCTTGCCACTGTTGAAGTAGTACAACTGTCTTTAGAAAATGTAAATTATCTCAAAGGGAGAGGAACCTTTTTTGACTGTTTTTGAGTTTTCAGTTTTGTATAATTCAATTTGCTCAGCTGCTTGTGTTCTGTTTGTGCTTCAATCCGCCCTTTGTTTCTTTCCTTGACTAGTCTTAGTTGACATTTGAATATGATTTGATTGAGATTTGACAAAAAGTCATATTTAAAGTTAGGTTGAGAAAGGGTATTTGGAAGTGAGAGTTGCGCGCAGACATGAAAACAGTGAGAAGTTCTCTGAGTGAAAATTTGACTACTAAAACCTATTTTTGAAACTGCAAATTTTATATTTCAAGTTTGAAGTTGAAATAATGAATCTGATGGATAAACAAACACTTGTTTGAGTTCCTCTATGGCTAGGACACCTGAATATTAAACTATAAATGAAGAAAGGCACGAGAGAAAAGCATATTAGCCAGTAATTGTGAGGCCCTAATTCTTGACCGGAGGAGACATCAAAGACTTCTGCCCTTGGAAATAATCTCGAAATATTATTATAAATATTCCAAATCTTATTCATGGCCAAATGGTTCCTTAACAAAATTTAAAATGATTATTCAATCGATTAATATATCTCAATCTCAAGTTCGTTGTAGTTGGCTCTATGAATTTCTGTATCCATTCCAATCTAGTCATGTTCATTTTTTCCAAATTGAAAGTTCTAAATTTTACACTCATTTATACATATGCATACAAGTCCCTTATCAAAATAAAAAGGAGTTATCAGTTCTAATATGAGAGTTTTTACAACTAATCCTTTACACCTACCAGTTCGTATCGCTTATATGAATTTGCTTCCGTTTGTTTTATATTTAGATAAGTCCGCATTGCTTCCTAGAAATTTCTGAATTGCGATAACTTTGATCTTAGAATTACCTTGTTCTATTTTTATCGCCTTATATCATCATATTGTCACATGTGAACCGGTGTGTGTGGAGGTCCATATGAACATGATCAACCCATTTTAGCCGATCTTCTTATTTTAATACTTTCATAGCGTTAGATGTGATTAACTAATTTTATATGATCTGTCTAATTTTGTAAAATCTATCTCAAAAGATCTACTTTTCCAACTTATTAACCATATTGTTTGACCAGGTTGCCAAAATCAACTTATTTTAAGTCCTTATCAAAATGCTTTTTGAAAATGTACCATGCATGATTGCCCTCGTCTTTTCTTTCTATCAGTCTCATCCAACAAGATAAGGCTTAACTAGAAAAGCTAAGCGTCACGACGAGCTTTATTAACGATGTTTTTTTCTAGTGCAATTCTCAATTGATATTGGAGTTATTGACGGACGAACCTAGTCCGGACCCAAATTGGAAATCTAGTCTAACTTTAATAGTTTTATGGTAGAATCATAGTCTAAGTATATTTGATAAATTGTAATTATGGTAGTTTTATTAGAATAGAATTTTCCGGTTAGACTAGGGAAAGGAATAACTTACTTCTATATAAGGAGGTCATTGTATAAATGAAAAGCAAGAAAAGAATTCTCCCGTTATTTTTCTTATCTCTAAATTTTCGTCCCTTGATTTTAGCATGGTATCAGAGCCTCGTTAAAAGAACACAAAACCCTAAATAATAGCGGATGTCGGAGAACTGGTGATAAAAATAAAGGAATCACCGGTGAAGAACACAAAATTCAAAGAAAAATAATATCTCCGTATGACATAACGCCAAACGATAATTCCAGAATTGTGGTGAAACAAGTGCAATTGAAGGGAGAGAATTATGGAGAATTGGCTCGATCCATGAGGACGACCCTAAGAGCAAGGAAGAAATTCGACTTCGTTGATGGTACGATCAAGAAGCCGGATGAAGAATCATCGGACTTAGAAGGTTTGTGGACCATAAACTCTTTATTGGTGTCGTGAATTTGCAACACCATCAAACCAACACTTCGCTCAATGATCTCACATAAAGAGGAAGCAGAAGAATTATGGACGAGCATCGGGGAGCGATTCGTCGTTAATGGACCTCGGATGCAACAATTGAAGGCAGAACTTGCGGAGTGCAAGCAGAAGGGAAGGACCATAGGGATTACTATGGAAAATTGACTAAGTTATGGGGAAAATTGGCAACTACGAACAGATTCTGACTTGCAAGTGCAAAAAGTGCACGTTCAATCTAGGGATGACCTTGGAAACCAAAAAAGTAGAAGAAAAAATGCATTTTTTCCTCATGAGATTGGATGAGGCGATGTGTGGAACGATGAGATCGAACAGACTTGCCCAGTAACTATTGCCATCATTAAATAAAGTCTATTCGAAGCTAGTGCAGGAAGAGAGACTGAGAGGAATCACGCGAAAAATGGATGAACAAAGTGAAATCATGACCTTTTCGTACAAGGAAGAAATCATTACCGTGATCAAGGTGAAGGAAAGAATGATAGTACATTCTGCACACATTGCAAGATATTTGGACATGCTGTGGAATGATGTTTTTAACTTATTGGGTATCCGAAATGGTGGCCGGGAAACAAAAAAGGAGATGAAAAATTCGGAGGAAGAGGACGAGAACAACAACAACAGCAAAAGGGAGGCTCAGGATCCGATCACATAAGAGGCAACTACCGGGATAACGTTGTTGTTGTCAAGGACACACAGGCGGAGATAGATCGGATGAATACAAGCGAGATAGGACCTCACAATCTGAGCGAAGAGATTCGGAAAACAGTGTGTTGAATTCACAAGAAATAAATCTGAAGGGAAAGATGAATGGTGAGACCAAAAACTCATCCTGAATTATTGACTCCGGAGCTATCAATCACATGACATATAATCCGTAGAAACTGAGCGATCAGTGGGACATTCCTAAGTGTCCGGTTGGGCTTCCGGGTGAAAGTAGCTAAGTGGCCACGAAACAAGAAACGGCCAGGCTAAATAATAGGATTTGGTTAAAGGATGTCCTCTATGTTCCGGACTTAACTTGCAATTTAATTTTTGTATCGCAACTTGTTGATCATTTAGATTGTGATGTAAATTTTAACAAAACTATGTGTGTTACACATGACTCCACCACGAGGAATCTGCTTGGAACAGGTGAGCGGCGAGGTGAACTTTACTATTTTCAGAATATGTTGCGGATACGAGCTATGAAGGCAGAGGTGGTTGATTGGTTCGATCTTTGGCACAAATGGTTAGGTCATGCTTCTGCACACGTGACAAAGTGTATTATGGCGTTAGGTTTAAAATAAAGTAGTATTGGTTCAAATAAAGAATGTGATGTATGCCAAAGGGAAAAACAAACAAGAAGTTTTTTTTCCTTCGAGTGATAATATAGTTTTAATATCTTTTGATACGATTCATTGTAATTTATGGAGGCTATATAGAACACCTTTTTCTTGTGGTGCTTTGTATTTCTTGACTGTTGTGGATGATCGGTCGCGAGCCGTATGGAATTTTTTTAGTTGATAAGAAAGAAGTGTCTCAAACCTTGAAAAACAAATTCGCACTGGTGGATATGCAGCTTGGTAAGAAGGTGAAAATTGTTAGAAGTGGTAACAGAACTGAGTTCACATGTATGAAGACTTACTTCTTCGAACATGAAATTATTTTCCAAACGTCTTGCACAGGGACGCCGCAACAGAATGAAAGAGTTGAAAGAAAACATCGTCACATTCTTAATATGGCGCGAGCATTAAGATTTCAAGGTCATCTTTCGATCATATTTTGGGGAGAATGTATTTTGACTGTGGGATACTTGATCAATAGAACACCATCTTCGATTTTTAATAGAAAAATCCCATATGAAATTTTATACGGAGAGGCGCCTCATTATGACCACTTAAGGGTGCTAGGGTCATTATGCTATGCACACCGAAGGGAAGAACAAGAGACAAGTTTGAGAGTCAGAGTCGTAGGTGTCTCTTCTTGGGATACCCATACGGACAAAAAGGTTGGAGATTGTATGACTTAGAAAATGATGAATATTTAGTCTTAAGAGATATGGATTTTTACGAGACTAAGTTCCCTTTTGCCGTAGGAACATGTAACTTGATTGAGAACATAGAAGTGATCCCAGACGAAACAAAGGAAGAAAGGAATCAACAAGATTTCGAAGAAGAATAGACAGATAATATAGGTACGAACAAAGCTTGAATAGAAGAAATCCAGACACCGGATACCGAACTTACAGATCAACCAAAATTAGACCGGACAGATGCTAGTCCAAATAATGAAAACGTGGAAGAAATACAGACAAAAGGTACCCTGGCCAATGAAAAGCCACAGGAGGAACAATTGGGTCGGGATAAACGTTAGAAGCATGACTCGTTTCGATTACGTGACTACATTACTGAAACATTCCGGATAGAAAGTCCATCAACGAGTTCACCTGATCCTTAGTAACACTCATGTGCACCTTATCCTTTAGCTCACTATATATCATGTGATAATTTTTCCTCGCAACACCAAAACTTCCTTGCAGCAATGACCACAGGAACTGAACAAAAATCCTTATCGGAGGCCGTGAAAAAGAAATGTTGAAGAAACGTCATGCAATAAGAAATTCAAGCATTGGAGGACAATGGCACATGGACATTGGAAACATGTCGCCGGATAAGAAAGCACTCGGATGTAGATGAGTGTACAAGATTAAATACAACTCGGATGACACAATTTGAATGATATAAAGCTCGGTTGGTCATCTTCTGTAATAAGCAGGAGTAAGGTATTGACTACAATGAAACGTTTGCTACGATTGCGAAGGTAGTGACTATTCGGACCTTCTTGGCAGTAGCAGCCGCTCGAAACTGGAAGTTGCATCAGATGGATGTTCATAATGCCTTCTTGCACGACGAACTGACGAAAGAAGTTTATATGACATTACCACAGGGATTTTGTGTGTCTGATCCGGGGCAAGTATGTCGACTCCGAAAATCTTTGTATGGGTTGAAACAAGCCCAACGATGTTGATTTACCAAATTATCAAGTTCCTTGATGAAATATGGATACAAACAGTCATACTCCGATTATTCTCTCTTCACGATGTACCGGAGAAGTATACAACTTAACGTCTTAGTTTATGTGGATGACTTGATAATCTCCGAAAATGATTATGGTGTCATTGCACGGTTCAAAGACTATCTCCGGGTCTATTTTTACATGAAGGATTTGGGCACCCTGAAGTATTTTATGGGGGTTGAATTTACGCGTGGACCAACCAAGTTATTCCTTTGTCAATGAAAATATGTCTTAGATATAATCTATGAGTATGGGCTACTGGGAGCAAAACCGATTAATACTCCCATGGAATAGAATCACAATTTGGCGTTGGCCAAATGGGCTAATTCGAAAGATTCGGAGCCATACCGACGTTTGATCGATAGATTGATATACCTCAATTTTACGCGACCAGAGTTGTCATATTGTGTGCATGTTTTGTCTCAGTTCATGCACAAGCCGAAGAAAACGCATTGGAAAGCCGCTCTCCGATTGGTAAGATACTTGAAGAAGAACCTTGGGCAAGGAACTATGTTAAGGAAGGATTGTGATCTCCAATTGTATGGGCGGTGTGATGCGGACTAGGTTAGATGTCTATTGACCCGAAAATTGCTCATCGGATGGTTTATCTCCCTCAGAAATTCACCGGTATCATGGAAAACTAAGAAGCAGCACATTGTCTCTCGCTCGTCAGCAGATGCGGAATATCGTTCAATGGCAATGACGGTTTGTGAATTAAAATGGTTGAAGGGAATCCTTGATAGCTTGGGCGTCGAACATAAATCTCCGGTAAAAATATATTGTGATAGTCAAGCAGCATTGTATATTGCACGAAATTCGGTGTGTCACGAACGGACTAAACATATTAAAGTTGACTGTCATTAAGTCTGGGACGCACTCCAATCCGGTATAATACTTTCGAGTTATGTGTCAATCAATGAGCAATTGGCCGATGTGTTTACAAAGGCTTTGGGTAAATCACAACATGAATATCTGTTTGGCAAGTTGGGCATTCGAGATTCCCGTGCTCCAACTTGAGGGGGTATTGACGGACGAACCTAGTCCGAACCCAGATTGGAACCTAGTCTAACTCTAATAATTTTATGGTAGATTCCTAGTCTAAGTATATTTGGTAAATTATAATTATGCTAGTTTTATTAGAATAGGATTTTTTTTATTAGACTAGGGAAATGAAAAATTTACATCTATATAAGGAGGTTATTGTGATGAATGAGAAGCAAGAAAAAAATTCTTCCAATGTTTTTCTTGTATCTAAATTTCCATCCCTCTAAATTTTAACAGGAGTGTATTATTTTCTAATGTACTTGGATGAAAAAGTTATGACCCTTGTTTGTAGCAGTTACAACTCCCCAACAACCATAACCCTAAATTCAAGAAATTGATTCTATATAATATACTACTATTTATTACTGGCATTCCAAAATTTTATGTGAGCCAAATAATGTATTTCTCTCCAAATCTAAACCAACGCGAAATTCCCATCTCATTCTTTTTAAACCATAAAAATATGTAATAAATATATATCTACAATCCATTCATTTCTTTGGCCTTTAATTTACACAATTGTTTTTTGAAAAAAAATAGTAAGCAATTCTATATAAACCAATCCCTTCACTTTCTTTTAAAGATAAACACAAACAAGAATCTATCAAGAAGACTATCAAAAAATGGCCTGCTCAAATATAGCACCTGAAAAGAGTACCAATGTGAATTACTCTTTGCCACAATGTTATTATGAATGCTTGCAAATTAGAGTTTTCACATTGACGGAATGCCAAAGAGAATGCAGAAGGGCTTGTAAAAAAGGCAACAACAACCACAAGAATAACAGTAGCAACAACAACAATATCTAGGGCGTCAAATTGTGATCGTGAAGATATACAGAGAGAGAAAATAATTGACATTTTTTTATGTAAAACGTGCAACGGCATCAAATCGCGGTCGAAGATATATGAGAGGGGTTTTTGATGTATCATTTTTGCAAAAGGTAGGATTTTTTTCCATTATATAAATAACTTCTTTCCTTAACTTTGTTTTTTTCTATAATATCCTTTCTTTTTGGGGTGGTTTTTTATTTGTGTATCCTTGTAAATTATATTGTATAATTCCATTGATCATTGCTTTGTTTAATTAAATGAAGAAATGTTTTTGTTTCCATAAAGGCTACCTTAGTTAAGGCTAGGGGTGTAAATGATACGGTTCGGTCGATTATTTTATAAAATTTATACTATATCAATTTTTTGATTATTTTATTTTGTATTAACCAAAATTACAGTTTTCGAAACCGTCCCATTATCTCAATTTTTCCTTGATATCGGTTCGGTTCGGTTAATTTTCAGTATTTTAAAAGGTCACCTAATGACCAATGCAATTCCAAAAAATAATTGAAGTTATGAATTAAAAAGTTATAAACAAACTGAAATGCATTATTGATAAATCTCGCTGATGAATGTCACTAGTAAATATATACTTATACTTATTACTTCTAATAGAATATCATTATCATAAAAATGTTAAATAGAAGAACTGTATTAATAAATTAAATTAATCTTCACACCAATCAGTTAATTTGAAATAGATGAACCAATATTTATAACTTACATGAACTAGTAAAGCTTAGGTTAAAGGGTAATTATACTAAATTTTACGCTAATGAACTTACAAGATAAAGTTACATATAATACCATGCTAACTGGAATAATCACTTCCAAAACTCAGAAAATATAAAGAGGAAAAAAGCATAAAAAGAAGATAAAACATACCTTTTAGTCTTCTACACTTGTTGATAAGTGATATTACCTTAGAGTAACATTTGAGACTTTTTGTATATTATTTTGATTGGGTAGAGTAGGTTTAGATTTTAATTGTCGCCCTCTCCATCTAAATTCAATTCTAGGCAAGGCTCAAAGTAAAAAATGTTAATGCTTTGTATTTTAAATTTAATACATAAAATATATTTTTTACATATATATTTATTCAGTTCGGTTCAGTATTTTTTTCGGTAATTTCTATAAAATAAAAAACCTAACCTAATTTTCGATACAATTATAGATTTATATCGAAACTTTCAATTTTATTAGAAAATGTCTAAAAATTGGTTCGTTACGGTACGGTTCGATCTGTTCAACCGGTTTTTGAAAAACCATTGACACCTAAGTTAAGGCCAAGATCCGAAGAAAAAGGTTTCACTTTTTGAAATTCTAAGTAAGATTATGGTTACATTAATCGGTTGGCCAACAATATCTCAACCCTGGCTTGAACTATATATCAGGTCATGACTTCTGCTCGTCGCGTACCATGATCCACTATTTGCGGTATAAAGGATCTTTTGTTTGATGGATTTTGTTAGGGTGTCAAAAACTACGGAAAGTAAAAACAAGAGATGAAATAAATCGAATGCCAATTTTATTTTCGAATGTCGGCAATTATGTCACCGACACCGGTGACAACACTTAGCAAAACAGAAACTTTAAAGAGTAAATGCAGCGGAATTTAAAGAACACAAACGTTTCAAATTTTCATTGGCCGAATGACCAGATGTATTGTATATATATTATATACAAAAATACAAATTCATTTATTTACAGATTTACAATATAAAACGGAAAGGAATTAAAAGTTGAAGTCGCAGATGACTTCTTCCTGAAAAATCTAACTAAGTAGACATAGACAACCTCTCATTACAATTGCTCCATACAAAATCAATCTAGAATCTAAACAACAATGTAATGTTGGACAGAATGTTGTCGACACACTCATGCAACACTTGTGATCCAAATTTCTGAGATGAAATCTCGAGAGTTCTCTTGGTATTTTTGCAATCTAATTCTGAATGTCGATACACTGTTGTGGCGTCTCTATTTATAGTAGAGAGTTTCCTTGAAAGGCTCATCGATCGGTTATGGAAGTTGAGGAAAAGATGGGCAACTTGCAGTAGATGATTAAGGAGTGAAAATTTCAACAACTTTGACTTGTTCCTTACTCGACTTCTTCCCCAAGCTTTGACTCTTTCTCCCACATTTTACATAGCTCCAATTCACCACGCCTAAGTCATTTTTACCTCACATTAAAATATTAATGTTTAACATGAAGTAAGGCAAAACTGTTTTTCGAAGATGTTGGTCCGAATGTTATGACATTTGTCCCAACATTTTTATGCATTCAAATCAGTACTTCAGAAGATACGTTGGGTCAAATGTCACAACACCAAACCCAACATTAACAATCTCCCCCTTTTTGCCTTTCTTCACAACACACATTACAAAATGTACAAACGACTTGGTGCATTATCACAGATGTTGTCCAACACTTGTGATTACTGACAAGCTCCCCCTTAACATGTGATGGCATACAAACAAAACTTGTGTATACCAAGTCATAGGATTAGAAAATGATGTGTGTACAATATATATATACACATATCATCCAATATACATAACACAAAAAGAAAGACCCCATTGTCAGAATAGACCATTGTCAAAAATAAACATCCACATCAACCATTAACAAAAAAAAACATTTCATAATCCAAACAATCATAAACCAAACATTAAAAGCTCATGATGCAGCACATCAGCCCGCTTCTTCCTGTCTCATTATGCAGTAGCAACAGCTTCCAGCAGCTTTCTACTTCTACATAACAGCTTCAGCCCTCAGTCTGTTCAGCAACACATTCCTCCCAAAAACTTCTTCATTTTGCACAGCAGTATCAACAACTTCTTCAGCAGCAGTAGCAGCAGCAACAACTTCACCATGTGCACCTTCAGCCTCTTCCCCCTGCATAGCAGCATCTCCCCCTTTTTGTGAAGAAAGTAATAGCAAGAAATGGTCTCTGGCTTGAACCAAGGCATCCCTGGTAGCATCAACCTCTGAAATTTGTTGGTTGACTTTTGCTATTTGACCTACTAGCCAGTCTGTTGACAGGGTTGACTGTCTTGAACTAGTGTTGCCCTGAATGTTGGTGACATTCCTGACAACATTCTCACATTATGCTTCCTTCTTCCAAGACAAGTCAATGATTCTTTCTTTGCTCTTTAAAATTGCCTTGTTTATGGTGTAAATGTCAGAATCCTTTCCTACAACATCCTCTCTCTTAGGTTCAAATCCTTGCGTAGTCAAGATTTGGTAGATTAGATAGGGAAATTGAAGGATTAAAGTTGATTCTTTTTCAGCCAAGTTGGCAACTTGATAAAAGATCATCTTTCCTAAATCAACTTTTAAGCCTTTTCAAATTTTAAATAATAGGGAAGCTTGTTCAGATGTCACAACTGACTCATTCAAGAAAGGAAGCCAATTGTGAAAGCAATTTTGTGGAGGGTTGAAAATAAGGCTGTTAGTTTTGAAGTTGGGCATATAGAGATCCACTTTTGCATTATACCTCCAGTGAGGTATTCAATCATTTTATCCCTATTTTCTGTCACTTGTTCTGCATCTCTAACTCTCTCTTCAGCATCAAGACTCATACATTGATTTATAATAGAGGGTGTAAACTGATAAATCTTGTTATATAGATATACCTTCCCAATTTTTTTGAGGAGACATCCTCTATAACAAGACTCAGATTAGCATAAAACAACATAATCACTTCATCAACACAGGGTTCTTTTTCTATGACAGTTTAGAGAAGTTGTCTATCCTTGAGGAATTTTATCAAGCCATATCCAGTACATGAAGTAACATCTAACACTTTCTCAGGTCTAATTACTCTATTCTTGTACCAATCCCATTTGTCGTATTTAGCTTTAGAATAGATTTTTTCTGAGAAAGCACATACCTCAATATCTGAATCAGACATGGCTGCTCTCGGATTTGGTACTGCTGGAGGGTGTTGTTGTATGTGCCTTTGCAGATGTTGGCTGAAATATTGTGTGAGATGTTGTAGCATTAGTGGCAACATTTGGATCAACACTTGATTTGGCATATCTGGGAATTTCCTTTGGAAAGAATTACTTCAGTGGAGTTTCATCGGGGATTTCATCGTCTGCTTGAGACACATTTTGCGGGACAAAAGAAGTTGGTTCTTCTTCACTCTCTTCTGTTGAGAGCACAAAGTATGTGTCGTCACTGGCACTGCTCGAGCAAGCAGGTATAGATGTATCAAACCTGGATATTTTGTTGCTCAGCTCTTCACGAACTGTTCTCTCAAACATTCTGCTCGATCGACGAGTAGGGAAGGTGAAAGATCTTGATCTTTTACCCAATGCTGAAATAGCATATGTTTCATCAACATTTATTGGATTGTTGTCAACACATTGGTAGCTAATTTCTAAAGGTTCATCTAAACCTTTAAATACTATAGCTTTGGAAAAGTCCTCTGTAGATGGTGAAGAAGATAACCGGCAGGGTTGTTGCGGTTCATTTTTATCAGACGATTCAGTGTTCATATAAGGGCTTGTACTCACTGGAGTGTTGGTTGGAGTGTTGGCTGACATTGGTGTTGACATTAGAGAGGTTTCCATCAGTGAATATTGAGGAGAAAATTTTGGGAATTTAGGGTTTAAGATTGAGAATGGAGTTTGGAATAGTGATGATTCCATCGGGTAAGAGGATGTATACCCGATGTGATTTTTCCTTTTTTTTTATTTTTATGAGAAAATTCAAAATGATAAAATGATAGCAAATGAGAGAAATATTTATATACATGGCTAACCTTTCTTAGCAATAAAAATCTCTTAGTTTTAGGTGTTTCATTTTTGCACAATAACTTACATCTAAAATATTGGGATAAAACAAATAAACATCACGATAAGGATAAACTTTAATCTCATCATTTTAGCTTTTGAAATTCCTGCAAACAAGGCATATAATAGGGAGAGAGATCTGATGATTCAACGATCAGATAAGATCAATATCCCAATACATATCACATTCTGAAAATATCAATTGCAATGTTGACAACATTTTGAACAACACAAGTATTTTGATCCCCCAAGAGCTTTTCATTTTTGCAACAAATCAAGACATGTTTTATATGTATTTTATGAGTTTTACCACTGGACCAATGTAACATTTTTCCATCGTGTCCTTGATCTAATCATATAACACATACAAAGGAATTTTCCATGTCAACAATAAAAATATTTATTTAGTATTCTCAAAATTCTTTTGAAGCACATGATACTCCTATAGAATAGAAACGATATCTTTTCAACGGATTTGACCATTTTGCACAGTTGCCAAATATTTGTATAGGTTTTACCTTATTTTGATACTCTATTTTTATGATATACATGTATTTATATATATCATCGCAGAGAACGATATCACGTTGGAATTACATTCTTATTGAAGAATCATGCTTGTGTGACAAAACGTTATGCAACATACAACAACAATAATAAGTTAGTATTACATAGGTAAATGTCACCCGAAATGTTAGACAACGTTTGAGCCGACATTCACCAACAATGCATTTTTTTAGAGATTACAAAGACCAAGAGATTTCTTCAAACTAGAAAATATCTCATGGTCCAAAACTTTTGTAAAAATATCAGCTAGTTGATGAAGAGTGTCAACATGTTCAATTTTAACTAGCTATTTTTCAATTAAATCTCTTAAAAATTGATGTCTAATATCAATATGTTTTGTACGTGAGTGCTGAACTGGATTTTTGTAAATATTTATTGCACTCAAATTATCACAGTACAAAATCAAAATGTTGCTACTAAATCCATAGTCGTCTAACATGTGTCTTAGCCATATTAATTGATAGCAACAACTTCCAGCTGCTACATATTCAGATTCAGCTGTTGAAAGTGAGACACAGTTTTATTTACGACTATACCATAAAACAAGGTTATTGCCAAGAAAAAAAATCCATTTGTACTTTTTCTATCATCCACGTCTCCAGCCCAATCCGAGTCACTAAATCCTATTAAGTTAGGATTAGTGTGTTTGGAATACCAAATTCCCAACTCACATGTGTCAGCAACATATCTAATAATACGTTTCACAGCATTTAAGTGGGACATGCTTGAAAACGTGCACAAACACAAACACTAAACATAATATTTGGGCAACTAGAAGTAAGATAAAGAAGGCTACCTATCATAGACCGATATAATGTTGGATCGACATTTTAACCAACATTATTATCCTTACATACCTTCTGCGATGAACCCATTGGCGTCTTCATTTGTTCTCCAAACTAAATCTCTTAACTAGATTCTTGACATTTTTACTCTGTGAGATGAAAATTTCATCATCACTTTGCTTTATCTGCAATCCTAAAAAAACGTTGATACCCCAATCATGTTCATTTCAAATGTTGATGACATAGCTTCAACAAATGAATTTAGGTACGACTGTGAGGTCGACCCAAAAACTATGTCATCCACGTAGATTTGAGTAATTATAATATCTACACTGTGTTGTTTAATAAATAAAGTACGATCAGCTTCACCATGGTTAAAATTAAATTCAAGAAGAAAGTTAGTTAAATGATCATACCCTGCACGAGGGGCTTGTTTCAACCCATACAAAGCCTTTTTAGCTTGTACACATAGTGTGGATGGTAAGGATCTTCAAATCCTTTTGGTTGTTCAACATAGACTTCATTATCTAGATAACCATTTAACAATGCACCTTTCACATCCATTTGGTGTAAAGTAATTTTCAGACAACAAGCAATAGCAAGTAAAAGTCTAATTGACTCAATTCTAGCCACAAGTGCGAATGTTTCGTCAGAATCGATTCCTTCAACCTGAGTATAACCTTGTGCAACTAGACGAGCTTTGTTTCTAACAACTATTCCCGATTCGTCTTATTTATTTTTAAGAATCCACTTAGTTCTAGTTACATTTGTATTATTTGGACGTGGAACTAAGTCCAGACTTCATTTCGAGAAAATTGTTCAAGCTCTTCTTGCATTGCTTGTATCCAGAAATTATATTTAAGTGCTTCTACAACATTCTTTGGTTTTAATGTAGATATAAAACAAGAAAGACTAACCTATTGGTATATGATTGACATACACACCATACCTTACCATTTCTCTATAGTTGAATGGTTCTTTGTCTCTTGTTCTAATTCCTTCAAAAACTCCTCTATCACTTGGCATGTTGGATGATTCTTCCTAATCTTTGATGAGGGGTCCCTACGAACTTGATCTAACAATTCAGCACTCAACTCCTCATCTGTGGCCTTTGTGGTCTTTATTGTTTTTTCGGATGTTGCTCCAGGTGTGGCAACATTTGTAGCAACGTCCGATTCTTCTACAATCTGTGGACTTTCCACTGTATCTACAATGTTTTTTTCAATAGTTTTTCTGAATCATCAGAAAGATCATCAAAGATAACATTTACAGACTTGTATAGTTCTGGATCTCAGATTTATACTCGATAAGTATGACTATTTTGTGAATTGCCAACAAAAATTCCCTTTATCACTCTTAAAGTCAAATTTTGCCAAATGATCCATGTCATTTAAAATATAACAAATACACTTAAAAACATGAAAGTAACGCAAGTTTGATTTCTTTCCATTTATAATTTCATATGGTGTCATCTTTGTTCTTGGCCATAAATAGACTATATTAGCGATGTGATTAGCAGTATTCAAGGCTTCTGCTCATAAACATTTTGAAAAATGTTTAGAACTAAGCATCACTCTAGCCATTTCTTGCAATGTCCTATTCTTCCGTTCTGCAACCTCATTATGTTGAGGAGTTTTGGGGGCAGAAACTCATGGAAAATTCCTTTTTTCTCACAAAATTTGTGAATGAACTATTTTCAAATTCTTTTTCATAGTCGATAGGAGAATAGAAAAAAAATTAATTCTAGAGTGCAAGATTTTAAACATGTCAAACGTTTGTGATTTTTCTTTCAAAAAATATATCCAAGAATATTAAGAAAACTCATCTATTATCACAAAGGAATACCTCATGCCTCCTAGACTGTCTATTTCAATTGGACCCATTAAATCCATATGTAGTAATTGAAAACAGTGAGATGTACCTGAATGTTGTACGTCATGTTGGACAACATTATGAGAGACACGAGTTTGCTTACCTTTCAAACAATCTTCACACATAGTTTTACTTTTATGACTAAGTTTGGGTATGCCTCTAACAGCTTCATATGAGACCATTTTTTCTAAATTGCGGTAGTTGACATGCCCCAACTTTTGATGCCATAGTGTTGTGTCATCGATCTTAGAATTATTGCATGTTTCTTGTCTTACAACAAGATAACAATTGTCACTTGTTCTTGTACCTGTCATGACACATATATTTGCTTCATTCGTAATTTTACAAGCATTCTTATTAAATTTTACCTCAAGATCGCCATCACACAGTTGAGAAATACTAATCAAATTAGCCATTAAACCCTCAACGTGTAAGACATTCCTTAAGGTTGGAAAACCAGGAACATCCAAGATCCCTTTTCAAATTATTTTGTTTTTACTGTCACCTCCATAAGTCACGTTTTCTCCATTGAATGACTCATAGTTCCTTAGAAATCCTTTTGTACATGTCATGTGGCGAGCACATCCACTATCAAAGTACCAAGAACCTAAAATGTTAGTTCTTAATGCAGTTATACAGACATTACAAGTTAAGTCCATTTTAGGAACCCAACCCAAACTCTCTTAAAATATTTTTTACCTTTTGGCTCAGAAATGTTGCTTCGATGTTTATCCGGAATGTT
Source organism: Anisodus acutangulus (assembly GCA_029783415.1). Taxonomy (NCBI): domain Eukaryota; kingdom Viridiplantae; phylum Streptophyta; class Magnoliopsida; order Solanales; family Solanaceae; genus Anisodus; species Anisodus acutangulus. The sequence goes on along the minus strand of CM056492.1, from coordinate 27,614,932 downwards.
GGACAACAATTTAGGCAACATTCTGCTCACATAATTTTGAAGTTTAAAACAGTATGATTTTAAGTGTCCATGGGAGTTACAGTGATGACATACAAACTTCATTTTCTTTGACATTTATGAGAACATATTATTCATCCTTTTTACTTTTACAAAGCGTACTTTCTCATTTTTATCAAACAGATTAGAGCATATGGTTTAAGAGAGTTTTCGTACCCAATACCTGCGTGTGAAGGTTTACTAAAGTTGAGTATCTCATTCAATTTCGAAGTCCATGTGTTGAGTTTGCGGAAGGTTGCTTTGGCTAAATTCAATTTTGCACGAATCTTACCAAATTCAATATCCATTTTGGTAAGTGCAACCTCAAGTCGGGTTATCGTGCCTGTTAATTCTACATTCTCATGAGTTAAAGATTTTACTTTTTTGCCAAGTTGCTTCGATTCTATGATTAAGGCTTTACAAATACTTTGTAATTCATTAATCATATCATATTTGCATTCAACTTGATCCATACAATCAATATCACTAACAAAAATAGAACTACTAAAGCAATTAACATCAAAATAGTTAAAGAATCCATACCTTTCGGATGTCACTGAGGATTTTGATGTCGTTGTTGATGTTGGAGCAAATGTCATGACATATGAGAAAACAATATATACGACATCTTCATTATCCGATAGAGACTGTTCGAAAACAGTGACCAACATTGCTTGTGTTTCAATTTCACGATCTCCTTCCTCTTTTTATTCATCATCACTAAGAGAAAACTCATAGTTTTTTACCAAATTTTCTAAGAATGTTTGCACATTCGTTAGCATAATGACCCCAACCTGAGCATGCATGACATTGCACGGACTCAAGTTGTTTGGATCAAATTTGGTACGATCTGAGTTGGTTCTTCTTAGTTGATTTCCTTTTTGTACATTTGAAAGGAATCAAGTGGGTTTTTCACTGAAGACTTGGTTTTGGTGCTCTTTAGATTTAGATTGATTTCTCTCATTATTGAACTTCCTCACCATCGAATTGTATTTTCGAGTGAGTAAGGCAACATTTGCACCTTCATCAATTTCTTCAAGATTCTCATCATCTTCTTCGATTTGTCTCTCCGAGAATTGAACTTGAAGTGCCACATTCTTGCTTTTATACAATACCTTTTGATTCTCAATGTTCATCTCATAAGTTTTGAGCATGCTCATCAATGTATGTAGGTCCATTGTGGCAAGATTGTGAGCTTTTTCAATAGCACAAATCTTTAAATTAAACTTTTCAGGAAGAGAACGGAGAGCTTTTTCAACAAGTTGAGTGTTGGTTAATGGTTCACCAAGCACTTGACATTCATTTGAGATGTCAATCAACTTTTCAAAATAAGATTTAATAGCATCCGCTTCTTCCATCCTTAAACGTTCATATTTACTCATGAGCATGCGTAGCTTTGTTCGACGAACACTTGAGCTCCCTTCACAATGAATTTGCAAAGTATCTCATGCGTCCTTGGCCGTGGGGCGATTTTGAATGAGTTTGAACATGTAAAGATCAACTCATCCAAAAATTGCATTTAAGGGCTTTTCGTTAAAGCTAGCATTGTTGATTTCTTCTGTAGTTCAATCGAATTCAGGTTTAGCAATAATGTCACCTTCTTCATCTGGTGGCAACATTGGAACAACATATCCATTGGTTATAAATCTTCATGCACGAATATCAATTGATTTGATATGCGAATGTAGGCGAATCTTCCAATAGGCATAATTTGATCCATCTAAAATAGGAAGTCTATCAATAGTCAGATTTGCCGAATCCATAGCTTATGACAACAGGATCAATTACTTATTGTGTTAAATGTCGGCTCTGATACCACTTGTTAGGGTGTCAAAAACTACGGAAAGTAAAAACAAGAGATGAAATAAATTGAATGTCAATTTTGTTTTCGAATATTGGCAATTATGTCGTCCGACACCAGTGACAACACTTAGCAAAACAGAAACTTTAAAGAGTAAATACAGCGGAATTTAAAGAATACAAAGGTTTAAAATTTTCATAAGTTATATATATTATATAACTTATGATGGTCAATGACCAGATATATTGTATATATATTATATACAAAAATATAAATTTCTTTCTTTACAGATTTATAATATAAAACGGAAAGAAAGTAAAAGTTGAAGTCACAGATGACTTCTGCCTGAAAAATCTAACTAAGTAGATATAGACAACCTCTCATTACAATCGCTTCATACAAAACTAATCTAGAAACTAAACAATTGTAATGTTGGACAAAATATTGTCGACACACTCAAGCAATACTTGTGATCCAAATTTCTGAGATGAAATCCCGAGAGCTCTCTTGGTATTTTTGCAATCTAATTCTGGATGTCGATACACAATTGTGGCGTCTCTATTTATAGTAGAGAGTTCCCTTGAAAGGCTCATCGATCGGTTGTGAAAGTTGAGGAAAAGATGGGCAGCTTGTGGTAGATGATTAAGGAGTGAAAATCTCAACAACTTTGACTTGTTCCTTACTCGACTTATTCCCCAAGCTTTGACTCTTTCTCCCACATTTTACACAGGTCCAATTCACCACGCCTAAGTCATTTTTACCTCACAGTAAAATATTACTGCTTAACATGAAGTAAGGCAAAACTGTTTTTCGAAGATGTTGGTCCGAATGTTATGACATTTGTCCCAACATTTTTATGAATTCAAATCAGTACTTCAGAAGATATGTTGGGTCAAATGTCACAACGACAAACCCAACATTAACAGATTTTTTTTTAAAAAAAAGAGCAACAAAGAACAAAGTACATAGATAATTGCTTCTCCGTTCTTCTCAAGGCTTTAACATGAACCATATGGTGGAATCTTTATGTGCAAAAGTATTATATCATTGTTGAAGTTTTTGACTATCCTTTGTTAAAAAAACTATGATAGATTATTATTTTTAAGTTAAAACAAAAAAGTTAATAGCTTGTTCAATCTCCAAGGAAATTTAAATTTCCAACTATTCATTTATTGCTGCACTTTTAAAGTATACTGCTTGGACCTTCAAAAAATGTTATCGTGCCCGTATTGAATCCTCCAAAAAGGCATAGCTTTTGGAGGATCCGGACACACACCAGATAATATTTTTGAAGAGTATGAGCAACATAACTTTTAAAACTGGTGAAATGATCTAAGCATTCATTGCTGCAGATGGACTAATATATAATCATTTGGTAAATTGGTACTACTATCATAAGCTTAAGCAGTGTGATACAAGCACAATATCAAATAGCAGAGAACAGAACATACCTTCATGCAGTATGCTCGATGCATCTCTTTCGTTCGTTTAATTTGCAATCAGATTGTTGAATCCCGAGCCTGACACAGAGATCACTAATTGATTTTCTTCATTTGAGTGTCCTGCAAATGCCAATCCTCATTTTCTGCAATTCTTAGCCATTTGGAATAGTCTTCCTGCAATTTTCTTCCAGCCTGACTGCAATCTTCTTCTGTCCGTGAAAATCCCACCCGAGCATCTTATACCTCTAATAGGTCATGAACTAGATCAGAATCATTCTCAACGAGTCAATAAGAAGTGATCCCATTTTTTCATCGGGTTCGGATAAAGACCAAAGATCTTGACTCTTGAGCAACCGATCCAACAGAAGTGCAAAACAACTCAAACGATAAAGAATATCGTTAATCTCTTCCTGCTCATTCCGAGCATTTAGTACCATTTTTACAATAAAAATTTATATGATTTCTACTTTATATAGATAGATATAGGATAACAGGGGACAACCAAAGAATCAAACTTGATATGATATCACTTCTATTTTTGTAACTGTTTGATACAACTTATAAGCCTTGCTTGCTGTAAAGAGTTTAGTCATGAGCTTGTTTTAATTTCAAATGGATTGTCAACACTAACCATGGAAGCAATAATTGATACAATCCACAAAATTTAAAAAGAGATCAACATACCAGCAAAAGAGACAAGAATATTCCCGAAGTCTAATTATATTTCAGAGTTCACTATTTTCCTTCCAATGTTAACATGTACAAGCCTAAGATTTTCGTCATCCTAGATCTCGTAAATTAAAAAGGGTTAACGATACACACTTCTAGTCCTCCGAAAAGGCAACATATCAAGATCATGTAAAGAGAGATTTACAGCTTAGATAAACATTTCCGGAAGCAGTCATCTCCAAGCAGAAGACGTCGCTAAAGCTCTGTTCTTCCATCCGAGATAAAGCGCGCCACTCCTCTCTGCAAGTCGATAATTTGGGCTAAACTCTTTCAACACGTCGTTGATGGCTTCACCAACTGATGGACTCAAGGGGCATTGAGTGAATCCAGCCATCCTAAGTCTCATACCCCACTTTCCAAAAAGTTCGTGTCTTTCCACTCTGTCAGCCCCCTCGCACGCTATTATGTTGACAACATCTCGTGCCACGCAATGCTCCTCTGCACTGATCCGCTGCTTGTCATCCCTCGGGCGAGCAGCATCAATCGACTCAAACATTGCTGTATAGTAATCCATAGTTTCACGGAATCTTGGAAGGAAAGCAGAAGTGTTGGTGTTCGATTCTTGTTCAACAAGGGTGACGATTTTCGGGGACAAGCTCTTAACTAGTCTTAGTAGACGGTCCCGATGGTTCGCGGTGCTTACACTCTCATCCGGCATGTGGTGCAGCACGTACGGGAAGTTAACTGCCAAGGCTTCTCCGTGTCGAATACAAAGGTTTTCTAGCTGAACTTCAGAGCCTGATATTGCAGCAGCATGGAATTCAAAAGGCACTCCATATGATTCAGCAACTTTTGCTAGCCTTCCACCTACTAGCTGTAGTCCTCCTCCCCGTGCATGCGCTGATTGAGAATCATCGACACCGGTGATGTGGACGAAAGGGGGTCCACCAGGCCGACGGGCAAGATTGTGCATGAGGAACATCCATTGACTTCCCTGTGCAATTTGAAAATCGATTATATGGATTTTGTTCTCGTTCCTCATGGCTTCGTCGATCACAACGTTGGCGGAAGTGTAAGCAAATTTGTAGTAAGGGACGATGTTATAGAGGACTTGCATGTACGAGATCAATTCCGAACTAGTTGGTTCTTTGCACTTCAGCTTTTTGTATATGATACTTCCCGAGGAAAATAATCTCGCTCTAAGCCCTTCCAACATGTATGCGCTCAATCGTTGCATAGGTTCACCGGAAACCGATACCCTTTGCTCGAGGACATTCATCAGAACTTCTGCAGCCGAGAAATCGGCATCCGACACTACTTCAGCACAGGCAAGGAGCAGCTCTTTCACGTCCAAGCTCGACGCGATTTCCAATGCTCGATTCCACTTTGAAGGTTTTGAGACCTCGCCATTAAACGAGCAACTGCTGTCTTCATCATTATCAGAGTCAGGGCCGAGCAAATTGTTTGCCATCTCCCTTAGAACATGCTTCAGTTTATTGCCATCATCAACTACCGAACACCTGCTCAAAGGCGAATCATAAGTGTTGTCTGAGGAATGGTGCTGATCGGAAATGTATGAATTAGAACATTGAGGAGAGAAGGGACTCCAGTTGGACGAGACTCTTACAGCAGGAGGCGAATCGTAGATGACGTAACCAGCATCAGGCAGTGAGTCGAGAGTGAAAAACTGTTCGTTCTGTGTTTGATAAGAGAGCTGTGTATCCGAGCTGCTAGTATCGTTGGAATTGTTGTTAACTACATGGTAAAGGCTATAATATTGCTCAACTTTCGCCGTTGGCTGATGGTACAATTTGTGAACTCCGCCCGATGATTGAGGTCTCTGGGATGCTTGCATCTTGAGATTAGCCACGTGTTCTCTTCAATTTGTGAACTCCGCCCGATACGTCAAATGTCTTAACCAACAAAATCTGCCAATAAAGAAAATCATGATCAGTATATTTGATGAACTAGAATTTGGTAAAATGCAGTAAAGGCAACAGGAGACTTTAGACAAAAGAACAAAGAAGCTTTTCAAGAGCAAAAATGTAAATTTACTCAATATTAACACACGTCTGATCGATATTTAATGCTCTGAACCAAATATACCAGTCGGAAAAGGATATGCAAAGAAAAGTAAGAAAGCACCCACAAAAGTATTATGAATAAGAAGTATCAGTGAAATAACAGTTTTTAACTTCTATAGACTAATAGTGTAAAAGAACTTTCACTCTAATAGGTCATCTAAAAGATAACTATAGTAAGCGTCAATAATAAGTGAGATCAATAACCTTGAAATAAGGTAGGTAACCTGCTAAACATGTTAAAATACACGGATACTGTAAAAATTCTTTACACTGTCAGTGTCATATTAAATCCAATGTTTCTCGGGTTCTCCAAATATGTTGCTGCACCCGTGTCGGAATCCACCAAATATGCACTACCGACATGCACCGGTCGGCATCTTTGAAGAGTCCGAGCAACATAGGTTAAATCCAATAAAAAGAATACCAAACAAACAGCGCATGAAGCTATTATCATACATCTAGGCCCGAATACCACGAAGACAACGAGACAGCTCATCAAATTAGAACATCAAACTACAGTCTCAAACTGCACAACGATTTATATCTCACATTCTACAGCCAGTCCTTCACCAAAATACTACGCCTATGTTGCCATGAACTGAAGTAAATAGAACAAAACAACATACACACAGAGACACGGGAAAAAGCAGCTATTTACGTCTTCGGTATGTGAGCTCTAAACCAGAATGTGTAATTAGTCGACCATATTGAGGAAAGAACATAAAGCTATAATTAATGAAGTTGGTTATAGAAATCTAATTGAGGGAAGACACAATTGGAAAAGATAAAATGTAACCAACTCATATCTAGAAAAGAACAAGCAAAGTCAGCTAATGCATTATTAGATTAATTCATTATATGTACCTACTAAATCGAGTAATAAAAGAAAATACTAAATGCAGTGGCAAAATTAGCGCAGACTCACAAGTTTATCAATAAAAGTATAAAAATTGAAATCAAATTCATTAGTCATTCCCCTCATATATGCTTAGAAATAGAAAAATGTACTAGAAAGAGCCTATTTCAGATATCTGAATACATGCTATGCCTGACATCAAATTACTGGGAACAACAGATAATATTCGGATAGAAGGAAAAGATCTTCAATTTCACAAGCAATCAAATTGCCTTAAATAAAAATGTAAAACTAAGGAGACTTGGAAACAACCAAATTTCTAACAATACTGAAAATTGAAGCCCTTTAAAAAATAATGGAAAAACAGACCAGAAAGCCTTCAAGTTTAAATCGTTTCTCATACCTTGAAGGAAAAACAAGAATAGACTACTCCAAGGGCGGATCTAGAGGGGCGGACGTTGGAAAATCACACTGTATAAAGGTCAATCCTGCCTCCGCCACACGACAAAAACCTCTTACTTTTTACATTAAATGCAGAATTGACTATAAAAAGATAGGAGTCAATATGGACATCCATCTTACCGACCAAACATAAAGATCAAGAATAATTGACATAAGCAAGAGAGAGGTATCAATACTGATATCCATCTTATCGACCAACATAAAGATCAAGAATAATCGACATAAACAAAGAGAGGAATCAATACTGATAATCTTCTACTAACCCACTCCAACAACCCCTTAGCGGAGTCGAACATTCTAACAAGAAAAATCTAAAAAAAATTACAAAAATGTCACACCTGAGATTTGAAAGCAACTTTTAAGCAATACACTAGAAGCTTCCTAATTTGAGGAGAATTTGACAATTTTTATTATGAAAACTTATTTTTACACTATTTGCACAGTATATTCTTCTGACTAATGGGATTCAATTGAATCCCTTCTGAGTTCTAACCACGTATCTCCGTCTCCGCCCCACCCAAACAAACAGGAGCGGATGCAGCACATGAAATACAGATTCATCTGAACCCCGTAATTTTGGCTTAAACCTTATATATGTGTTAAAATATTCACTAAACAAGTACAAACAATAAATTTCGAAACCAGTAAATCAAATAGGTTATGATAAGAATTTGAACATGAACCCATAAATTTCAAATCTTGAAACCGCCTCTTTCCACAAACCAAAAAAAGGAAAAAAGAGAAATTTCAAAGTAACAGAAAATTTCTTTAAAACTGTAAGCAAAGGACAAACCTTTGATTTCAAGATTAAAACAGAAACTTAATTAAAAACCATAAACAAAGTCAAGAACTTGCATATAATAGGTAATTAATCACTACTTAGACTAATAATTAATCAAAACTCCATTAAAAATCAAATAGATTGTGATAAAAATTCAAACTTGAACCCATAAAATTCAAATCTTGGATCAGCCGTCTGCCCACAACCAAAAAAAGGAAAAAGAAACAACAACACCAACAACATACCCAATGAAATCCCACAAGTGTGGTCTGGTCTGAGGAGGGTAGAGTATACGCAAACCTTTACCCCTACACCTCGGGAGGTAGAGAGGTTGTTTCCGATTCTTCAAATAATCAGCTTGATATATACATAAGTCATTGAAAATTTTCATTCAAGACTCTAAACAAAGGAAAACCCTTTGATTTCTAGATTAAAAGCAGAAACTTAATTAAACCACAAAGAAAGTCAAGAACTTGGATTTAATAGGTGATTAAGTCACTACTTAGATTAATCAAAACTCCATACAAAATCAAAAACTAGCTACTACTAATAGTCAAAGAAAAGCTAAAGATTTAAGGAACCAAACAAGAATCAAATCAGATGGTATATTACAAAGTCAGAATCTTACATCTAATAGCTAACTAATCACTACTTAAGACTAACCAAAACACCATAAAAAATCAAAAACTAGCTACTACTAATAGTCAAACAAAAACATGAAAAGGAACCCAACAAACAAAAGAAAAAAAGGGAGATAAACAAACAAGAATCAAATCAGATGGTATATTACATCTAATAGCTACTCAATCACTAATTAGACTAACCAAAACACCATACAAACTCAAAAACTAGCTACTACTAATAGTCAAAGAAAAACAAGATTAAGGAACTCAACAAAGAAAGGAAGAAAAGATTACAAACCTTATGATGAATTCAAGATTATTTTCTTTACAGACTTTTGTTGTTGTGCTAAATACAAAGAGGAGAGATAATAAAGGGGCCTTGTGTCTTCTGATGATTGAAGAAATGAAAGTCTAAAATGTTTTTGGTGGCTGGTATATAGTCAAATATATGACTTGAACAATAAAAAAAAAATTAGTGTTTGAGAACAGAACAGATCAATTGATATCAACTAAAAAGGTCTTATCCCAAAAGAAAATAAATTGCTCCCATTAGAGTTCGAACACACGCTCTCGGTCCCTCAACACTACAACCAGTAAATTACGGAATGTGTCGAATGACTAGGGTTTGAGAACAGAACAGATCAATTGATATCACCTACAAGGTCTTACCCCATAAGAGAGCAAATTGCTCTCATCAGGTTAGAACCCACGCTACAGGCCTCCAGCTGGATTTTAAGTTCTCCTCCTTTGTCATCCAACTATGCACGGGGGACGATTATTGTTGTTATTTCTAATATATAGAAGAGCCACCAAGCCTTTTTTTTATATCCAGCTTCCTGGCTTACGCCAGACTATTCTCGAAGATAGTAGTTTCTGTCCTTCAGCACTACTACCAGTAAATTACAGAATGTGCATGAATGAGCAGAATTTGAAAACAGAACAACTGACATCACTACAACATCCTACCAAGAAGAAAATAAATGACTCTCATAAGAATTCAAACCCAAGCTTAAGCCTCTAGCAAGATTTTAAGTCCCCTTATTTCTTATCTAGCTATGCCCGACGGACCACCAAGGCCCATTTTTGATATTATCTAATTTATGTGTGTTAAGGATATTGTACTTTATTGCTTTGTCTGTGAGCCGTTAGACAAAAGGCCTTTTAACCAAATGACATCTTTCTAGAGATCTATTTTACCCCTGATTTGGGCTTTTGTTACTTTGCTAACCTTTAGAGTTTCGACCATTTTGTAATTTCATAGGTTCCTTGTAAATCGTGTTCTCTGCAACTTTTAGAGGATATATTTCTTGATGTGACATGATACTGAAACAGAAATAGTTAATAATTTATTATCCGACCATTCCGTGTATATCAAGTTCGGTCTAACTTTTGCAAAACAATTTAGCATCTTCCTAAGAATTAAAACACACTTATCTAGAGGGGTCAGCTTGCTGGCAGGGAGTCAATTTTGCGGCCTTAGGGTCGCAAGTTCGATTCTCCCCTCCGGACATCGTCCTCCGGGGCACATACATGTGGTAAAGCCTGGGCGCTAAAAGCCGCGCGGGCATGTTGCAGTGTGGGTTCGGTCTCCGCCAAGCCTTGTGGATGGGGCTTGTGGGGGGGTCAACCTTGTAGCATTGATCCGTTGGACGCAAGCAGACACTGACCATGTGTGCACATCCCGCGATTTACCTGGTGGTGGGGTGCTGAAGGACCGGTCCCATCATCTCCAGGACGTCTGGGTATCTGGAGTGAAGTAGTCGGTAGTTCTAAAACCTGGATTATCAAAAAAAAAAAAATTAAAACACACTTCCTATGCTCTTATATGTTACACTACAAAAATGCAAAAATATTAGAAATAGTCTGGTGGCCCCAATCACACATTAAAAAAGATAGTTTTAATTGCAGCATGCTTATTTTTTTAATACGGTGGTATTCTTTTCTTTTTTTCTTTACTAACTATATTAAATACTAACATAAGAAATCAAATACTATTTATGGATAAAAAACAAAAAAATAATTAAACATATTATTTAGTTAATTACTTCCTTCGTCCCAAAAAGATTGACACTTTTCACTTTTTAAAAGTTAAACTTCCTAATTTTGATCGTGTGTTAGAGCATAAAATTTTTAAATATATTTACATATTTGAAAAATACGTAAAAAGTAATATAAGTCACCATAATTAATAATTTAAAATATTTAAAAGACATTTGAAAAAAATACGGTCAAAGAACAACTCATTTGACTCTCGAAAAGTGATAATTTTTTTAAGATGGAGGGAGTATAATAAAACATGATAGAACTTTGAACAACAAAATAAAGTTTTTAATCAGTAATGTAAATACCATTAATTACAGTATGTGGGATAATGATAAAATACTGAAAAAACTTGTAAATTTTTAACCTTTCTTTTTCAAGTTAAGTTCATACTTCATACCCAAACATAATTGTATGCTTCTATTATATTGTTCAGCATTTTTAACTCAAGGTTATTCATAGCGTCCATTTTTTTTAGTTATTTTAACAAGCTGAAAATTATATTTCAATCATATATAAGGAAACTTTTTAGTTATTCAACTGCAAATAATAATCGAGTATGCAATAATTCATTCACTAATAAGGCGACGTAGCTATGAAACGACGAAGAATGTAAAGATATCAAGAGAGTAGTAGGTGTTAATATGGATTGAAGAGTTCAAATGGGTCCCACCTTATGAATGACACAATGCATCATCCAAGGGTAAATATGTCATCACAAACAAAAAATAACAAAGTAGCAACAGTAGCAAAATAGATGGACCAATAAAAATAATCGACAAAAAATAAATTCACTTGGTTTGAGACTGGGCACAACCCAAGGTCATCATTCCATCCTTGACCATTATCGACTCGGGAATGAATGAAGTCAAATGGTTGAATGGTTGATTTCGCTTTCATCTCTTCCGCTGAATCTAAAGGAGACTTCGATCATTAATTTTTATTTATTTTCAATTACTAAATCGTCCCTAGAGCCAATGCTATAATGTGATTCTCTAACAGCTACTAATAGAAAAGTGTCAATTACAAGAAAGGCACAAAGTATGATGAATCCACGGAAACTATGGAACAAAAGTAAAGAAAATAAAAGATAAAGTAGGGCTAATGAAAGATCAAGCCACAGATAAAGCAGAAAGCATTACATGATGAAGAAACTGGCATTCCAATCAAGCAAAGTACACATAGACTATACATCCTCTAAAAAAAATGTACTAATGATTAAAGCAAGAAAACATGTAAATTGACCAGTTTAGCCTGAAGCTGCCAGGCAGGCATGTTGACCCCCTCTTCTAATATCGTAGAATTTTCCTCTCCATCATTTTGAGAGTTATCATCATTTTATTTTACTACGGTATTTTATGATTTTGTAGGCGTTTGGTCATGAAAATCAATTTTATTCTTTAATTGAAACTTAAAGTTGAAGTTGAAGATGGAGGTATGTTAGGTTATAGTTATAAAAATATTTAGTTATTTGAATGTACTGAAAGTGAAAAAAGTGAAAATAAGATTTTAAGCGTTCTCCAATTCCAAATACAACTTCAAGTTATATTTAAAATTTTCATAGGCAAACACAGATTTATAAATTAAAAAAAATTGAAAGGGGTGGGAATGAAAATGGATTAATACAATATCTATTTGCTTTAATGTCCACTCCATGTAAAAATAGAGTATGTAAATATTACTGTTGTTAGGAATGAAAAATATTTTTCAACGTATACAACATCACAATGGTGGTATGTTAATGGCGGAATCAAGATTCTACTAAGAATTATCAAATATAAAAGAGTGAATCCAAAAAAAACCAATGGTATATATATATATATATATATATATATATATATATTGTTGGAAATTTAGTAATATGGAATTAAGTATATCCATTATTTATGACTCAAATAATTGGGGCCCCGTACGTCGGAAACGTCGTTTTCACACACGTGCACACATAGTGCCAAGTATTGCAAATTTCATTAGTGAAAGAGATATTGGTATGTATGTAATACGTTTGAGACATAGAATGATAGACAGTTATTGGCCAAATGACAAAGTATTCCACGTTGGTAAACGAAGGTACGAAGTGTAAGATGAAACGTGTCGGAAATCGTCGCGGAGCCGCGAAGGGTCACGGCGTAGCCCCGTCGGAGCCGAGGCGCCGGAGCGCTGCGGCGCTAATTGGGTCTTCAGTTACTGGAGACGCGGCACCGCGGCACTAATTCACAGAGTCACAGCGCTTCGGAGGCAGAATGTTGCGACGGAAAGTTGGAAAGTTCTGACAGTTGGGCTGGTTTTGGAGCATTGAATCTCCATTACTTGGCACATGAATTCAGCCATTATTTGGCTGAATGTAACCCCTCAATTAAGTGTCATTACATGGCTATTGAAGGTCATTAGTTGGCTAGTTGATGGGTCATCTCCTTGTACTATAAATTGAGGCATTTGGCTCAATTGTTCAACACACTTAGAAAATTACTACATAATTTTCTGACTTCATCTTCTTCCTCTCTAGCAAGTTTACTATACTCAAAGTTCTTCAAGAGTAACACTTGAGTTTCATTTGCTCAATTGTTAAGTTGATGTTTTATCTTGGGAGATTATTTCCCTACAACGTAAAAGGAGATATACAGGGCAATCTTGTTTTAAAGACAGAGTGTCATCACTCGACTCAGCAAATCACACAAGGAGTTTGTTTCATTCTTGATTTCCTGTTTTGTTGTAATCTTTAGATTATCAATTCTAGCAATTGTAATATTTACTTACTTTCCGTTCCCTGCAATTGTTGTATCCCACAATTTTAAGACAAGATTGTTGTAAGTACCTAGAAAGATGACTGGAAGAGAACAACTCGCTTCTGATTCTGCTGTTGCTGCTACCCAAGGCAACCCGTCTGCCTTTCCCACTGCTCAAGGCACTCCCAATTCCTTTCCGGCTGCTCAAGGCTCATCCAACGCCTTTTCTGATGCTCAAGGGAACGCTCCAGTTCCTCCACCCACTGGATTCTATCATGAACGCCCAGAAAAGTTCATGGGCTCAAACTTCAAGAGATGGCAGCAGAAGATGTTATTTTATCTGACGGTTATGGGAATGGCTTGGTTCCTAACAGAAGATCCTCCACAAGCTGGAGATGAAATGGACCCTTCGCTTACTGAAACGGCTGAAGGGGGCCAAAGTATTCATGTCATTAATGGCATGAAGATGATTTTTGATGCATGGAGTCATAGTGATTTCATGTATAAGAACTATATTTTGAACTGCTTGTCAGACCCTCTCTACACGGTGTATTGCACCGTAGGCACTGCCAAAGAGTTGTGGGAGAAACTGCAGAAGAAGTACAACGCACAAGATGCAGGCAGGTACTAAGAAATTCATCGTTGGGAAATTTCTGAAATTTCAAATGGTGGATAGCAAGACAGTGATGTCCCAAGTCCAGGAATTCCAAATGATTTTACATCACCTGGATTTGGAAGGTATAAAGCCAAATGAGCAGTTTTTGGTTGCATCACTAATTGAAAAGTTACCTCCTTCGTGGAATGAGTTTATGAGTTACTTAAAACTCAAAACAAAGGAAATGACCTTTGAAGACTTATTATCAAACTCCAGATTAAGGAAGATAATAAGAAGGTTTTGCCTAAAGGTAAATAACCCGCTGAGGCAATGGCAAATCTGGCTGAGGCCAAAGGGAACCCAAGCAAGAAGCGCAAATTCCAAAAAGACGGCAAGACCCAAGCAGCGAAGAAGTTTAAAGAAAACTATCACCATTGTGGCAAACTTGGTCACATAATCAAGGACTGCCGCAAGCTCAAGACTGAGCAACAAGAGAAGGCCAAGGCTAAAGGCAAGGCACAGGCTAACTTCGTCAAAGACAGGCTTCTGGATGACATGATTGAGGAGTTCTCAGCGGTGGTGCTTGAAGCAAACCTTGTTGAGAATCCCATGTAATGGTGGATGGACACGGGTGCTACAAGACACATCTGTTCCAATAGAGATGTCTTCTCCACTTATACACCAGTTACAAACAAGAAGTTGTTCATGGGTAACAACGTTTTCTCTGACGTACTGGGGGTAAGAAAGGTAGTCTTGAAGATGACTTCTGGAAAGGAACTCACTCTGAATGAGGTGATGCATGTTCCTAAGATTATGAGAAATTTAATTTCAGGTCATTTATTAGTTAATGTTGGTTTTAGGCTAGTATTTGAGTCCAATAAGTTTGTAATCACCAAGAATGAAACCTTTGTGGGAAGAGGCTTCGTCATACTTTTTTTTCAATCTCTAATTGGAGCGCCGACAACTCTTCTTCTGGGAGGCCTCTTCAAGGTTAACGTCATGTCTGTAATACGTGCAAGCAATAATATTGAAACTTCTTCTTACTTG
Source organism: Anisodus acutangulus (assembly GCA_029783415.1). Classification (NCBI taxonomy): domain Eukaryota; kingdom Viridiplantae; phylum Streptophyta; class Magnoliopsida; order Solanales; family Solanaceae; genus Anisodus; species Anisodus acutangulus. Next base: position 27,599,770 of record CM056492.1, on the reverse strand, counting down.
CTTGAGTCATCTAATTTATGGCATCATAGATTAGGACATGTTAACTACAAGTCTATCCAAAGGTTGGTCAAGTTGGATTTGTTGCCGTCTATCCACGTAAACCCTCAACATAAGTGTGAGGTGTGCGTAGAGGCAAAACTCAGAAAGCTTCATTTTTGATCCGTCGAAAGGAATACCGCTCATCTAGAACTTATTCACACACACACACACACACACACACATATATATATATATATATATATATATATATGTGTGTGTGTGTGTGTGTGTGTGTGTGATTTGAAGTTTGCACAAACTAGGGGACGGAACAAGTACTTTGTGACATTCATTGATGATAGCACATGGTATTGTTACCTTTACTTGTTGAAAAGTAAAGATGAAGCCTTTGAAGCGTTTCGACGTTACAAAGCAGAAGTTGAGAACCAACTAAGCATGCAGATTAAATCCATTTAAAGCGATAGAGGGAGAGAATATGTAGCTCCATTTGAGTAATTTTGTGCCCAATCAGGCATTGTTCATCAAACGACGGCTCCATACTCACCTCAATCGAACGGTGTGTCGGAACGTAAGAACCGCACATTGAAGGAAATGATGAATGCATTGCTCATCAATTCCGGTCTTCCCCAAAACATGTGGGGAGAAGCCGTCCTTACCGCTAATACGATTCTTAACAGAGTCCCAAATAAAGGTAAGGACAAAACTCCATATGAATCATAGTAAGGAAAGAAATCCACCTATAAATATTTAAAGGTGTGGGGTTGTTTGGCAAAGGTCGAATTACCCAAGCCAAAGCAGGTCAAGAATGGGCCTAAGACTGTAGATTGTATTTTCATCGGATATGCAAATAATAGTAGTGCTTATCGCTTCTTAGTGCATAAGTCAGATATTCCAGATATCCACGGGGGTACAATCATTGAATCAAGAAATGCTAAATTCTTTGAAGATATCTTTCCTAGAAAGGAAAAAGACATAACCTCTCGTAAATGAAGTTATGAACAAAGCTCTCAGGAACAGGGAGTCGTTGACTGCCCAGATCTAGATGATTCAGATCTAGTGGACTTCGAAGTGGCTGAATATCCGGAATCTAGTGTTCCAGATTTTCAAAACTTGGAGACTCCAGAGATGGAACCAAGGCGAAGTGAAAGGACCTGGAAGGATAAATCATTCGGTCCTGACTTTGTAGCTTATATGGTTGATGACGAATCAAGGACAATTGTTGAAGCATTGTCAACTCCAGAGGCACCGCTCTGGAAAGAAGCTATTGAGAGTGAAATAGACCTCATCCTGCATAACCATACTTGGGAATTGGTTGATCTTCCTCCGAGAAATAAACTGTTGGGTTGTAAGTGGATACTCAAATGGAAGTATAAAACAGATGGGTCTATAGATAACTACAAGGCCAGGTTGGTAGTCAAGGGCTGTCAGCAGAAAGATGGCCTTGACTATTTTGACACGTACTCCCCGGTGTCTAGGATAACGTTCATACGAGTATTCATTGTGATCGCAGCGTTGTGTGACCTTGAGATACAGTAAATGGATGTCAAGACAGCCTTCCTAAATGGTGATTTGGAAGAAGAAATTTATATGGAACAACCCGTGGGGTATGTGGTTCCAGGGCAAGAGAAGAAAGTCTGTCGGCTTGTCAAATCTTTATACGGGCTGAAACAAGCCCCGAAGCAATGGCACAAAAAATTTGATAGTACTCTATTATCGAAGGGTTTCACCATTAATGAGTGTGACAAATGTGTCTACGTGAAAGGTATCTCTGACTCGTTCGTCATAATATGCATGTACGTAGATGACATGTTGATCACAGAGAGAATTCCTAGCTTGATCCTAGAGACTAAGAACATATTTAAACAATGCTTCGACATGAAGGATATGGGTATCGCAGATGTCATCTAGGGATAAAAATCTCTAAGACGTCTGACGGACTGGTCTTATCTCAGTCTCACTACATCGAGGATGTTTTGAAAAAGTTTGAGATGTTTGACAGTTCGTCTATGAAGTCGCCAATGGATAGAAATCAAAAGCTTGATAAAAACTGTGGTGCACCCGTATGGCAGGAGCAATATGCACAGGTGATTGGGAGTTTGATGTACATAACAAACTGCACCCGACCTAATATTGCTTATGCAGTCAACAAGTTGTCTAGATTTACCCGTAATCCGAGTAATGATCATTGAAAGGCGTTGAATCGGGTACTACGATACCTGAAATACACGATAATTTATGAGTTACATTATTCGAGATATTCAGTTGTACTAGAGAGGTACAGTGATGCAAACTGGATATCTGATATAGAGAACACCAAGTCCACCAGTGGGTATGTATTTACAATTGGTGGTGGGGATGTGTCTTAGAAATCCTCTAAGAAAACTTGCATCGCCCGATCCACAATGGAATCGGAGTTTATCGCTTTAAACAAAGTAGGAGAAGAAGCTGAGTGGCTTTACGACTTCTTAGAGGATGTTCTTTGTTGGAATAAACCCGTACCTTCTGTAATGATCCACTGCGACAACCAGTCGTCTCTAGGAAGGGCACGAAATTCTATGTACAACGGCAAGTCTCATCATATTCGACGAAGACATAAGACCGTTAGGCAGTTGATCACCAGGGGTATAATATTCATTGATTACATAAAATCAAAGGATAACTTAGCAGATCCACTGACAAAAGGCTTACCCAAGGATCAGATGTTCTGCCTGTCTAGGGGAATGGGCTTAAAACCCAAGCTATAAGGACCAATATGGTGGTAACCCAACCTTACTGACTGGAGATCCCATGAATTAGGTTCAATGGGAAAACTAAGTTGTAAAGGTTCAGTTGAGCGCTTCGGTGGAAGCATGAGCACTTCAGATAGTGATTTCTGTAAAGAAACACCAAATCCAAAGCCGTTCCCGTAATAGACTATAAGTGCTATCTGCAGTGTGGGTAAAGGTTAAGGTTCCAAAACCTTTAATGATCCTCACCGGTTGAGGTTAAGTTTGGGGAAACTTTTAATGGTTCCTAACACTTGTAAAGTGGGTATAGAAGGATACCTTGTAGGAGACCACCTATTTAAGTGAGAGGATATGCCGTCTCAAATGAACGCACTTAAGAATCCAAGAAGTGTCCACGGCCACAACAGATAAAACATTACGAAGAACAGAGTAAGGGAAGTTGTTGTGTTGGCACCATTGACTTGGCTTACACCAAACACTGACGGTTCAAGACATCACATTCACCGCGCAGTAAGTAAGTCCGATGGTATTCAACTATAGAAGGTTCAAAGCGGAAGCTACCTATCCAGATGCAACATCAATTCGCTGAAAGATTGCTGGAAAGGCACCATATGAGTACGCGAAAATCTCTTTCAAGAGGGGATTATTGGAAAATTACTAATGTGGAATTAAGTATATCCCATTATTTATGACTCAAATAATTAGGGCCCCGTACATCGGAAATATCATTTCCACACACGTGCACACGTAGTGCCAAGTATCGCGAATTTCATTAGTGAAAGAGATATTGGTATGTATGTAATACGTTTGAGACATAGAATGATGGACGGTTCTTGGTCAAATGACAAAGTATTCCACGTTGGTAAACGAAGGAAGAAGTGTACGAAGTGTAAGATGAAACGTGTCGGAAATCATCGCGGAGCCGCGAAGGACCACGATGCTAATTGAGTCTTCAATTACTGGAGCCGCGATGCTTCGGAGGCAAAATGCTGCGACGGAAAGTTGGAAAGTTCTGACCTTTGGGCTGGTTTTGGAGCATTGAATCTCTATTACTTGGCACATGAATTCAGCCATTATTTGGCTGAATGTAACCCCTCAATTAAGTATCATTACATGACTATTGAAGGCCATTAGTTGGCTAGTTGAGGGGTCATCTCCTTACACTATAAATTGAGGCATTTGGCTCAATTGTTCAACACACTTAGAAAAATACTACATAATTTTCTGACTTCATCTTCTTCCTCTCTAGCAAGTTTACTATACTCAAAGTTCTTCAAGAGTAACACTTGAGTTTCCTTTGCTCAATTGTTAAGTTGTTGTTGTATCTTGGGAGACTATCGCCCGACAACGTAAAATGAGATATACGGGGCAATCTTGTCTTAAAGACATAGTGTCATCACTCGACTCAACAAATCACACAAAGAGTTTGTTTCATTCTTGATTTCCAATTTTGTTGTAATCTTTAGATTATCTTTTCTAGAAATTGTAATATTTACTTACTTCTTGTTCCCTGCAATTGTTGTATCCACATATATAATTTTACTTTACTACATAGTACATTTTTTTAGAAACGAGTGTTAATTGGCACCTCTTGAATACGTATGGGCACTGTCAATGTAGTATGATTGAAAGAAAAAATGAAGAGCATGTGAATCTTTGAACCAAACCTACTAAGATGCAATAAATCGGGAACAATTTTTTTCGTTGCATCCAAATTTTATCGATTTTTGTTTTCCAAAATTCTCTGTTGTCACAGAAACAGCTAACAACGAGAGCTGATGAGAAAAAGCCTATGTTAAATTTAAAATTTTCCTCAAATAATTATCTATAATAACGAAAATTAGATAAGAAGAAAAACACAAATCATGTTAAATGTTTCGATTCCAAATCGAACATTTTAATTACTCTCTAAATACATTCTTAGATCGAAATGGACAATCGACATTGTGTGACCCTGCAGGCCTTCTCATATTGACATTAATCAAATTAAGGTCTACGCGGAATTCCTAGGTGGCGCCGAAAGACGAACTCAATATGTGAAGTACGTTTATGCGAATTCAGTAAACTTAACCTTTATGTGGTAAGATAAAATCCTTTCATTCACGACACACCCGATCAAGCTCAAGATTTGTCAAGTGTCTATCCAAATGGCTTAATCATTGTATCTCATCTATATTAGTCGACGACTAGAACATATTCTAAATATGTCTATTGCATTGGCCAACGACTTAGTCAACCAAATATCACTGAGAATCCGAGTGTTCTCTCGAACATACATTCGAGGAATGAATCCTAATCTTGGCTCAACTACCACCTTCAATCCACATCGTAATGTATCCAATACAAGTCGTATCTCAACCTACAAGGCATTTGAGCTTAGGACGGGATCAAAGTACATTACTTTGTAAATAAGGCGCGTATTGACCTCAAGTATAAGGACTTCTATCTCCCACACGCTGATAATACGTTAGACAAGTATAACAAACAGTATATCAGCAGGGTATACCAATACTTCCAAAGTATCCATGTGTCCATCATGAGTAACCATTACTCGTAGCAGATGAGACATACTACATCCTCTATGGATGTGATGCAGACCATATGTCGACTTATCACACATCATCGATATCCCATTCTCGATGATCATTAGTCGAGGCTATTTTAAGAGTTACGCTTTATCATAAAATATCTCACTCTATTAATGACAACGTAAGCTCAAGGGATACACATTAATGAATAATTACAAAACAATCAAATAATAATTCAATAATTGCAAATGCCAAAATATTAATCTCCATTAATAATAATATGAATGTGTATAAAGTACATTTGTCCTACTACAGATTGTCTCTAGGACATAAATATACTTTCAGTATGTTGTATGGGTAGAATGGTGGCAAGTCAAGAATTCACATGTACAGAATATGAATATAACGGAGATGAGGATGTTCAGATGGACATATGAGTACACTAAGAGAGATAAGATTAGGAACTAAGATATATGGGGCAAGGGAACACGATGCGGAAAGCGAGACTGAGATGATTTGAGCATGTAAATAGGAGTAGGACGAGGTGGGAGAGGTTGATAGTGATATGTCCAAGGAGAGTTAAAGATAAACGGAGAAAGAATTAGGGAGAGGTGATTAGACATAACATGAGACATCTTCAGCTCACAGAGGACATTACCCTATATAGAAAAGCATGGAGGTTGAGGATTAGAATAGAGGGTTAGTAGATAGTCAAGTGATTTATCTCTTTCACGTGGGAGAGCATGCTTCTAGCTTAAGAGCACCTTGTCTGCTCACATGATCACTATTAGTATTATATTATTGTCTTATTTTGCAATTGTAATACCGTTGTTATTCTTTTTACATCGGTTATCTTTACTATTTTTGTTGTGAGTAATTTTTTTCATATTTTTACTATAGCTTTTATTCTTGTATTGGTCAAGCCTATTTTTAAAAACATTTTTTCTTGAGCCTACACCCAACAACAACATACCCAGTGAAAATCACATAGAATAGGCTCTGAGGAGGGTAGAGTGTACGCAGACCTTACCTATACCTTGGGAGGTAGAGAGAAGGTAGAGAGGTTATTTTTAGTAGACCTCGGCATAAGGACAAGCAATTCAAAGCAATATGAAAAAGGGAAGGCATGATAGCGCAATAACGACCACAAAAGAAGCAATAAACCACAAAGTAATATGATAGTCAAAGAACAAGAAACAACAAATAATAGTATTATGATATGTTGCATTAAGATCTAAATGCTAAAAATTATGATTATTTATTTTTTCACACATCTGAATATGTAAAACTTGTTTTTATTTAAAAATTAATAATATAAATTCAAATAAAATATTAATTAATTAAATATTTTTAAAAATAGTATATTTAGTTGGTGGTGATAGTTACTCATGGTGATGATTGTGGGTGTCGATCGGAGGTGATGATTGTAAGTAATAACTTGTGGTGATGATGGTCACTGATAGTTATGATTAACGTTGGTGGTTAATTATAGTAGATGGTGGTGGCAACTGATAATTGTGGTAGATGATTATAATAACTAATGGTTGTAATGCTAGTTGGCAATATATAATGGCATATGATAGTAGTGATTATTAGTAGTAATAATTTATGATTATTATGGTAATGGTGATTAGTACTGATGACTTGATGGCTAATGGTAATGACTATGGCACTTGTAGGTGATAGTGATTGTGGTTGAGGATGGTAATGGTGATGGTGATGATGACGGTGAGCGTTGACAAATGTAATGATAGTTATTAATGGGGGGCAACGGTGGTACTGGTGATTAGCAGTGAAAAAGAATGAATAACATCTTATATTAAAATTTTGTTATAGGTCTTAATCACTCAAATTTATTTAAATACATTAACTGGTTGTAAAATAAAAAATACACATTTAATTTTTAGAGATTTGAATGATTAAGATTCAAATAAAAGTACAATGACTGAAATTTGAATAATTAAAATTTCAACCTTGTGCAAATAAAAAAGGTCTAAGGACCCGTTTGGCCATAGAATTATTCCTTTTTTTCCGGTAGAGTGTTTCACTTTATTTGAAAATCAGTGGTGGTCATGAAAATTCTAAATCCAACTTGAAGTTGTATTTCAAATTTGAAAAACAACTTATAACCTGTTTTGACTTTTTTACCAACTAACTTTTCACTTTTGAAGTTGTACTTTTGTTGCAAAAAGTATTATCAAACACGACTCCGTCTTTAACTCTATAAATTTTAAATAAAGTAAAAAATATTTGAAATCTATGATCAAACGCCTATTAATACTAACAAACAACTGGCAGGTTGCACTCGTCTAAACACGTGTTTTTCATTATGTACAATATATCTCATTTTCAATGAGATGAATCAAAGATTCGTAGCTGACAAAAAATAAAATAAACATTCATAAAAAATGTAAGTACTTAATAATTTAGTGATTATTAATATTCTTTATAATAAAATTCATGCATTATGTCTCAATTTAATTTTATCTATGAACCAAATGATCCCTTAAAATATGACATAGGCACAATCATATATTTTCTGTAAATAACTTCAAGGACATTTTAATTATTTTAATAATAAAAGTGTTTATCAATACATTTTTACCAAACACATATATTATCAAGTTCAATATTTCTCTCCAAACACACAACTATTTATTTATAAAATTAACTTTAACACCCTTTAAAAATATTTTTTAACAGTTAATGCTTATCAATTATTTTCAATCAGCTAATTCAAACGGCATCCTGAATCTGAGTCTCAACTCAACCTTGCAATGGAGTAGTAGCTAATTGTGTCCTTAAATTAGATCATGGACCTTCTAGATAACACGTTGATCCTAGCTACCACCTAAGTAACACTATGTGCATTTATATCCACTAGTTGACACTTGCTTTGCACTTGTATCCCATATCATTTTATAATAAAAATAATTAAAACTACATGTACATTACTCAATTTTTTTTTTGTTATATTAAAAATTGAAGTACATTTAATAAGTTACAGACATTTGAGTGAGAATATATGTTACTTTATTTAGGTGACCAAATCTCAAATTTAAAATGATTGAATATCCTCACTAAATTTGACAAAGATGACAACTACATTCACTTGTTAAAAATCTCTAGGCACGTATATTCCATAGATTTCAATCAGAAAGATCATACATGATCAAGAGATTTGAATTGAAATAGTACTATATGGTACCAAATTAACCATAAGATATATATATTGAATTAATGCCATGAAAGGCTATTTATAAATCTATCAAAACAAAAAGGTCTGCAATTAAAAATTTCAAAGCAGTAAATAGGAAAGTAATAAAACATGAAATCCCTAAAGTTGTGCTAACACCGGCTGAAACTTGTGGCTCCTCCTTGTAGAGACTTGGGAATTTCCATGGAAAATCTGAGCTCCGTCTTGCTCGAATTTCAAAAGCATCTGAGAAGGCTTTTTGGTAGTACCAACTCGAAGTCCAGAAGAAAAACTATTCAACTGTCTACAAACGCATCACGTCAATACGCTTTCCTCCAAAAACAAAAGTATCAATTCATAATCTAGAAGAAATAATTGAACTCAATATACCCTCACAACGTAGTCCTGAAAAAGGCGTTCAACGAATTTCTAGATAACTAATCAAACTAATTATAAAAGAAATATAATTGTATCTAAAATAGTACATATATAATTAATGTAAGAATATTTACTAAATATTCTATTAAAAGAGTTCATTCTCCATTTTTCAAACGGAAAGGAGAACTCGTGAATATTTTTTCGCCCGCTTTTCAGATCTAACGTGTAATCTATTTGTGTTGTTAGTATCTGCTGAAAACAAATAAAGTTAAACTATTTGAAAAAAGCTTATAATGATATAAATTTAGCGACTATGCCCGGACGGACAACAATAATTCAATCTACGTCCGGACCAAAAAAAATAATAATTCAATCTACATCAACAAAAAGAAAACAAAATTTACATAATGTGCATAGAAGGTCAGGAAAATAGAAAACTCACAATTTGTTAATTGCTCGATTATCTCCAATCTCCACATATCTACATAGATATAACATAAAGAAAGTGATAAGGCAAAAGGCATAAATAATTAACATTGAGACAATTATATCAGAAGTATAGCTTAAGTAGAGGTAGGGAAAATACCTAGCATGCTTCTTTCCATCTTTAGATGGAGATACAATATTTTTGTTGGCATTTAGAGACAATAGAGAAAAACTAATAAAGCATTCTTATTAGCCAACTGTTTTTTGTGAAAGATTTCTAACCACCTTTGCAGTAACATGAAAAAAATTATAAAAAATTCATGATTTCATTCCTCACTCAATTCATCTTGAATGCACAAAAAAACATTGGCGAAGTGAATCAAACGGCCTTGGACTCAAGAAAACCCCCAAGTTAGTTCCTCCCTTTGATGCTCTTCAATTTCATATGCATATATATATATATATATATATATATATATATATATATATATATATATATTGCGGGTCTTTTTGAAACAGTTGATCTACCTATTAAGGTAAAGGTAAAATTTGCGTACGCTCTATCCTCCTCAGATCCCACGTTGTATGATTTCACTGGGTATGTTGTTGTTGTATATATTTTGCGGGTCGGCAGATGGAGAGGTTTGTTATAATTAGGGATGACAACGGATCAGATCTGGACCGGATCCTACTAGATCCAGATTCAGATCCGTTTTTCATACCTGGATCCAGATCCTAATCCAGATCCATCGGATCCATAAAAATCAGATCCAAATCCGGATCCACCGGGTCCACGGATCGGATCTGGATCCACATGTAAAAAAAAATTGCCTTGTTAAGAATGTAACCTTGCTAAGAATTTTTTTTTGAACTGACAAACGATTTTTACTTAGCTAACAGTTTACTGTGTTTCAATTTTGAAATGTTCATATGAGATATTTTGTTCGTTGTCTCTGTTTTGATTGTGAGCTATTAATTGAAAATGTTGGACAATGACAATAGTTGTGGAAAATGCTGACTATTATTTCCACAATGCAGAACTTGCATGTGCTTGGAATCTTCACAAATGAAGTGAATATAATTTTAACTACTTGTCTATGGAGATGTTAGTCATTCACTAATATAACATTGATTTTATTATCAAAGTACCTCTTTATTTTTTGGTTTTTGAGTTAATGCGGGGATAAATTAAAGTTGTTTTGAGAATTAAACTTGCAAGGATGTGCTTAGCAATTTTAAGAAAATACTTATAAAATTACATTCTAGGTTATGAATATATTTAATAAAAATCGGATCCACGGGTCGGATCTGGACCGGATACGGATCTCAAATACAAGATCCAAATCCAGATCCGTCGGGTCCAAATTTTAAAGATCAATATCCTATAAAACGGATCTGGATCCACCGAATCCGGACCGGGTCCAGTATCCACTGCCATCTCTAGTTATAATGAAGACAATCTTGCTTGGCTAATTTAAGCGGCTCAGTTTAAATGGGTGAAAGCATTTTTTTCTTCTTCAGAAACTATGTATAAAAGCATGAGGAACTTGAAGAGATGTCATCAACTCCACACCCTCTTTGCCTAATTAATTTTGTACGTTTCTTAGAATTTTTCTTAATATCATTCAAGCACATTAATGAAGAATGACCATTCATATACGACAATTAGAAGAAGTTGGTCTACATTAAACTACTTTTTGCAATTCTGTAGCTTTTTCATATTTTTGAACACAATGATTAACAAATTGGTGGTTTGTGAAAGAAATATTTTCATTGATTGAAAGACTATTTATACAAGTTACATATTTTCATAATAGGAGAATCATATTCCTATTCTATTCCTAAAACCTTATTCTACTTGGATACTAATTATACAATTATGATAATACAAATATTATGGTAAGTATACAATACTATTTACACTACAACATTACCTAAACTAGGAGACTAAACTCTTACCTAATTTATCTACATGTACACGGTTTGTTGAAGGAAACCGAGAGGCATATATACACAATATATACATGTATATTGTGTGTATATTGTGTGTATATTTAACATACCCCCGCAGTCATAGCGGGCGGTCTTCGAACGCTGACACTGTCCCTAAAATCTTCAAAAAGGACCGAGGGAAGACCCTTTGTAAAGATGTCTGCAATTTGATATCTTGACGGGACATGACAGACGCGTACCTGACCCCGGACAACCTTTTTACAGACTAAGTAAATGTCCATCTCGATATGCTTAGTGCATTGGTGCTGAACCGGATTATCAGAAAGGTAGATGACATTAATATTATCGCAATAAACCAAGGTTGCCTTCTGAATGGGACAATGAAGCTCCAAAAGCAAGTTACGTAACCAGCATGATTCCGAGACCACATTAGCTACTCCTCGATATTCAGCCTCGGCACTTGAACGGGATAGAGTTGACTAATGCTTTGCTGACCAGGAGACCAAGTTGTTGCCAAGAAACATACAATAGGCCGACGTAGACCGTCTGGTGTCTAGACAACCACCCCAATCAGCATCCGCATACGAGACAAGTGTGGATGTCGAGGAAGGATATAAATGCAACCCATAGTCAAGGGTACCCTAAATATACCGAATGATGCGTTTGAGTGCATTCATGTGCTCAACTCTGGGATCATGCATGAACAAACACACCTGCTGGACAGCATACGTAATATATGGTCGCTTAAATGTAAGATACTGAAGGGCTCGTGCAAGACTGCGATAGTAGGTCGGATTCTCGTAGGGTACGCCGGCTGCAGCACTAAGCTTGGGCTTCGTATCAACTGGAGTGGAAGTGGACTTACAGGATGACATCTCAGCCCTCTCGATGATCTCAGCTGCATACTTCCGTTGAGACAAGAACAACCCATCGGAATGACGAGTGACGGCAATCCCCAAAAAGTAACTCAATGGCCCTAAGTCTTTCATAGCAAACTCAGAGCTGAGCATGGTCATGATAGACTGACGTAAGGCATCGGAAGAGGCAGTTAAAATGATATCATCCACATACAACAGAATGTAGGCCAAGGACGAACCACGACGGTAGATGAACAAGAAATTATCTGACTTGCTGTGAGTGAACCCAATAGTCAAAACATAGTCAGCAAACCTTATATATCAGGCCCGGGGAGACTACTTAAGCCCATATAAGGACTTCTTAAATAAACATACATGATGAGGATGTTTGGGATCCCTGAATCCCAAAGGCTGATGCATATAGACTGTTTCCTTTGAGATCCTCATGTAGGAAATCCTTCTTTACATCTAACTGATGAATAGACCATGCCTTCGAAAGAGCCAAGCTTAGCACCGTGAGAATGGTAGCCGGCTTGACTACCAGACTAAATGTCTCACCACAATCTACACCAACCTGCTGAGTCTTACCATCACCCACAAGTCGCGCCTTATGTCAAGCAAATGAACCATCTGAGTTCTCCTTATGAGCAAAAATCCACATAGACCTGATAATATTAATACCATATGGACGGGGCACCAACTCCCACGTCTTATTATCAATAAGAGCATTATATTCATCGGTCATAGCAATTTTCCAATGCGGGTCATTTAAGGCAAACACAGGATTACGGGGTAAGAGAGATTTAGGGATATTAGAATGTAAATTAAAATGTATTTTTGGTTTAAAAACACCCCATTGACTACGAGTGAACGGTCGATGACTCGAGGGAGAATTGGACGGATTTTGGGAATTTCTTTGGGTTGAGCGGGTGGCGGCGAGGCGGTGGGCTGTTGGCCCAACTCGATGTCTGGAGCGATAGCTGGACCGTTCAGGCCGATGGGTAGCCCAATTGTTGGAACTGGTCCAGTGGTGGTACTGGTATAGACAGGGGGTGACGGACCAGTGGGGCCAGCGGGCAGTGGGCCCGCTGGAGAATTTTGGGTGTGGTTTAAGTCCGAAAAGTGTTGAATAACATACGGGATATACGATCATCCAAAAAATTATACGAACTAGGCACGAGAGTATTACCTTTAGAAAATGGAAATTGGGATTCATAAAAAATGACATGGCGATTAATGATGATTTTATTAGAGGATAAATCAAAGCATTTGTAGCCACGATGATTAGATGGAAAATCCAAAAACACACACGGAGTAGACCAGGCCTGAAGTTTGTTAATTGTGGTGGATGGGAATAACGGATAACATAAACACCAAAAAACTCGAAGATGGGAATAAGAAGAAGTCTTATTATATAAAATTTGAAAGGGGGAAGAATATGTCTGACCTTTGGAAGGAATTATGTTAAGGAGATATGTAGCCATTTGAAGAGCATGATGCCAAAAATATGGGGGTACGGAAGCATGAATTAATAGAGTGCGGACAATGTTATTTATGGAATGAATTTTGCGTTCGGCTTTCCCATTTGTGAAGACGTATGAGGATAAGAAAAATAAAAATTGATCCCATTATTAGCACAGAATTTTCGAAACACCCCATTGTCATATTCTTTACCATTATCACACTGAATATTTTAAATTTTTCGTTCGAATTGGGTTCTAATGAATGTTCTAAATTTTAAGAAGACAGAAAAAACTTGAGATTTTTTTCACTATCGGAAACGTCCATAAAAAGTTAGAATAATCATCCAAAAAGATAACATAATACCGATGACCCACAGAACTAAGAATCTGAGATGTCCATAAGTCGCTATGAATAATATCAAATGACATTAAAGTATGAGAATTTAAGTCTACAAATAGCAACTTAACAATTTTTCCCAAAGAACAAGACTGACAATTTGGAGGACGACTCGTACCCTTACATGAAATAAAACTATTTTTTATCTAAAGACGACAAAATAGATGATCTCGGACGACCAACACGAGCATGTCGCAAGGAATGAGAGATGGCTGCAAAGGCTGATGGTAGGGCTTGACTCGATGGACCGAAACTGGGTGTGATAGGATAAAGATCTCTCATACTATCACACCTCATGAGAGGACTCCCCATTTTGAAAACCTTCACGGAGAAACCAAATGGATCAAATTCAATAGAAATAGAATTGTCAGTCGTGAATTTACGGACTGAGACTAAGTTTTTAATAAATTTGGGAGCGTGTAGGGTTTTTTTCAAGATAAGAGGTGGATGAGGGGGAGATAACGTCTTATGACCATAACCACGAATTGGAATAGAATTACCATTACCAACAATTATACCGCGAGGGTTGCTCAAATTGGATTAAGACGATAGCGTACTTGAATCGGATGTCATGTGGGTAGTGGCACCGGTGTCCATATACCAATTTGGGTCTGGAGGATTTAAACCAAGCGTGTGCATTGCGGCTTCGATGTCGGTAGGCGTGGGTGCCGCTGCGTGATAGGCTTCCGGGGGTCGAGGCCCAAGCACCCCTGCTTGCAGTCTCGGCCCAGACTGCTGAATGTATGTGGACTAGGCCGAATTGGGCCTGGACTATTGCTGGGCCGCCCACTACTAGTTGGGCGAGAAGTTGCTGGGCCGAAACTGTTGCTGAAGGACAAATTGGCTGGGCCCAATCTGTTGTGGGGCCCACTGCCACTACATAGGGGCCTACTGTGGGCCCCAGAACTGTTGTTACTGCTGCTGACCACAGCGAGGACCCCCACCGCCGCCACCATTCTGTCGGTTGCCGCCGTTGTTACCGTCGTGGTTCTTGCCATTATTTTTCTTTTTTCCACCCTTTTTGTCGTCATCGTTGTTGCGGTTTTGGCCCGAGTTGTTGGAACCGATAGGATATACCGTGGACTCGGTCATCATGACTTCGGGACTAGCACCGATAGCCACTCATTTTGTCATGCCTGCTTCTTCGAGTGTAAGCATAGAACGAGCCTGATAAAATTGCAGAAGCGGATTGCTTTGCCGAAGAAGCGTTCTAACACCACTATAGGCCTCGAAGAGGCCGAAAACCATTTGGAGAACCAAACGATCGTTCGAAACTGGCGCGCCAACATTGCGAAGTTGGTCCGCCAATTCCTTTAATCTTTTGCAATAAGCCGAAACATTAGGGAAATCTTCCATATTGACGTAGGAGAAATCCTACTCAAGGGTAACGACTCTAGAATTTTGATTATCTTGGAATATATCATGCAGTCTATCCCAAGTCGCATGTGCCGTAGCGTCAGGCTCAATAATTGTTTGCAAAAGGTCGGTAGAAATGGTGGAATATATCCTCTGAAGGACGGTAGCATCAAGAGTCGTCCACAACTTAGGATCATCATCGCGTTTTGGCACCTCCGTATCCTCAGGAGCCGCGGGGATTATGTGATGGATGACTTGATGCGACCGTGCGTGAATTTTGAACAGTTCGGCCCACGTCGCATATTGGACGTTTTCTATTTCAAGAACGAGAGGGATGTTATTCTTGATGTTAGAAACTGTAAGGGCAGGATGAAACGTGTTCCGGGATGTAGACATATTGATAGAACAATATGAGAATGAGGGATTTGGGAGAAAAAATTGGGTAGAAAAGGGTTTCCATCGGCACACAAACCGAGAGCAAAACGTCTCGGAAGTGGAGGGAAGACGAAAAAATAAGAGATTAGAGAGAGGATTTTAAGACCTAGACTCTTGATACCATGAAAAAAAAATATTGATTATTTTCATTGATTGAAAGACTATTTATACAAGTTACATATTTCCATAATAGGAGAATCCTATTCCTAAAATTTTATTCTACTTGGATACTAATTATACAATTATGATAATACAAATATTATGGTAAGTATACAATACTATTTACACTACAACATTACCTAAACTAGGAGACTAAACTCTTACCTAATTTATCTACATGTACACGGTCTGTTGAAGGAAACCGAGAGGCATATATACACAATATACACATGTATATTGTGTGTATATTGTGTATATTTAACCGTTTGAATAAATTAGCTGGACACGTTTAGGGAAAATTGATGGACCATTATAATAGGTCTGTTAAACTTCTTATACATCACTCATCCTTTATGTGATTTAAATATTACTATTTAATTTGGTTTTGATTCAATGGAGGGTCGTAAATTCTTTAATGTTGCTGAACTTGTATTTCAACCTTCAAGTAATTAAAATATTACTGTTTAATATTTAATTAAATATTTTATTACATTTTAATTTACTGAAGGGGCAAAATCGTAAGGCAAAAGCTTCCACTTTTAGTATAATTTGATGTTTTAAATTTAAAGTGCTAAATCAACACTTTAAATTCCCAAACATCGTACTTATAGTACTACCATAACTTGTTAGGAGCCAATTTTGACTAGCTATCTCTTTTCCTTATTAGTTAGATAAATTTGAAACACTGAGAAACCAGTTATTTTTCAAAAAAAAAAAAAAATTATGAGAAATTGAGTTACTTACAAAATCTCAAATCTCTCTCGTCAAGATTATTTATCTATGTAAATCGATTAGAGGTTCAACTTTCTTTTCCCCGCCTTTTAGCTTTCTTGAGAGTTAACAGCACCCATCGAATGACGTAAATACTATTGTTATTTTGACTTTCCTCATAAAAAAGATAAACTTCTATTTTTCTTCGTAACAAACACACCCTAAAAATATAAATCACCGTCTTGGATCATGGACCTTTTCTAGATAACCAATTGGCCTACCAGCTAAGTAACACTATGTGTCATTACTCCCTCCGTCACATATTACTTGATCACTTTTTTTTTTACACGTTTTAAAAAAAATTATACATAAGAAGGATATTTTTATTACATTATCTTTATCTCCTTTCAATTAATTATACTCTAATTAATATTGTCTATTCTAAAAAATAATTAATTATATCTTATTTTTAGAAAGTGATCAAGTAATTTGAAACGAATATTTTTAGTAATGTGGCCAAATATGGAGGAGAAGAGAGCATTTCTATGTTTTGAAGGACTAAAAAACAACAGTTTAAAATCCCCAAAAACCGTACATAAAGTACTTCGAGAAAGCCAACGTTAACGAAAACACAGGGAACTTTCGGACGCAAGTTCGAAATGGCAAATCACATAAATAAAACATGAAATTAAGGGTAATATATTGTGTGCCGACAAAGAAGACCGCGTTTGGATGTGTTTTTATTTGCAAATGTTTGGTTCCCGGAAGGTGGACACAAACAATTAATTTACGCACACTTAAATTTAATTTTCCTCACATGTTTTTAATCAAATTCATTTATTATTTACCTGCATAAAGTAATGTATCTATTAGTATGACTTAAAAACGACGAAATGATTGATAATGACATGGAAACAAGTAATGATCTTCCAGGTTCCTTCTCTTATAGTACTGCCTATTTTAGTATTTTTCCCAAGTTCTTTCCTTTGTCATTTTCATGCCCCTTTTTTTCTCATCTAATTCTTGTGCTAAGTGAACTATCAGTCATGATATAGAAGGTTCCAATATTGTACGCTTTTTTTTCACTCAATGTATTATCAGGAAGGTTCCAGGATTGTACGCTTTTTTCCCCACTCAATATATGGTCGATACTGATTTTGGAATTCGATTAATTTGAATTAAATCTTACTTTGTGGTAGAAAAACTTCATATTAAAGATGACTTCAATTTTAGCATTCGACTTGAAACGTGATTTGATTAAGGAAGAAGACTTATCAACGCATGCACCATAATTTTTTTATAGTAATTAAGATCATACACTTAAAAGTACTTATTCCAGAGTTTCATCGCAACTCTTGTAAAATAATGTAGGATCCCTATATTAAATTGTCCACGCTGCATATATCCAACTCTGGACGTGAAATATGGAGGTATTAAAGAGTCCCACATTGAATGAAAAGGGTGGCATAGTTAAAATTTGGTGTAACGGTGGAGGCTTGTTGTTACATTCGAATTGTAAGTGGATTTAGGTAAGAGCCTTAGTTATTTTAAGACTCTACTTCCAAAATTAATATTTTTTACTTTATATATTTTCAAGTGATTTGTTTTTCGTCTATTTAATATTATATTGTTGTTTAGAAAAATAGTATTTATACATATGTAATTAAAACAAATGAAGAATGAATGATTGAATAGGCCATTCTTGAGAGACAAATCATGTTGAATATGCTGGAAATTTACTAATGTAGAATTAAGTTTATTCTATTATTTATGACTAGAATAATTGGGGCCCCGCACGTCGAAAATGTCGTTTCCACACACGTGCAATCTTAGTGTCAAGTATCGTAAATTTCGTTAATGAAAGAGATATTGGTACGTAAGTGAAATGTTTGAGACATAGAATGATGGACGGTTATTGGTTAAATAACAAGTGTTCCACGTTGGTAAATGAAGGAAGGATTGTGCGAAGAGTAAAATGGTACGGGTCAAAAAAGGGTCGCGGAGCCGAGAAGGGTCGCGGCACCTCCCGGACTGGGCCGCGACGCCCCCTTGCAGCGTCGCGACGCCTGATTGGCAGTAAACATCGTGAGTTTCTGGCTGAATTAGCGTCGCGGCGCTAATGTGGCAGAGCCGCGACGCTTCATTGGCAGTGACTGCTCGACGGAATCCCAAAGGTTTGGCTGTTAAGGTAGTTTCAATGGCATTGAATCCACCCAATAATGGCCATTACTTGGACCATTATGTTGTTGCATTACTTGGGGGTTTAATGTCATACATTATATGATAATTGAATGTCATTATGGGGTATTTGAAAGGCTATCTTGCACACCTATAAATTGAGGCCTTTGGCTCAATTCTATAGATGAACAGAAATGAACATATGAACATACTTACAAGTTAACAACACAACAAAGAGATCAATTTTTCTGATAAGCAATCTTCATTATTCGTGTTCTTCGCCGGGATCATTTGTGTAGGCTTTGCACGTTGATAGATTGTTGTTTCATCTTGGAAGACTATTGTCCACACTTCCGTAAAGCCTATATACGGGAGCAATCTTATCTTAAATACAGAGAGTCATCACTCGACTCAGCTCAGTTATAACACTTTCAGATTTAGTATGTCTTGATTTCAGGTTATCAAGATTCAAAGAGCTTTCTGCAAATTGGTATAAAGATTCAAGACTGATTCAAGAACTCAAAGAGTTTGTTGTTGTCACAATTCTTATTTACTACAAGCTTGTTGCTATTGTAATTTTTATGGTTTATCCTTTCGACGCACTTGTTTTGTTTCCAACAATTTTAAGACAAGATTGTATTAGTGCTCGAAAGATGTTTGCCAGCAGATATGGTCCCAAATCTTGCTGTGGTTTTCTTCTTGAAAACAATACTGTTGACAGTTCTGTTAACAGTTCAAACATTGTCTCTGTCAACAATCGTGCTTTCAAATTTGGTCCTAGTTTTGGTTCTCTCTTTGACGACAGTTACAAATTTGTTTTCGTCAAAGGTGGGATCTCTGGATCTGATGCTGAGCTTCAAGATACTGCAGATAGTCATGCTAGTACGACTGAAGATCAAGGGCGAGTTGGTGTCACCGCTCCCGAGGGTGGTGAAAACAAGCGCCCATGAGAGGCTGAGGATGTCAACTGGGACAAGAGGAAAAGGCTGAAGATGATGTTCTATCATGTAGAAAAAGGCTTATATATGTCCCAGACAAAGGATCTGAATTATGGTAAGGAGGATGTGGACACTCAGTCTAACTGAAGTGGGCCAGAATCTAAAAGGTCTAAGTTAATTATCATTCCTTATCTATAATGTGTTTAGTTAATATCTGAATAAAAGTGTGTAAAGCAAGGCTGGGAATATGAAAGTGTTTTCATTAAAAACTCATATTCCCTACACTTTAAAATCATATATTTAATCTTCTTCCTTCCCGTATAAAGATTGGACTATTGTAAACAAAACTTAAAAGATCCGTTCTTTTTAGTGTAATTATTACAAGTATGTAAAGTATGTTCGCACATACGAAGGATAGAGATCCACTGACTGTGCGAAAATTGTTACGACTTTTAAGCAAATGGTAGGAATTGTTTGGGCACCAATCTCAAAGGAAGAAGACTAAAAGATAATGGCTTAACTTAAGACGTTGAACCTATCACACTGTCTGGCAGAAGATCCTTTATTTGATAGGATGATATTGGAAAATCAGTCGTACAAAGCCTACGGGCGACTGAAGTGGGCCAGAGTTTCCAGGTCATAAATGATCTGAATGCCAGAAGAAAGGTAGAAAAGTAATGGACACCTAGCGATGTGGGCCAGAGTTTCCAAGTCTTAAATGATCTGAAGGCCAGAAGAAAGGCAGAAAAGTAATGGACACCTAGTGAGGTAGGCCAGAGTTTCCAGGTCTTAAATGATCTGAAGGCCAAAAGAAAGGTAGAAACGAAATTGGACACTGAGTCTGCCAAAGCAATTGGAGTGGGCCAGAGTATCTAGATCACATATGATCCGGTTACGCCCTAACCACGGGCAAGAAGTTGTTCATGTAAAGCAACGCCACCTCTAAAGTAGAAGGGGTTGGAGAGGTTGTCCTCAAAAGGACTTCAAGGAATGGGATCACCCTAAAAGAAGGTGATACATGTCCCAAACTTTATTACATGGATGTTGTTGGTCAAGAGACTAGTCCAACATGTCTGTAATAACTAAGAATAATACATTATGTCTGTAGCTAAATGAATGATATATTTGTAATATGTGCATATATGCCATCATAGATTAAGACATGTTAAATATGAAGTCATTCAAAAGCTAACGAAGTTGAGATTGTTGCCTTCTATCGACATAAACCCTCAAAATGAATGTGAGGTACGCGAAGAGGCAAAATCACCTTTCCATTCTGTTAAAGGAATAGGGAAAGAAACACCGCTCCTCTAGAACTTAGTCACACCTACATGGGTGAATTGAAGTTTGTACAAAATAGAGGGGGGACACAAGTTCCGTCAAATGAATAGCAAAAGAAGCACTGCTCCTCTAGAACTAAGTCACACCTACATTGGTGATTTGAAGTTTATACAAAATAGGGGGAGACAAGTACTTTGTGACCTTCATTGATGATGGTACAATGTATTGCATCCTTTTTTTGTTGAAAAGAAAAGATGAAGTTGTTGAAGCAGATAAGCACTACAAAGTAGAAGTTGAAAATCAACTAAGCCTACAAATTGAGGAATTTGTAGTGATAGAGGGGAAGAATGTGAAACATCGTTGATCAAATGACTGCTCATTACTCACCGCAGTCTAACGATGTTAGCCAAGCGCAAAGTCATACGCCCTAAATATGTGGGGCAAAACGATCCTTATCGATAATGCGATTCTTAAAAGAACTCCGCATAAGGATAATGATAATCCTCCATGTGAAACATAGAAATGATCCCACCTACAAATGTTGTGATGTGGGGTGGATTGGTAGAAGTTGGAATACCGAAACAGGTCAAGCTGGACCTAAGACTGTAGATTGCATATCCACTGGATCTGCAAATAACAGTAGTGCTCATCGCCTCTTGATGTCAAAGAATGCTGAATTCTTTGAGGATAACTTTCCTTGAGAAGCAAAAAGAAGTAATTACTCGAGGTTAACAAGAACCCGCGAGTGCCTAACTGTCCAGAACTAGACATTTCGTATCTACAGGACTCGGAAGTTGCTGACTATCCGGAACTTAATATTCCAGATCTACAGAACTCATGGATTCTAGATGTTGAACCGAGATGAAGCAAAGAGGGGACAAAGACTTGTACCAGGCCTTCTAGTTTGTATGGTTGAGAATGAACCATGGACAATTAACATAGAATTGTCATCTCCAGAAGCGCTGCTTTGGAAAGAAGCTACAGAGAGAAATAGATTCCATCAGATAGAACCATACTTGTGTAATTGTTGACCTTCCTCCAGGAAAATAACATTTGGGTTGTAAAAGTGGATACTCAAAAGTGAGTACAAAGTAGATGGATCTACTGACGAGTATAAGGCCTCGACTACTTGGACATGTGCTCCCCTGTGAATAGCTTAACATTCAGGGCCATTACAGTCTTGCGTGACATGGATGTTGAAACAGCCTTCCTAATCGGAGAGTTGGAAGGAGAGGATCATAATTGGTTTGTTGGACTGTTGGGCTTCTTCCTGAACTTTCATTTTGGTCCCTGAAATAATTACATTTTGGTCTTGAAAGTTTAAGATAAAACAGAAATAATGAATCTGATAACAGAAACATTGACTCTGAAGTTAGAAAGCCAACAGTTGGAAAACCAATAGTCTGAAAGTGGAAGTCATATTGAAACAAAAGTCTTGATATGAAAGATATGGGTATCACAGATGACATCTTAGGAACTGGGATTTCTAAGACATCTAACGGACTGGTCTAACTCCAAACTCAGTTGTGAGATAGTTGACAGTCTCGTTGAAGCCACCAATGGATATGAATCATAGAACTGATTGGAATCATGGTGCACCCATATACAAGGAACGATATGTGCAGGTCATATATAGTTCAATGTATGTTACACGCTATAACCGACCTGGTATCGGCCTACAAAATAGATCAGTTGAACTAAGGTTCACTCATGACTCTAAAAATGATCGATAGAAGGTGTAAGTCAGATATGATGGGTCCTGGACATCAGACTTAAAAAGCACCATTGCCACAAGTAAATATGTATGGTGGGTCTTGAAAAATCCTCTAAGCAAACTTGCATCGGCCGATTCATGATGGAATCGGAGTTTATCGCTTTAAACAAAGCATAAAAGAAGTTGAGTAACTTCACGACTCCTTAGAAGACGTTCCTTTTTGGGAGAAATCTGTGTCTTCAGTAGTTATACATTGTGGCTAGCCGGTCGGCTTCAGAAAGGGCACGGACGACGGCGTCTGGACATATCTGTCAGATCTGTCGGAGACATAAGACCGTATGACAGTTGACCATCACAGATGTCACTTCATTGATTACTAATCAAAGGTTATAGCAGACTCTTTAACTAAGGGACTACCTGAAGATCAAGAGTTCTGTCTGTCTAGGGGAATGGGCTTAAAACCCAGACAATACGAACCTTTACGATGGTAACCCAACCATACTGACTGGAGATCCCAAGAATTTGGTTCAATGGGAAAACTAAGTTGCAAAAGGTTCAGTTGAGCGTTTCGGTGGAAACAAGAGCACTTCAGATTATGATTTCTATAAAGAAACGTAAATCCAAAGCCGTTCCCGCGATAGACATTAAAGTGCTAGTTGCATGGTGGGTAAAGGTTAAGCTTCCAAACCTTTAACGATCCTCAAACGGTTGAGGAAACTTTTAATATTTTCTAACACTTGTAAAAAGGGGTATAGTAGAATACCTTGTAGGAATCACCTATTTAAGTGCGAGGACAAGCCGCCTAAAATGAACGCACTTAAGAATCCAAGTGTGTCTAGACCATAACGGACAGAACAATAAGAAGAAACGAATAAATGGGAAGTATTGTGTTGGTACCGTTGTCATGGCTTACATTAAACACTGACGGTTCAAGACATCACGTTCACCGCGCAATAAGTAAGTCCGATGGTATTCAACTAGGGAAGGTTCAAAGCGGAAGCTACCTCTCCTGATGCAATATCTTTTCGCTGAACGATTACTGAAAGTAGGCACTTTGTGTGTGCGCCAAAATCTCTTTCAAGAGGGGATTGTTGGAAATTTACTAATGTGGAATTAAGTTTATCCTATTATTTATGACTCGAACAATTGGGGTCCCTCACGACGAAAATGTCTTTTTCACACACGTGCAATCTTAGTGCCAAATATCGTAAATCTCATTAATGAAAGAGATATTGGTACGTAAGTGAAATATTTGAGACATATAATGATGGACGGTTATTGGCTAAATAACAAGTGTTCCACGTTGGTAAACGAATGAAGGATTGTGCGAAGTGTAAGATAGTACGGGTCGAAAAAGGGTCGCGGAGCCGAGAAGGGCCGCGGCACCTCCCGGACTGGGCCGCGACACCTCCAGGACTGGGCCGTGGCACCTCCCAGACTAGGCCGCGGCGCCTGATTGGCAGTGATCATAGTGAGTTTCTGGCTGAATTAGCATCGCGACACTTCATTGGCAGCGACTGCTCGACGGAATCCCAAAGGTTTGGCTGTTAAGGTGGTTTCAATGGCATTGAATTCACCCAATAATGGTCATTACTTGGACCATTATGTGCTGCATTACTTGGGGGTTAAATGCCATCCCTTACATGGCAATTGAATGTCATTATGGGGCATTTGAAAGACCATCTTGCACACCTATAAATTGAGACATTTGGCTCAATTCTATAGATGAACATATGAACATACTTACAAGTTAACAACACCACAAAGAGATCAGTTTTTCTGATAAGCAATCCTTCTCTTAGCAATTTTCATTATTCGTATTCTTCGCTGGTATCATTTGTGTAGGCTTTGCACATTTGATAGTTTGTTGTTTCATCTTGGGAGACTATTTTCCACACTTCCGTAAAGCCTATATTCGAGGGCAATCTTGTCTTAAAGACAGAGTGTCATCACTCGACTCAGCATAGTTGTAACACTTCCAGATTTAGTGTCTTGATTTCTGGTTATCAAGATTCAAAGAGCTTTCTGCAAATTGGTATAAAGATTCAAGACAAAAACTCAAAAAGCTTGTTGTTGTCACAATTCTTATTTACTACAAGCTTGTTGTTATTGTAATATTTATGGTTTATCCTTTCGAAGCACTTATAATAGTTATTTATTATTTCCGTACGGTTTTGTTTCCAACCGAATATAGCTCAAATTGAAAATCTATGACCCAAATTTTCCAAATTGATTAATTTCCGTGCTAAAGTAGTCCAAGTGGGTCATTTTCAAACTGAATTATATGCTAAATAAGTCCCAGTGGAACCATGACATGGACATTTGCTTAGACTTCTCAATTAATCCCATCCATAGATATAAGGATATTTATTTCCTCTTCTATTGGGCGAGTCAAAAGATGTCAATTTTTTCCTTTTTGACTAAAGAATTGGGGAAAAGGAAATATTTACTAGCCAGTTTCCCATTTTTTAACCAAAAACAATTCTTTTGTGTGAATATTGGCTATAGAAAACGAGCAAAGAGCCACATTTTCCCAACTTTTCCCATCATTTCATGTAGTTCAACAGAGAGTTACGTAGAATACATTGACAATATACAAGACAGACAAACATTATCTTATGTATATGACTATATTCTAACGTACTAATAGAAGGACAAAAACTAAAAGTCAAAGTGAAACCTTTTGATGGTGTCTAGAAGGCTTACACATCAAAATATCACAGCGAATCCAATGACACGTATTTTCTGTTTGACCCAACAGATTTTACGAATTTATCTCTTAAGCGGTGATATCATCAAGTCGTAAGGCGTGCATAATACATAAGCTTGTGTTGTTTCTATCATAACTTATCACTTTCCTCCTCTATTGCGACAAGAGATTCACCTAAGATGTCAATTTTCATGTGCACCCATTCTGTAGAAATTTTGTTGGATTATTGTACGCAATGGATATTGAAAATTTGTTTCAAACTCAACAAACGTAGAACTGTTTGATTATAGGATAATTTTAAACTGTAAACGTAAGACTTGAATGGTACTTACATGTTTACAATATCTGGATTCTTTATCAACTGTGAGTGCGCACGCGAATGCCTTTTCGATTGCAAGCTCCAAGCTTCAATGTATTCCTCCTTTGGAAAGCTAGGAAATTCGGCAGAGGTTCGAGAGACTGTTTTGATTCTGAGTCTCTAAGACTTAGAATAATGATATGAAAATCAAGTGTGATGAATAATGAAGTGTAGGTCTGTAATTATAGGTGAAAAATTAGGTCAAACCGGATTAGGGTTTGACCTTGGGCATGGCCCAAAAATCGAGACATATTAGGTCATGGCGCCGCAGCCCTATGGTGTGGGCGCCGTGGCGCTGACGTGGCCCTACATTGTCTCGTTTTATTTTCTGCACATTCTTAATTAAATCCAAAATTCAATTTTGACTTAATTAAAACAATCATTATTCATTTAAATATCTCAATTCTAAATCGAATATTTAATACTCTCTCAATACATCCTTAGATCGAAAAGACAATCGACATAGTGTGACCCTACAAGCCTTCACATATCGATATTAATCAAATTAAGGTCTACGCGGAACTCCTAGACGGCACCACAAGACGAACTCAATATGTGAAGTACGTTTACACGAATCTAGTAAACTTAACTTCTATGTGGTAATATAAAATCCTTTCATTCACAACACACCCGATCAAGCTTAGGATTTGTCAAGTGTCTATCCAAATGACTTAATCATTGTATCTCATCTATATTATTGACAACTAAACCATATTCTAAATATGTCTATTATGTTGGCCAACGACTTAGTCAACCTAATATCACTGAGAAACTGAGTGTTCTTTCGAATATACATTCGAGAAATGAATCCTAATCTTGGCTCAACTACCACCTTTAATCCACATCGTAATGTACCCAATACAAGCCCTATCTCAACCTATAAGGCATTTGAGCTTAGGACATGATCAAAGTATATTACTTTGTAGACAAGGTGTGCATTGACTTCAAGTGTAAGGACTTCTATCTCCCACACGTTGATCATACTTTAGTCAAGTATAACAAACAGTATATCAGCATGGTATACCAATACTTCCAAAGTATCCATGTGTCCATCACGAGTAGCCATTACTCGTAGCAGGTGATGTTTGTTTCTGTTTGTTGATCTTGGTTCCTTAGCATGTGCAATCGCACCAGTGTTGTCACAATAAATAGTTATTGGACAACTGGCACTCCGAACTACCCTTAGTTCCTTCAGGAACTAAGAAATCGCGACAGCTTCTTTACCAGCTTTCGATCCAGCAATGTACTCAACTTCTGTTGTCGAATCAGCAGTTGTAGCTTATTTGGAACTTTTACAGCTCACTGCTCCACCATTGAAAATGAACGTGTACCCAGATTGAGATTTGAAATCATCAAGATCCGTCTGGAAGCTAGCATTAGTGTATCCAGTAGCAGCTACATTTTCTTCCCCACCATAGACTAAGAAGTAATCTTTAGTTCGTCTAAGATACTTAAGAATACTCTTGATTGCTTTCCAGTGTTCTTCCCCAGGATTGTGCTGGAATTTACAAGTCATACTAAGAGCAAAGGCTACATCTGGCCTAGTCCAGGTCATGGCATGCATGATCGATCCTATAGCCGAAGCATATGGGATCCTCTTCATGCGTTCAATTTCTATAGCATCAAAATGATTGACCTTCTTAGATAACTTGATGCCTTGTCCCATAGGTAGACCGCCTTTCTTGGAATTTTTCATAGAAAAACGTCTAAGCACTTTGTCTATGTAGACTGACTGTGACAGCCCCAACAATTTATTAGGTCTATCTCTATAGATCCTAATTCCCAGAATGAAACAGGCTTAACCTAAATCCTTCATCATAAAGGTACAGGACAACCACTCTTTGACTGACTGCAGGAGAGTCTTATTTTCTCCCATTATCAATATGTCATCTACATATATAATAATGAAGGCAATACTCTCATCCTTGCGTTTACTATAAACACAGGGATCCTCTTTGCTTCTGACGAAATCAAATGACTTGATAGCCTTGTCAAAGCAAATGTTCCAACTTTTCGAGGCTTGCTTAAGCCCATAAATAGACTTTTGTAGCTTGCATACAATATTTGGTTTGGACTCAAGCGAAAAACCCTCAGGTTGTTTCATATACACCTCATCAACTAGATTATCATTGAGGAAAGCGGTTTTGCCGTCCATCTGCCAAATGTCATAGTCATAATATGCAGTTATTGCAAGCAAAATCCGAATGGACTTAATCTTAGCAACAGGTGAAAAGGTTTCATCATAATCGACCCCAGACCATTGATTATAACCTTTAGCACCAACCTTGATTTATAAGTATGTATATTTCCAAATGCATCGATCTTCTTCTTGAAGACCCATTTGCATCCTATGGGTTTAACCCTAGCTGGCAAATCAACCAAGTTCCACACTTAATTAATGTACATAGATTCCATCTCGGAATTCATGGCTTCTTGTCATCTCTTTGAATCAATGTCCAACATTGCTTCGTTATAGGTTGTAGTCTCATCGTTATCGGAAATATCTATCTCACTGTGTGTTTCCACAAGTAGATTTAGTTTTTTAGGAGGACGATGAGTCCTAGTGGACCTACAAAGTTTATTGTTTTGCAGTTCAGTACTTGGTATGTTCTGACTGTGAGAGGGTTCTTGTGTGTTGGATAATCCACTAACTTGAGAGCTTTCAGGAATATCATTTTCATGTATTTCCTGAATGGAATGAGGTGCTACCATTGCATCTACTCCCAAAGGTTGTGTAGGAGAATCTTGCATTTTTGCATTGTTCCTCGTAACACTCTCACTGGACGAAGGGCATACTTGAAGTACCCAATCTTCGTCAAATACTCCCACTGAATTCTTGCCTTAGTCATTCAGCAAGGATTCAACATCTATGTTATCTTGGGGTTCTTGAATTTCTTCAAGTTCTATCTCTGTGCAACTATGTTCCTTGTAGACATATTCTTCTTCAAGAAAAGTTGTGTTCCTAGAAACAATGACCTTACGTTCTCCAGGAAGATAGAAGTAGTATCCCTTAGTTTCATTTGGATACCACATGAAGTAACATTTCTCACTTTTAGATTCCAACTTGTCAGTGAGCATATTTTTAACATATGTTGGGCACCCCCAGGGTCTCATATGTTTAAGAGCTGACTTCTTGCCACACCATATCTCATAGGGTGTCTTTTCTACTGATTTGCAAGGAACCATGTTCAGAACATATATTGAGGTTTGTATAGCATGTCCCCAAAGATATGTCGGTAGAGCTGAGAAGCTCATCATGGATCGAACCATATCCAATAAGGTTCGGTTTCTCCTTTCGGCAACACCATTCATCTGTGGTGTTCCAGGAGGTGTCCACTCTTATTGAACTCCGTCTAGCTTTAAGTAATCTAGAAAATCCTTGCTCAAGTATTCACCTCCTCGATCCGATCGAAGGGTCTTGATACTTGTTGCAAGTTGTTTCTCTACTTCCGACTTGTACTCTTTGAACTTCTCAAAAGCCCCAAATTTATGTCTCATAAGATACATATATCCATACCGTGTGAAGTCGTCATTAAAAGTGATGAAGTATGGGAAACCTCCTTTAGCTTGAGTCAAAAATGGCCCACATACATCAGTATGGACCAACTCAAGCACCTTTCGCACACCTTTCCCAGAAAGTGGCTTATTGATCATCTTTCCTCTCAAGCAAGATTCGCAGTTACCATAAGACTCCAAATCAAATGGTTCGAGGTAGTCTAACTTCCTCAACCTTGCTATCCTTGATTCGTTGATATGACCAAGTCTGCAATGCCATAGGTAGGTAGAGTTTCTATTACTTATCTTAGCTAATTTATTTTATATATTGAATATTTCTCGACTACAGTTAAGTGTATATAATCCATCCACAAGAGGAGCAGTTCCATATATAACATTATCAAAAGACAGTACTTGACTGCCATTATAAATATATGAGAAAAAACCCTCCATGTCCAAAACAGGGATAGAAATGATATTTCTCATTAACGATGGTACACAGTAACAATCATTTAACACTATACAATAGCCAGAAGGCAAATTTAATCTATAAGTTCCTACGCGCTCAGCATCCAGTCGTGCTCCATTTCTAACGCGTAGGTCCACGTCTCTTGGTCCAACCTTCCTGCTATCAGTTAGCCCCTTGTCCACCAGAGGTAAAAGCACCTGGTGCTTTTCCTCCTCCTGGTGCAGTGCAGTCCTTCTTCCAATGCCCCTTTATGTAGCAGTTGAGGCATACATCCTTAGCCGGATTCACATTCTTCTTCTTCACACCTCCCTTAGGCTTCATAATTGAGGGCGCAGCGACTGCTTCGCCCTTCTTCTTCTGTCATTCCTTACCTTTCGGCTTAGGTCGGCTACTAGAGCTCACCATGAGCATAACTTTACCTTTAGAAGTGGAAGACTCAAAGGTCTTGAGCATGTTGTGCAGCTCCGGCAAACTCGCATTCGTTCCATTCATATTGTAATTCACTATAAAGTTTCAAAGGAACAAGGGAGAGAGTTCAGGATGAGGGTGGTAGCGACATTCTTTTGCAGCTTCGTTCCAATTGAAGCAAGTCACTATATCATCCCTACCATCTTCAACACATGTTGCGAGACCTGGCCCCCTTTATTGAGCTTACACTTAAAAAGTTCTATTAGTAACTCATATTTCATAGTCTGGGATTGTGAGTCATAGAGACTCTTCAAGTGTTCGAGCATCTCATTGGAACCCATGTTCTCATGTTGTCTCTGAAGTTCCATAGACATGGAAGACAACATCACGCACTGTGCTGAAGTGGCATCATCTAGGTGTGTTTGGTAAGCATCCTTATCAAAAGAGGCATATTCAGCAGAGTCTGTCGTAGGGACTGTTGGGAACACCGTGTCCAACACTTATTCTAATTTCTCTTGTCTCAGCACTATTCGCAAATTTCTTAGCCAGTCAAGATAGTTAGGTCCAGTAAGTTTGTTCATTTCAATCAACATTTTCAATGATAAGCTCGGCATCTTTGATAATCTAAAGAATTAGATAGACTGGAAATCAAACTCAAAATTTATTTCCTATTATACACATTTGTTTAGGCTAATCAACATGGTCTTTTGTTTAATTAGCTCCCACTATTTTAACATACTTCTACGACCCCATGGTAGAATACGAACCTATATTAATTGAGGTCATAATTGGCCAAGATCCAAGCCTATGTTATCTCAGCGTTTGCTTTGGCTGATAACTTTAATAACACATCTTGGTAGGTTCTAAACTAACTGCAAAACTTAACTGCAACTCTTGGAGCCGCGGTTACTGTTCACTGTTCTGATTTAAAAAAAAATTGGAGCCTCGGTGCCGCGACAAACTCTAGGTGGCGCCGCGGCGCTCCATCGTGGAGTTGCGGCGCCTCCATCTCTGAAGCACAAAATCTGCATTTCTGAAACCCTAAAACTGGTTCAGTGTCAGATTTGCAAATTCATTTTCGTTACCCTTCACTATCAAACAACACGTTCATCGACTATCATTCAATCCCTTCTCGTTCTTCGCTTCAGTGTACCATGTTCGCAATGAATCGGTTGCACACATTGACTTAGAAGAACTAGATCGGAATGACTTCCTCGATTACATCATTGTTTAATAATTTGGGAGACAAGGATGATGTGTTTTTAAGATATTAGGTTTTCAAGCTTTAAAAGACATAAAATTTCAGATTTAAACAAATTTTAACTCATATTATTATTAACTAATTACCTTATAATCATACAAAACAACCCTGACTCTTGATACCACTGTAGGGATTTTGTTGGGTTGTTGTACGCAGCGGATATTGAAAACTTGTTTCAAACCCAACAAACGTAGAACTGTTTGATTATAGGATAATTTTAAACTGTAAACATAAAACTTGAATGGTACTTACATGTTTACAATATCTGGGATCTTTATCAACTGTGGGTGCGCACGCGAATGCCCTTTCGATTGCAAGCTCCAAGCTTCAATGTATTCCTCCTTTGGAAAGCTAGGAAATTCGGCAGAGATTCGAGAAAGTGTTTTGATTTTGAGTCTCTAAGACTTAGAATAATGATATGAAAATCAAGTGTGATGAATAATGAAGTGTAGGTCTGTATTTATAGGTGAAAATTAGGTCAAACCGGATTAGGGTTTGACCTTGGGCCTGGCCCAAAATTCGAGACAAATTAGGTCATGGCGCTGCGGCCCTATGGTGTGGGAGCCGCGGCGCTGACGTGGCCCTACACTGTCTCGTTTTATTTTCCGAACATTCTTAATTAAATCCAAAATCCAATTTTGACTTAATTAAAATAATCATTATTTATTTAAATATCTCGATTCTAAATCGAATATTTAATACTCTCTCAATACATCCTTAGATCAAAAAGACAATCGACATAGTGTGACCCTACAGGCCTTCATATATCGACATTAATCAAATTAAGGTCTATGCGGAACTCCTAGACGGCGCTGTAAGACGTACTCAATATGTGAAGTACGTTTACACGAATCCAGTAAACCTAACCTCTATGTGGTAAGATAAAATTCTTTCATTCACGACTCTCCCGATCAAGCTTAGGATTTGTCAAGTGTCTATCCAAATGACTTAATCATTGTATCTCATCTATATTAGTTGACAACTAAACCATATTCTAAATATGTCTATTGCGTTGGCCAACGACTTAGTCAACCTAATATCACTGAGAAACTGAGTATTCTCTCGAATATACATTCGAGGAATGAATCCTAATCTTGGCTCAACTACCACCTTTAATCCACATCGTAATGTACCAAATACAAGTCGTATCTCAAACTATAAGGCATTTGAGCTTAGGATAGGATCAAAGTATATTACTTTGTAGACAAGGTGCGCATTGACCTCAAGTCTAAGGACTTCTATCTCCCACATGCTTATCATACTTTAGACAAGTATAACAAACAGTATATCAGCAGGGTATACCAATACTTCCAAAGTATCCATGTGTCTATCACGAGTAGCCATTACTCGTAGCAGGTGAGACATACTACATCCTCTAAGGATGTGATGCAGACCACATGTCGACTTATCACATATCATCGATATCCCATTCTCGATGATCGTTAGTCGAGGCTATTTTAAGAGTTACGTTATAATATTAATATCTCACATTATTACTAAAAATGTAACATCTAGGGATGCATATTATAGAATATTATAAACAATCAACTAATAATTCAATAATTACAAATGCTAAAATATTAATACCATTAATAATAATACGAATGTGTATAAAGTACATTTGTCCTAATACAGATTGTTTCTAGGACATACATATACTTTCACATTCTTCATTAATTTGTTAGCGTAGAAGCTTGGTAGTCTTTGTCTTTGACCCGTCTTCGTCAGCATGCCCTCTGCCATTGGCGTCACATACACCTTCGTTAGGGACTCAACATTCTTTCTCGGCGACATTTAATTTGTCCCACTACTGTACTGAGGGATTTTCGATTGTGATACTATATTTGTAATAACCTAAAGTTCAGGACACGTACTGTCTGTTTTGGCCCAACAGATCTCATAAATTTGTCCCTCGGTCTACGGTATCATCAAGCCAAAACGAGTTTGTATTATGTGAATTTGTGATATGATTTGTAAAACTCTTCATTTCCTCTCTCATTTCGATGTGAAATTCGCCTAAGATAAGTGCACCTTTCTTTAAAAGCTTATCAAATCTAGAAGTTTATCGGTCATTCTCTTTGACCCCTCATCGGCCCGCCTTCCATTACGGTCATCACACAAAATGTCTATTTCATTTGAGTCTTCTACTAGTAGTATTTTTGCAATCTATATATGCATTCTATTTTCCAAATACAAAAATAATACATTAGATTAATATACGAAACTAGAAATTCAATGTGTAAAGAAAAGAGTGTATTCATTCAAGCTCTGCATAAACTTAAAGATACTACTCCCATTTACGTGTTAATACAATTAAATAATTAAACTAATACGTAGGACTAATTAAAGTTCCTCGTACGCGTAAGCGTTTAGCTGGTCGTCACACAAAGCTGTGATTAATAAACTTATAAGATTTATAATGATGATATAGTTCAAGAAAGAATTAAGATTATATATTACCATTGGCTCCCTCTCATTATCTTCTGATATTTTTATGTGCCTTTTCCTTTATAAGTGGAATCCACGTCTATTATCTTAGAGACGTCTTCCCTACAAAAAGTAAATTAAAATAAAATAAAATAAAATAATAATAATTATTATTATTATTGTGACGATGATAATAGTAATAGCGAGAAATAAGTTTGATTGTAAATTTTTACTCGCATAAATGTTTACATTAATTTGTCATACTAATTCATTTAATGAAATATCACACCGAGAAGTACTATTTAGGAACAGTTATACGGGTATTAACAGTCCTGTCAGGGCCGTCTTAGGTCAGAACAGATCCAAAACACCCTAACGCCACCATGGCTAAGCGGGTTACAATAGGATCATCAGCCTGAGTTTCAGACATTCCGCCTGGACTGTTCTCTGCCCAACCTTAGCTTCTTCTCACATGAATCATCCGCTATATTATAGCATTAGTTACCATGATTCCAAGTAGACTAGTGCAACATAGGTTCAACACTTAAGGATTTAGCCGATCATGGGCTAATCCTGGAAATATGATAAAATAAATAAAATAAAATACAAAATTTAAATATACCTAAGATGAAGTGGTTGTGCTCAGTACCGGAGGAGATGTATAGCAAACTTAAACTTTTATTTAAGAGAGTTTTTTACAGAGTGGTTGGCGAAAGCCTGCCTCTCTTCCTTACTACTGAATCCTTTTTATAATGGATTCTAACAAATATCGCCGCCTAGTGGCCGACAATTACAAAAGTGAATAGTGGCCAAGTGGCCGACAGATAAAAAGTAAATAGTGGCCGACAGATAAAGAGTAAAAATAAATATCAGCCAAAACTCATAGGCCCTACTAGTACAATAATTCATCTACTTTATTAAAGTAGATTCTATCTGTCTGTCTGGTGGCATTTTATGATAGGTCCACCAATCAAAGTGTATTATTCTTTTTCTTTTTCCTTGTTCTTTCCTGAGCTGGAGGATGCCTCCATGTTTTCCTGGAATTTTGCCAAGTATTCTTGAATATCAAAATCAACATCATAGGGGTCCTGGGAGTCCTGAACGTCTTCTTCTTCTGTATGGACTGATGCCATAGAAGTATCTGAGGAAAATTCCTCATCAAGATTTTTCATTAAATCTCTCTTTACTTCTGCCATATAGGAAGATATTATATTAGCTTTAGAGATTGCTCCTTTTTTAAGTTGGATATTTCTAGCAATATGCTGGAAAGGGCTATTATCTTCCGATTTAGGTTGTTCGTTCTTCAGCTTAGTATAACCGTCCACTGCTGAGGTAATCTGGTCTATAAGTTCTTGGCCATTCAAAATACCGTCATTGGTTTTTTGTAGTAATTTTTTCCAGAACCTGATATAATCGGTTCTTTGTAAACAAGAAATCTGCTCTGGGGTATAACCCACTTCGACTGACCATTTCATGATCCACGGGATGGAGAACTCTATGAAGAAGTTCATATGAGCAATTCCGTCTGTGACAGTTTTTTGTTCTCCTAATTTTATGATTTTCGGAGAAACATCAACCCAGTCGGTGTATAAACCTTTAAAAATTTGAGGCATAATATGAACCGATGGACCATATGTAATCCACTAATGTCAAAATCAGTTTGGTATGTCCTGAGTATAAACATGAGAACATATCTTTATAAACCAGGAATGTTTCCTATGTGGATTTTCATATAGAAAAGTTTTATGAAAACTTTCTACATAATCCCAATAGTTAAATTTAACCTGAATTCTTTATTCAGGATGTAAATATTCCCTTTCTTTTGATGTGCTAAATCCCCAATCTTCTGGAGTAAAAATCTTTTTTATAATAATTTTTGAAAAGTTATAAACTTTTTTTGTATGCATAGGAAAATAGTGCTGAATTTCAGCTGACCCTGTAGTGGTGAGAATAGTCTCATAATGCATTCTTGACTTATAAGTCAAGATGGGATATGACTCTGCTTCAAGATACCTTTCCATGAGCTTCCATGGCTCATCTTTTCATTCCAGATCTTTATTATCAAGGAAGAGTATGCCATCCTTCTTATCATGTTTCTCATATCCTTCGTTGTCATCTTGCTCGTCATGAGCTACCTCAGCATATAATGGTTGTGCTGAAGGTTGGGGGTTATTACCCTCTCCTCTGGATTTTATGAAATTCATGAACTGTTGATATAAAGGATTGTCTTTATCAACTGTCGAAGTCCCTGCTTGTGATACAAGCTTTTTGTTTCCTTGCTGGACAATGGTATGACCGCGCCCAGTTCCTCTTCCTTTGCCACCATGACCTCTATAATTTGAGTCGCTTGGCCGGTTTGGCCTCATCATCCTGTATAAAAAATTCATCAGCTTATGAATTCAATTACTCTCTAGTCAAGAAATCAGGCAGACTATTATCTGCTCCTTTTTTATAATGAATCTCGAAGTCAAATGATGCTAACAAAGCCTGCCATCTAGCAAACATCTGTTTAGAAACATCATGCTTGCAATCTTTATTAAACATGAATTTTGCCGACTAGCAATCAGTATTTATAATAAAT
The DNA here is from genome assembly GCA_029783415.1 of Anisodus acutangulus. Lineage (NCBI taxonomy): Eukaryota > Viridiplantae > Streptophyta > Magnoliopsida > Solanales > Solanaceae > Anisodus > Anisodus acutangulus. The sequence goes on along the minus strand of CM056492.1, from coordinate 27,563,368 downwards.
TTTTGATTGTATAAATCGCCTTGAAATTTCAAGATACTTTTTACAATTGCTAGAATTTCTTTTGCAACTGTAGAATAATTCTTCTGACTTGTATTCCATTTGCCAGAATAAAATTGTATTAAATACTCCTATTTATTAACTGGAGAATATTGCTTAAGTATACCTCCGTAACCAATATCTGAGGCATCTGTTTCTATAATTTTTTGCCATGTAGGATTGGCAAGAATAAGACAAGGAAGGTTATGAACCTTAACCTTAATCCTTTTGACAGCCTGAGTATGATTATCTGTCCATGGAGCAGGAACTTTTTTCAGCCGTTCATATAATATGGCTGTGTCTTTCGCTAAATCCTTTATAAAATGACTGATATAATTTAAGCTGCCCAAAAATCTCTGGAGCTGGATTTTGTCAGTTATAATATCCGGGAATTTTGAAGCAAATTCAATACTCCTATTAATAGAAATGATTTTTTCCTTTTCTATATAATGGCCTAAGAATCTTACAGCAGTTTGGAAAAGTATCATTTTGGGTTTTGATATAACTAACCCATTTTGAATAATGATTTTTTTGAATAAATCCAGATGTTTAAAATGAGTTTCAATATCATTTGAAAATACCAAAATGTCATCTATATAGACTATGGTAAAATTACTATAAGGCATAAAAATATCATTCATAATATTTTAAAATTCAGAGGGGGCATTTTTTAATCCGAATGGCATAACATTCCATTCGTATTGTCCCATAGGTACGTTAAAAGCAGTTTTGTACCTATCTGCCTCTTTTATTTGAATCTGCCAATAACCAGATTTCAAATCAAATTTTGAAAATATGATAGCGCTATTAAGTCTATCCAGTAAATCTTTTTTATTAGAAATCGGATACCTAATCCATTTCAAAGCCTTATTAAGCGGTTTATAATTTATAACGAGTCTAGGAACTCCCCTTTCTTTTTCATCATGTTTGTTAACATAAAACGTTGTACATGACCATGGGGATTTTGAGGGCTTTATTAAACCTTTTTGTAATAAAGAAGTAATTTCCTTTTTACATAATTCCAAATATTCAGAATTCATTTGGCAAGGTCTGGCCTTAGTAGGGATATTACCCTCTTTAAAATCATCCTCATAGGGAAGTGAGACAATATGCTTTTTTCTATCCCAGAAAGCATTGGGAAGGTCACTGCAAACCTGTATAAAAAACTGGTTTTGTATAAAATCAATATTCTGGCGAAGTTTGGGGTTTGCAAGAAGTTCTTCAATATTAAAAATACAAATTTCTTTCTTTAAAAAACTTATCTGTTGATGTTTATGAATCAACCGATTTTTAAGTTCATTTAAAACTCTGGAGAAAGGTTCAGTTATGAACCGGAAAATAATAGGTTTTTCATTAAAAGTACCTACTATGTCTTTCTTATCAATTTTCGTAATAGGGAAAAACTTTTGTATAAAAGGAGTGCCCAAAATAATTTGGCTAGAAATATCTTTTACTAAAATAAAACTTTCAGCTATGCAAGTTTCATTATGGCAAATATAAGCTTTGGATAATTTAAAAGTGATCTGTAATTTTTGTCCATTAGCAGATCGGACACTATGAGTAGTTTTATGAAAATAAGTAGAAGGAATAAGTCCTTCCTGTATACAATTAACATCTGCCCCGCTATCAACTAGAGCAATAAAATCTTTTTTTGAAATTATAATCAATTAAAAGACTGATATTAATATAAAATTTCTGGGAAGTAATAAGTTCCAGAGTTTGGAGGAAATTCCCTGTATCATCAGTGGCTCCTGTAATTAACAGATTGTCAAAGTCTGGCATATCATCCACTGAGGCTGCTGATTCTATAACCTTTGCTTTTCCTTTTCCCTCGATATTAGTAATCCTGGCATCAAGGATAATATTACTCTTCTTTAGATCCAGAATTTCCTGCTTGAGATTATTAATCTCTTTTTCCAAATCTTTGGGGGTGCTGGCTATACCCTATTTTTCTTTCATTTGTTTCTTGAGTTCTGACATAGAATAGGCACTAGATTTTTCTATGGCCTTTCTTCCTTGAGAAGGTTCAGGGGTTTCCTGAATTTGGTCTATAATCTGAGATCTCATAACTGGGTCTTTGATCAACCTTAGTAATTCTACCAGGTTATCACTCTTTAGGACACTAATGTTCATATCCTGGAATTGAAAAAAAATGTTATAAAACTCATCGTCCTCCTTATTCCCTTTACTGGAACAAGGTTGTCCTATTTGACAAGGTTGACATTCGTCTTCAGAAGGAATATAATCTTCTTTATTAAGAATCCGTATTTCTTCATCTGATGAATCCTTTGTTCCATCAGTTTCAAAACCTGAGTCCTCTGGTTCTGAGTTGAGCAATAATTTGGACAATGATTTTTTGAGATCATCTCCGATGTTAAGGACTTTAATCTTCTCCTTAACTTTGCAATATTTATAATAGTGGCATGTTCTGCCACATTTCCAGCATGCCTTGGAATTTTTGGATTTTATGAAATCCCTGCGACTTTTGAATTCTTTCTTTCTTCTACCCCTTTTTTCCAAGCGTTTTACTTTCCATTGTTGAAAGCTTTCATGGTTTTTTGCTCTGCGTTTATGAGACAGAGACGCCTTATCCTTGGGTATGTCCATTCCAAATTGTCCACAGAACTCTCCCAACTGTTGTCTTTCATTGAGGTTCTGGTTTTTAATCTGTTGGTTCAGCTTAATTTCGCTGCATAAAGCTAACCCTTCTTGGATACAGGTTCCTATAAGATTGCCATAGGTGCAAATCTCATAATTGATCGTAAGACCCCCTTTCCTCAGAGTTTTACTAACTCTTTCTACAAAAAGGGCTGGTAAACCATCTATAAACTTTGATTTCCAGTGTGAGCTATTACATTCTGGTAGCTCCATAACCCTACTAAGGAAAACATCCTTATACCACCTAAAAGAGGTAAGGGTTTTACATCGTAGATTCTGGAGTAAAGTTATGATATTTTCAGAATCATCAGACCATCTACCCGTAAAGTGTTCTATAATGTTGATTCCTAAGGTATAAACAACATTAGGACCTGGGTTCACAACTCCTAGTTCTGTCTTAACATCTCCAATAATATCATTTCGTTGTCCTGGGGTTAAATAATGACCCACCATCCTTTCAGCTGACATGTGAAACATGATATAATCATTTCAGCCACAGTCTTATCATTATTGTTATTAGCCTTGCAGATAGTGCTATACATAAGCATTCTATAAACAGCCATGTAAATCTGTCTTTCTGTATAACCATCTATATTCCATTCATAGATATTTTTTCCACTATGGCTATTGTTATCAACAATATCTTGTTCCTCAAATAAAATATCTTGGGGAGTAGGCCTAGGATAGTAGTACATTCTTTGTACCGGTTTTCTGGCCCATTTCTCAAGCCTATTAACTTCGTCTGACATCTTATTCTTATAATCCTCGCCATAGAGATCTAAATTATAATCCTTTATTAAAGGGCTGATCTTTAACCCCTTAAATTTATCATCCAATAATTTTCCCAACTCCGAATAAGCTCTTAGCTTAAAGTCTTTGATCTCCGGAGGGGGCTGCACACTAGGAGTAGCAGTGTTAAGCTGGGAGGAATCTCCCATAGTAGCCGGGATAGGCTTCATAATTTCAGAAGTTAACTTCTCAATCCTATTCTGCAACAGGACAATTTGTTCACCCAAAATGGTAACATAAACATTGGTATAATTAGCCTGTTTAAGCATAAGGTTAATATGATAGGCGGTAATTAAATGAGTATTAGTATCTATAAGTTTTGAAAAAGCAATAAAATCGATAATTTTACTATCTTTTTCCATTGAAAAAGGCTGTTGGGGGAAAACAGTATGAGCTACTCTTCCATTAGGGAGTTTATAATCCCTTTCAAGAACAGAGATATAATCTTCAACATATTTGGCCATGAACCAAGGAACAAAAGAAATAATTTTGTTAGCATGAGAAATATCCGTATAAAATTCCTCTTGGAGAGCAGTGCGCTGGCTGTTGTCAAACGTTTTCAGAAACCAATTTTTAAAAAGTTCCCATCTGGGTTTATGAAAATCATTACTAATCATTTTTCTTGCGGGTGATCCCCGACTAAAATCAATTTTTTGGTTTCTATCCATTTAAATATTTGGATAATCCATGTCTGACTCAGTTATTTCTGGGTCTTCACTAACACCTCTGGCAATATTATCATTACCAATTATAATTCTATTAACTCTATTAAACTTCATGGTTTTGATTATATGCCTGGTACTGAAGTAATATGTATATGTTATAGAATTTATTTCAAGCCTTTATATACCATGAATCCTATGTGCAAAATTATGAATTTCAAAAATGAGACTATTTTGATAGAAACTAATTTTGGTAAATCCAAGATTACTACCAGGAGGCCTATTAAATGAGATGAAATTGATTTCCCCACAGAATGGGTCATAAAGGGAGCTGCACCTCCCCAGAATAGTTGTAATACTGATATTACTCATATTGACCAAGCCCCTGATGGAACTGTCAAGTTAAAATTTTATAAACCTACTTACTTAACAAATGACTTGGGTTCAAGATCTAATAGATCAAATATTTCAAATCGGTCTTATATTTCTCCTGCTGATTATATTGCTAAGTCAAATAAGTTTGATTGTAAATTTTTACTCGCATAAATGTTTACATTAATTTGTCATACTAATTCATTTAATGAAACAAAATATATAATAATTTAATTTAAATACTCGATGGAGATAATTTTTTACCAATATTTGGATGTGCAAAAAATTCTCATAGCGTATAAAATGTATAGAGAATAATAGTCAATGACTCATCATGGTGCAAAACATGTGCAAGAAAAAGGTGATCAGAATTTATTGAATTTAATGTGTAAAATAATTAAAAGCGATCGCATTGATATTCTCTCTAGATCTTTCTCATTAGTGCAGTTTCTGTTACACCCTTTTTTGTCCTAATTAAAAGATTGAAATATTATTTAATCATAGGAATTGGATTTGTGTAGTTGGCAAAATGGACTAAATAATCAAGTTGAGCAGGTAAATGAAGATTCTTATTTTTACTTTAGATGAACTTATATAGTAGTATAAGGCTATAAGCAGTCATAGAGTTGGAGTATGGCTAGTTCGACGGAAGGTAATAAATTTAATCCAAAGTTTAAATTTATTTTTGAAAAAATACTATGTACATATTATAACCTAGTATAATTAAAAAGAATTAGAATTTCTGATTCTTAAACTTCAAATTCTGACACATCTTAATTTATAAGCATATAATTGAGATTTTTTTTAGTATTATCTGATTCATTAATTCGACTAATTAGTTCAGATCTACCTTTTGTAAAACTTATTTAAAAGAGAAGTGCTTCTTATCAAAAAAATAAAATTGTTCACATACTTGACTGAAAGCATAATATGCTTGATTAAAATAAAAAAAGAAAAATATCCATCTCACCACATCTTTTAATAATAGGTAGTATAAGAGAATTCAATGTATGCACATGGACATATCATTTCACCCTCATTTTATTTTGTAGGGTATCGGTCGGTTTGACATAAAATTTAATTCGGATTACATATTGTAGGGTTCATTTTTCGGAGCAACCTTCCAACATAATTTTTCTCATTTCAGGAGCTTGAACCTGAGACTTCTAATTCTGAATCTATAAACTTATATATGATTTTTTTGCCTTAAACTAAGAGAGTATAACGCTCATTTTGATAAGAGTACTACATGCTGTTTGCCGAAATATTTTCAATCCCTTTATGTAATTATGGAATGTCTTTTTGATTATCATAATATTTATATAGCTATAAGATATATTGTTAAAAGTATAGTTAAAATTATTTTAAATTTATAAATTTATCATTCTTTTTAGATTGACAGACTAAAAACGATAGAGTATCACGTAAAATGAAATAAAGGGAGTAATATTTTGTTAAAGACGTAATGCTTTAGGTTTAAATTTTTGAATTTGTTTTTGTAGAGAATTTCTTAGTAGAGAATGTTTTCCTCTTAATGGATAATACGTAACACGGGGTTGAATTAATTAGGCTTATGAGTTTGAGATACCAAATGATTAAATTCAAAAATTATAAATAAAAAGGAAAGAGCATCCTAGACATGGGTAATAATAAGAGCAAAGGAGTTAAATATATATATTAAAAGTCAGAAAAGAAGTGAAGAAAAGTAGCCTAAGATTAATACAAGGGAGTAAAGGACTCTTTAATGGACAGTGCAGACAATTTGTGTCAAGAAAATAATTGTCATTACGGGCTACCCAATCATTTGTATGTAACTATGTATGCATCATTGGGCCCAACAATGTAACCCTTGGGTTGGCTAGTTTTTGATTGCCTCGCAAGTATACCAATACTATTGGGCCCAATAAAACCATTATTGGGCCAACGGCATGGGGTGGTCGACAAGTAAAAGCAACAAGGGAAATTTATAAGTATTTCATTTATTTGCGTGGATTTTCCTCATACGGGCTGATCTTTAATTTTTGTCCCTCAATTCGTTGGTCTTTAATTTTTTGTCACTATTTCTCATTTAATAAAAAATTGTGAGCCAAAGTATCCTTTATTCGCGAGTCTACTAAACCAGAGATTCTGGGTTCGAATTCCAGCAGAGACAAAAAAGGGAAAAAAATCGCAAGTCAAGATTTTCATAGAAATTATGTTTATTCGGTCGAAGTTACATAGAGATCTTGGGGCATAATTTCTATATAACTAGCTGAACAAGGCATAATCTTAATTTTTCAACGAAACTTTGATTTCATGCATAGTTACATAGAATCTATGCCCCTTAAGACATAATATCTATACAACTTTAGCCGAATAGGCATAATTTCTATGAAATCTTGTCTTGCGATTTTTTCCCTTTTGACTCTATTGTGATTCGAACTCACAATCTCAGGGGTATTCTCGGTCATTTTTTTAGGCAAAGAACAAAAATTAAATACCACCAATTTGAGGGGCAAAAGTTAAAGACCACCCTAAAATAGGACAATCGTGTGAATTGTCTGTTATATTTGCACTATTAAAAGGCTATATCATCATAAAAGCAGTCCAAATTTGTCCTAGCTTCGTTAATCTCATTCATTTTAACCACGTGACATGCCAACTTACCGACCAACCCTACTTCTTTCACTACTACGGTACTACCTAAAATCACCTACACTTTCACCATATATACCATCACCATCAACATAAGTCATCTATCTATCTTCCATTTTTTTAAAAAAATTAACAAATATACATTAGCTTTTGAAAAAGAACCATCATTTATCTTGAGCGAAAAATACCAGACATGCTTCATTTATATTCCTTATATTTAAACGCATGACCCAAAATCACTCGCAAAACTTGTCTTCCTTCTCTAAAATTGTCTCCCAATATGTCGGAATAATTTTAGACATATGGTATTTGGAGTCAGGATTAACAAAACTTAATTTCAGATAAAATATCTAAAGTTTGCATATATGACTGGATTCAATTATTTTTGCCTGAAGGCGGAAATAACTAAACTTCAACCTATCAGAAGTAATTTCAAAGTGAATAAACATATAAAATTTTTAAAAAGTGAATTCATATTAAATCATAATGTCCAAATAAAATATCCCGTAAAATTTTTACCTAGATATCACTTTCATCTATTTACTCTCGAGGTAAATAAACGTGTTGAATTTAGTTCATAAAAGTGCAATCCACTCAAAGTTGGCGGGCAGGTTGAGTTGAAATATTTCTATTCATGGATCAATTTGGTCATGAACCAAATTAAGCCATCTAAACTTTAAAAGTATGAGTCAATAATACTATAAGGTGGTGCAAATTGACCAGTTGGGAAATTTTGATTTTGTATGTATTTTTCCTTTCTCTGCACCTTATCTCTCTCTAGGAATAAAGGAACAAGTCTTTTAAAATCAATTTTGGTGATTAAATAAATTATAAAACAAACAAATACATAAATGACAGTGATTTTTTGTTGAGCGGATTAATTAGCTACGGTCCATTGTTTAGTCCGGTTTATACAACTCATCTTAATCGGTTAATCCTAATAAACTTCTGAACGAATTAAATTGTAACTAGTTTATTAATTCGATCAATTTTAACTCTCTTCCCTGGCTTGCATATTTGATACCCGTACTCTATAACTAGTATAATTTGAAACCTAAAGGAGGGAGATAGCAAGGGTGGATGTAATGCATAAGATACTAAGGGTAAATTTCACAAAAGGTCACATAATTATAATTATTTTATCATCAAAGAAGTAACTATATTTTCTAACACAAAAGTCACATAACTATCACTTTTTTCTCCAAAATCATTTAACTATATTTTCTAACATAAAAATTACATAACCATAATCCACAAAAGTCACATAACTATGTTTCTAACTCAAAAGTTACATAACTATCATTTTTTTCACCAAAATCACTTAACTATATTTTCTAATACAAAAGTCACAAAACTTTGAGCTTACTAACACAAAAGTCACATCTATCGAAAAACGCAACTTTCGATGGGAAATATTTTTTTCTTTTTAATCTAATAGATACAAACTCAATTAAAAAGAACCAATCTGATCAAATCTCATATAAAAAATATTAAAATACTAATTAAAAAAATATTATTACAAGATTATTACTTTCTATGCAAATAGTACTATAGTAGTAATTATTGCTCCATAAAATTTGGTTTCCTACTATCCAACAAAATGTAACACTTTTCAATATATATTGAAAAAAGGACCAATATGCCCTAAGACTGGAAAAAAATTATTTAGTGTAAATCTACCAAAGTTATTAATATTTACATCAAATAATATAATATTGACAAAGGTAAGTTTTTTCCAAGAACAACTCTCCAAAAATTTTAATCGTTGAGCATATAATTAATTATCAAAGACAAGCTTATCTATGATCATGTCCTCCTCAATTACATTTTGTTGTGTACCACAATCATGAGAATTTCGCCATCCAACAATTAGCATTATAAGGCACAACATTTTATTTTTGCTCATGAAAATGAATCAATATAGCAAAAGATTTTGAATGACATTAAAATTATGAAGAAAAAAAGAAATTATCAAACTGAAATTAAAAAGTTAATCCTAGAATTAATATTTATTTCCACACATTTTTGGCTTGAGAGCCCCCCTAGAGAGAAGGATTGTATACTTGGTGGAAGGATTGCTTTTCTTTTTTTAATATTTTAATTTTTGCATATGGGTTTTGGGTCGGGTTGGTTCTTTTTAATTGAGTTTGTATTTATTAGATTAAAAATAATAATAAAAAAATATATTATTCATCGGAAGTCGGATTTTTCGGTAGGTGTAATTTTTATGTTAGTAAGTTTAAAGTTTGGTGACTTTTGTGTTAGAGAACATATTTAAGTGATTTTGCTTGAAAAAAGTGATAGTTATGTGACTTTTGATTTAGAAAACATAGTTAAGTGAGTCTGGTGCAATAAGATGATAGTTATGTGACTTTTGTGTTAGAAAAATAGTTAAGTGATTTGATAGATAAAAAATTGTCATGTAACCTTTTCTGAAACTTACCCAATTTATTCGAACAATAATTTTGATTCAAATGGCTGATTCATTGTAAATTTGCTTCAGTATATAGGTAAACTGATGCTTTTTTTATTTTTTGGGCAATTGTCTGGTACCTACCTAACTATCTTTATCCATTTAATTAAAGAGTATTAGACAAACTGGCTTCCTCATTGGGAGCATTTCCCAATTACGCAGAATACCAAGTACGCAGCATTATTAAGTAGGCATTCTACAATTCGTTTTCAAATCATAATTTCATAATTTGACTTTAAATTATTGTTTGTTTATGCAGTTTGGATATAATTTAAACTTCAACTCATGTCATGATTTGAAATCCCAAATCATTCAAAAAGGTGTGATTCAGGATTCCAAATCATGATTTTAATTTTTTTAAAATATAAAACTTGATCCATTTATATTTTATAAAAAAAGATCCATAAGTTAGTAGATATATACCAATTGAGTCTGATGATACAGTTGCTAATGATATCGACCAACAACCGGCTCAAAGTAACAACGTAGCTTTGTCTATTGACCAACAACCGGCTCAAAGTAACAATGTAGCTTTGTCTTCTCGGTCATCTTCTTGAGAAATACATGCTTGATGTGAATAGATTGTCTATAGCATGTGAGAAGATTATATTAAAGAGTAGTTATACTATTATTCATGTTCAATTTTCCTTTTTATTGAACTAAAGTTCGATCAATTGATGTTGTATTTTTTAGAAAGACCTTTTAGCCGCGTATTAATTTTGTCATGAACTATGACTTGGTCATTTGGTAAAATTGCATAAGAATTAGGAGAGTTTTGATGGTTTTCACAACTTGTGGTTTTTATGTCAATGAGAAAAAATACAACTTAAAAAATTCAAATTGCATGTCCAAATAAAACTTAACTTCAAATCATGATTTCAATTCAGGTACAAACGGCTCCTAAGAGTAGCTACTTACTATAATTCATTTTTTTCTGATACACATTATACTTTACCATTAACTATATATTAATATTCATTGTCAAAGGCAGTGATAAAATGAATAAGATTTTCTCATTATTAATCAGAGGTTTCGAATTAATCAGAATTTTAAAGCAGATATCAAATACCGAAAACCTAAAAAAATTATATGCATGAGTCTCTTATCATGACTTAAGCAAAAGATGGCCATATGCATGGCATTATATGAAACATCTTACAACTTCTAACATAAACCATCCCATTAGTTGTTGTGACAAAACCAGCGGCGACTCAATACTTTTGGCGGCCTAAAGTCAAACTTCAACGTGAAGTCTTATTTTAAAAAAAAAAATCATACCTTAGACCAATAGAAAATAATTAATGTGGAATGTCACTTATGAAATTTGTTTTTTCCTACTTTCACTTGAAAAATTATTTTTCTCATTTTTAAGAAATTTATTTACCTATAAAAAATACTTTTCAAAAATTTTGACCAACCAAACATAAGAAAATTTAAAAATAGTTTCTGAGAAATGTTTTCCTCCGTTATCAAACACACTCTTAGTCTTTTATTATTTGTTAAAAAATTATCAAGAGTTCATTTTTGATATTATATTAAAAATTTCATTTTTTCTCTTACTTTTTTATTTATAAATAATCGAATTCATATTTTCTAATTGAGATATTTAAATTATAATAAATAATTTGTACCTACATAATAAAAATGTCACGAAGAACAAATTTTAGATGGAAAAATATATTATTCTTACACTTGAAAGTATTATATATATATTTTAAATTTTATATTAGTAAAAATGGGGCTCCGGAAATTTGGGGCGTAAAGCATGGACTTTGGTGGCTTTACCCAATAGCCGGCCCTGGACAAAACCCCATATGTTGCGCTTGCTTTCTTCCCAAATTGGAAACATATGACCCTTTTTGCACAATAAAATGGGAAAAGAGGAGAAATTTAAGGAGAAAAGAACACAGGCACACACATTTGTAATTTGTTTAATTAACTTTTACACACAATAAAATGTTGCGATAGAATGTATATAATTCCTTTACCCTTATTAGAGGTTTCTACGAATGAAAAAGATTCTTGGTAAATAAACTTTTCACTTTAATGAGTGAGTCCGGATTAGTATGAGTCACAAAGTGAGCATCGAACATCGTGAAAAAAAAAAAAAAGAAGTGAATTATATGTATTGATGGACGATAGTACACAAAATATTTATATTATCAAGTTATTTATAATGTAATTATTAGTAACTTTTTTATAATATATAATTACTACTATTAACTTGGTACAAAGTTAAGAAAAGAAAGGAAGATGTTTAAAATTTGTGATCTAACATAAGATTTGAATTATTTGTATGACTATAAATTGTCTCATTAAAGATAAAATGAAAATTTTAAAAATCAAATTGATTCAAAATATAAAAAATAATATTTTTTAGATAAACTAAAAAAAAATAGAGTATCATAAATTAAACAAGGGAGTAACTAACATGCAATTACGAGTTTAACTACATGGATAGTGTGGATTTATTATCACTTCATATAAGAGATTTTATCATTTATCTGTATGTTTACCTATGTAAGAAACATAGATATACAGTGCACACGTTGTCTACCCTCAAAAACATACTTTTAATTACTCTTTCTTCAAAGAAAATAATCGTAACTTGTCATTTGTGCATGTTGGAAAAAGAAATAAAGAATATATATATAGATATAACTAATCAAAAGTATCCTATCATAAACATTAGCATCTGCAGCTTTCATCCTTGCATGCTACTATCAGCCAAATACTTAAAGACAAAATCCCGAAATTCGGGATTAGGTAAAAAGAATGTTGGTTTTATTTTTTATATTATCAAAGCAAAAACTATATATATATATATATATATATATATATATAGAGAGAGAGAGAGAGAGAGAGAGAGAGAGAGAGAATGTTAGGCAGACTTTTTATATTGTATTTTAGTATAAGGAATCAGGACTCCTATGATAATTCCCACTACTATTGCTCGTCATTTTATGCTTTTATTTTTTCCTCTAGTTCTCCTCCAAACACTACCTTCCAATGCAACAATAACTACAAAAAAAAGTTTCATATAGTACAAATTAAAGCTATTTTTAGCATAGAAACAAGAAAAAGATAAAGAAATAGGAAGTGAGGATAACATAGGTAAAATTGGATTTAGAATTTAAATTTGTAGTTGTTTGAATATTATGTTAAATTATGATTTTGTATTAATGTAGTATCATTTTATATATGGTAGGTAGTAAAATGTTAATTAGGAATATTATGTAAATTAGGTAGAAGATTATTGGGAATTGATTAGGAAGATTAAGCATGATTGACTCTTCCTAATTGATGTATATTGTGTATGTATTGAACCTTTGAATGATGAATATAGTGAGGAAAATATTCTACTCACCATAGAATTCTTACATGATATCAAGAGCTTAAGGAAAGATCCAAAATTAGTTTAATTTCTTCCAAATTTTTGGTCATCTTCCTCCCTAGAAACCCTAGTGGCCGAAAATTTCATTTTTTTTCTCTTTTCACTCCATTTTTTATTATCCTTCATCACAACTAGTTATGTCTGAATCAAAATCATCTAGTCACCCTGCCCTTGCTGTCTCAAACATCAAAACACATGTTTCCATCAAACTAGAAATGAAAACGATTCATTATGCGACTTGGGCGGAATTATTCAAAATATGTTGTCGTACTCACAAAGTTCTTCATCATATAATTCCTCCAAAATATGGTAAAGGGAAAGACATAACAACTTATGCAGACAAGAAATTGTGGGATACACTTGATGCCACAGTCCTTGGTTGGATTTGTGCAACAATCTCCACAGACTTGTTGCATACGATAATGGAACCGGATTCCATAGCCATGGCGGCGTGGGAACGTCTGCGAGATATTTTTCAAGATAACCAAAACTCTCACGTTGTTTCATTGGAACATGAGTTTTCAACCATTGACATGGCGAATTTCCCTAATATTTCTACATATTGTCAACGCCTCAAAGTGTTTGCCGATCAATTACGAAATGTTGGTTCACCGGTTACTAATAACCGGTTAGTCTTGCAATTGGTCGCCGGTCTCACCGACACGTATAGCGACGTGGGAACTCTAATTCGTCAAAGTAATCCTCTACCACAATTTTATTAAACAAGGTCCATGCTTGTACTTGAAGAGCCGGACTTGGTGAAAAAGGTCTCAACTACTTCAAATTCCGTCATGCTTGCCACTCCTTCACATGATGGTAATTTTTTTTAACCTTCTCAACAAAATAAGGGACAGAAAGGACGTCATAACAATAAAAATAAGGGTGGAAATCGCGGAAATAACAAAGGTGAAGGCCACCGAAATTTCGGTGGCGGCGGTAGCGGCACTACCAACTCCGGTGGTGGACAGTGACAGCAGCACGACGGCAAAGGCGGAGGACAGTGGCAGCAGCCCGGCGGCAGGGGCGACGGACAGTGGCAGCAACCCACCGGCTGGTAGTGACCTTGGGCTATACCACCCAGCCCATCCCCAACAGGCAATTGGGCCAGGCATCCCAAACGGCCCAATGCCCAGTAGCAAAACAGTGGGCCATTTCTAAGGAACTGGCAGTAGTGGCAGCAGCAACAACAGGCCCAGCAGGCCCATTTTCGCTGGGTCTGTTGCCACATGCAGTAGCAGTGGGCCTCAGCCGACCCAGTGGCATGAGGCCCATTCAACAGGGGCCCACCTCACGGAAATTGAGTCCGCCATGCACGCTCTTGGAGTTAATCCATCGGATTCAAATTGGTATATGGACTCCGGAGCGACGTCACATATGACGTCCTCCCAAGGTAATCTCTCGTCCTATTTTAATTTGAGCAATGATAATGGAATAATTATCGGAAATGACCATTCAATTCCAATAAAAGGTTATGGTTCTAGCAAAATTATTATCGCCAAAACTACCCTTAATTTTAAAGAATGTCCTTCATGCTCCCAAATTAATCAAAAACTTGGTTTCTATTAGAAAGTTTACAACTGATAATTGGGTATCTATCCGGTTTGACCCTTTTGGTTTTTTTGTGCATGATTTTCAGACGGGGAAGCTTCTCATGAGATGTGATAGCAAGGGGGAACTCTATCCAATAAATCCGTCAACCCAACAATCCAAGTTTCCTTCTATTTTTGCTGCCTTGTCACCAACGTTTGGGACATCCGAGAGAGGTTGTTTTGGCTTCTCTTAAACAAAATAATCTTATTTCTTGTACCCAGACATGGACTCTAAATAAGTGTCATTCTTGCACACTTGGTAAACATGTTAAGTTGCCTTTTATTTCCTTTACTTTATGCACTCTTTTGCCATTTGATATTTTACATTGTGATATTTGGACATCCCCTGTTTTGAGTTCTTTTGGTCATAGATATTATTTGCTTATACTTGATGACTACTCTAATTATTTGTGGACATTCCCTTTATCAAAAAAATCACAAGTATTTTCCACTTTTCTCACTTTTAGAGCATTCGTCCGAACTCAATTTGAACGTGATATCAAAAATATACAATGTGACAATGTGGGGAGTTTGACAATAAACAGTTTTGGGATTTTTCAACACAAATGGTCTTCAGTTTCATTTTTCTTGTCCTCATACTTCATCACAAAATGGGAAGGCGGAACGTAAAATTAGAACCATTAACAATATTGTTAGAACATCTCTTTCTCATGCTTCACTTCCCCCTGTATTTTGGCATCATGCACTCCAAATGGCAACTTATTTGTTGAATGTCCTTCCTCAGAAAAATCTATCATACCAAGCTCCCCTAAAAATGTTTTACCTACGACAGCCCACATATCATCACTTACGAGTGTTTGGTTGTCTTTGCTACCCTCTTTTTCCATCCACCACAATCACAAAACTCCAAGCCCGGTCTACTCCAAGTGTGTTCTTAGGATACCCTACTCATCATTGCGGTTACCAATGTTACGACATTTCTTCCAAAAGAATCTTTATAAGTCGTCATGTAATCTTTGATGAAACAATATTTCCTTTTGCTAAGTTACATGCCACCGGGACCCATAACTATGATTTTTTGGATAATGATAAGCTTTCGTATCTAACACATTTTTTTTTCACAGTCGGGTACCTATTACTAGTGTTGAACACCGTAATTCAGGCCCATTGGGCCAGTCCACCACAATGGGCCCAATTCCAGCTCCATCGGTCTGCGGCCATGGACCCTCGATTTCTCACTCGCCGGTCGGTGGCGTTGATCATCGCCCAACAAACCATCCGATCACTCGTAGTCAACATGAGATTATCAAACCCAATGCAAAATATAGCCTTCACACCCAGGTCTCGAAATCACCCTTGCCTCATAATCCAGTATCTGCTCTAAAAGACCTGAATTGGAAAATGGTCATGGATGATGAATATCATGCTTTAATTACAAATAGGACAATGGGATTTAGTACCTCGTCCATCTAATGCTAATATAATTCGATCTATGTGGATTTTCAGCCATAAAGAAAAATCTGACGGAACTTTTGAGCGGCATAAAGCCCGTCTTGTAGGTGATGGGAAGACACAACATGTTGGTGTAGATTGCGGGGAAACATTCAGTCCATTGGTCAATCTTGCAACTATCAGAACGGTTCTCAGCCTGTCTCTCTCAAAAGGATGGTCACTTCATCAATTGGATGTAAAAAATGCCTTCCTCCATGGACACCTTAATGAGACTGTTTACATGCACCAACCGTTAGGATACATGGATCCTAAATATCCCAACCATATGTGTTTGCTCAACAAATTATTATATGGCCTCAAACAGGCCCCAGGGCTTGGTATAAGCGGTTTGCAGATTTTGTGTCACGCATGGGTTTCTAGCACAACTGTTCAGATAATTCCCTGTTTATCTATTGTCAGGGTAATCATACTGCTTATCTTCTTCTATATGTGGATGATATTATTCTAACAGCATCTTCAGACTCTCTTCGCAAGAATATCATGTCACAGCTTAGTTATGAATTTGCTATGAAAGATCTTGGCCCACTCCACTACTTTCTAGGGATTGCTGTGACCCGACATACAGGTGGATTATTCCTTTCCCAGAAGAAGTATGCATCAGAAATCGTGGAACGAGCTAGGATGTCTTTCTGCAAACCTTCGGCAACTCCGATCGACACAAAGTCAAAATTGAGTGCCATCTCTAGCAAACCTTTTACTGATCCAACGTTATACCACAGCCTAGCAGGAGCTTTACAATATCTCACATTCACCAGGCCAGATATTACCTATGCAGTGCAACAAGCGTGTCTATTCATGCATAATCCAATGGAGGAACATATACATGCTCTGAAACGCATTGTGCGATATATTCAGGGCACTCTGGAGTATGGATTACATCTATACCCGTCCTCTATTTCCAAACTTGTTACTTACACTAATGCAGATTAGGCAGGCTGTCCGGATACAAGACGATCCACCTCCAGGTATTGCGTCTTCCTTGGTGACAATTTAATCTCATGGTCCTAAAAAAGGCAGGCCACGGTATCACGCTCAAGTGCTGAAGCAGAATATCGTGTTGTGGCCAATGTTGTATCTGACTCATGTTGGATTCAGAACCTATTACTTGAACTTCATTGCTATATTCGACTGCAACAATAGTATAATGTGATAATATTAGTGTAATCTACCTCTCAGGGAATCCCATCCACCATCAACGCACTAAACATATTGAGTTAGATATTCACTTTGTACGTGAGAAGGTGGCTCGCGGACAAGTTCGGGTGCTTCATGTCCCAATGCGACATCAAATCGCAGATATCTTCACAAAAGGACTTCCGCTGATATTATTTGAAGATTTTAGGGACAGTCTCAGCATTCACCGCCCTCCAACTTCGACTGCGGGGGAGTGTTAGAATATTATGTTAATAATATTATGATTTTGTATTAATGTAGTATCATATTATATATGTTAGGTAGTAAAATGTTAATTAGGAATATTATGTAAATTAGGTAGAAGATTATTGGGAATTGATTAGGAAGATTAGGCATGATTGACTCTTCCTAATTATCAGTATATTGTGTATATATTGAGCCTTTGAAGGATGAATATAGTGAGAAAAATATTCTACTTACCCTAGAATTCTTACGGTAGTTAATTCAACATTTTAAGATCTATTGTTATCCATGAAAAAATGAATTATGAGTTAAGAATTTAATAAATATTAAAATTTTAGTAATTTTTGACGAGCTGCACATATAACAGTTGAGCTCATATATATATTCTGCGTCAAAGATTGATTTCAAAATTTAACTCATATTCAATGAGCTACATATGCTTTTGGCCGGGGGAAAAGTTAGCAAAGACAGAATTATGATTTGAAGCTTATGAGTTCGGATTATAATCTTTTAAAGTTATTAAATTTTAAATTAATATTTTGTTCAAATTGAATAATTTTCTTAAAATAAAAAATGAATTTGGACGAAATTTAATGAGTTTAACCTAACCCGTAAGCATACTCTAGCTCCGCCAATGGAAGCTAGAGGATGAACCCGGACTCCCTTCACATCACAATGTACATACAAGATTAAATTATTTTTATGTATATATAATAAATATTGATGAAAATCATGCTTCCGTCATTATCTCTAACTACATGTAACTGCCCAATAATGTTGAAAAAACGCTCATGAACTATCATTTTTCGCGAGTTTCACACCCTAACTATCAGTTGTTCCATTTTTTTACATGAAATTTCACCTTCTACTCTATTTCCACTAAAAAAAGGAGAATTATATTGTGGTGTTATTTATGAAAGTTATACGAAACTCCCACTATATATTAATTCTGTGGCGTTTCTACCAACCGCCACAAAATTATTCTATTTCTAGAGTTTTATTTGTGGGGGTTACAAGAAACCCTCACTATATATCAATTTTGCGGTGTTTGTGTCAACTCCCACAAAATAATTCTATTTGTGGAGTTTTATTCGTGGGGGTTGTAAAAGACCCCCAACTATACGTTCATTTTATGGCATTTATTTCAATCTCCACAAAATTATATTCTTAGAGTTACAATTTTATTATAAAAGTACTACAAGAAAAATTAGTTTTAACAGTAGTTAATTAGTGAAGATAAGCTAATAGTCGTTAATTAGTTAATTAAACTCAAATATTATTAATGGGGGGGGGGGGTTTTCAATCCATCGTTTATTTTATAAAATTTATATATTTTCATTGTTTGACTATTCTATGCAATATAACCAAAATTAAATTTTTGATACTTTTCTCAATTTCTCGTTGATATCGACAAAGTTGATGATAAGGATGTGTGACCAAGTTGAGATTGCATTAAAGACTTAATTGAGTGGGGGTTCAATGTTCATAGATATTTCTGAAAAATGAGTGTTAGTTACTTAGAAGTCGAGGAAGTGAAAATATGATATAGCAAGTGACGAATAAGAATAACTAGTGCCTTTTTACCGGCAATAAGGTGGAGTAGCCCCGATTATAATTTTTTTTTTTTTTTTTTGTCTTTCCCTCCTCTTTTTTATCCCTCCATTTCTTTTCATTTTTGGCGCTTCCCTCGTTTTGTTGCTCTGTAAAAGGTCAAAAATAAGTTTTTGAAAATATTTCAGAAATATATCATCTTTTCTCGCATCCCTTCTACCCAGCCGATCTCCTCTCTTCTCTCTTCTCTCGTCGCTGCTGTCCGGCCACCATCCCCAGAACTCAGGTAATGCAACTCACATCCTCTATCGCTACCCATAGACTTCAAACTGTCAAACTAATTTTGCTGGTGGGAAATCGAATAATGAAAAAACATTCATTGGGTTAATTGAACATATCTCGTCCATATTTTGTTTTCTATTGAGATGCTGCATATCTCAATTAATAATTTACCTTTGTGACCAATACCTTGCCGTTGTTGTTAGATTTATTGCATATAAAATTTTAGGGGCTAAAGGTTGTTGATGATTATTGTAGAAATCTCCTCTCTTTTATACCTCAAGCTTTCTCCTTAAGTCTTAGAGCACTCTGCTTCACTAGTCGCTATAAGTCTACAACTCTACAAGGTATAACAGCTCCTTCTTGCTGCCTTTCATTTTTGCTTCTTACAGTTGTAATTTTTAAAATCTATTCTACTGTCTTAATCTAATTTTGTGTGTACAGACTACATAAACTTTGTGATATGTGATTTGTGAGATTATTTTCATTGTATTTGCTTATGTGCATAGTGTAGATCAACTGTATGATGAAATGCCGAGGTTTGTTCTCGCATTGAACTCACAAGCAGATAAAGGGCAAACATAAAAGAGCTATATCATTGGTTGAAAATGTATAGCACAAATTTGAAGCTCCATGTTTGGAGATGGAAGAGGCTATGTACCAGGTAAACGTCACCTCTCTAAATTAACCTTTCTTCATATGTAATTGGTGCCACATATGTTTGATAATTTAAACGTCTATTTGATTTACTTCATCCTTTTTTTTGGTTTCATTAACAAGGTTATATCTGAGCTTCCCTCACTACTCAGCTAATACTCTTAAGTAAAAGGCTATCTTCTTACCAATTGAAAGTTTGACCCTAAAGCTCTATGTTGGTTGAATAAATTAAACTATAATCATATTCTTCAACTAAAAGAGAAGAGTAGAAGACTGATTTGCTTCCTCTAAGAAACCCAATGAATGACCAATAACTTCAGGTAACCAATAAATAAGTGCTTGCGTCTTTTGCTACAAAACAAGAGCATTGAAAATTTGCAGTAGTTTGGACAAATGTAATACTTCAACTTCTCAGTGATTAATGAAATGCAAGAATTATTCACATCAGTAGACAATAAAAAAGGGCAACCCGGTGCACTAAGCTCATGCTATGCGCGGGGTCCGGGAAAGGGCCAGACCACATGTGTATAATAGGCCCTTGTGATCCCGCCCTATATTTAATAAAAACTTTCTAACTGTGTTTCTGCTTTCAGATATGTGAAAATAAAAAATGAATGTATTGCTTTTACATATGTGAAAATTAAAATCATTTATGCCAATTAATCATTTTTGTTTAGTTCATTCAATCCGGCTTTGTACAAACACTATCAGGCAACAAGATACTGTCCAAGTGAACCTATACTATCATAAGTTCATAACTAACTGCTTTAGTCAGTTAAAAAGAGTAAGTTTTTTGAAAAATTGATCTAATATAGAAAAGAAACTTCTATATTGAGTTTAACATCACAACTTCCAGCTCTTCTAAGAACCAAAAGAAGAGTCTGCCTTGTAAAAATGTATTCAAAATGGCGTTAGTAGAGCCTTTACATATTAATTGTTACCGACATGCCAAAGTTGCTTAGGCCTTCACATTAGTGTAAAGTGTAGTAATAATTACATTATGTTTGTTTTTGATAAATAGAGATGAGATATTACCGTGATGTACACTTAATGTATATCACGGTTTGGTACATAGTCCAGTCCGTTATTATCCATAATTGTGTATAGTTTTAGGTAATATTTTAGTGCAAGTATTACATTAATTGGTATTGTACACTTACCATAATTATAGGAGTCTTTTACTACTAGAATAGGGTTTTGGGATTAGAATAGGAATACGTTTTCTATTATGGAAAATTGTAATTTGTATATATATTCTTTTCATTAATGAGAATAATCAAGGGATTATTTCTTTTAGTTTTCATCTTCTTTAGTTAATTTTCTTTAGCATGATTATGTATTTATTTCAATTTTTTTATTAATCATTACAATGCTATATTCTTGATATGGTAACTTAGGATTTATATAGCTCACTCCAACTAGCTTGGGCATAATAACAATAGTTATTATAATACTGTTGTTACTGTCCTTGCTTTTATTTACAAAGCATTTATTTCATATTTTTCTGCAAAAAAATCTTTTTCTAACCCGTGAATGTCTCTGAGATTTAATTGTCTTTGTTTATTGTGGCAGATAGAAGGAACTCATACTGATAACTTCCGGATGTTGATACACTTTCAGTAATTTAGAACTTTTGCTATCAATCCGTTCCTTACTGACAAAAAATAGATTACATTTTGTAAGTATGAGAACCTTTGCTTTCTTATCTTTATCTTATTATAGTTTCATAATTTTTGGCTTGAGTGTATTTTGTTGTGTTCATGACGTATCTATGTAAGCGTTGAGGACTCATGATTGAGCATTCGTCTTAATGATATGGGATTTAGTGCAAGGACCAAAACTTTCTGCAGTTATGCGTTGCTATCCAACTGTTGCTACCCATTTTTTACAATCAAAAGTTGACAAGCTCATTTTCTCCCTGTATTTTCTTCTAACAGTTTTATAAGCACGAATCATCGTACCTACATAGATAAATTCATTGTCAATTGTAGCTAAGTACTCTTTGAAGTTCAAAACATTAGCTTAACCTCAATGTGCATGTGTATCTTGTTTCTACAATTGACTCTGCCTCATAATTGAAATGAGGGCAAATGTTAACATCGTATTTCCTGGTCCACATTTAAAAGAAAATTTCACAACTATTTCTCTGTTAGTTCTTCCATTTCAATGTTTGATGGAAGATAAGCCACTACATACATGCCTTCATAAAGTTCTAAATACATACAAGAATTCTGCTCTTTTTCCTCACACATTTCCAGAGTCTGTATCACATGACATGCCTTTTTGTTTGATATCATTCTTCTTTTGTGCTACTGTTAGGAAAAATAGATAAAAGAGAAAATCATGTCTTTCAATGAATACGTAAGTTCCTACTCAAAGCATTGTTAAAGCTAGTTAATGAATAAAACTAGCCAAGTTGGTGTGAATGAGAAATGGAAGGCAACCTTTCCGAACAGTCACCAACCTATTCCGAAGAGGCACCTTCAAGGCTATATAAACTAAGGCAATGCCTCATTTTAAAGATACCAAAAACCAAAAATTTCTGCATCTGAAATTCTGCATTCTTTTTCACAAATAAAACTATCGAGTCTTACTGTGTTTCGTTGCCAACTTTGAGTTAAATCGAAGTCGAAGGCGTTTGACGTACCGCTACTCTGCGACAGTATATCCGCTTTATCCTGGGAGGAAGTAATCCATAACCTCAGATGCAGTGAGGGGATTAAATTCCTTAAGGATACACAGTGAATTCTGTGGTCTCGGATATTTTCTTACTTCTGTATTATTTTTCCAGTTTCTGTTTTTTCTGGTTTTTGTCTTTCCGTTTGGTTTCTGTTTTTCCTGATTTTTGAACACAGGCACAACAACAAGCTTAAGGAATTTATTCATTATTTCTGTGTTCATTTGTTCTTGTTTAACAATTACAGAACGTTGTCGGAAAAAAAAAAGTGTATGTTGTTTGGAGACTAAAATCTTCGGATTTTCTACTCCGGTTGAGATTAAAGTTTTCATAACTTTCTACTCCTTTGGGTACTTGATTTGAAGATATAAAAACTTCATCAAGTATACAACATACAATTTACTGGAAAAAAAAAAAAAAAGGTGTATGTTTGTTGTTTCGATGTAACGAACTTGTATGTTGTTTGGAGACTAAAATCTTCGGATTTTCTACTCCGGTTGAGATTAAAGTTTCCATAACTTTCTACTCCGTTGGGTACTTGATTTGAAGATATAAAAACTTCATCAAGTATACAACATACAATTCTTGGAAAAAAAAAGGTGTTTGTTGTTTTGATTGTAACGAACTAATATGTTGTTTGGAGACTAAAATCTTGAATTTTTACTCCGGTTGAGATTAAAGTTTTTATAATTTTCTACTCATTTGGGTACTTGATTTGAAGATATAAAAACTTCATCAAGTATACAACATACAATTTCTTGCATTTCGTTTCAAGGATTTTAAATCATTTGTGTAACCTTGATTCGGTTTGAAGAAATAAAATCTTCACCGTTGTGTATTATAATTGTTCTTTGTCAAAACTGATTGATTCGATAATTTATGACATTCACGTTTAGGACATGTCAATTATAGAACCTTGCGAAAAATGATTAGTTTGGAAGTATTGCCTAAGTTTGAATGCAATCAATCAAAATGTCAAATATGTGTTGAGTCTAAGTATGTTAAACATCCTTATAAGTCAGTTGAAAGGAATTCGAGTCCTTTAGACTTAATCCATACAGATATTTGTGACATGAAGTCAATCACATCTCGTGGTGGGAAGAAGTATTTCATAACTTTTATTGACGATAGTACGCGGTATTGCTACGTTTGTTTACTTAATAGTAAAGATGAAGCAATTGAAGCATTCGGGTAATACAAAAGTGAAGTTGAGACTCAACTTAACAAAAAGATTAAAATGATAAGGAGTGATAGGGGCGGTGAATATGAATCTCCTTTTGAACAAATATGTTTGGAATATGACATTATTCATCAAACAACTGCCCCTTATTCGCCACAATCAAACGGAATTGCGGAAAGGAAAAATAGAACCCTGAAAGAAATGATGAATGCCCTGTTAATAAGTTCTGGTTTACCCCAGAACTTGTGGGGGGAAGCCATTCTAACAGCTAGCCGAATACTCAATCGAGTGCCCCATAGCAAAACAAAATCTATTCCATACGAAAAGTGGAAAGGAAGGAAGCCCAATTTGGGATACTTCAAAGTGTGGGGTGTTTGGCCAAGGTGCAAGTTCCTAAACCCAAAAGGGTAAAAATAGGACCTAAAACCATTGATTGTGTTTTCATAGGATATGCCACAAATAGTAAGGCATATCGATTTCTAGTTCACAAATCAGAAAATTCTGACATTCAGGTGAATACGGTAATTGAATCAGATAATGCTGACTTCTTTGAAACAATATATATGTATAAAAAGGAATGTGAGTCGTCTAGCAAAGAATCTAAACGACCTCGGGAAGAAACAAAGGAAAATATTCCCGATGAGGAAAAACCGAGACGCAACAAACGTCAAAGGACGTCTACTTCATTTGGACCAGAATTTCTAACATTTTTGTTGGAGAATGAGCCTCGAACCTTCAACGAAGCTATGTCTTCATCGGAAGCTCAATTTTGGAAAGAGGCAATCAATAGTGAGATAGAATCCATATTAAACAACCATACTTGGGAATTGGTTGACCTTCCTCCAGGGAATAAACATTTAGGTTCCAAATGGATTTTTAAGCGGAAAATGAAAGTTGATGGTACTATTGATAAATATAAGGCAAGACTAGTTGTTAAAGGGTTTAGACAACGAGAAGGTCTTGATTACTTTGATACATACTCGCCGGTAACGAGGATTACATCTATTCGGGTGTTAGTAGCGTTAGCCGTGGTACTGCGGTCTTGAAATCCATCAAATGGATGTGAAAACAAATTTCTCTTAAATGGAGAGTTAGAGGAAGAAATTTATATGGAACAACCTGAGGGGTTTGTAGTTCCAGGGAAAGAGAAGAAGGTGTGTCGACTTGTTAAGTCTCTTTATGGACTAAAACAAGCACCCAAACAGTGGCATGCAAAATTTGACCATACAATCTTTGTCAAATGGATTCAAGATAAATGAGTGTGATAAATGTGTCTACATTAAGAACACTCCAAACCACGTAGTCATTGTTTGTTTGTATGCGTGGATGCTATGTTGATAATGAGTAACGACATTGCTAACATAAATGCTACTAAGCGCATGCTTGCTAGTAAGTTTGATATGAAAGACTTAGGAGTTGCCGATTTAATTCGGGAATTAAAATCCATAAGACTCCTCAAGATCTAGCATTGTCTCAATCTCATTATATTGAAAGCGGTACTTGAAAAGTTCAAATATTTGGACTTTAAAGTTGCAAAGACGCCAATTGATATGAACCTTGCTCTTGCAAAGAATAAAGGTGAAAGTCATTCTCAATTGGATTATGCCAGAGTGTTGGGAAGTTTGATGTATATCATGAACTGCACGCGACCGATATTGCATGTGCTATAAGTAAACTAAGTCGCTACACTAGTAATCCCGACCAAAAACATTGGTCGGCAATGAAACGAAGTTTTGGGGTATTTAAAACATACTCAAAACTTTGCTTTGCATTATAACATGTATCCTGCAGCTTATTGAAGGATACAATGATGCAAATTGGATCACCGGTTCAATCAAAACTAAATCCACAAGTGGATATGTTTTTACCATAGGTGGAGGAGCGTGTCTTGGAAGTCATCCAAATGCAGGACATGTATCGCCCGCTCTACAATGGAATCTGAGTTCATAGCTTTAGACAAAGCCGGTGAAGAAGCTGAATGGCTCCGGAATTTCTTAGAAGATATTCCATTTTGGCCCAAACCGTTGGCTCCTATATGCATACATTGCGATAGCCAAGCGGCAATAGGAAGAGCCGGGAGCCTTATGTACAACGGAAAGTCTCGCCACATACGACGAAGACATAATACCGTTAGACAACTACTCTCTAGTGGAATTATCACAATTGACTATGTTAAGTCAAGAGATAATGTGTCGGATCCACTAACTAAAGGCCTAACTAGAGAAGTAGTTGAAAGATCATCAAGGGGAATGGGACTATGGCCGAGGACAAGTCATCGTGACGGTAACTCTACCTAGAAGACTGGAGATCCCAAGATCTAGGTTCAAAGAGATCAAACAAAGTCATTAATGACGGTTCAACATTGTCACAATAACTCTTTGGTCCATTCTCGTGATGAGACAATGTTCATGCAGGATAAAGCATTGCGGCTTTTTAATGGTTCCTAAGTTTGGTACGGGGTATATCAAATAGTGTATCTACGGGATGACACATTTAGGAATCACCTATGCAAGTGTGAAGTGTAAGTCGCTTCAAGGAGAATTATGTAAGGCCAATTCTCTACGCACTTATGAACCAGGCAGTGTTCATGGCTGAAACGAACAAAACAATGAGAACCAAAGACGGTTAAAGGGTTAATTGTGTGACATGTGGTTGTCTAGGTATACACCAAAGCTCGACGGTTCAAGGATATCACATCTACCGATTGACCGAGTATATCCGACATATGTTCACTACGGAAAGTTCAAAGAGAAATCTACTTATCCAGATGCGATTAATCCTTGCTTACGAATCACACAGTTTTTTGTCATGCATGTTTTTCATCATATAACCATTCCCCATTCATGTGGGGGATTGTTAAAGCTAGTTAATGAATAAAACTAGCCAAGTTGGTGTGAATGAGAAATGGAAGGCAACCTTCCGAACAAATACCAACCTATTCAAGAGGCACCTTCAAGGCTATATAAACTAAAGCAATGCCTCATTTTAAAGATACCAAAAACCAAAAATTTCTGCATCTGAAATTCTGCATTCTTTTTCACAAATAAAACTATCGAGTCTTCTTGTGTTTCGTTGCCAACTTTGAGTTAAATCGAAGTCGAAGGCGTTTGACGTCTGCTACTCTGCGACAGGTATATCCGTTTTATCCTGGGAGGAAGTAATCCATAACCTCGGGTACAGTGAGGGGATTAAATTCCTTAAGGACACACAGTGAATTCTGTGGTCTCGGATATTTTCTTACTTCTGTATTATTTTTCCAGTTTCTGTTTTTTCTGGTTTTTGTCTTTCCGTTTGGTTTCTGTTTTTCCTGATTTTTGAACACAGGCACAACAACAAGCATCTCCAAAGACGAAATTTTGGCTTAGAATTATGTTTTCTATGTTTTGCCTAATGTGCTTTATGTATAATCTTTGAATTTTCTTTTTGGTGTGGTTAGGGGGTTGAATTGCAGCCCATGGATTCATAGCAACTCAGATAGTATGGTCACAAGATGGGTGAATTTCATTGTTGATTATTAAAAGAAATTGAGAACTCTTTGATCAAAGTCAATTTCAGGTTTTCAAAACTACCGATCAATTTCAATGGAGACTTAGCTAGAGAATGGTACTTCATTCTATCTAGAATGAAATTAGTAAAGCTCAATATTCTAATGAATACATGTACTTTTACTATCCTAGCTAGTTGGTCATCATATCAGATATCATAGTTTATGATTCAAATTTTGTTTAGTTCGATAAGGATTTGAGTTTGTATTGTCGACTATGGTATTTTTATGGAATTTGACTTGTGTTATAAGTTCAGTAAAATTATTTGTATAATCCCAATTAAAATTCTCAAATAGGAAAAGAAATTTCAATACACAAAAGTATTGCGGCGGAAATAATTGCCACTATTTTTTTTAATCATTAGCGTCATATTGTGGGGGTCATAAACCCCCACATAATTTTGTAAAAAGGAATTAAAATCATATTGTTGGTCCATAAGTCCCCCACAATATTTTTTTTGGAATAGTAAGATCATATTATGGGGTTATAAATTGCCACTAATTATCTCTAAAAACCTCTACAATTTTAAAGTTTATTTTATGGCGATCGTCGTGGAGATTTTTAAAAACCGTTGCAATAATACTCGTGACATTGATAAATGTGGTGTTTTTAGAAACTGCCACAAATTGACTAAAAACCTCCACAAATTAGGTGTTTTCTTGTAGTGTTTCTACATGAACTATCACCATTTATATATTAAAACACACTTAGTTAAGTAGACGGTGATAGTTCAAGTAGGAAAATGGAACAACTGATAATTGACTTAATCAGTTTTGAGGTGTGTTTTTATACATAAATTGTGATAGTTTTGGTAAGAAAAGAGAACAACTGATAGTTATGGTATGAAACTTGTTAAAAAGTGATAATTCAAGCGTGTTTTTTACCATTAACTCTAGTAATCAACCTACTACTAACATGTTAAACTGTATTAATAATGTATCAATTTGTTTTACACCATCAATGTCTGTAAGTTAATTCAAACACAACAAAAAACAGTTGATATGCACCAAATGGCCACCAAAGGAGGCACCATTTTCTCCAAAGGTAAAAGAGGACCAATCTGGCAGAGCATATCACAAAACCTATTATTATTCCTTCAAACACACAATTCCATGTACTAGTTTTTAACCTATTTTTGGACTTTCCTTCTCACCCTTTTCCTCTTTAGCTCCACTTTAGCCACTTTCCCTCACATTTGGTCCAAACAAGCAAAACTACTACTACAACTTAACTTGGAACAAATATCTTTTAATTTTCCTTTTGGACTTTGTGCCTTTTGCTGATTCTCCTAATTTTTTCTTGAACCAAATCATGTTAAAAGACCAAAATACTCCTACCCCATATTTTGTATAAATAACCATGCAACTTAAACTCATACCACAAAAACCAAATTTCTCTCCCAAACCCTTTACCTAGTTATACCTTTGGCACATAATAAAGCTCTTCTTTTTTTCTTTTATTGATTTATCATTACATTAATTCAATGGTCAGAAGTAGCAGCACTACAAGTGATCAAGTGGCAGTTAGATCCTCCATTTCTTTGTTACAAGAGAGGTTCAAACAATTGCAAAAAATCAAGAAGATGAGGAAGGAGAAAGAGCTCTTGAAGAATATGCTTATGCATTTTGATCATCATGTGGAGGCATACAATAATAATAATAAGCTTTGTTTCCTCTCTGAATTAAACATGATCTCTCCACACAAAAACCCTACGCCAATATCTTCTCAAGTTTCTCTCTCCCTCTGGCCAGATGTTAAATTGCGGAATATTGTGAGGAGTTCTAACCTTAAACTCTATAACTCTCATTCAGATGTTGATACTTCTCTACATCTTTAGAAAAAAGAATAGCTCGTTGTACAAAACTCCCCCATGCTATGTGGGGTGACTGGCTGGGAAGGGTCGGATCACATTGAGATTATCGTACGCAGTCTTTAAGAGACTATTTTCACGGCTTGAATATGTGACATCTTAATCATATGGCGACGACTATTGCCACTGCGCCAAGACTCCCTTTTCACTTCTTTACATCTTTGAATAGGAAAAAAGGTATTTAGGATATGGTAACTAGCTATATATCCCCCTACCCAAAAGAAAAACCCCAAAAGTTGGGAATTATGTGGTTCTATATCTTGGAAAAGTTGTCATCATGTGTCAATATTATTTCTAGCTACTATCCAAATGACTGGCTTCAGAGTTCATGTATGTTGTGTAAGTTTAAGATCATTGGAAACTGAACAAGCTATATTTTTCATGCACCAATCTCAATCTAACCTTGAACATTGTTCTAGTTTTTTTTTTATCCCTTTTTCTTGTACTACAATAACAAAAGAAGAGGAATTAGCCATGGATAACTTCTGTCGTTAAATAACAAAAATTCATCACTAATCCTATTTAATGATGGATCAACAATGGATTATCAAAACATCATGTTAGCTACTTGCTATTTCACGACAGACTATCGATAGACAATTTCCCTCGCTAATAACCAACAAAAATCCGTCAATAGTCCTATTTTAGGGACGGATTCATGACGAATTATCAAAAAATATTATTAGCTAGCTATCAACTATATTTCACGATAGGTCAATGACAAATTTTGTAGCTAAATCTTTTTTTAAGACAGCTAACGAGCATAAAGGAGTAGGGAGTTGAAGAAAGAGAGGAGGAAATATATGTTGGATGGAATCAACATGAATGTTTATCTTTTACTATTTCAGAACAAGAAATATAATACATAAAATAAAAGGTATTTAATTGTAGCCTAACATGAGAAAGAACTTAAGAGTGTTTAGGACTTTACACAATATGTTTCTAAAATTTGATCCAACGTTTAGATGAGTTCTTTTTGGTGGTTTCAGTAGCCTTTTAACATTAGGATAAATTATAAATAAAGAACTGCCTTAAATAGTCACCCACACAATCGCTTAAACTAAAAAATACCCAGCATATATATAATATATGTACAATTCATATATAGTAAGTATATAACGGTGTATAATCAGTGTATAATCTATATATACTGGCTAGAAAAAGTAAACAGTGAATCAAGGTAATGCAAATTCATAAAATGGAAAAATAGGTTTAGGTTGAAAATAGTTAACTTATACTATATACTAAGGATGTAAGTTTTTTTTACACTATCAACTCAACTTTACTCGTTAATAATATGTAATCTTGCAATAAAAACCACTGAAATATGATTTATTTATAGTACTCCATTAGAAACATATAGAAAACTAATGTTAGGAGTTATTTATCTTACGAAAAATTATTAATCAGTGGTCTTGGGTTCGAGCCCCTGAAAATAGAAAAAACTCTGTTGGGAGCGCCGCCCCTATAAATAGCCCTGTAATGCGCGGTCTGAATTTCGTCAAATTCTAATGTAGATACCGAACATCGCGTGGAAAATAAAAAAAAATTACTAAAGAACAAAAACATTTGAAATGTTTGAGTCTCAAACAAATTGTTTGAAGTGAATTCAAATGCATTTACTCAATCCAAATGGATTTAGTAAATACATGATAAGTCAAGGTCAACCTAATCTACAAACAAAGGTAAAGAGAAAAAACGACAAAAGGAAGAAAAAAAGTCTAATTAAGTACACGCCAAACTGATGGCACCATTAGATATTTTTGTCGTGTAACACTTACTGCTCGGTTTAAGTTTTTGACGAAGAAATAAATGCTTTTTTTTGTTTTGTAGATTTAGATCGAAGAAGTATTGGGAAGAGGTGATTAGATGGGATATGTCGCAGGTACAACTTATTGAAGACATGACCTTAGATAGAGGGTTGTGGAGGACATGAATTAGAGTAGTAGATAGTAGTTGTAGTGCTATTATTGTAGGCCCGCCTAACCTATCATATTAATAGGCAAAATATTATTTTATAGTCCCTTATAGTTTGATTTCTGTTGTTATGTGCCCTTTAGTGTACTTTATTTAGCTTATTTATTTGCGCTAATTACTGCTAACTTTTTTGGAATGCACAATCATGGCTCATTCGCTTTTGATACCAATATTTTCATATTGCTTTAAATATTTTTTTGACCGGGTCTGATCGTTTATCTTGTTTTGCTATTGCTTTGCTTTTGTTGTTGCTTTGCTTATGCTTATGCTCTATCTTGAGCCGAGGGTCTCTCGAAAACAGTCGCTCTACCTACCAATGTAAGATGGTATTAATCTCTCTTGGGGAGTCTTTCTCGTTAATACAAATATATATATGGTGTACAATGTGAAATCCTCATACAACATGGATCATATATCAACCATAATTATACAACACTAAATATGACTAAATATAATATTGTACACGTTAATACACCCCTTCAGTCGGAGTGGGAGGAGGTCGGACGCTAAGACTGGATCTGAAGTCGAGGAAGAGCTATCTAGGAAGGCCTTTCATGAAGATATCCGCATACTGATACGAAGAAGGCACGTGTAACACCTTAACATGACCGAGAACAACCTTCTCACGAACAAAGTGTATATCAATCTCAATGTGCTTGGTTCGCTGATGCTGAACCGAATTATGGGATAAATATATGGCAGATATGTTATCACAATAGACCAAAGACGCCTTACGCAAGGGACATTGAAGCTCCAAAATAAGGTTTCGAAGCCAACTGATCTCATCAGCAACATTTGCGATGCCTCGATACTCTGCTTCTACACTCAAACAGATAAGGTGGCTTGCCGCTTGACAGACCATGAAATGAGGTTATCCCCTAAGAACACACAGTAGCCGGAGGTGAAGCGTCGCATGTCTAGACAGCCTGCCCAATCAGCATCCGTATATGATAACAATCTGGTCGGTGCTGAGGGTTATAAGTGCAATTCATAATCAAGGGTTCCATGTATCGAATGATACGTTTGAGGGCAGTAAAATGAGGCTCCTTGGGGGCATGCATAAATAGGCACACCTGCTGAACGGCATACGCAATGTCAGGCCGGGTGAAGGTAAGATACTATGGTGCACCTGCAAGACTCTTGTAAATAGTGGTATCAGATACATGAGCATCATCAACAACACTAAACTTTGATTTAGAGTCAACCGAAGTGGATAGCCCTGTACACTATCTCCTCTGCATACTTGCGCTGACACAAGAATATAGTATCTGCAGAACGAGTCACTGATATCCCCAAAAAATAGCTCAACTTTCCCAAGTTAGTCATAACAAATTCGATCTTAAGCAAAACAATAGTTTCATTTTTTAGCAAATCAGAAGAGGCAGTAAGCACAATGTCATTCACATATAACAATAAATAAGCAATGCTACTACCTCGATGAAAAATAAATAAATAATTATCACACTTGCTGCATACGAACCCAATTTGCATAATGTACTGTGCAAAGAGATCATACCACGCTCGAGGGGACTGTTTCAAACCATAAAATGGCTTACGAAAACGACAAACATATTGAGGGGCTGCTTGATGGACAAAATCAGGCGGTTGGTGCATATAAATAGTTTCTTTCTGATCACAATATGAAAACGTATTTTTCACATCAAACTGATGGATTGGCCAATGCCTACACATATCAATACTCAAAATTGTGCGAATGATAACCGGTTTAACAATCGGACTGAACGTCTCACCACAATCAACGTCCTCTTGCTTATTAATGCCATTAACCATAAGTCTCGCCCTATACCTCTCTAGATCACCACTGTCTCTGTATTTGTGACAAAAATATTCATATGCATCGGATCACATTCACCCCCTCCGGTCTAGGAACCAAATCCCAAGTGTGCTATTTCATTAAAGCATTAAATTCCTCACACATGGCCGCATTCCAATTAGGGTCTAGTTTGGCTAATTTTGGATTTTTGGAAATTGGGGAAACAGTTTGGGTGGACAAGTTAAACTAAATTTTGTGTTTGAAAATCCCGTGTTGGGCACGAGTTTCCATATGGTGAGTGGGGATAGGGGTACTTTCGGTATTTGTGTGTGAAGTTGGGTTCTGGAAATTTGGCGACGGGATGTTGTTAGTTTGGGGTGGGGTTCGACGACGGGTTATGGTG
Organism: Anisodus acutangulus; assembly: GCA_029783415.1. Taxonomy (NCBI): domain Eukaryota; kingdom Viridiplantae; phylum Streptophyta; class Magnoliopsida; order Solanales; family Solanaceae; genus Anisodus; species Anisodus acutangulus. The sequence continues at coordinate 27,529,998 of CM056492.1, read as the reverse complement.
TCGGGTGTGTGGTTTTTGGTTTTGACAGCGGGTGTGGTGGTGGAGTAGATCTGGGAGGAGAAATGCGGTTTGGGTTAGGTAATGTGGGGTATGAAGTTGGTGGTGGGTTAGAGTGTGGTGCAGTGGTGTGAGTGTGGCGGTCTGGGTATCAAGTTGGTGTGAAATGGGTTTCTGGTAACTGGTTGGGCTGTGGTGTTAGAACAGCAGTGTGGTGGTGTCGCGGCAGTCATTGGCTGATTGAGCCGGTTGGAGGTTTGGGTGTCTGTCGGAGTCGACGGTGGGACGGTGTGGTGAATTTCGGTGGTGGAGACATGGATTGGTGTTGATTATGACTGATCGGAGTCACAACCGGAGGTGGCAGTGATGGGTGTCAGAGAGGTCAACGGTGGCGGTGGGACGGTACAATTCTTCGAGTATGACGGGGGAGGTGTCGGAGTCGAGAAATGTGTAGTCCGTGTTATGAAATTTTTGGATATTTGCAAAGGGAAAAATGGTCTCGTCAAACGTAACGTGATGAGAGACGCGGATTTGACGAGTGAACATATCATAGCACAAGTAGCCCCTATGATTAGATTGGAAGCCTATGAAGACAGAAAGAGTGGTTCAATGTGCTAATTTATGAGGGGCAATTGAGGCAAGGTTTGGGTAGCACATGCAACCGAAAATCCGAAAGTGGTCATAAGATGGGACCCTACGGTATAAGATTTTAGTTGGAGTCATGTTATGAATAGTGCTAGTGGGTAAAATATTGAGAAGATATTCTACCATTTTGACTGCATAAACCCAAAAGGAGGGAGGGAGAAAGACATGAAAGAGGAGGGTACGAACCATATTATTTATGGTGCGGATGATTCGTTCTGGTTTGCCGTTTTGAGCGGAGGTGTGGGGACATGAAAAATGAAAAACCATGCCATTATTTTTGCAGAATTTGTGAAATATGGAATTACTAAACACACGACCATTATCACACTGAAAATATTTGATGGCTTTTTCAAAATGTGTTTTAATAAAAATACGAAATTCAAGAAACTTGACAAACATTTCAGACTTAAATTTTAGCGGATAAATCCAAATAAAATGAGAGTAATCATCTAATAAGACTAGATAATATTTATGACCCAGTGAGCTAGTGATGGGAGATGTCCACAAAGCAGCATGAATAATGTCAAAATGAGAGAACATCACGCTTAAAGACGACTTAAAAGGAAGATAAATATGTTTGCCTAAAGAGCAAGAAACGCAATGTTGGGCATATTTTCCATTATTACATCTAATAAAGTTATCGCGTCTAAGAAAATTAAAAACCGGGGCTCCTGGGTGTCCAAGCCTATTACGTCAAGTTGACAGAGAGATAGCAGTGAGAGATATGGGAAAGCATGAGCTGGCAGCGGAGGTGGATGAGAACGGATAAAGATCCCCCGTGCTATTGCATCTCGTAAGAGGTGTCCCTGTACGAAGATCCTTCACAATGAAACCAAACGGGTCAAAGTCAACAGATACGGAATTATTACGAGTAAATTTCCAGATAGATATAAAATTTTAATTATGTTGGGAGCGTACAGGACGTTGTTTAGGGAGAAGGGTGGGTGAGGTGGTTGGGTGTAGGTTGTACCATAACCCTGAATTGGAATACGGTGGCCATTACCAACAGTGATAAATTGAGGATACTTTAACTGAAATAGTTTGGGAAGATTACCTGCCGAGCGGGTGAGATGAGATGTGACACTTGTGTCCATGTACCAATTTTCATCGGGCTGCTGCAAGTTGAAAGTACCGAAAGCCTGACCCAACTTTGTGTGGGCCAAACTGTGAGTCTGTTGGGCTAGACTGGCAGCTGACAGGTGGGCCTAATGTCCAATCGAAGCTTGCGGTCGTGGGCCTAGTCCTTGGCCCAGAACGCTGTGTGGCCAGGCATGCGGATACTGTGTACTGGCCGTGTGGGGTGGGCCGTAGGCTGAGGCCTAATTTCCTGAATTTGTCTAGGGGTATGGGCCAGGCCACGTCCACTGCTGGGTTGGGGCAGGCTACTGCTGGGCCTTTCCTCTGCCTATGCCCTTACCGTTTTTGCCATTATTGTGGCCTTTACCGCGGCTGTCCCGCGACTGGTGGTAGTCCGGTGGTGATGGCTGGGTGGTAGGGGCAGCGTTGGTGATCGGATGTTCAACCACTAATGCTTTTTGATTGTGGGCGTCCTGTTTGGCACATCGGGTTTCCTCCAAAAGTAATTGTGAATGTGCCCTGTTGAAACTCGGTAGTGGGTCGGCTTGTTTAATCACAGTGGCTAGCATATCGTATTCTCCTTTCGGTAAGCTAGAAACAAGTTGTAGGACCATCTTTGTGTCGGAGACGGGTGTCCCCACGTTGGATAATTGGTCTGCAACTAGTTTTAACTGTTTACAATAGTCAGACATGCTGAAAAAATTATCGAGACGTGTATTATTAAATTGTTCCTCCAAATACACAGCCCGAGTATTTTTGTTGTCCTGAAATATTTCTTCCAATCGTACCCATAATTCATGAGTCGAGGCACCTGTTTTCATAATTGTATGAAGAAAATCTTTGGAGATAGTGTCATAAATCCACTATTTAACTATAGCGTCAAGATGACGCCAAGTAGAGTCTACACCATCAATGGGATGGGAAAGAGAGTCGTCAATATGGTCAAGCACGTTATACGCGCAGGCGTGAATATGAAAGAGTTCGACCCACGAGGAGTATTGACCATCTTCTTAATCAAGAGTGATGGGAATGAAATTCTTGATATTTGTGACGGCAAAAGTCGGATGAAAAAAAGATGTGGAGGAGGTAGGGGGGTTGTCTATGATGACTGTGGATGAGGCGAAAGCCTTAGGAGAGGGGGGGGGGGGACATGGTAGGCACAAGAAAGGAACACGAGAGAAAAAAAATGAAGAAAAAAAAGGGGTTAGACGTCGGCCTCGGCGGGAGAGGGTTTAGGTATTTTTAGGATTTGACTCTTGATACCATGTAAGATTGTATTAATATCCCTTGGGGAGCCTTTCTCATTAATACAAATAATATTGTACACGTTAATAACCAAGGTAGAGGTAAGGTTTGCGTACACTCTATCCTCTCCAGACCCCACGTTGATTTTATTGGGTATGTTGTTGTTGTTTGTTGTAAATAAATACTTTTTTTGTAACTAAATTGCTTTATATTATCAAGTGAACTTTACAAATCAGGAGAAAAAAAATTGGCAACTTGCTGTTGGAACTTGTATGGAATTAAGAAGAAATAAAGTGATCAACGGATAGAAAATTCAAATCAAAGGTTGTAACTTTTCAGAACAATTACAACCTTTGGTATGAATGGTTGTAACTGTTCATATGCTACTCTATATAAAGAATGTTGATCACTTGGTTGGAGAGATATATACAACAAGACAGAACAAACTACAATCAATCAATCAATTTTTTCACAATTAACGATTTAAGATTGTGGCTTCTACTTCTTCTTCAAAATAAGTTTCTGAAGAACACATATAGTAAATTCGCCAGAAGTGAAGTTCTTGTGCTAGAACTCTCACTTAGATAGTTGTATCCTCTAGACAGACGTCCGTAAAACTGCAGCTCAAGTGGGGGCAAATTTTTGTCTTAGGACACTGTATCAAGCAGGCCTCTATCGACACCAAGTTAGTATGTGTTTTCAATTTGCTGAATTCATTGTTGTTGATTTCAAGTTATTTTGAGTTACTATTATATTATTGTGCTCAATTCATTTCATCATTGATGATACTAGATTGACACTAACAATCTAAGACAAAAATTATTCAAAAAAAAAAATCAGATTTTTTCCCCTAATTTGTTGAGGTTGCAAAATTTTTCAGAAAATTCAATTAACTGATTTGCAAAGATGGATCAATCTGGATCGTCAATGGTGAAAAACCATGTTGAGAAACCTGAGAAATTCAAAGGTTCTGATTTCAAACACTGACAATAGAAGATGTTGTTCTACTTGACAACTCTTCACGTGGCAAACATATTGATTGCTGAGGCTCCTATGGCTTTGCCAGAAGGTGAAGAGGAGAATACTCCGACTGATGCGGAGAAGGCTGAAAGGCTGAAAGACATTCAAACTTGGAAAAGTCAGGAGTTTCTTTGCAGAAACTATATTCTCAATACTTTGGATAATTCTCTCTACGTCATCTACTCCACGTTCAGAACGATATGGGAATTGTGGCAATTGTTGGAGAACAAGTACAAAACTGAGGTTGCTTGTTCCAAGAATTTCGTCATCGGAAAGTTTCTGAACTTTAAGATGAGTGATGTCAAGGCAGTTGTCAAGCAAGTAGAGGAACTCCAAATCATTGTTCATGAGTTAGAGGTTGAAGGTATGGGCCTTAACCCGAATTTCCTTGTTGGTGCTATTATTGAGAAATTACCTCCCTCATGGAAGGATTTTAAGGTTTATCTTAAGCATCTAACCGAGGAAATGAATTTTGAGCAATTGGTTCTGAAAATTCGAGTTGAAGAGGATAACCGAAAGAATGAAAAGGCAGATGTTGTTTTATTGGAGCCTAATGCCAACATGGTTGGAGGCAATGCTTCTAAGGCCAAGTTTCAGAAAGGCAAGGGCAAATTTAATGGTGCCAAGCCATCTTTTGCAACCAGGAGGAATGCATTCGCCCCACAAAGGACCAATGCATTCAAGAAACCACAACCAGGACTCTGTTGGGTATGTGGCAAACCTGGACACAGAGCAAAAGATTGTCGCCTTCGCAAGAATCAAGGTGGTGGTGTTGGAGGTTCGAGTAATGTCAACCAATCCAACCGGGCTGAAACTAAAAACCAATTCATTGGGGTTGTGGCGGCTCAAGCAAATCTGATTACAAATTCAACCGATTGGTGGATGGACACGGGTGCTACAATGCACATATGTTCTGAAAATGATATGTTTTCATCCTACCAGGCCATCAAGGATGGATAACCATTGTTCGTAGGGAATGCTGCTTCTGTGAAAGTGGAAGGGAAAGGGAAGGTGACGTTACAACTCACTTCCGGGAATAATCTTGTGCTCACTAATGTGTTGCACGTGCATGAAATTTGTAAGAATTTGATTTCTAGGCCTGTTCTTAGTAACAAGGGCTTCAAAATTGTATTTGAATCTGACAAATTTGTACTCACCAAGGGTGGGTTGTATGTAGGGAAGGGTTACCTCAGTGAGGGACTCTTCAAACTATCTGTTGTACCTACTAAGGCAATTTCCATTATTAATGAAAATATAGGCACTTGCACTGCTTCTATGTATATGGTTGATTCCCATTCTTTATGGCATTCACGATTAGGCCATGTTAATTATCGCTCTTTACAAAGAATTGTGAAGTTAGGCATATTGCCAAATTGCTCTATGAGCAAAATGACTAAGTGTGGAGTTTGCATAGAATCAAAATATGCTTGTCATCCTCATAAATCTGTAGTGAAATCAAATGAAGTGATTGGTTTAATTCATAGTGATTTATGTGATTACTAAGCAACCCCATCTCGTAGAGGAAAGAATTACTATTTATCATTCATAGATGATTGAAGTAAATTTTATTGTGTATACTTAATACATACCAAAGATGAGGCTTTGAACATGTTTAAAACATATAAAGCAGAAGTGGAAAACCAACTTGACAAAAGAATTAAGATTCTAAGGTCAGACAGAGGTGGTGAATATCAATCAAATGAGTTCAAAGAATTCTGTTCTACTCATGGTATAGTTCATCAAACCACTGCGCCATATACTCCAAAACAAAATGGAGTTGCCGAACGTAAAAATAGAACATTGAAGAATATGATAAATTCAATGTTGATTAGTTCGGATGCACCCCTTACTCTATGGGGTGAGGCGTTAATTACTGCAAATATGATATTGAGCAAAATTCCTCAAAAGAAAAATGACCAATCTCCATATGAGTTATGGAGAGGAAGATCGCCTACTTTCAAACGGATGAAAGTGTGGGGTTGCCTACCGAAAGTTCAAGTTTCCTTACCAAAGAGAACTAAACTTGGACCAAAAACGATGGATTGCATATATATTGGTCATGCCACTAATAGTGCAGCATATAAGTTTTTGGTGTATCATTCCGATGTTGAAGGTATTCACAAAAACATACTTATGGAGTCTGCTGAAGTAGATTTTTTTGAGGATATTTTTCCTTACAAAGACAAGGATAAAAATGTTCCTAATAATAAGAAAAGGACATTGCCTCAAGATGAGTCAAACCAAAACACTAATAATGATGAAAATCTTACTTCATCTGTTCAAGAAGAAATTTCTGAACCAAGGAGGAGTAAACGTGGGGAAATTGCCAAAGATTTTGGACCAGACTTCATGACCTTTTTCGTTGAAGGAGAACCTCAAACATATAGGGCTGCTATGGAATCATCCGAAGCACCTTATTGGAAAGAGGCGCTATTCAAGGTGAGGTAGAATCCATTGTGCAAAATAATACATGAATATTGGTTGATCTCCCTCCGGGACAAAAACCAATAGGCCATAAATGAATTTCAAACGGAAATTAAGGCCTGATGGTACTATAGAAAAATACAAAGCTCATATAGTAGCCAAAGGGTTTCGACAAAAAGAAGGTGTAGATTTCTTTGATACCTACTCACCAGTAACGAGAATTACGTCTATAAGAACGTTAATTGCTATAGCGGCGATTCACAATTTGGAAATACACCAAATGGATGTGAAGACCACATTTTTGAATGGTGAATTAGATGAAGAAATTTATATGGAACAACCCGAAGGGTTTGTTGTTAAAGGTCAAGAACGAAAGGTTTATAAATTGATTAAGTCTTTCTACGGACTTAAACAAGCTCCAAAGCAATGGCATGAAAAGTTTGATAATACATTATTATCAAATGGTTTTCAAATAAATGAATGTGATAAATGTGTCTACATTAAACAATGTAAAGATGCATGTGTCATTATATGCTTATATGTTGATGATATGCTAATTATGGGAACGGATAAAGATGTAATTAACCAAACTAAGAAGATGTTGCATGTCGCTTTTGATATGAAAGATATGGGAATAGTGGATGTCATTCTTGGTATTAGAATTCAAAAGAATTCTGATGGTTACATCTTAACACAATCCCATTATGTTGAAAAGGTCCTCAGAAAATTTGGACACTATGATGATCGACCGGTTGTTACACCATTTGATCCTGCTAGTCATCTTAAGAAGAATGAAGGTGAAAGTGTGTCTCAATTGGAGTATACACAAGTTCTTAGAAGCTTGATGTACATAATGAATTGTACGAGACCAGATTTAGGATATACAGTGAGTCGACTAAGTCGATACTCACATAATCCTGGAAAGGATCATTAGTTTGCACTAAGACGAGCACTCCGATATCTACAGCATACAATGAACTATGGATTGCATTATACAAAATATCCTCATGTGTTAGAAGGATATTGTGATGCTAATTGGATGTCCAACTAGTCGGAAAGTAAGTCCACAAGTGGTTATGTATTTACACTTGGTGGAGCGTCGGTATCTTGGAAATCATCAAAGCAAACGGTAAATACGCGATCAACTATGAAAGCAGAGTTTGTAGCCTTAGACAAAGCTACCGAAGAGGCAGAATGACTCAGAAACTTCCTAGAAGGTATTCCAATGTGGACAAAACCTGTGACAACCATTTGCATACATTGTGATAGTATGGCTGCCCTGCCGAGGGCAAAGAATCAGATATGCAATGGCAAGTCGAGACATATAAGACGACGTCATAATACAATACGAAGCTTGCTGAAGAATGAAATTATTTCCATTGATTATGTGAGATCAAAGGACAATATAACGGATCCTTTGACAAAAGGCCTTAACAGAGAGCAAGTCGTATTTACATCGAGGGGAATGGGCTTAAAGCCAACACAATGAGTCGTTAACTGGCGGAAACCTAACCTATCATAATTGGAGATCCCATGGTTTAGGTTCAATAGGAAAACTAGTTGGGGAAGACTCAAGGAGCATAAAACACACATATGCTCATTCCTATGGTGTACTAAGTGTGTTAATCCCTTGATGTTTTAAGGACTGAATCTTATTCTTAATAATACTAAAATCCTATGGTGGGATAGTACGGACTAATTTTTGTTTGGTATTACCTATATAAGATTGATGTGGGGTCGCATATGGGAGAACAGATATGGCTACGTTCTCTAGAAAATCTCACGAAGAAGGAGTTGTTCACGACCAAAATGAACACAACCGTAAGAATTGAAATATGTTGATATGATATGTGTGATACTTGTTGTCTTGATTTACTACAAAATGTGAATAGTTCAAGACATTTCGTCCACTATTTCACAAAGTAGATCCGATAGGTATTCACTACGAACGGTTCAAGTCCACAAGACACCTTTTTCGATGCATGTCATATCGCGTTGTTCATAAATAATGAAAAATTCCTTATTATCTTATTTTCTATCCAAATGTGGGGTATTGTTGATGTTTGAATAGAAAATGTGGGATATTGTTGGAACTTGTATGGAATTAAGAAGAAATAAAGTGATCAACGGACATAAAATTTGAATCAAAGGTTGCAACTTTTCAGAACAATTACAACATTTGGTATGAATTGATGTAACTATTCATATGCTACTCTATATAAAGAATGTTGATCACTTGGTTGGAGAGATATATACAACAAGACAGAACAAACTACAATCAATCAATCAGTTTTTTCATAATTAATGATTTAAGATTGTGGCTTCTACTTCTTCTTCTTCAAAATAAGTTTCTGAAGAACACATATAGTAAATTCGCCAGATGTGAAGTTCTTGTGCTAGAACTCTCACTTAGATAGTTATATCCTCTAGACAGACGTCCGTAAAACTGCAGCACAAGTGAGGGCGAATTTTTGTCTTAGGACACTGCATCAAGCAGGCCTCTATCGACACCAAGTTAATATGTGTTTTCAATTTGCTGAATTCATTATTGTTGATTTCAAGTTATTTTGAGTTACTATTATATTATTGTGCTCAATTCATTTCATTATTGATGATACTAGATTAACACTAACACTTGCTAGAGCTACTCCTATCCCAGGCACTTCATAACATCCAAAAAAAAACAGTCACTACTACATTCTCTACAACTTTAGATATAAGACTATCTATCTCACTATCCACAAATTATGGATAGTAGTTAAGTTCAGCAAACCTACTACATGATATGGTTAAATTCTCTACTACTTTCCATATGGTTGCAGCATATGAACTGCAATTCAGGTTTAATAGTTGGATGTCTCCATGAATGAATTGAGGGTGGGTTTCCACAGCTGAGAACCTCACCAGACTTGCATTTCACATGACCCAATTTCTTTCTCAATTGCAAACATCATAATTAGTGCAAAAAGCTCATCCTGGAAAATTTTTATTCATTATTAGAGTAGCTCTAGCTTCAGTAACTCTATGCTCAACTATTGCTAAAAGATAAATTTTATTCTTTCTAACTACTTTACTTAACTCCTTATGCTTGTACACTTTATTCAACCCCTTCACATTCCAGGTTGCAACAATCATGCTGGTTGGGACGGAGGTTGGGGTGACTTGGTAGGATTCTTCTGGCTACTACTTTGATCTTTCTCATTTTGTGTAGTACCAGTAACAAGAACACCACTAATCGACTCTAATGAGCTAAAACCATTAGTAGTTGGAACTAGAACCTCTTTAGTAGGAACTTGAGTCAATTTGATTGCAGATTTGTTTGGTACTGTCGTCCATTTCTCCCCGTGTTTGCCCATCTTGCTGAAAGTATTTTTATGTCCTAGAGACAATCTATATTAGGACAAATGTACTTTATACACATTCATATTATTGTTAATGGAGATTAATATTTTGGCATTTGCAATTATTGAATTATTATTTGATTGTTTGTAATTATTCATTAATGTGCATCCCTTGAGTTTACGTTGTCATTAATAGAGTGAGATATTTTATGATAGAGCGTAACTCTTAAAATAGCCTCGACTAATGATCATCGAGAATGGGATATCGATGATATGTGATAAGATGACATGTGGTCTGCATCACATCCTTAGAGGATGTAGTATGTCTCACCTGCTACGAGTAATGGTTACTCGTGATGGACACATGTATACTTTGAAAGTATTGGTATAACCTGCTGATATACTGTTTGTTATACTTGTCTAACGTATGATCAACGTGTGGGAGATAGAAGTCCTTAGACTTGAGGTCAATACACGCTTTATCTACAAAGTAATGTACTTTGATCCCGTCCTAAGCTCAAATGCCTTGTAGGTTGAGATAGGGCTTGTATTGGGTACATGCGATGTGGATTGAAGGTGGTAGTAGAGCCAAGATTAGGATTCATTCCTCGAATGTATGTTCGAGAGAACACTCAGATTCTCAGTGATATTAGGTTGACTAAGTCGTTGGCCAACGCAATAGACATATTTAGAATATGGTCTAGTCGTCGACTAATATAGATGAGATACAATGATAAAGCCATTTGGATAGACATTTGACAAATCCTAAGCTTGATCGGGTGTGTCGTGAGTGAAAGAATTTTATCTTACCACATAAAGGTTAAGTTTACTGGATTCGTGTAAACGTACTTCACATATTGAGTTCGTCTTCCGGCGCCGTCTAGGAGTTCCGCGTAGACCTTAATTTGATTAATGTCAATATGAGAAGGCCTGTAGGGTCACACTATGTCGATTGTCCATTTCGATCTAAGGATGTATTGAGAGGGTAATTAAAATATTTGATTTGGAATCGAGATATTTAAATGAATAATGATTACATTAATTAAGTCAAAACTGGATTTTGGATTTAATTAAGAATGCACAGAAATTAAATCGAGGCAGTGCAACTGCACGTTGAGCGCCGCAGCACCCATACCCTAGGGCCGCAACGCAGTGCAGAAATTCATCAAGCGTCGCAGAGCCCATATCCTAGGACCGCGACGCCTCTGCATCGATTTTTGGGCCAGGCCCAAGGTCATACCCTAATTCGATTTTGACCTAATTTCCAACTATAAATAGAGGCATTCCCTTTCATTATTCACACACTAATTTCTGAAAAAATTCTAAGCCTTAGAGACTTAGAATCAAATACTCTCGAACCTCTGCCGGATTTCCTAGCTTTCCGAAGGAGAAATACATTGAAGCTTGGAGCTTGCAATCGGAAGGGCAATTGCGTGTGCACCTCACAGTAGATAAAGACTCCAGATAACCTAGACTTGTAAATAAATGTTTTTATATTACAAGTTCCAATTGTTGTATAACCATACCAGAATTATTATTGGGGTAAGTAAGAAACAAAATTTTAAACTTCCGATGTGCCTTACTTATGTGATTTGTACCCAACAAATTCCCTTCAAGAACCACAAGATAACACATGAAATGAATCCTTGTTAAATGACCTAAATAAGGATTCAGTGGGAGTATCTGGTGAAGATTGGTTACTTAGAGTACTCCCTTCAGCCAGTGGGAGTGCTGTGAGAGATAGTGCAGAAATGCAAGGCTCTCATACACAATCAATGGAAGATGATACAATGCTTGTACATCATTCCATTCAGGAAATACATGAAATGACATTCCTGAAAGCTCTCAAGGTGATAGATTGTCCAACACACAAAGACCTTCTCACAGTCAGAATGTAATAAACACTGAAACACAGAATACTCAACTCCGTAGGACCACTAGGACTCGTCGTACACCTGAAAGACTTAATCTCCTTGTTGAAACACACAATGCGATAGATATTCCTGATAACGATGAACCTACAACCTACAACGAAGCTATATTACACATTGTTTCACAGAGATGGCAAGAAGCAATGAAATCTGAAATGGACTCGATGTACATAAATCAAGTTTGGAACTTGGGTGATTTGCCAGCAGGGGTTAGACCCATATGATGCAAATGGGTCTTCAAGAGAAGATTGATGCATATGGAAATGTACAGACCTATAAAGCAAGACTGGTGGCTAAAGGTTATAATCAATGGCCTGGGGTTGATTATGATGAAACCTTTTCACATGTTGCTAAGATTAAGTCCATTCGGATTTTGCTTGCAATAGCTGCATATTATGACTATGACATTTGGCATATGGACGTCAAAACTGCATTCTTCAATGGTAATTTAGTTGAGGAAGTGTATATGAAACAACCTGAGGGTTTTTCAATCGAGTCAAAACCAAATGCCGTATGCAAGCTACAAAAGTCCATTTATGGGCTTAAGCAAGCCTCGATGAGTTGGAACATTTGCTTTGAACATGCTGTCAAATCGTTTGATTTCATCAGTAGCAAAGAAGATCCATGTGTTTATAGTAAATGCAAGGATGGGAGTATTGCCTTCATTATCATATATGTAGATGACATATTAATAATGAGAGACAATAAGACTCTCATGCAGTCAGTAAAAGAGTGGTTGTCCAGTACCTTAATGATGAAGGATTTAGGTGAAGCCTGCTACATTCTGGGGATTAGGATCTATAGAGATAGACCTAACAGATTATTGGGGCTGTCACAGTCAGTCTACATACACAAAGTTCTTAGAAGTTTTTCTATGGAAAATTCCAAGAAAGGCGGTGTACCTATGAGACAAGGCATCAAGTTATCTAAGAAGGATAATCCTTCTAATTATATAGAACTTGAACACATGAAAATGATCCCATATGCTTCAGCTATAGGATCGATCATGTATGCCATGACCTGTACTAGGCCAGATGTGGCATTTGCACTTAGTACGACTTGCAAGTTCCAGCAGAATCCTGGGGAAGAACACTGGAAATGAGTCAAGAGTATTCTTAAGTATCTCAGATGAACTAAAGAATACCTCTTAGTCTATGGTGGACAAGAGAAGCTGGTATGTACTAGGTACACTTATGCAAGCTTCCAGACAGATGTTGATGACTACAAATCTCAATCAGGTTACACATACATTTCAATGGTGGAGCAGTGAGCTGGAAAAGTTCCAAACAAGCTACAACTGCCGACTCGACAACAGAAGTTGAGTACATTGTTGGATCGGAAGCTGGTAAAGAAGTTGTCGCGATATATGAGTTCCTGAAGGAACTAGGGGTTGTTCCAAGTGTCACTTGTCCAATAACGGTTTATTGCGACAACACTGGTACGATTGCGCAAGCTAAGGAACCAAGATCAACCAACAGAAACAAGCATGTACCAAGAAAGTACCACATACTCAGGGAGATGGTGGAGACTGAAAAGATTAGATTAGACTATGTCCCCACAGACGATAACCTAACTGACCCATTCACTAAACCATTAAGCTTAGTCAAGCATAATGGTCATTTTGAGAATATGGGCATTAGATATGTTGGAGATTGGCTCTAGGCCAAGTGGGAGATTGAAAGTATATTTATGTTCTAGAGACAATCTGTATTAGGAAAAATTATTATACACATTCATATAATTGTTAATGGAGACTAAAATTTTGATATTTGCAATTATTGAATTATTATTTGATTATTTGTAATAATTCATTAATGTGCATCCCTTAAGCTTACATTGTCATTAATAGAGTGAGATATTTTATGATAGAGCGTAACTCTTAAAATAGCATCGACTAATGATCATCGAGAATGGGATATCTATGATATGTGATAAGTCGACATATGGTATGCATCACATCCTTAGAGGATGTAGTATGTCTCACCTGCTACGAGTAATGGTTACTCGTGATGGACACATGTATACTTTGAAAGTATTGGTATAACCTGCTGATATACTGTTTGTTATACTTGTCTAACGTATGATCAACGTGTGGGAGATAGAAGTCCTTAGACTTGAGGTCAATACACGCTTTATCTACAAAGTAATGTACTTTGATCCCGTCCTAAGCTCAAATGCCTTGTAGGTTGAGATAGGGCTTGTATTGGGTACATGCGATGTGGATTGAAGGTGGTAGTTGAGCCAAGATTAGGATTCATTCCTCGAATGTATGTTCGAGAGAACACTCAGATTCTCAGTGATATTAGGTTGACTAAGTCATTGGCCAACGCAATAGACATATTTAGAATATGGTCTAGTCGTCGACTAATATAGATGAGATAGAATGATTAAGCCATTTGGATAGACACTTGACAAATCCTAAGCTTGATTGGGTGTGTCGTGAATGAAAGGATTTTATCATACCACATAAAGGTTAAGTTTACTAGATTCGCGTAAACGTACTTCACATATTGAGTTCGTCTTCCGACGCCGTCTATGAGTTCTGCATAGACCTTAATTTGATTAATGTCAATATGAGAAGGCTTGTAGGGTCACACTATGTCGATTGTCCATTTCGATCTAAGGATGTATTGAGAGAGTAATTAAAATATTTGATTTGAAATCGAGACATTTAAATGAATAATGATTACATTAATTAAGTCAAAACTGGATTTTGGATTTAATTAAGAATGTACGGAAATTAAATCGAGGCAAAGGTAATCAAGACGTCATGCCAAGACTCCATACCCTAGGGCCGCGGTGCAATGCAGAAATTCATCAAGCGCCGCGACGCCCATACCCTAGGGCCGCGGCGCCTCTGTATCGATTTTTGGGCCACGCCCAAGGTCAAACCCTAATCCGGTTTTGACCTAATTTCCAACTATAAATAGAGGCATTCCCTTTCATTATTCACACACTAATTTCTGAAAACATTCTAAGCCTTAGAGACTTAGAGTCAAATACTCTCGAACCTCTGCCGGATTTCCTAGCTTTCCGAAGGAGAAATACATTAAAGCTTGGAGCTTGCAATCGGAAGGGCAATCGCGTGTGCACCTCACAGTAGATAAAGACTCCAGATAACCTAGACTTGTAAGTAAATGTTTTTATGTTACAAGTTCCAATTGTTGTATAACCATACCAGAATTATTATTGGGGTAAGTAAGAAACAAAATTTTAAACTTCCGTTGTGCCTTACTTATGTGATTTGTACCCAACAAATTCCCTACACTTGCACCAGTGACTGCACTACTGGGGGGGGGGGAACCACATACATCTCTATTTGAGCCATTTTATCCTTATCAAGAACCACAAGTCCTTTATTCTGCCAGGTTTTCACTAGGAGTGGCCAGTGGGCCGGGCTCGGGTCTGGCGGGCCGGGTCTGGCGGGGTCGGGGTCGGGGCGGGATGGGAGAAGGGGCGGGGTCGGGTCTGGCGGGCTCTGGCGGGGTCGGGTCTGGCGGGACTATAGCAAGTCCCGTCCCGATCCCGATCCCATCGGTATGGGGGCGGGGCGGGCTCGGGGCGGGCTCGGGACGGGGCGGGATACGTCGGGTTTTCATTTTTTTTTTAAAATAACATATGTATAAAAAAACTCAATAAACAAAACAAGATAGTGTAATAAAAACATTCTAAGGCTGTTTTTGTGCCTCTTATATTATTTAATAGACATATGATTTTTTTGTAATACAAATACAATTGTCTAAAATCTAAATTGCAACTTTGTGGTGTTGTCCAAAAGTTGCAAATTACATAATAAAATTACAATTAAAAAAATTACATTCTCAAAAAAACCTGTTCTAATTGCTTGATGATTTCATGTGGTTCTTCGGTTGGAATTGGTATTTGTTGGTCAAATTGATCCACGTCGCTTCCACTACCTTCGGTTAAGATTTCGTTGTAGTTTTCATCATCTTCTTCGTTGATCTCCGATTGACCGCACCTTCTCCGCTCCGCTCTTATCCCATCTCTCAATAATACCGCAATTTCCAAGTCGCCTCCGGCTAATGAGTGTCTGTGGTCTCCTATTTGATATCTGCCGTCATAAAAGCGCTTTCAGACGCAGTTGACGACGCTTGAATGTTCAAAACATCTCGAGCCATCAATGAAAGTGTCGGAAAGGTCTTCTCATTCCCCCTCCAGTATTTCAGGAAGTCTTCATGTCCATCTTCATTGATAACTTCTTGATACGGTACAGAACCCTGCAAAACAAAAATATCCAACTCGCTAATTTGGTTAGTAGTAGAGGTACGACCGCACATTCTATTTCTGAGGCTTTCAATACTAGCCGCAGAAACAGCATGTCTTTTGTGAGGTTGTGTTGAAGATGAAGAAGATGGTATGGAAGCTGGTAAGTTACTAGCATTTTCTTGTTGATAAAATCTATATATATTTTTGCATTGGTGTTCTACGCTAGACAATACTTCTTCTTTAGTTTGTTCAATAGGTGGTGGGTGATTTAGATTTTTGGGACTTGGAGGTGGTAGTACTTCTATACAATCGTAAATAGTTTCAATTAGTGATTTAGTACCGTCTATTATAATTGTAGGATTTAATACAGAACCAATAATATAAATAGAGGAATAGGAATAAAATATTTTTTTATTTTGATAAACATTTTTAATAGCTGCCTTATAAGTTGGTTTTTCCATATATTCACTAAGTAATAAAAATATTAGAGTTATATAAAATAACATAGTTGAAATAGTAGGATAATATATACCGGAAAATTCTTTTGTTGCTTGAAAAAATTTCTCTAAAAATACAATAAGTTCGGAAATTTTTTACCAATCACTATCTAAAATCATATCAGCTGGCTTTTTATTATGAGAGTTAAAAAATAAAGTTATAGGTAATTTATAGTCATAAGCAACAAGTAGTTGCTCGTATAAAGAATTCCACCTAGTGGATACTTCTTGTGGAATTTTTCTAAAAGGTAGTCCACAATCATGACAAATTTTTTATATTCTTTTCTACGTTGTACTTTATTACTTTTAAAAATAAAGTTTATAGCAAATTGTATTTTACTAAGAATGTCTTCAAAAAGTGATAGACCATCCTTTACAATTAAGTTATATATATGGCACGCACATTTTATATGAAAATGGTCTGGAAAAGATGGAGTTAAACTATTTTTAAAAATTGTAATTGCGTAATTGTTATTAGAAGCGTTATCTAATGTAATAGTCATAATTTTATCGGTAATTCCGTAATAATCGTACACTTGATAAATATTTTCTGCAATAAAAGTACCAGTGTGCCTATCATCTATATATATATACGCTAAAATACGTTTTTGCATAGACCATTTATAATCTATCCAATGGCAAGTTACAGTTAAATAATCATGGCCGTTAGTACTACGACCTATATCAGACGTGATAGATACTTTGCCATTAAAATGATATAATGAAAAACGTAAATATTGTTGATATTCATGCGCGAATTTAAATACATCTCTCTTAACAGTTGATCTAGAAAAATCGTTAAAAGCAGGATTATATATATCTCTAATGTAATGAATAAAATCGGGAGATGAAGGAAATGAAAAAGGCAAACCCTCCACAAAGAACTAATTTTGATATTGCTTCCCTATCTCTATGTTTATTGTATTTAGAGCCTACAATTCCCCGCCATAGGGTTAATTTGACCTTGTACTTGGTCCCGACAATATCAAGATGTGAACCTTGTCCCGATGGAGCGGGCGTTCTTTCCGGTTTTGAAGCCTGGTATTGGGCATACCTAGTCGGATGAGCACTTACTACGTGTCTAATTAAACCCCGCCCCACCGTGACCTTTTCCAGTTTTAAATTTTAAAACATTTTTACAAATTTTACATATGGCTACTTGATTCTCTACGTCCCTATCAAAAAATGTCCATGCATCTGATTTTAATGGTCGTTTTGCTGGACCTCGTCTCATAGTAGGGGGAATAAGAGGTATTTCAGTTGAAGGTGCACTAGTGGGTGTGTTGTCATCAACATTAGTGGGTATATCATCTAGATCATCGTCTAAATTAAAGTCTTCTTGAGTTCCAGAAAATAGCTCCTGGTCTAAATCTAATGGTATTGTAGGAAAATGTTGAGTATCAACAAAATCATCCTGTGTAGGAATAAGATGACTAGAAGAAGTACCCTTGCCCTGGTTGCCCTTACTAGAAGAAGCACCCTTACCCTTACCCTTAAACATACCTTTTAATCTTTCCATTTTAATTATGATAATAAATAAATAAATAATTAAAGACAATAAAATTAAGTGATCTAAATAAAATAAACAAACAATAATAATTTAATGAAGGAACGAATGTACCAAACGCCGACGTAACGTCGACGTGTAATCGAGAGGTTGAAAATTGAAACTTTGCTCGATGGAAGATCCTCAAGCTAGTTGCCAACTTCACTACCAATTCCCAAATGACTAAATAAAATTGAATATTTAGCAAACAATGTAGATTTGTAGAGAGATATATTGAGAAATTAGAGAGATTGTAGGAAGATTTGTGAGAAAGATGAAGAGAAAATGAGTTATTTATAGTTGAAAAATTGGGTTAAAGTGTAAATATAATAACTTATGAGTTAAAAATAAATATTAAGGGGTAGGGGGTTGGGGGAGGGGGGGCCTAAAATGGCCGTTGGCCAACGGCCATAATCTAAAATGGTCGTTGGTGCAACGGTCATTTTTGCAAAGGGGGGAAAAGGGCGGGGTCGGGCTCGGGGCGGGGTCGGGTCTCGCGGGATGAGACATCGTCCCGTCCCGAGTTCGAGTCCCGCCCCCGTTATTTTTTTTTTTTTTTTGGCGGGGTAGGGGTGGGACCGGGGCATGCTCGGGACGGGGTCGGGTCGGGGTCGGGCTGTCCCGGCCCACTGGCCAGCCCTAGTTTTCACTATTGGAGCTGGTTTATGTAACGTACAGGTTTGATCACTTTCGGTTGCTTTGGTAGGCAACAATGACCAATTTGCAAGCATTTGGTACAATAAATGGGTCTCCAGTCATACATCACCAATTGATCAAACACACTCCCACTTGGATCTTGAATTTTGATGCTCTCTTGCAAAGGGACTGTTACATCCATTTCCACTAATATACGTGCATAGAATATTCTATCCATCTTACTCGTACAATCATCCGCATAGAGGGGGGTCCCTATTCTACTCAGGTAATCAATTCCCCAATAATTCAGAGGAAGGTTTGGGAACCTCACCCATAGAGGCATAGTTTTCAAAATTTCACCATTGAAATCGAAAGTAGCTGACCAAACCTTCATTAATTATAATGTGTTTGTTGTTGAGCATATGAAGTCCCGAGGTGTTAGATAGTTTGTAATATATATCAAGTGAGATTGTCCCACAATATAAGGCAAAAAGAGTTTAAAGACTTTATATATTAAAAGTCTTAATATTTTTAGATTTTATTTAAAATCTTAATTTAAATGGACATGTATGTTCATGAAAAGTCATGATTATTCGCAATAGTCACTTTTCTAACTCTATAAATAAAGTCTTCCTTCATGAAATAGCTATGAAAAATATAATATGTGTTTTGTTGTATCCTGAAGGGAATTGCTCGTATTTTCTCCAATATGTATAAGGGCAATATCTCTTTAAAAAAAGTCGATTCTATCACCCCTCAAAACCATTTCTTGTTGGATTATGTTTACCTATTTTTCTAATAATCTTAAAGAGATATTATGTTGCCAAAAGGGAAATAACGGACACAAAGAATTCAGACAGTATTATCAGATTAAGAAAAGGAAAAGAAGGAAACTAGTTTGGCTATGGCTACTGTCCTTGTTGTCAGAAAATTAATGGTACAAGAAGAAAAGAACACCGAAGGTTTGGGCATGATATTGACCAATTTAACTGGTAAAGTTGTTGACATGTTATCAGGAGGTCATGAGTTCAAGCCGTGAAAATAACCTCTTGCAGAAATGTGAGGTAAGGCTGCGTACTATAGAGCATTGTGCCTCCCCGCACCCCGCGCATAGCGGGAGCTTAGTGCACCGGGTTGTCCTTTTTTATCATCAAAAATTTATGTTATATATAATGAGTGTACTTGTACCGATTGTTCAGTGGTCGTCGCTTCGGGGAAGAGATTAGTTTAACAAAGAAGGATTGATCTTTGTTTTCTACATCTTCTGTTCTTAGATTTAATTGTGCTGAGAAATCACGTGCGGACAATATTTTAAAGCATGGAGAGAGATGAACAACTAAAGAAAACCTTCACTGCCCCATAAGTGGTTGAGACAGAATTAAACAAACGAGAAAACTATGTGGAAACCCTGAATCAGGAAATGGGTTCATGATGAATCATTTATTTCCAGAGGTGATATACACCAGATATACAAGATATACACAAACATGAAAGAAGTAGAGTTTGAAGAATATGAAGAAGATGTAAAAGAAGAAGAAGAAGATGTAGTAGTTCATTCTCATTAATTCCGAATAGCTTTACAATGTGATATAGATGGTCTTTATATACACTTTGATAGTTGATAATTGGTTACATGTTCATAACTTCTCTTAACCAACTATTTAGGCTCCTAACTAACTAACTAACTAACTAACTCCTTAACTACTTTAACTAACTTTGATCTTCTCAACAGACCCCCTCAAGCTGACTGTTGGAAAAATGTTCAGCAGTCCAAGCTTGGAACAAAGATGTTGATGCTGGATTCTGTTAAGCCCTTTTGTGAGTAAATCTGCTGGTTGGTTTGTAGTATTTATATACTCTGTCTTCACTATTCCTTTTTGGATCTTCTCTCCTATGAAATGTAGATCAATCTCTATATGTTTAGTCCTTTCATGAAAGACAGGATTTGCTGCAATTTGTATTGCTGATTTACTGTATGTGAATACTGTCACTGGATGATTGATGTCAATGCCAATGTCGTTCAATAAGCCAAGTATTCAAGTTAGTTCAATTATTGTACTGCTAGACTTTTGTACTCTGATTCAGCTGAACTTCTAGAGATTGTACTTTGTTTCTTTAATTTCCAAGATATAAGAGAATCACCAAACTTTACGACATAACCTGTAATTGACTTCCTTGTATGAGTACATGCAGCCCAGTTTGCATCACAATAGTCTGTCACTGTTTCCTATTTGTTGCTGGACATAAGCACCCCTTGTCCTAGCTGACTTTTTACATATCTTACTATTCTCAGTGCTGCATTAAGATGTGATTTCTTTGGTTATTGTAGAAATTGACTAAGTGTTTGAACACTATAAGCTATAGCTGGTCTTGTAATTGTGAGATATAGTAACTTACCTATTAATCTTTGATATGAATTAATGTCACTTATTAGTTCATCTTCTGATGTTGGTTTACTTTTTTCTATTTTCTGTTGTTTCTGTGCATGATCATCATATTCTTTTGTAGTTAGTTTTATATTACAATCTATAGGTGTATTAATTGGCTTAGCTGCCTAGTCCTAGCTCAGAAATAAGTGCTAGTGCATATTTCCTTTGATGCATTAGAATTCCTTTATCAGACCTTGCAAATTCTATTCCTAAAAAATATCTCAGTTCTCCTAGATCCTTCATTTTGAATGCTTGTTGTAGGGACTGTTTTGTTCCTTCTATTAGTTTTATGTTGTCTTCTGTAATTAACATGTCATCCACATATACTAATACTATAGTTAACCCTTGTTCAGTTTGTCTTATAAAGAGTGAGTGATCATACTGAGACTGTCTAAACTCCATATGTATTAAAGCTTCTGTAAGTTTAAAGTTCCATTGCCTAGGTGCTTGTTTGAGTCCATACAAGGATTTGATTAGCCTACATACCTGTTTGTCCCCCTGGCTGATGAATCCTTGTGGTAGTTCAATATATATTTCATCATGTAGATCTCCTTGTAGAAAAGCATTTTATACATCCATTTGATGTATATGCCAATTTCTAGAGGCGGCTATTGATATGATAGATCTCACGGTAACCATCTTAACAACTGGAGAAAAATATTCATGATAATCTATTCCTTCTTTCTGACTATAACCTTTGACCACAAGTCTAGCTTTGAGTCTTTCAATCTCACATGTGTCTTTGTATTTTATTTTATAGACCCACTTACATCCTATTGGAGATTTATCTTTTGGTAAAGAAATAATATCCCATGTGTGATTATCTTGTAAGGCTTTTATTTCTATTTTCATGGCTTCTACCCATCTGGGGTCTTTACATGCCTCATTGTAGGTTTTTGGTTCAATTATTTCTGAAAAAGAGGTAAGAAATACCTTATATTTTGGTGTGATGTTATCATAGGATATATACTATGGGATATGAAGTGGTTGTGCTGTCAGATTTCTTTGTGACAAAGTCTTTAAGCCATATTGGAGGTTGTTTTGATCTGGTAGACTTTATAACAGATATTATATTGGTTGACTGCCTTGGACCTTGAATCTGAGTTGATAATAAGTCTTGAGTTGTCATGTTTATGTCAAATTGATTTGTATCCTCTGTGTTGAAATGACTAATGTTTTCTGATGTATTCGATGTAGTGTTAATATTTCCTGATGTATTATGACATGTGTTTCTACTAGTGTTTGCTTGTGAGATGATTTGATACTTACTTTTAGGCATAGGCATAAATACATCTGTGAGTTGATATTTATCATTTGGATCACTTTGAAACACTGAATTTTTTGGTTTATTTGTTTTGAAAGGAAATTCAGCTTCTTTGAAAATTACATCTCTGTTAACAAAGAACATTTTACTCTCCATGTCATATAGGATATATCCTTTTTGGTTTTCATAATACCCCATAAAAACACAACACCTTGCTCTAGGTTGTAATTTATCAGCTATAGACAGATCACTAGCAAAGCATAAGCAACCTAAGATTCTTAAATGACTAATGGAGGGTTTTTTCTTATAAGGCTTCTCATAAGGAGTCACTCCAGTTACAGAAGATGGAAGCCTATTTATCAAGTATACAACAGCCTGAACACACAACCCCCAGAACCTTAGTGGAATGTAGCCTTGAAACCTTATAGCTCTAGTTATCTCAAGTATATGTCTGTGTTTCCTTTCTGCCACACCATTTTGTTGTGGTGTATAGGCACATGACTTTTGATGTATAATTCCTAGTCTAATAAATATATTAGTACATGCTTCATTTACAAACTCAGTTCCATAATCAGTTCTAATCATCTTCACTGTCTTATTGAACTGAGTTTGTACAAAGATTAGAAATTGTTATAAAACAACACAAACATCTAACTTTAATTTAAGTAAGTATACCCAAGTCATTCTAGTATAGTCATCTACTATTGTAAGAAAATACTTCTTTCCATTATGAGTTGATACTTTGTACGGATCCCATACATCCATATAAACAAGATCAAACTCTGTATTACTTGTACTGTCACTCAAAGAAAAAGGTAATCTACATTGTTTAGCACATGGACACAGATTACACTTTTTTTATAGTTCTAGCTATAGTTTCATGTTTTGCTATAATCAATTTACTTAAAACATTGCTAGATGTGTGTCCAAATCTTCTGTGTTATACCTCTATTTGTTCTTTTGCAATTGCTTCATGTTCAGTAGTTTTTCTCACACTTAGGCCTAACTTTACTTGGTCATTTATAAGTCTTGATAATGGCTGATTTACTAGTATGTATAACCCATTCTGTAATCTACCAATCTCCTTCACCTTCCCACTGTAAAGATCCTGAAAGATACAGAATTCAGGATAAAAAATTGATGCACACTTCAGTTCTTTGGTTAGTTAAGACACAGACATTAAGTTAAACTTAAATTGTGGTAAGAATAAAACATTATTTAGTGTACTTCTGTCTGAGATACTACTTGAACCAGTGTGTGTTACTTTGACTACTTCTCCATTTGGCAAATGTACCTTCTTAGAGTCAGAATAGTTTTCTACTCTAGTTGCATCATTTATCAAGTTTATATCAGATACCATATGATTAGTAGGCCCAGTATATATTATCTATTGTTTCATTAAATCAGCTACAAGTAAGGCTTTGTGATTAGACATACCTGCAACAACATTTGAGGATGAATGTATCTTTTGTTGTGATTCTTTACTCTGAGTAGTATTTGCCTGTACCAAGTTGTGACTCAGTAATTTCACAATCTGTTCATATTGTTCTTTAGAAAACATAGGAGCTCCTTCAACTAAACTAGTAACTTTGTCAGTCATCTCACTAGTTTTGTATGTTAGCTCAGGTACACCATTATCAGCTGATATATATGCATTATGAGCAGCATGCTCCTTCATTTTAGACTTAAAACCAGGAGGATATCCAACTACTCTATAACAGAATTCCTTGGTATGTCCTCTCATTTTACACACATCACAAAACAAATTAGTAGTTGTAGTTCTCCTGAATTTCTGTGTACCTGATCCAGCTCTAGAATACAAAGCAGTAGGATCATGGCTCATATTATGATTGATTCCACTAGGACCAACTCCTAGCAGCCCTGCAGATTTAACAGTTATAGATTTTTTATTTTCATCACTTGTAATCATAGAGTATTCCTTGTTTACAGTAGGCAGAGGAGACATCAATAGTATTTGACTTCTTGCTTGCATGTAATTTTCATTTAACCCCATCAAAAACTGATACACCTTTTGTCGTTGAAGATACTCCACAAACTCCTTAGACTTAGGACATCCACAACTAGGTGGAGGAACCAAAGACTGGAATTCCACCCATAGACTCTTCAGCTTAGAAAAATACTCAGACACACTAGTATTTCCCTCAATTTAGAGTAGCTATTTCCCTACGTAGATTATAGGTTCTTGAACCTTCTACTTTGTCAAATCTCTCCCTTAAATCTTCCCATACCTCATAAGTTGTTTCAGCATACAGTACACCACTTAGTAACCCACTAGAAACTGAGTTCATTAACTATGCTTGAACCACATCATTTACCCTATCACATTGATCCCACAACTCCTCTCCATAATGTTTCTTTCTGCATTTTCCATTAACAAAACCTGTCTTATTTCTCCCAAGCAGTGCAATTCTCATTGATTTACTCCACAATGCATAGTTTTTAGATCCCAGTAATTGAAATGAGATTAAAGACACACCATTTACATCAGATGCTTGAAGAAATAATGGATGGTTGTGGTCCAAAGATGTTGTTATGATTCCAGAACTTAGTCCTTCAGTAGGATCTCTAGGTAGGTTATCATTTTCTGTTGTGATGTGTTCAATATCCATTCTTTTAATCAGTTAGATGATCAAGAATTGTTCAAAAACTTATATCCCAGGAGATAAACACTAACAGTTTCTTGGTAAGAATAGAACAATCAGTTCTTCCAGAATTTGGAATTTGATTTACAAAAGATTCAAGATAGTCCAAGAAATATATGTAAGACTGTAGAGTCAATACAGTTAATAGATGTATCCAAGATATATTTGTTATGTGATGTATATCCTAATTATAATCAGAATAGAACAAGAATTTCATAAAAGAATACAGATAAGATTTTGATTAGAATTTCAGAAAAGAGTGACTTCTAGATCAACTTCAGAACTCATAACTAGAAAAAGAAGGATGTAGATATCAGATATACTGTTCAACACCAATACAGAATAATGATCAACTACAGAGAAAGACATATCAGAATTCAGATAGAGATAGAAACAGAAAACTTGGGAAAGGAGATAAAAGACAATATCAGTGGAATATCAGTGGAACCTGCTATAATACCATGATGAATCATTCATTTTCAGAGGTGATATACAAGATATACACAAACATGAAAGAAGTAGAGTTTGAAGAATATGAAGAAGATGTAAAAGAATATGAAGAAGAAGTAAAAGAATATGAAGAAGAAGAAGAAGAATATGAAGGAGAAGGAGAAGGAGGAGGAGGAGAAGGAGAAGATGTAGTAGTTAATTCTCATTAATTTCGAATAGCTTTACAATGTGATATAGATGGTCTTTATATACACTTTGATAGTTGATAATTGGTTACATGTTCATAACTTCTCTTAACCAACTATTTAACTAACTAACTAACTAACTCCTTAACTACTTTAACTAACTTTGATCTTCTCAACCGTTCGTATTTTACAACTGTCAATTCTGGAAAGTTACCAAGTTACTGGAACTTGGCAGCGTCTTTGATCTTGATACGGTAATAACAAAAATTAGGTTCTACTTTCTTGACTCTATTTGTTATTTGTTTATGATTTTTTTGCCCTTATGATTTTTGTGAAATTTAATTTCATAAATATTAGGGTAGATGACTCATTTTGTGATGATCTTAAAGTGCATACTAAGTTTAGGAATAACAAATTTAATATGCTTATAATTTGTTATTTGATGCCAAATAAGAAACCCTCATAAATTGACATAATTATGTTACATGCATGAATATAGTAATACTTTCAAGTTTGTGATTAATATATTTAAGGATTGCATGGAACTAGTTGGAAATCCATTTTTATAAAAATAAAATAAAATCAAAGACTTAATTGTCAAACCAAGGAATCTGAAATTAAAGTATATTAATAATGTATGCATTGGCATCATTTTGTTGTCATGTGTTTCTAAAATCAAAGGAAACGTAGAAATATCTGTCAGAGACATTTTTAGAATGAATATGTTTTCGTTATTACGATCGAAACATGGATAATGATACGACCAGTGGTTTGGACTTTGGAAAATTATTTTTTCAATATGAATCTTTTCTGCATAACATCAAATAATTCTCAATTTTTTCATGTGAATTATTAAGAAAAGAATATTGAAATATTTAAAATGTGGGGGCGATTGATTTATGAATAAAAGTTAATATTGGACTTAGTGTCTATTACAATTTTGAGGAAACTTGAGATATAAATTTATTTAAATTGTGTAGTTCTTAAACTCCCACAAATTCTTGGTAGATATTGACATGACAATGAATGAATTCACAGTTGATTTGGTCTCGGTGACGGCTAGTTAATTGAATTACTAACCTAATGGTTGGTCACGTGTCGTTTTAGAAATATTGTGTTCATTTGTGAAAGAATATCACTTGAAATATTGTGTTCTCTCTTGTAAAGATGTCACTTGAGTGATTGTGACTTTGATAATAAGATTTCAAGTTTTTGATTTTATTTGGAAAGGACACTTAAAATATTTAAAGTGTGGGGGTGCTTGGCTTATGATTGATAGTCAATAATATTAGAAAAAGTTTAAGATATAAAATTATTTCTTCAAATCCCACAAAATATATCCCTGATGTGGTAGTGAATTTACAACTTGACAATTTTGGTGATGATTAATTGATGAAACTACCAATTTGATGGTTAGGATATAAGGCTTCCTATAAATGTTGTGTTCTTTCATAAAAAATGTGATTTTTCATGAAAAGAGTATCCGTTGAAAGATAACTTTTTGTACAGACCTGACCGTTCATAAGCGGGTATAAAAGAATATTGCTCTATAAGTAGTATTGAACCAACAGATGATAATGATAAAATTCATTAAAGTTGGATTTGTAATATGAATGAAGGTGCTATAATTTGAGCATCAAAATAAATTTGTATTACATTATGGAATAAAAATGTGTAGCATGAAGATGCATGAAAAGAAACGAAATGGTTGAGAAATGTGATATTAAAATATCGTGGCCATAACTGATGCAACCATTCTAAGCTATTTATATATGTGATGAAGCTACGAAAAGAGTGGCCAATAATTGGCTATGCAATGAAAAGTTTAGGCATGTGTTTGCGACATGCTTATGTAAAAGATATCTTTTTCAATCTGTCATTAATATAATTTATGTTGATCTTGCAAGATTTATTTAGAAAAAAAATACAGTACAAATAAATTATCAAGGAATAAGGCTAAAATTCTTAAATTATAACATAAGTGATGAAAATTCAACTTTGAGTTAGTATACACTCTAACAATACAAGTTCAACGGGTAATAACAAGTCACTTGTGTTGCTAAAACACGAATCTCCTTGTTTAGAGCTTTGATTCCAATGTACTGAATATTGTTATGTGAGGAGTTAAGGAATTGTTAAATACTTGAAATAACATGGCATAGTGACAAACTCCACAGTGCAAACTATTAGGAAGAGGTTGAATTTATTCTCAATGAAATTAGTAAATGTCTGCAGGGACATAGTAGCTAATTTCACATATTGAACATTGAAGTGGTGCCGCGAATTCAAAGCAAGACTTAAAGGGTTGGTCTTGTAAGTATTCATGAATTCAAGATGAGCACATGACCATAAACGTGCTAAAGCAAATACTGGGTTTCTAAGCTACTAAATAATATTATGTGTGTGATATTTTCAGTTTTGACACGTGGAGTTGTGGTTCAAATCTTTAAAGATACCAATAAATTCGTCAGAACTTTAAAGTATTTACACTAATGGAAAGTTCAAATCTATTATAAGATATTCTCCGGTATGCATGATATTATAAGAAATATTACAAACTAGTGGGGGATTGTAAGATAGTTTGTAATAGATATGAAGTGGGATTGTCCCACAAGGCAAAAAAAGCTTAAAGACTTTATATATTAAAAGTTTTGATAGTTTTAGATTTTATTTAAAATCTTAATTTAAATGGACATGTATATTCATGAAAAGTCATGATTATTTATAATAATAACTTTTCTAACTCTATATATAAGGCCTTCCTTCATGAAGTAGCTATGATAAATCTGTAGATATAATTGAGCTTTGTTGTATCCTGAAAAAAATTACTTATATTTTTTTCAATATATATACGAACAATATCTCTTTAATAAAAGTCAATTCTACCACGTCTCAAAGCCATTTCTTCTTGAATTATGTTACCTATTTTTCTAATAATCACTTCATCTCGTTCAGTCAAGCAGCAGGTGAATTGGATCAGATAATATCCATCACTATGATAATATACTTTTGTCTTCACTGGGAGTGACCATTGTTGCATAATAAACCTTTCCATTGCACCTATTGTCGGATCTCCTCCCACCACATAGAAAATAATAGCATTCTTCCATTTAGCTGTCTCCAGATCCGACTTGATTTTCGCCAACTCCACAATTTTCACCCTATTCTTCATTACAGGATCCACATAGCTGAGGCTAACACCGCTAGTACATTTTTCTCTCGTTTCTAACTTTCTCTTTCGAGGTGCTCTTAGATTTAAAGTATTCAAGTGCTACACAATATTTAAAAATTCAAATTGTTAAGAGTTCCACATCGACATTTTTCTCTCGTTTCTAGCCGTGTTTGTTACGGGGCACGGGCGCCGATGGCCAAAGAAGGATGGAAATAAATGCTTTTTAATAATAACAAAGTTATCTTTAGCTTTAAAGTAGAATTTTTTTTTAAAAGTATTCTTTTTAAATAAAAAAATTAATGTTTTTGATCTTTTAGGATTAGAATATTTGTATACTAAAAATATTCATATTTGCTATGTTAGAATATTATTATTAATATTATTATTAATGATAGTATCATTTTATGTATGGTAAGTAATAAAATGATAATTAGGAATATGTTAATTAGGAAGAAGATTATTAGGGATTGATTATTGATTAGGAAGATTAGAGGTTTGATTTCCTTCTTCACATTTATTTGTATATTGTGTATAAATTATTCCCTTAATGGAAGAATACAATTGAGGAAAAAAAATTCAAATTATTACATGATATCAAAGCTTTAAGGAAAATATCCAAAATATTTTCCCCTACCAATTTCGGTTGTCTTCCTCCCAAAAGCCCTAGCTTGGCCGAAATTTTCTTCCATTTTTTTTAAAATTTTTCGGTACTCCATTAGTGATCATCCTCCATTCCAACCAACTATGTCTGAATCCAAATCATCATTTCATCCTGCCCTTACTGTCTCAAACATCAAAACACATATTTCCGTCAAACTAGAAATGGAAATCGTTCATTATGCAACTTGGGCAGAATTATTCAAAATATGTTGTCGTTCTCATAAAGTTCTTCATCATATAATTCCTCCAAAAGATGGAAAAAGGAAGGAATTAACATCCGATGCAGACAAGGAATTGTGGGATACACTTGATGCCACAGACCTTGGTTGGATTTATGCAACAATCTCCACTGACTTGTTGCATACAATAATGGAACCGGATTCAACAGCCATGGCGGCCTGGGAACGCTTGCGAGATATCTTTCAAGATAACCAAAACTCTCGCGATGTTACATTGGAGCATGAGTTCTCAACCATTGACATGACAGATTTCCCTAATGTTTCTGCATATTGTCAACACCTCAAAGTGTTGGCAGATCAATTAAGAAACATTGGTTCACCGGTTACTAATAACCGGTTAGTTTTACAATTGGTTGTCGGTCTCACCGATGCGTATAGCGGCGTGGGAACACTAATCCGCCAAAGTAGATACCTTTATTTTATCAAGCACGGTCCATGTTTGTGCTTGAAGAGTCGGGCTTTGCAAAAAAAGCTTCAACTATTTCAAATTTTGCCATGATTGCCACTTCCTCAAATTATGGTAATTTTTTTGACCCTTCTCAACAAAATAAGGGACAAAAATGACGTAATAATAATAAGAACAAGGGTGAAAATCGCGGAAATAACAAAGGTGGAGGCCACCGGAATTCCGGTGGTGGCGAAAATAGCGTCAACACCAACTCCAGTGGCGAGCAGTGGCAGCAGCAAGGTGGCAGAAATGGCGGGCAGTGGCAGCAACCTGGTGGAGCAGGCAACTGGGCCTGGCAGTGGCCTTGGACTGGAACGCCCAACCCAGTCCCAAAAGGAAATTGGGCCAGGCCGCCCCAACGGCCCACTGGCCAGTCCCAACCCACAGCCTATTATCCACATAAAATATGGGGGTACAGAAGCATTAATTAAGAGAGTGCGGACAATGTTATTTATGGAATGAATTTTGCGTTCGACGGAAAACACTTGAGATTTATTTGCAATTGGAAACGTCCACAAAAATTTAGAATAATCATCCAAAAAAAGAACATAATATCGATGACCCAACGAACTTAGAGCATGAGACGTCCATAGGTCGCTATGAATAATATCAAATGACATTGAAGTATGAGAATTTGAGTCTACAAATGGCAACTTAACAATTTTTCCTAACGAACAAGATTGACAAAGTGGAGTACGACTCGTACCCTTACAAGAAATAAAACTATTTTTATCTAAAACAAATAAAATAGAGGATCCCGGATGACCAAGGCGAGCATGCCACAAGGAAGGAGAAATAGCTGCAAAGGCTGATGGCAAGGCTTGACTCGATGGACTGAAACCGGGTGTGATAGGATAAAGATCTCCCCTACTATCACACCTCATGAGAGGACTCTCCGTCTTGAAATCCTTCACAAAGGAACCAAAAGGATCAAATTCAACAGAAACGGAATTGTCAGTGGTGAATTTTCGGACATACACTAAGTTTTTAATCAATTTGGGGGCATGTGAAGTATTTTTCAAGATAAGGGGAGGATTGGGGGGGAGATAGAGTTTTATGACCATAACCCTAAATTGGAATAAAGTTACCATTACCGATAATTATACCGCGAGGGTTGCTCAAATTGGAATAAGATGAGAGAGTACCTGAATCGAATGTCATGTGGGTAGTGGCACCGGTGTCTATATACCAATTCGGGTCCGGTTGAGTCAAACCCAGTGTGTGCATCGCGACCTCGATATATGTCTGAGTGGGGCCTGCTGCGTGGTGAGTTTGTGGAGGCCGGGGCCCAAAAATTCCAGAACTAAGCTGTCTTGGGTCAGAATTCATCGGAATTATCGCCGGGCCGCAAGGGTCAGAATCGCTGATTGTTGGGCCTGAAATTAGACTGTCCAGCCCACTGGCTGCCTGAAGCTGCTGGCCCACGACCCATTGCCCCAGCCCCACTGTCATGGGCCCCACTGCTGGGACCGATAAGGAAGAGGCCCACTGTTGACTGGACGGGACCCACTGCCTGCCTGCTGACCACCGGAACCGCCGCGTTTGCCCCCGCGATTTTTGTTATTATTCTTACGATTATTTTTGCCGCCACCATGAGTACGGTTTTGGCCCGAATTATCAACAAAACCTAAAGAATTTGTGGAGGACGTCATTAGGACTACGGGGCTGCTCCGGTAGCCATCTTTTTAGCCAAACCGGCTTCTTCCAAAGTAAGCATGGAGCGGGCTTGATAAAAAGCGGAAAGTGGGTTGCTTTGACGAAGGAGAGTCCCAACGCCATTATAGGCCTCAGAAAGACCGACAACCAGTTGTAGAACCATACGATTATTTGTTATAGGTGCGCCAACGTTACGGAGTTGGTCCACCAACTCCTTGAGTTTCTTACAATATGATGATACGTTTGGAAATTCTTCCATGCGAACTAGAGAGAATTCCTGCTCGAGTGTGACAACACAT
Organism: Anisodus acutangulus; assembly: GCA_029783415.1. Lineage (NCBI taxonomy): Eukaryota > Viridiplantae > Streptophyta > Magnoliopsida > Solanales > Solanaceae > Anisodus > Anisodus acutangulus. The sequence goes on along the minus strand of CM056492.1, from coordinate 27,497,947 downwards.
GAATGTTGGTTATCTTGGAATATGTCACGCAATCTATTCCAGGTAGCCATAGTCGTGGTATCCGGCTCAATAATCGTCTGTAAGAGGTCAACCGAAATAGTGGAATAAATCCACTGGAGAACAGTAGCATCAAGAGTAATCCATAACTGAGGATCCTCCGCGGGAATAGGTGCAGCGGGAGGAATTATGTGATGGATAAGTTGATGGGAGATAGCGTAAATTTTAAACAATTCTGCCCACGTCGCATATTGGACGTTTTCCATCTCAAGCACAATTCGGATGTTGTTCTTGATGTTAGAAACCATGAGGGCAGGATGAAAATTATTCTTAGGAGTATTGAAAGAACAAAGAAGGAGGGGAAATTTGGGAATAGTAAGAGAGATTTTGAGAGCGGAAAACAAATTTTGGTAAAGAAACCCGAGGGGGGGGGTTTCGGCCGAGAAGGACACAAATTTTGGGAGAGAAATTTTTTTGTTAGACCTAGTCTCTTTGATACCATGAAAGTAATAATCCCCTTGATTATTTTCATTACTTGAAAGGCTATATATACAAGTTACAAAACAGGAGAATCATATTCTTATTTTATTCTTAAAACCTTATTCTATACATTTATGGTAATACACTAATTATGATAATACACTACTAAATATTTACCATAAATTATATTACCTAAAATAGCTAAAACCGAGAGCCGTTAATGGGAGCAAATCCGAGACAATATACGCACAATATACACATGTATATTGTGTGTATATGGTATATTTAACAATTTCGTATGATGCTTATATCTTATTAAATATAATATTCATTTGTTAACAGAAGTTAGTGTTTAACCATTTTTTATGAGCCAGGACTTGCTAAAGGATAATTAAATGACAACTTTTATCAATTTTTTTGTAATTTGACACTTGAAAATAATTAATATATAAAATACTAACAGAAACACTTCTCAAAAGATTTAGCCAAACAAAAACTTCTATTCTAAGAAATAATTTTTAAAAAAACTTTTAAATACTTTTCAAAATAAGATGATTTTGACAACTTGTTCAAATATGTGAATTACATTATATCTACTTTAATTCTCTTAAATATCCCTGCCAAGAAATTAATGCAGGAACTCTTTTGTCTTTTAACAAAATGTCCCACTATTTAACTTAACATTTGTTTCTTCATCCTACCTCCTATGTAATAAAAAAAAAATTGTTTTTTCATTCTTCACTCCAAAGGGCTTGGGCAAAAACTTAGCACACAAGAGTTCCACTTCCAACCATTTCATCACTTCTCAGGGAGGTAAGAATTTAGTATACCACTTTTATAGGTTTGTTGATTTGATTAGAATATAACTATATTAAGGAATTAATATGAGTTTTTACTTTGTAATTGTCAAAACAAGCATAACGCATTCTCAATAAGAGATCTCGGATCTAACCGGTAAATCAATATCGACTTGATCCGAACTCTTAGAATTAGAATAAATTCGACAGTGGTTCACAAAATTTTGATGATCTTCTCTATTTAATGAATGGAGAGTCAGCTTACAAAAAATCTAACAAATGATCAGAGATGAAAAGAACTGGGAAAGAATATTCGCGAAATTGGAATGAAGATGCATTTTAGGGAAGAAAGGGGATCTATATATTTTTGTATATACATTTTTTTCGTTTAGGGTTTTGATCTTAATAAGAGTGCAGTTTGTGATGTGCGGATTATGTGCGTTAATGAGTTTCAATCCTAATGTACACATATTATACACTGATGTGTATACATATTATACACTAATTGTACACATATTATACACTAATGTGTACAATCAGTGTATAATATGTGTATACTGGCTAGAAAAAGTATATAACGAATTGAAGTAATGAAGACCTATAAAACGGAAAATATGTTTAGATCGAAAAAAGTTTAAGCTATATCATATACTAAGGGTGTAATTTTTTTACACTATCAACTCACTTTTACTCGTTATATTATGTAATCTTGCAATAAAACGACTGAAATATATGTGATATACACGTATACTCCACTCGAAACATATAGAAAGCTAATGTTAGGAGTTATTTATCTTACGAAAGAACAAAAACTTTGAAATGTTTGAGTCCTAAAACTTGTTGAAGTGAATTCAAATGGATTTAGTATAACACGTTGTAAGTCATGGCCAACCTAATCTACAAACAAAGGTAAAGAGTAAAAACGACAAAAGGAAGAAAAAAGTCTAATTTTAAGTACTCGCCAAACGGACGGCACCATTAGATATTTTTGTCATTTAATACTTATTGTTCGGTTAAGTTTTTGACCAAGAAATAAGTGCTTTTTACTAATAACAAAAGTTATTTTTAGCTTTAAAAGTAAAATTAAAAAGAATAATAAAAAATAAATATTTTGATCTTTTAGGATAATATATTTATATATGAAAAAAATTATAATTTACAAAACAAGCCTCGAGCCTCTTATGCACCCCTTACTCCGTAGAAGCCGACGAGTTTATTTAAAAATATAAATTTCATGATAGAGAACGTTATAATTATAATTGGACAAAATTTTAAATATTCAGAGAAAAGGCGGAATGAGGATGTGAAAAAGAAGAGATGATCTTAGATTATCTTAGTTGTTTAAATAAAGCAAGGGGTAAATTTCGTCTTATTATTTTATTTATGTTATAGTAATAGAAAGAGCAAGAAGTAGTTAAAGTGAAAATATTTTAAAATATAAAATTATGTGCGCGATTGGAAATAGGATTTGATTCTAAAAAAGATCAAAAGTGTTATTTTCGCTTTATTTTTCAGTCAATTATAATATATTCATAATATGCGGGCTCATTTATCTATTTAAATAAATAATAATATTACAATATTTTTTATGATGCTTATATCTTATTAAATATAATATTAACTTATTAACAAAAATAAGTGTTTAATCAATTTTTATGAGCCGTGACTTGCTAAAAGATAAATAAATCACATTTTTATCATATATTTTTTTTGTAATTTGACACTTAAACATATTTTTTAAATATATAAAATACTAATAGAAACACTTCTCAAAAGATTTAGCCAAACTCTATTCTATGGAAGCATTTTTTAGAAAAAATATTTTTTTAAAATTCTCTTTTGTTTGGTTGAATATCCCTGCCAAGAAGTTAAATGGAGGGACTTTTTTGTCTTTGAACAGAATGCCTCACTACTTAACATAACATTTCTTTCTTCATTCTTCAGTCCAGAGGGCTTTGGCAAAAAATTAGCACACAAGAGTTCACTCTCCTTCATTTCATCACTTCTCATAGAGGTAAGAACTAAGTACACTAACACTCATATAGATTTGTTGATTTGATTGGGATGTAACTATATTTTTCTTATTAGTTTTCTTAACACAAAGCATTAAAAAAACATATGCTAAAGAATTAATATGAATTTTTACTTAATTGTCAACACAAACATAACAGATCATTCTTCAATAAGAGAGTTTGAATCGAATCGATATTGATGTACTGATTTAATCCGAACTATTGAAATTAAAATAAACTCAGCAGCAAATAGGGATGACAGGTGGGTATAATTTTGTTGATTCCGCACCGCACCCGCCCCAGTTGGGGCGGATATGGGTATAACTTTGGCGGATAGTAGGCTGGTATGGGTATTGAAAATGTACCCGTCACGAATAGGCACGGTGGTGGATTTGCAATCATACCCGCCCGCATCCAACCGCCTACCCGCCCGCCTTATACCCGCCCCAAGCCCAAAATATTAGCAGCCCATAAGTCAAGCCCACAAGTCACGACAAGTCTCTCATTCTCCAACAAAACTCAAAACCCTACGCCTATTCAGTCCTTCACGCCTCCCTCTCTCGCGTTCCCCTTCACGCCGTCTCTCCTCCCTCTCTCATTCTCGACGTCTCTGCCTTTTTCTTTAAACAAAAAATAACAAACTTTTTTCACGAACCACCTCGACGTCTCTGCCTTTTTCTTTAAAGGAGATGCTAATTGGGAAATATTGATGTCTTTGCTTTGTGCTTTGGGGTTGTCTTGGTGAGGTCAATTTTTGTGCATTTGTTAAGTTTTACTTATTGGGTTTGTGGAGTTCAATTGAAAAAGTTGAAAAACTTTAGCTTATATAGCTGAAATAATATATGGGTTTTGTCTACATTTGTAATATATAGCTATTTGGGTGGATAATTTTTGGGTTTTCTTGAAAATTTTGTTTTCTTGATTCTTTGTTGTAAGGGGGAAGAGGTGAAAAAATGGGGAGTTCTGATAGTGAAAAAATCCGAAATTCTCCTCCCTCTCTCCCAAAGAAAATGAGACCATGACAGTATTGATTCTTGACTCAAATTTTTGGGATAATTTTTGGAATTTGAATTTTTGGGATCATGTTGATCAATAATTGATCACAAATGAATTGATTACAAAATATGGCAGGCGGGTACATGCGGGTATTGGCGGGTGACGGATATCCACTTGGGTGGTAGAGCGGGTGTGAATTTAGGAATATACCCGCCTAGACGGGTATGGATGTTGAAAATTGTACCCACCACGGATGGCGGATAGGTGGCGGGTATAAAATTTTCTTGCGGGTAGGGGTGCGGGGGAGGGGGTACCCGCACCCACCCCGCTCAATTGCCATCCCTAGCAGCATATCGCGAAATCTTGGTGATCTTCTCTTTGTAATGAATGGGGAGTCTGCTTGCAACAAATCTAACAAATGAGAGATGAAAAGAATTGGATTTATTTTTTGAATTGAATAAAGATGCATTTTTAGGGAAGAAAAGGAGATCTATAAATTAGTGTATATACATTTTTTTCATTTAGGGTTTTGATCTTAATAAGAGTGCAGCTTGTGATGTGCGGATTATGTACATTAATGAGTTCCAATCCTACTGTAGGTATAAGTGTGGTCTTTAAGTGATTAAAGAAAAGTGGGGAGGACACTTCCGACTTTGATCGTTATGGACATGTATCAAAATCGAGTCCTAATCAAGTGAATCTAGTTTTAACATATTGACTCATTATTTATCGAGTTTCAAATCAAGCGCTAATGTCTTTTAGGATTTTCTCGATTATCAATACACAGTTTCTCTCTCCGTTCGTCCTATTTCATTTCGTCTAGCGTGACATAATAAAAAAGAAATTATTCATAAGAGTTTGTCCAATGCAGTGATACAAAAATTGCATCTCAAGTGATTAGGCAGTGACATGATTCGAACCTACAATATCCAGCTTATAAACCTGTCAAGTCAACTAATCCCTTGCTCTGCTGCTTCCCTTCCTCTTTCTTTCACTATTTCTACCTAGGTTTTCAATTTTGATTACTAGGTCGGGATAGAATCAACAGTGATCTAACAATTTTTTTATATAGGTAGAAGCTATCTTATAAATTATATCTTAAAAGCTTGATGAATTTATATACTAATTTACCCCAAAAATTAAGTACTTTAATCACATGTTCCAAATTAGGAGTGTATAAAGAAAACTGACAAATCACACCAAATCAATAATCTGAGTTAAGCCGAGAAAAAAATCTGACTAGCGATTTGGTTTGACTTGATTTTATATTGAAATAAAACTTGAGCATAATTGATTTAATTTTAACTAAAAAAAGTCATACCGAACCAAACCAACCCGATATTACATTTTATACAAGTTTTAAAATATTTTATATATAAACATATTCTTTTGTAATGTAACTTATAAACATTTCATAGTTTTTATCTTTTAACATATTACTTTAAGTTTGGACTTAGAAGTTTGAGTGATCCAATAAATTTTATAGCCCATAGATGTCAGTAACTCAAATAAAGCCCAAAGCAAAACCAAATCAACACTAATGCTAACAAAAGAAATTCAATTATAATGCTAGGAATGATAATAATGTTGGATATTTATTCTTTTTAGATAATGAAGATACATAACTTAGTTTTATTTATATATTTACCATTTAGTCATGTAATTAATACTTATTAGCCTTTCTTATTTTAGCATGACTCAGTACTTTTAGATTATGATCATTTTCGTTATGGCTTGTTAATTAGTTTATTTATTTCATGTGCTATCTTTTTTTTGTTGAATATTTTAGTACCATGTCATCATTCATCTCACATTTTGTGTTACTCCCTCTGCCCTAATTTATGTGGCACCTTTCAAATTTTGAGATTCAAACAAGTCTTTCTTTGACCGCAGTTTTTTCATATATCTTTCAAAAATCTTAAATTGTCAATCATTGTGACTATAATACTTTTTGCGTAGTTTTCAAATTTGTAAAATTTTATCTCAAAAAACTTGAAAATTCCATGTCAGAACACGATCAAATTAAATTGTTTGACACTCAAAACCGAACCGTGACACATAAATGAGGACAAAAGGAATATATTCTTAAGAAACACCTTAAGTAGATAGTTATATTTTGTTGGGACATTTTACTCTATTGTACTTTATAAAGCAGTACGGGAAGTATATCACTATTACAAGTATTCGAAAGGATAAACAAAGATTCAATAATTCAACTAGAAATATGAAATTACAATTGTAGAACGAGAAAAAGTCGAAACTGCTTTTGTTATTGCTGAGTCGAGTGTGGCACTTTGTCCTTAAGATAATATTGCCCCGTATGTATCCTTTATACGTCCTGGACAATTTGTCTCCCAAGGTAAAACAACAATGGAACACTTGAGCAAAGGAAACTCAAGTGCTACCGTGAAGAATATTGAGTAACGAAATGATGCTTGAAAGTTGTAGGAAGAACTGTTTTTGCTTGTGTATATCTCTGTATTTTCGTGTATCATATATATCACTCAACAATGGTGTAAGGGGGTGTTTATATAGGTGAGGGAGGGGACTGAAAAACTGCCTCCATAATAGCCAAATAATGGCCATTATGGAGGTAGTAAAGTTCACCAACATAAATGGTGAAAGACCAACGGATTGGCCATTATAGGAGGAGTAATTCAGCCAAAATAAATGGCTGAATTGAGTGCTTGGCGTTTCTGTTCTCTTCTGCCCAGTCGACTTTCTGAAACTTGAGGACCAAAGCTGTACATCTGAAAGAATTACGGTCCAAATCAGACTCGAAACTTCTGGGATCAAACTGTACTTCTGACAAAGTTTTCTGGCCCAAAATAATAATATTAGAAGACCCACAGCCCACAGCCCATGACCCGAGAACCCGAGAACCCGGAACTCGGAACCGGAATCGGACGGGACGGGACGGGCGGTCGGCGGCGGCGCTCGTGTGGTCTTTCCTTGAACCGAAGCACATCTAGATCCTCCCTCCTTTAAACACATGGGATACCCCTTGGGGTCCCAAACCCCAAACCAATTTCGAGTCTTATATACACAACAATTCTTTCTTCCTCTACCGATGAGGGAGAATTGAACCCAATACCACACTTTTCCATACTTCAAACACCTCACTTCGTGAACCAATATCTCTTTCATTTCTCAATGAAATTTGACGATTCTTGGCCCTACGGTTATCTACGTACTTAGTAGATCATGCATGTGTGAAGAACCGGATTCTCCAACATACGTAACACTAGTGTTTAAGCCGTTAAAGTTGGTCGGTCGCAACTCCCGCCAAAGGCTAATTTCCAACAATCCCCTCTTGAAAGAGATTTTGGCGCAATCACATGGTGTCTTTTCATTTCCAGCAATATTTCAGCGAACCGATGTTACATAAGGAGAGGTAGCTTCAGCTTTGAACCTTCCATAGTTAAGTACCATCGAACTTACTTACTGCGCGGTGAACGTGATGTCTTGAACCGTCAGTGTTTAGTGTAAGCCAAGTCAATGATATCAACACAACAAATTCCCTTACTCTCTTCTTCGTAATATTTTGTCCGTTTTGGCCATGAACAACGTCTTGGATTCTTAAGTGCGTTCATTTTGAGGCGGCCCGTCCTCGCACTTAAATAGGTGGTCTCCTACAAGGTATCCTGCTATACCCCACTTCACAAGTGTTAGGAACCATTAAAAGTTTCCCAAAGACCTAACCTCAACTTGTTGAGGATCATTACAGGTTTTGAAAACTTAACCTTTACCCATACTGCAGATAGCAATTAACGTCTATCGCGGGAACGGCTTTGGATTTGGTGTTTCTTTTCAGAAATCACTATCCGAAGTGCTCATGCTTCTACTGAAGCGATCAACTGAACCTTTACAACTTAGTTTTCCCATTGAACCAAATTACTGGGATCTCCAGTTAGTAAGGTTGGGTTACCACTGTATTGGTCCGTATATTTTGGGTTTTAAGCCCATTCCCCTAGACAGGCAGAACACTTGATCTTCGGGTAGTCCCTTAGTTAGTAAATAAGGAAGTGACACCCGTGATGATCAACTGCCATACGGTCTTATGTCTCCGACAGATCCTGACAAATATGTCCAGACGCCGTCATCCGTGTCCTTCCTGAAGCCGACTGGCTAGCCACAGTATATAACAGTTGAAGACACGGGTTTCTCCCAATATGGGACGTCCTCTAATGAGTCGTGAAGTTACTCAACTTCTTTCATGCTTTGTATAAAGCGATAAACTTCGATACCATCATGAATCGGTCGATGCAAGCTTGCTTAGAGGTTTTTCCAAGATCCACCATACACATTTACTTGTGGCTTTGGTGTTCTTGAATCGATGTCCGGTTGCATCACCGTGTTCTCCCGTAACATTTGGACATCCAGAATACTATAATCCGTAGATAAGCGAATAATTTAGATATCGTCATATCCGACTTAACGCCTTCTATTGATCATGTATTAAGATCATCAGTGAAACTTAGTTCAACTGATCTGTTTGTAGGACGATATCAGGTTGGTTGTAGTGTGTAAAATACATTGAACTACACATGACCTGTGCATATCACTCCTTGTCTATGGGTGCACCATGATTCCAATCAGTTTTATAATTCATATCCATTGGTGGCTTCAACGAGACTGTCAACTATCGACCAGTCCGTTAGATGTCTTAGAAATTCAATTCCTAAGATGTCATCTGTGATAACCATATCTTTCATATCGAGACTTTGTTTCAATACGACTTTTACTTTCAGACGGTTGATTCTCCAACTGTTGGCTTTCTAACTTTAGAGTCAATGTTTCTGTGGTCAGATTCATTGTTTCTATTTTATCTGAAACTTTCAGGACCAAAATGTAAACATTTCAGGGACCAAAATGAAAGTTCAGGAAGAAGCCCAACAGTCCAGAAAACCAACTCTGATTCTCTTCTTCCAACTCTCCGGTTGGGAAGACTGTTTCAACATTCATGCCACGCAAGACTGCAATGACCCATGATGTTAAGCTACTCCCAAGGGAGCACATGTTCAAGTAGCCAAGGCTTTGAACTCGTCAGTAGATCCATCTATTTTGTACTCACTTTTGAGTATCCTTTTGGCTATTATGGAGGCAGTTTTTCAGTCCCCTCCCTCACCTATATAAACACCCCCTTACACCATTGTTGAGATACATATATGATACACGAAAATACAGAGATATACACAAGCAAAAACACTTCTTCCTACAACTTTCAAGCATCATTTCGTTACTCAATATTCTTCACGGTAGCTCTTGAGTTTCCTTTGCTCAAGTGTTCCATTGCTGTTTTATCTTGGGAGACAAATTATCCAGGACGTATAAAGGATTCATACGGGGCAATATTGTCTTAAGGAAAGAGTGCCACACTCGACTCAGCAATAACAAAAGCAGTTTTGACTTTTTCTCGTTCTACAATTGTAATTTCATATTTCTAGTTGAATTATTGAATCTTTGTTTATCCTTTCGAATACTTATAATAGTGATATAATTCTCGTACTGCTTTATAAAGTACAATAGAGTAAAAAAATCTCCCAACAGAAATTTCGTAAAATACAAACATAGAAATAATAAATCCGAACAAATAAAAGAGCCTTCTACACTATTCCGACAAAAAGTATACTATATTTTCTTAAATAAAGGGAAGACAGAGGTAAACACAGTCAAACACGCGGAATAGGAGAACGTTAACTTAACAAATGGTGGGTCCAAGAAAAATAGATACTCATCCAAGGAAAAAAAAGAAGATAAAAATACTTCAGATTTCGAGAGAATTTTTATTGTTAATTTGATCATAAATTCTGACATATAATTATTATTTTAAAAAAACTAATTTATATATTTAGAATTATATAAAAAATATTATAAATTATAATAATTATCAATTTAAATATTTACAAAATATACAAATTAATCATGTTCAAAAATTTTTTTATTTAACTCTTGAAATACAAATTGTATCAAATAAAACGAAAAAAATGATTACTCTCTCCGTTTTGAAATGTTTATCTTACTTTCTTTTTTAACTTATTTAAAAACATATCTTTTTTTTAATAACTATTTAATTTCAACTTTTAAATTTAAAATTATAAGATTAAAAAATATTTTGATACGTTCGGCATATCTTTAGTTAATAATAATAACAATAATTTTTAAAAAAAAATTCGTATCAATTAAAATCAAATAAACATTTTAAAATGAAGAGAGTAAAAAAATGAAAAAAATCCAAGTCATCCGACAACCGTCTACTTGCCAATTCGGTCAAGCCTCAATTTTCTTCACTTTCCTCTTTTTCATCTTCTTCAACGTACACAAACAAAAAAAAAGGTGTAAAGTAGAACCTAAGCCAAAAAACCAAAAAATAAAATAAAATCCCACCTTTATATTTTTGCTCAAAGAAAAGAGGAGAAAATTATAGAGCCCATTTTTCCAAATTTTATTTAAAATCACCCTTGTTCTTTATTTTTTTTCTCCAAGAGCCAATTTTTTTTGTTTATTTATATCAACCAATTAAGGAATTTCAGGTGTGTAATTTTATTTTAAACTAACCCCAGATCTTGTTTTTTCTTTCTTGTGCTATATGTGCATGTTTCTTGTCCTTTGATTTCTATCAGTATCTGTTATTTCTTGTATTTTGATTGTGGTATGATTTTATGATAGTTACACTATTGTTCCTCGTTCCTTTTTCAGATTGCTGTATCATGCTTTTGTCATGATTTTTTACTTATGGTATTTCTTTTTTCGTACTGTTTTGGTTTGTTTTTTCTTCGAGCCGAGGGTCTAAAACAACCTCTCTAACTTTCAACGCAGAGTTAAGGTCTGTGTACACAATGCACTCCCCAAACCTCACTATGTGGGACACTGGGTATGTTGTTGCTTATGTGCATGTTATTTATTTAATGGGTATTTTGATTTTTGAGTGGATTTGAGAATTTGGGTGTTTTTAGTTTTTGTTTGATTGCTTAGTTTTGTGCATTTTAGTAACAAATATGCTTTATTTTCCATGATTTTTCTTAGTGTTTGATGTATAGTTAGAAACTTTTGTTAGTGTTTTGGCATAAAGTTGGCTGATTTCCTATATTTGAGAGCCCATTTTTTCCAAATTTTATTTCAAATCACCCTTGTTCTTTTTTTTTCTTTCTCCAAGAACCAATTTTTTTTTGTTTATTTATTGATATCATCAATTAAGGAAGTTCAGGCGTGTAATATCTTGTTTTTTCTTATTTGTGGTATATGTGTATTTGGTTTATTTATTTTATGCGTATTTTGATTTTTGGATGGATTTGAGAATTTGGGTGTTTTTAGTTTTTGTTTGATCTAGTGTCACTTGCTTAGTTTTGTGCATTTCAGTAACAGATATGCTTTATTTTGCATGATTTTTCTTAGTGTTCTTTTGTTAGTGTTTTGACATAAAGTTGGCTGTTTTCCTATATTTGCACTGTTCTTGAAGGTATAAATGTGAATTATTGTTATATTTTGGGATGATTCTTTTAGGGTTTGGTATAAAGTTAGTAATTTCTTGTTGATACATGAGCTATTGATTTGTTTTTATGAAATTTAAGTCTTTATGCATGCTGCTGTTAGTCTGTCAGAATGCTGAAATGTTTACATCCAATTTCAATAAAAAGGTCTTTTTTTAGCTTTCTTTTCTTTAGAGTAATGGAAATGGAGAGGTATTTTGAAAGCAGTAGAGGAATTTGGAGAAGTAAATATTAGCTTTCATTTGGTAGTTTTTGGATATGCTTGCTTGTACTTGGCAAGATATGATGTTATTTTTTCCCCAGTTTAAACAAAATAATATGTTTTGTTAGATATGTTTTTACATTTAGAAAGATGAGCTAATATTTCCTGTGATTTTTTGTTTTTTTTGTTTGTTTCAATGGAAAGTCTTGTCAATTTAGTCCAAAATTGTGTTTTAGAAATGAAACTACTTTTGAAATGTACTGGATCGGACATTGGTTTTGTTTGTCTTCCGTTTAGTACATTTCTGAATATTTGCTGATGGAAACCTTCTTTGTGACTCACTTAAATCACCAGCGTAGAGGAAAAATGCTGCCTCCACGCCAACAACCACGGCCTGGCGGACTTCAAACGTCTTTATCCTTGGTTGTTTCTCCTGATGCCTGCGGATCTCCAAATCCTCAAGAACGTGGGTCCACCTCCGATCACGTTCGTGATTCGCCGTCTGAAAGTGCTAGCTCACGTGAAACTTGGCCAATGTCTGATGCTTTGATGGCGAAAAAATTGGAGAAGGAGAAAGAAAATGGCTACGCTGACCACTCTGTTGTTCGCAATGTGTCGAACTCGGATAAAATTTCCCTTCGAGACATTGCCCGAGAAAGAGTTGATGTTATAGCTGATAGGATGAGAAATCTCCCAGATGAGTATTTAGAGAAGTTCAAACATGAACTTCGGGTTATTCTTGAAGGATTAGGTGGTTCTCAACACAGAGATGAGTTTTTGTTCCTCCAAAGGCTAGTGAATAGTAGAGGTGATTTGACGGATGGTACCTTGTGTATAACACATCGTACCCAGCTAGAAATTCTAGTTGCTATAATGACTGGAATTCAGGCGTTTTTGCATCCGAGCGTCAGTCTCTCGCAAGCATCCCTCATTGACATTTTCTTGTATAAGCGGTGCAGAAACATAGCATGTGGAAGTGTGCTTCCAGCAGAGGAATGTAGCTGCGAAATTTGCTCGAAGAAAAACGGTTTCTGCAACCTTTGCATGTGTGTGATTTGTAACAAGTTTGATTTTGAGGTGAACACTTGTAGATGGATCGGTTGTGATCTTTGTTCTCATTGGACGCACACGGATTGTGCCATTAGCAACGGGCAGATTGGTATGGGCCCGTCTGTTAAGAACGGAGCTAGCTCGGCCGAGACGCTTTTCAGATGCCATGCGTGCAGTAGGACATCGGAGTTATTAGGTTGGGTTAAAGATGTGTTTCAGCACTGTGCTCCGAGTTGGGATGCAGATGCTTTTGTTAGAGAGCTTGACTTCGTCAGGAGAATTTTCCAGAGAAGTGAGGATGCGAGAGGCCGTAAGTTGTTTTGGAAATGCGAGGAACTTATTGAAAAGCTGAAAGGTGGGGTTGCAGACCCTATGGCTTGTAAAGTGATCTTATCCTTTTTCCAAGGTAAGCCTTATGTCCAAGGTTTTCTTAAACTTTTTTCTTGACTATTTATGTTGAAGCAAAGTTGATTAATTGATTGATTGTTCTGCACCACGCTTGAATTGTTCTGTCCAAGATTGAGAAAAAGGTTGAAATGAAAGCTTGATACATCCAACAAGAAATCAAATGCAGCAGGTTAATAAATAATTTGATTATTGGTCCTTTGCTTTTTGGCTTCTTTGATATATAGTTACGGTTCTTTAGTAGGCTAGTGCAGTGTTTATCAAGTAGATTTGTCTATTTGATATAAATAACCAATCTTCACATCTAGTTTCAAACTATTATTACCAATATACTCTTAGCCCAACTTTAGCAGTTCCGCTAACCTATCAGCCAAGCATCATCTCAAGCCATATATTTTTTCAATCAATAAAGCCCGAAGCATTCTGCATAGATTGGTGTTCCTAGGTAAGAGGAACAGTAGATCGATAGGAGAAGAGTTGCATACAACAAAGAATTGAGTGGTGAACAGTTAAAGGCTATGTTGTTCGTACTCTCCAAAATTGTTGACGCACCCATGTTAGATCCTCCACAAATGCACTACTTTTGGAGGATATGACACGAATGCGGCAACATTTTATAAGAGTCTGAGCAACATAGCTAAAAGACACGAACCAATTAGCATTTAGGACAAGATATTGAAAGATGGGTCATGGTACTTAGAAGTAGACTTTGATAGAAGAAAGTAGTGATGGTGAAAGGAGAGGAGTTACATGCAACAAAGAATTTGGTCATGAACACTAAAAGGCACAAACCAATTAGCACTTAAGGACATGATATCGACTAGCAAAATCATGGTGGTGGAATGACAAAAGATGGTGAAACCTTTAAAGAGTATAAGAAGCTAAAGGAGAAGCTAAGAAATCTATTAACAAATGAGTTGGGTAAACCTTAGCAAACCTATTAGGGTTGCAGGAGGAGGAAAAACAAATGTATAAGCCAAGACCAATGAGAGAGAATAGGGCTATCGACTTAAATGAGTTAAATACAATTTACAAGAAGTTTTGACAAGAGAGATGGAGATTTTATTCTGATCAATTTCTCAACTCATAAAACAAGGACAACTTTATAGATCTTCATAAATCCATACAAATGATCAGGATAGAGATAGGCTGGTCTGGGGCGAGGGAGAAGAATAAAGGAGGAGGAAAGATGTTTCCCAATTCCGTTTACGTACGAGGCGTAATATTGTCCTTTTGATGTTGCAATCTGGTGATATACTTCCTAGATCAGAACCAGTCAGTCATTCCTGGCATAATCTGGAGAAAATACGAGATAAATCCAATCTAACCTAATAAGTAAGCCAATCTTGCCTACTAAGTGACCCACCCTTTAATGGTTATGGAGGACACTAAATTGCCTATTTAGTAATTCAACTTCTGTTCTTTGAATAATTTCTGACTTGATTTTTTGGTTGTATATTGGAGATGCATTAGATTATCCTCTGAATGTAATTTAAGTGTGGCAAATGAAAAATATTGTAGTAGCAATATTGTCAAGTTAATCAAAGTTACCCCTCCCCAAAAAAGAGTCAACTAGACTGACCATATTCTGACAAAAGTTTTAGGTGTCTGTGCTTTGATTAGGTTCTTCACATGTTCTTCCACGAGATTATGTATGGAAACACTGTTACTATTGTGCGGATATTAATTATTGGACTGCAAAATGTTAATGTTATTTGTTAGGTGATTGACTGGAAGTTGGATCTTATCACTGTATCAAGGTGGGGAAAGTGGAATAAATCGTCAAAAGAATTGTCGTTTTTGTGATTAAATTCCTTAGCCTAATTCTGTTACCTCCTTGTAGGAAGGGGCTCTTTTGAACCAATTTTTTTGGTCTATAATGCACCATTTCTTATAACTAACAATACAGATGGTTTCCAGATTTTATTTTTTTGAGAAAGGTGGAATGCAGAAAGAATCATCTCACAGAGATTCTAAACCATCAAAAATAGATTCATGATCTTCCAAGTACTTTCCTCTACACCAAAAATAAAACAGAACCAAACACTTCATTTTTCATCTTCTTATTGTTGCTAGACTTATATTCAAATCTGATTCCTGTCTTCCCATATTGTTCACCAAATACAAGCAGGGATAATCTGCCATCTCTCTTTATGATTAGCAAGTTTACCTTCTTTACTCCAGCATGCTAGACCTTCAGGTACTCTTCTTTGCATAATCCATAGCATCCCCCTTAGGTTAATAAACAATCTCCATAGTTGTGCAGTCAACTTACAATGCCAAACGAGATGGTTGACTGTCTCTGCCTCCTCTCCACATAGGTAACATCTAGAACATAGTTGGTATCCTCTTTTGATAAGATTATATTCTATCAAACCTACTTCTTTTGCCAAAAGCCATGTAAAGCAAGCAACTTTGTCGGGGACTTTAACCTTCCATATCATCTTCCATGGCCAGCAGTCCACCTGATTATTTGACAGGTTAAATTCCGTGTACTTTGATTTAACTGAGAACTTTCCTTGTCTGTTACCTTGTCAAACTATGCTATCCCTTTGAATTGCTCCGGACAACCATAGAACTCAGCTAATCTATCAATCTCCCAGTCATTTAGCAATCTTCTTAAAGTGAAATTCCACCCTTGCACAGTCCACACCTCATCTATTGTTGCTTCTTGTTGTTTGTTCAGAGAATGAATATCAGAGAAAAGAAGTTTCGAAGGGCCTTGACCTAGCCAGTTGTCCTCCCAAAATGAGATCTTCCTGCCATCTCCTGTTTTGAAGCTACATTTGTTTGTGAGTCTAGGCCAAAGGTTCCTGATAGACCTCCAAAGACTAACGCCATAAGGATTCCTCACTGTTTTGGTAGTCCACTTACCTTCCGTACCATATTTTTCCTTAATCACCTTCTTCCATAGAGACTTCTTGTGTGGCAAATCTCCATAGCCATTTTGTCATCAAGCTTTGGTTCTGCAATCTCAGATTCTTAATACCCGGTCCTCTTTCCTTCTTGCTGGCTAGAAGTGAATCCCATTTTACCAAATGAATTTTCTTCTTTACAGTGTTCCCATTTAGTAGTGTGAGGTTACTATGATATTGGTAGTCCATTAAAATATAATTGAATATCATTTGCTTAGTGTTTTACTGATTTTTATCTGCACTTTTTGTTTTTGTTTTTGTTTGTGCCATTGAGTATGAGAATTCAACTGACATAACTTTCTATATTGACTGATCGGTGTTGGGTAAATTCCTGGGCCTAATATAAGGCGTTTACTGTCTTTTTTTAACATAAGCAATATAATGAGAAGAATCAAGAATCTCAAATACATCTACAAGTTTTACACTTCCTCTTTGAAATGTTTTTTTTCTTTATTTCAATTTTACACAGATCTTGATGTGGATCCTTCAAAGAGTCAAGAAAACGACGAAGGTGGTCGCCTCATAGCTCCACAAGAGGCATTCAACAAGATTGCAGATGTAGTACAGGAAGCCATCAGAAAAATGGAAGCAGTAGCGGAGGAAAAGTTGCGGATGGTTAAGAAAGCACGGTTATCTCTTGAAGCATGCGATCAGGAGCTCAAGGACAAAGCTCGGGAAGTGACCTCTTTAAAAATGGAGAGGCAGAGGAAGAAGCAACAAATCGACGAGCTTGAAAGCATCGTAAGGCTTAAGCAAGCAGAGGCCGATATGTTTGACCTAAAGGCCGGTGAAGCTAGACGAGAAACTGAGAGGCTGCAACGAATTGCACTCGCCAAGACAGAGAAGTTGGAAGATGATTATGCGAGCAGGTATCTGAAGCAGCGGTTAAGTGAGGCTGAGGCGGAGAAGCAGTTCTTATTTGAGAAGATAAAGCTTCAGGAAAGTTCACGAGCGTCGCAGAGCAGCGCCGGAGGAAGTGACCCTTCCCAGATGATGTACAGCAAAATTCAAGATTTGATTAAGAATATGTAGAGTTGTTTATTTCAAAGGATATGAAGGCTGGTGAAATGAGATGAACTCCATTGGCTCTGAAATTTACTAGGCTTTGTGGATGTATGAATTGGTTCTAACCTTTTGGTTTTGATAAAATTTTATTTCAGTCTGTGCCTTCTTTTCCGATGGATAAGCTAACAAAAAAGATAAAGGCAGGAATTGGATTTCCCAAAAAAAAAAAAGGTAGAAGCAAAGCATAAGCTTCTGACCCGCCTTCAATAATTGAGGTGGAGAGCTCATATAAGGTTCTCAGAGGGGCTATGCATATTTCAAAGGGAAAGCATGTATAAGCATAAGCTTATGGGATTAAGGCGCGCCACCTTAAGTGAAATGGAGCAAGGAGTTATCCACTAAATGATAGAAACGCTACCTTTTCAAGGAGGAAGACTTCTTTCAATATAAAGCAAGGTGTAAACAAGCTTCTTTCCGATCAGACTGATCTGGCAATTATCTTTCGACTATCTTAATAAAGTATATGATTGACTCATAAGTAGCGTAGTGTCCTCTTTCCATTTTCTCCCTCCTCGATATAATAAAAATAAAAAGCTTCGAACCAGCAAACAGGCTCTTTCTAGGCAACTGTTATCTGATAAAATATTAAAAAATGCTCTCCTAAATGTATCCGATAAAATATTCAAAAGCCCTCTCGTAAATGTATACAATACCAATTATATACGAAGTGAAGTGGAGGGTCTGGGGAGGGTATATGATTTACTCAAATCTAACCCTACATTAGAAGATTTCAAAATAACAAGGATACAAATTAAATGCATCAAAAAAATAGTAATATACATCACAGCATAAGAGACTATGCGGCAATTGAATACTACTACTAAAAGGAAAGATAATTGACAAACCCACTTTGGTTAATCCAGCATGTGTAGAATAAGTTAGAGGTTCGTAACTTCGTATCATGTGAAGAGTAAGTTAAACATGTTGGTTCTCTCTAGTCATAATTAATCATATTCTGAGAACTCCGAACATTGCAATTTTTACCTTAAATAAATTGTCAAACATAGGTTCACATTACATTATTTGTTACCAAAAGTTTAGAAAAAGATATTTCTTAAAGAAAGTGAGACGAAAAAAATAAAGGCATAATACATAAATAGATCCTCAAGTTTAGCTTCAACTGACAAATATGCCCTATAATTTTGGGTGTGCACAAGTAGACATCTCAATTTATCTTCACTTTATCAGTTGAACACTTCAACTTACAAAATGATTATATAGACCTCCCAAATTTATGTGTCATGTCAGCATTTATGTTTACATAATCTACGTTACACAAATTGAGATGTCTATTTATGCATACCCAAAATTGAAAAGCATATTTACCGGTTGAAACCAAATTTGATGTTCTGTTTATATATTATGTCAAAAATAAATGAACCACCTACTTGTGTTCCTTTTGCTATTTCAGAAAGAAATGGGTCATCATAAATTCCACCAAGGATTAAAGGCACACCTTACCCTTATCTCTCTTGCATCTTGGGATACAAAAAAATAGGTAAAAATTTACTCATATTTGATAATTACATTAAATTATATTATTTTATTATGATCAAGTTAAAATATAATATATTTTCCCACATCAGATATGGAATGAGAATATAGACTCCTTATATGGACTTGGACAATCTTCACCCTACAAGCTAACTTTTGGGATTGAGTTAGGCCCAAGATCCATTCTTTACATGGTATCAGAACCAGACTCATTCCAATTCTTTGTTTACCGATGTTGAGCCCCCAAGTTATATTATACATGTCCAGTTAACAAGGGCTGGGCATGCGGGGGGAGTGTTAAGAGTCTCACATCGAAAATGGAATGGAAACATGGACTCCTTATATGGACTTGGATAATCCTCACATGCTTTTGGGGTTGAGTTAGGCCAAAAATCCATTATTTACATGGTATCAGAGTCAGACCCATTCTGATTCTTTGTTCGTTGATGTTGGGCCCCCAAATTATATTATCCACGCTCTAGTTAACAAGGTCTGGGCGTGCGGGGAGTGTTAAGAGTCTCATATCGGATATGGAATGGGAACATGGACTTCTTATATGGACTTAGACAATCCTCACCATACAAGCTAGCTTTTGGGTTGAGTTAGGCTCAAGATCCATTATTTACATGGTATCAGAGCAAGGTCCATTCCAATTCATCGCTCACCGATATTGGGCCCCCAAATTATATTATTCACGCTCCAGTTAACAAGGTCTGAGCGTGCGGGGGAGTGTTAAGAGTCCTACATCGATATGAAATAGGAACATGAACTCCTTATATGAACTTAGACAATCACCATCCTATAAGCTGACTTTTGGGGTTAAGTTAGGTCAAATATCCATTCTTTACATAATATTATAATATAATGGATTAATTTTTTTTGGAAATAAAATTATATGTGATATATACTTATTGAGTTAATATAAATATCGGGTGGTAATAAACTTTTGAGAAAAAAATATGTTGGCCTCCTCCCAGAAAATAAGTCCTAACAAGTTTTCTTTCCCAAGCTAGTCCTTAATGCTAAACCAACATGTCAGATTGCTCTCATTGAATGCAAGATTTATTGCTTTTGTCCTCTTCATTGCATGATGAAGTGGTGTGCTTTTCTCTCATTTGTACACGTGTCAAAACACATGTCTTTTCGGTGAGAAGTGAGAACTAATATTTGATTTTAGAATTGAACCGAGCCCTTCCTGTTAATAAAAGTGGAGATATCTCATTCATCTCATCACATTCTATGATATTCAACTGCTTTATTACTTTAACTCGCTCATAGTTAGTTCAATCATGTCATTTGACACTGAACCTCTCATTAATTAATTTGTTTGCTCAAATTTTTAGGAAGATAAAAATGCTTCTCTTCAAATATTAATATAAAATATTTGATATTTTAAGTTTTACATTAAAGCAAATACTGTCCTATCAAATAGTAGTAAAATAATACATAGCAATCACTTAGAATTTTTTTTTTTTGTGATCAATTGTGTAATGACAGCCATTAACTAGGACAACTTGTTTTCTGTTCTACATATGAGCTCCACCACTAATATCAAAGAACTTTAATAACAATACTAAATAATGCCACAAAAAGTTAAAAACAAAATGTACTTGTATTAAATCAAATATGATATCGAACTAACGTATGAAATTCGTTAATGAAAGAAATAAATTCTTAATTATTTTCATTAATGAAAGATGAAAGTATATTTATGTCCTAGAGACAATCTGTAGTAGGACAAATGTACTTTATACACATTCATATTATTGTTAATGAAGATTAATATTTTGGCATTTGCAATTATTGAATTATTATTTGATTGTTTGTAATTATTCATTAATGTGCATCCCTTGAGCTTACGTTGTCATTAATAGAGTGAGATATTTTATGATAGAGCGTAGCTCTTAAAATAGCCTCGACTAATGATCATCGAGAATGGGATATCGATGATATGTGATAAGACGACATGTGGTCTGCATCACATCCTTAGAGGATGTAGTATGTCTCACATGCTACGAGTAATGGTTACTCGTGATGGACACATGAATACTTTGGAAGTATTGGTATACCCTGCTGATATACTGTTTGTTATACTAGTCTAACGTGTGATCAGCGTGTGAGAGATAAAAGTCCTTAGACTTGAGGTCAATATGCGTCTTATCTACAAAGTAATGTACTTTGATCCCGTCCTAAGCTCAAATGCCTTGTACGTTGAGATACGGCTTGTATTGGGTACATTGCGATGTGGATTGGAGGTGGTAGTTGAGCCAAGATTAGGATTCATTCCTCGAATGTATGTTCGAGAGAACATTCAGATTCTCAGTGATATTAGGTTGACTAAGTCGTTGGCCAACACAATAGACATATTTAGAATATGGTCTAGTCGTCGACTAATATAGATGAGATACAATGATTAATCTATTTGGATAGACACTTGACAAATCCTAAGCTTGATCAGGTGTGTTGTGAATGAAAGGATTTTATCTTACCACATAAAGATTAAGTTTACTGGATTCGCGTAAACGTACTTCACATATTGAGTTAGTCTTCCAGCATTGTCTAGGAGTTCCGCGTAGACCTTAATTTGAATAATGTCAATATGAGAAGACATGTAGGGTCACACTATGTCGATTGTCCGTTTCGATCTAAGGATGTATTGAGAGAGTAATTAAAATGTTCGATTTGGAATCGAGACATTTAAATGAATAATGATTACATTAAGTAATTAAGTCAAAATTGGATTTTGGATTTAATTAAGAATGCACGAAAATTATATCGAGGCAGTGCAACTGCACATCGAACGTCGCGGCGCCCATACCCTAGGGCCGCGGCACAGTGCAGAAATTCATCAAGTGTCGCGGCGCCTCTGCATCGATTTTTGGGTCAGGCCTAAGGTCAAACCCTAATCTGATTTTGAATTAATTTCCAACTATAAATAGAGGTATTCTCTTTCATTATTCACATACTAATTTCTGAAAACATTCTAAGCCTTAGAGACTTAGAATCAAATACTCTCGAACCTTTGCCGGATTTCCTAGCTTTCCGAAGGAGAAATACATTGAAGCTTGGAGCTTTCAATCGGAAGGGCAACCACGTGTGCACCTCACATTAGATAAAGACTCCAGATAATCTAGACTTGTAAGTAAATGTTTTTATGTTACAAGTTTAATTGTTGTATAACCATACCAGAAATGTTGTTGGGGTAAGTAAGAAACAAAACTTTTAAACTTCCGTTGCGCCTTACTTATGTGCTTTGTACCCAACAAATTTCTACAAAATAGTATATATACAATTTACAATTTACCATAATAGAAAATATATTCCTATTCTAAACCCAAAACCTTATTCTAGTAGTACAAGACTCCTATAATTAAGCTAAGTGTATAATACAAATATTCACACTAAATATTGTCCTAAATTCGTCCAATAACTCGTGATATACACTTTGTATGGAAAGTGTATATCACGGGTATATACCGTGATATTTAACACCCCCCGCAGTTATAGCGGGCGGTCTTCGTACGTTGAGACTGTCCCTAAAATCTTCAAAATGGACCGAGGGAAGACCCTTTGTAAAGATGTTTGCAATTTGATACATGGAAAGGACATGACAGATGCGTACTTGTCCACGAGCTACCTTTTCGCGAACAAAATGAATGTCCATCTCGATATGTTTAGTGCGCTGGTGCTGAACCGGATTATCAGAAAGGTAGATGACACTAGCATTATCAAAATAAACCAAGGTAGCTTTCTGAATAGGACAATGCAACTCTAAAAGAAGATTCTGTAACCAACAGGATTCAGAGACCACATTAGCTACCCCTCGATACTCGGCCTCTACACTAGAGAGTGATAAAGTCGATTGACGCTTTGCAGACCAGGAGACCAAGTTATTATCATGAAACAAACAATAGCCAGACGTAGACTATCTGGTGTCTGGACAGCCACCCCAATCAGCATATGTATACGAGACAAGTATAGACGTTGATGAAGGATACAAATGCAACCCATAGTCAAGTGTCCTCTGGATGTATCGAATAATGCGTTTGAGTACATTCATGTGCTCAACCCTGGGATCATGCATAAATAAACACACATATTGTACTGCATACGTAATATCATGTCTCATGAAGGTAAGTTATTGAAGGGCCCCTGTAAGATTGCGATAGCAGGTCGGATCCTTATATGCTGAGCCAGCCGCAACACCCAACTTGAGTTTAGTATCAACCGGAGTGGAAATGGACTTACAAGATGACATCCCATCCCTCTCAATGATCTCAGCTGCATACTTCCCCTGAGATAAGAACAACTCATTTGCATGACGAGTGACGGCAATCCCCAAAAAGTAACCTAAGGGCCTCAAGTCTTTTATAGCAAATTCAGAACTGAGCATTGTCATGATAGACTGGCGTAATACATCAGAAGAGACAGTAAAGATAATATCATCTACATATATAAAAGTATATACGCCAAGGAGGAACCACGACGATAGATGAATAATGAATTACCAGACTTGCTGTGAGAGAACCCAATAGTCGAAACATAGTCTGCAAACCTCTTATACCAAGCCTGTGTGGACTGCTTAAGCTCATACAAGAACTTCTTCAATAAACAGACATGATGAGGATATCCGGGGTCCCTAAACCCCAAGGGTTGATGCATATAGACTGTCTACTTGAGATCACCATGTAAGAAAACATTATTCACATCTAATTGATAAATGAGTCATGCTTTCGAAAGAGCTAAGCTGAGCACAATGCGAATGGTAGCCGACTTGACCACCGAACTAAACGTCTCACCACAATCCACCCCAACCTTCTGAGTCTTACCATCACCTACAAGACGTGTCTTATGCCTCGCAAAAGAACCGTAGCAAAAATCCACATAGACCTAATAATATTAACAACAGACGGACAGGGCACCAACTCCTACGTCTTATTATCCATAAGAGCATTATCTTCATCGGTCATGATAATTTTCCAATTCGGGTCATTTAAAGTAGACACATGATTACGGGGTATCAGTGATTTAAGAATATTAGAATTTAAATTAAAATATCTTTTTGGTTTAAAAATACCCCGTTGACTTCGAGTGATTGGTCTATGACTCGAGGGAGAATTGGGTGATTTTTGGGAATTTTCGGGACATGGGACGGGCTGGCCAGCAGGCAGAGAACTGTGAACAATGGCATGTACCGTGAATCGAATCGACCGCCAAAGACGGGTCGGATCGTCCAATTGTCAAACCGCCCAGCGGGCTAAACCGGAGCAAATGGGTATCCGTGATGTAGTGGGTCCAATGGGCAAGAGGCACCGGTGAATTCTTGCGGGACACGTCTGAAAAATGGTGAATAATATACGAGAATATATCATCATCCAAAAAATTATACAAACTAGGCACGAGATTACTAACCATAGCAAACAGAAATTGGGATTCATAAAAAATTACATGGCGACTAATGATGATTTTATTAGATGATAAATCAAAATATTTGTAACCACGGTGATTTGACGAAAACCCAAAAGCACACAAGGGGTAGACCGGGCCTGAAGTTTGTTAATTGTGGTGGACGGAAAGAGTGGATAACACAAGCACCCAAAGACCATAAGATGAGAATACGAAGGAGTCTTATTATATAAAATTTGAAGAGGGGACGAATATGTCAAACATTTGGAAGGAAGAATGTTAAGAAGATATGTAGCCATTTGTAGAGCATGATGCCAAAAGGACGAGGATACGGAATCATGAATCAATAAAGTTCGGATAATGTTATTAATGGTACGAATTTTGCGTTCGGCTTTCCCATTTTGTGAAGATGTATGAGGACAAAAAAAATGAAAATTGATCCCATTATTTGCACAAAACTCCCAAAACACCCCATTATCATATTCTTTGCCATTATCATATTGAATATTTTTTATTTCCCGTTTGAATTGAGTTTTAGTAAATGCTCTAAATTTTAGGGAAATGGAAAACACTTGAGATTTTTTCGCTATCGGAAAAGTCCATAAAAAATTAGAATAATCATCCAAAAATAGAACATAATACAGATGACCCAAAGAATTGAGAACATGAGATGTCCATAAATCTCTATGAATAATATCGAATGACATTAAAGTATGAGAATTAGAGTACAAATGACAACTTAACAATTTTTTCCTAAAGAACAAGATTGACAATTCAGAGTACTACGCGTACCCTTACAAGAAATAAAATTATTTTTATCTAAGGAAGATAAAATTGACGACCCCGGATGACCTAGACGAGCATGCCACAAGGAAGGAGCAAGGGCTGTAAAAGTGGATGGCAAGTCTTGACTTGAGAGACCGAAACTTGGCGTGATAAGATAAAGATCTCCTCTACTATCACACCTCATGAGAGGAATCCTCGTCTTGAAATCCTTCACAGAAAACCCAAACGGATCAAATTCAACAGACACAGAATTATCAGTGGTGAATTTACGGACATACACCAAATTTTTAATCAATTTTGGGGCATGAAGTGTATTTTTCAAGATAAGGGGTGGATGGAGGGAGACAAAGTTTTATGACGATAACCATGAATCGGAATAGAATTACCATTACCAATAATTATACCACGAGGGTTGCTCAAATTGGAATAAGACGAGAGAGTACCTTGATCGGATATCATGTGGGTAGTGGCGTCGGTGTCCATGTACCAATTCGGGTCTGGTTGGGTTAATCCAAGTGTGTGCATCGCAGCTTCAATGTCGGTTTGAGTGGGTATGGGGCCCACTACTGAGAATGCATGTGTGGGCTGAGGCCCAAGCAGTCCGCCCTGCTGCCCCGGCCCAATGCTTAATCTGGAATGAGGGGCCTGAAAGTTGGGCCTGAACTGCGACTGTCTAGCCCACTGCCCGCTGGATGAATGACCTAGAAAATAAGGGTTGTTGGGCCACGACCCACTGCCCCAGCCCCACTGCCATGGGGCCCATGGTTGGGAACAGTGGGGCGGTGGCCCACTGCCAGTATGTTGTCCATTGGAACCACCACCGGAATCGCCGCGTTTGCCCCGCGGTTTTTGCCATTATTTTTTTGAGTTTTCTTGTCATTACACTGAGCCCGGTTTTGGCCCGAATTATTAACAAATCCCGTAGAATTCGTGGAGGACGTCATCATGACCACGGGACTAACACTCGTAGCTGCCTTTTTAGCCAAGCCGGCTTCTTCCAAAGTAAGCATGGAGCGTGCTTTATAGAACTTCGGGAGAGGAGTACTTTGACAAATGGGAGTTCCAACGCCACTATAGGCCTCGGAGAGACCAACAACCATTTGGAGAACAAGATGATCGTTGTTAACAGGCGCACCAACGTTGCGGAGTTAGTCCGCCGATTCTTTCAACCTTTTACAATATGCTGAAACGTTCAGGAAATTTTCCATGTTGACGTGGGAAAATTCCTGCTTAAGAGTAACAGCTCTGAAATTTCGATTATCTTAGAATATGTCACGCAGTCTATCCAAGCAGCCATTGTCGTAGTGTCAGGCTCAATAATCGTCTGCAACATGTCAGTATAGATAGTGGAGTAAATCCACTAAAGGACGGTGACATCAAGAGTCGACCACAACTTAGGATCATTCTCGCGTTTAGGGACCTCAGTATCCTCAGGAGCTGCGAGGATTATGTGATGGATGACTTGATGTGAACGTGCGTGAATTTTGGAGAGTTCGGCCCACGTCACATATTGGACGTTTTCTATTTCAAGAATAAGAGGGATATGATTCTTGATGTTAGAAACTGTTAGGGTAGGGTGAAACGTGTTCTTAGCCATGATAGCAACGAACAACGTGATGAAGAGATTGGGGAAGAAAATTTGAGGAAGAAAGTGGGCACGGAACCCGAGGTGGGGTTTCGGAAACCGGGTATGGTGCACAAAAAGCTTAGGATTTTGGGAGAGGAAAATTTAACCTAGACTTCTGATACCATGAAAGAAATAATCTCTTGATTATTTTTATTAATGAAATAGTATATATATACAGTTTACAATTTACCATAATAGAAAACATATTCCTATTCTAAACTCAAAATGTTATTCTAGTAGTACAAGACTCCTATAATTAAGGTAAGTGTACAATATAAATATTCACACTAAATATTGTCCTAAATTTGTCCAAAAGTGTATATCACGGGTATATATCGTGATATTTGACCGTTAATAATTTGGCTTATTTATATCGTTGCCGCTATCAAAATAGTTTATTCATGTCATTTTTTATTAACGCTTATTTTATAATATTATTTTTTATTAATATCATTATTAATAAAAAATAGTATGAATAAATTATTTTGATAATGGAAATGACATAAATGAGTCAAAATATAGCTTTTTTCAATAAAATATGTGAAGAATCAAGAAAGTAATGTTTGGTGGAAACGCCTAGTATATAAAGGACACTACAAGGCTATGTAATTTTTTTATATCCTTCAGTAGACTGCAATTAAATTTCTCTTCTCTAAGCTTTAATATTGAGTAAAATAATTATGAGTTATTTGGGTATTGGAGTGAGTCCTGGTAATGTTCCAGTACACCATGGGAGTAATGTGAAGGTAATTAATAAAGGAGTGAGAATAGCTGAGCTGATATTAAGGTGTTTAATTTGTGGTTTAGCAGTTGTTGCTGCAATTCTTATAGGAACTGATAGTCAAGTTAAAGTTATATTTACAATCAAGAAAGAAGCTAAGTTCACTGACATGAAAGTTCTTGTGTAAGTGATTATTTTCTCTCTTTTATTTGTTTGTTTTGGTTGGTTTTAGCTTGTTTTCCAAGATTAAGGGTGTGTTTGGTATGAATGAAAAATATTTGAGAAATGAGTGTTTTTTATTTACCTGTATTTCAAAGATGTGTGTGTTTGGTGTGAAGGGAAATATCTTTTTGAAAAACATTTTCAAGAAATTGGAAAATGAGTGTTTGTTACCTTTTGGCTTGTATTTGGTAATTAAGCAGAAAATATTATCTAAATATTTGTAAATAATTTAAACAAATACTATGTTGGTGGAGTTGGGGGTTATGGGGATGGGGTGGGATGTGTTGGGAGGGTGAGGAGGAGACCATTAGTGTGAAATGTGACTTATAAAATGTTTTTTAAAAAATTAGACCTATGTTACCAAACATAGGAGAATTGAAAAATGTTTTCTTCCGTACCTAACATACCCTAAAGGTTAAAGATTTGAACTTTGTTGAAGTTCTTGTGTAAGTGATTTTTCTCCCTTTCCTCTGTTTGTTTTGCTTGATTTGGCTTGTATTTCAAAGATTAAGGGTGCGTTTGGTACAAAGGAAAATATTTTTTCACAGAAATTGTTTTCTCGTTACTTATTTTTTGGTGTTTGTTAAGTATGCAAAAAATATTATCTCATAAATATTTATATATAATCTAGGTGAAAACTATGGGATTAATGGGGTGTTGGGGTTGGTGAAGGTAGGAGCTATGAGGGGTGGGGGTGGAATGGGGTATGCTAGGGGATGGGGAAGAGTGGAATGCAACTTATGAAACTTGTTTTGCTTACTTTCACCAAGAAAGTTTTTTATAGAGAATATTTTCTTATAATTCTGACAAACCAAACCTAGGAAAATTGGAAATTTCTTCCATACCAAACACATCCTAAAGGTTAAAGATCTGAACTTTGTTAGAGATTTGAACTTTGTTTGAAAATCTGAACTTTTTTGTTTTTTCTTTTTGCAGATTTTTAGTGATAGCCAATGGAATAGCTGCTGCATACTCTGATTCAAGTTCTAAGGTGCATTTTGAGTATGATTGGGGGAAGTGTTCTTTTCAACAAGCCCTTGGCTTGGCTTATTTTTTCTGGTGATCAGGTACAAGATATTCCTACATAGTTTTTGCTTCTGAATTCTGATTGATAAATATGGTTGATTAGTTAAAGTTTACACTGATTTTGATGCTACTTATTTTTTTAAAAATAAATTGATATTCCAAAGGTTATTTAAGATTTAGCGCAAGGAAGGTTATTTGAATCTCCATTAGTGACTTCAGTGTAAAAACTTAAAAAGGAAGTTCTTGAAATTAACCTTTAGATTATGTTGCTCGGACTCTTCAAAAATGCCGATGGGTGCGTGTCTGATCCTCCAAAAGTAATATATTTTTAGAAGATCCAACATGAGTGTGCTGCATTTTTGGATAGTCCGAGCAACAAAGCTTTTAGCAACTGAACTGATTCAAGTCAGGCATATCCTCTTGCACTTATCATAGATGCACCTTATTTTTGTCCCATTGTTAATGTGGTGGGGTTGTAGGGAATTATAGTTAGTATTTTGTGCCTCTTGAACACGGAGCTGGTACATTGAATGAACTAGAATAAAACTAAACTTTTGGTCAAAAGAATATCAACTGGGTAAAATTCCCCGTCACAGCCCTTCCCAAGTGCGGTGAACGTTAGTTCTAACAGGATCTGGTTCTTTTGTGTTTGTATGATCGCATTTGTCATTATATTTCTAGTGCCCCGCGTTTTGGCACCCGCTTTTACTCTCCTTCTCTTATTATTCTGCATATTGTGTGCAATACCTTGCCTTCATTTTCCCTTTAGTCGTGCTGCACGCTTAAAAAATCTGTTGTTAATCAGAATATGATTGACAAAATCGGTTTCCGTCCAAAATGCATCAGTCCTCCCTGAATCCAAGACATGGTATGGAATTACTTAGTACTTATTCTTCTTGTCCATGAATCAGACAATGTTTTGTTTATCTTATGACTACTTTCAAAGAGAATGCCATTATAGTTTACTTGACTGGTTGATTCTGCATTTTTTGAGTTTAATTACTACATTCAACTGCACATGTTCTTAATAACTAAGTACCAAGGGGAAACCTGTACAAAAGCACTTAGTACATCCTTTTTAGCATATAAAGTGTGGAATAACGCTGTCCTTACAAGTGGTGAAATCAGTGGGTTCTGCTCTTTATATACGTGTCAGTTTTGTTTAACACATATATAGTTCGTGGTAGATACTGTGGGTTCTGTTGACCTACTACGTCTAGTATAGATCCCCCTCTGGTCTTTATTAGGAAATCGGTCTATTACTTGTCTCTACATAGCAAGAGTCTCCGGTGAAACAGATTTAAGTAGCATACTGAAATAACGGGATAATTCTTGCATGTTTTATACCCATACTATCTTGACCGCTAAATTAAGTATGTGAGGTTTTGAATTTGGAAGGCCCAAGATGGATGGTTGTCTTTTAAGGATGCTTTCTTCGTCTTTTAGTTCTTGGGCCCAACGGTTAAAGGCACTGCCATAAATTGTGACACCAAAAACTGTATGACAACATTAAATGTGCTGCACTTAAAAAATGAAATGAATAACTCCAGAAGTTTTCAGAGAGCTAGCTAATGTCCCTGGCCTGAATTGCTTGCTTCCGCGTTGGACACTATGGAAAACCATTGTATAGTTCATAACTCAGAAACGAGTTGGGGTCAGCTATATGAATCCTCACTGACTGACCATGTGTCCTCACCTTCAGAAACGAGATACGCACTAATAAATGAAAAATAAATAAATCATCCTATCATATTTATGGGATCCCTGAAATCTTGAGTACTATTTCGGGTCCGAATCCAACAATTCTGAAGTTCAATGTTTCATGTTGTTGGCCATGTTTAAAGCGTAGTTCGATGGGCTTATGCTTATATAACTACCTTTTTTTTGTTTTACTTTTCCTTTGCCATGGACTACTCAAATTATACCCTTTTAACCTTGTGGATGATTTGTAATTATTGAAGTTCAAAAAGAGTGTCTTTGTAATATTTACTAATCTCATGGTTTTAGACTATATTTTTAGTTTTAACTTCCATAAACTGACCGTGTAATCGGATTTTTACACTATCAAGTTACCTAAAAGATAACTATAGGCAACACTTCATAAAAAAATGAGCATTATTCTGAAAAGACAAGTTACTTGCTATAACATATTAAAATACACTGACGACTTTTTCCTATGTGCAGTTGATGGCCTACTTGATTTTAGCTGCAGTGGCGGCTGCGGCGCAGTCGGGGGTAATTTCCAAGTTGGGTCAACCAGAGCTACAATGGATGAATGTCTGCAATTTGTATGGCAAATTTTGTAACCATGTTGGAGAATGCCTTGCAAATTCTGTAATACTTAGCCTTATCATGATTGTCCTCTCCGGTATCTCAGTATTCGATCCCTTTCGTTTGTATGGCAACAATGGAGGAAAGAATAATGCTAGATGATTATCCGTCCAAGCTTTGCGCACACCCGATATATGTGCTGGTGGGAGGTGGGAGGTGGCAGGTATCTTCGGAATTAATAAGAGATGCGTGTATGTTGATCCGGATGCCACGATTATAAACAAAATAGTAATACTAGATGATGAGTAGAGTAGTAGTAGCTTAATCTTGTCCTTGAAGATATGTAACTTGGTGGATTTTGGAGGTTTGTACTATGTTGTCTTCTCTTGACCTGTTGTATAGTAAAAAGGTTTTGATCTTTCCTTTGTAAAATAACCAAGACCAATGTTGGTGGAGTTGTACTTTTACCTTGTATCTTTGCAGGGAGTACCATATAAACAGAGTTTTATCTTTTGCAGGAGTACCTATATACAACGATCGCAAGGAGAAATTTTATACTCATTGTAGTGTTACATTATATACTACCACTGTAGTTTTACTTACTGTAACAGGTCTTATTACGTTTTGCAAGTTATCGATATGTGCTTGATCTTAGTCCTATAATTAGGGATGGCAGGTGGGTATAATTTTGCGCATTCCGCATCGCACCCTCCCAGTTGGGGCGGGTATGTGTATAACTTTGGCGGGTAGTAGGCGAGTATGGGTATTGAAAATGTACCCGTCACGGGTAGGCGATTAGGTGGTGGATTTGCAGTCATACCGCCTCCCCCGCCCCGCATCCAACCGCCTACCCGCTCGCCTTATACCCTCCCCTCATCCAACCGCCTACCCGCCCGCCTTATACCCGCCCCAAGCCCATAATATTAGCAGCCCATAAGTCGTGCCTTCAACCCATAAGTCACGACAAGTCTCTCATTCTCCAATAAAACTCAAAACTCTACGCCTCTTCAGTCCTTCACGCCTCCCTCTCTCTCGTTCCCCTTCACGCCGTCTCTCCTCCCTCTCTCATTCTTGACGTCTCTGCCTTTTTCTTTAAAGGAAAAATCACAAACTTTTTTCACGAACCACCTCGATGTCTCTGCCTTTTCTTTAAAGGAGATGCTGATTGAGAAATATTGCTTTCTTTGCTTTGTGCTTTGGGGTTGTTTTGGTGAGGTCAACTTTTGTGCATTTGTTAAGTTTTACCTATTGGATTTGTGGAGTTCAGTTGAAAAAATTGAAATTTTTTAGCTTATATAGCTATTTGGGTGGATAATTTTTGGGTTTTCTTGGAAATTTTGTTTTCTTGATTCTTTGATGTGCAAGGGGAAGAGTGGTGAAAAAAATGGGGAATTCTGATGGTGAAAAAATCTGGAATTCTCATCCATCTACCAAAGAAAATGAGACTGTGATAGTACTGATTCTTGACTCAAATTTCTGGGATACTTTTTGGAATTTGAGTTTTTTGGAAAATGTTGATCACTAATTGATCACAAATGAATTGATTACAAAATATGGCAGGCGGGTACATGCGAGTATTGGCGGGGACGGATATCCACTTGGGTGGTGGAGTGGGTGTGGATTTAAGAATATACCCGCCTAGGCGGGTATGGATGTTGAAAATTGTATCCGCCACCCGTGGCGGATAGATGGCGATATAAAATTTTCTGGCGGGTACGAGTGCGGAGGAGGGGGTACCCGCACCCGCCCCGCCCAATTGCCATCCTTACCTATAATTAGTTTTTAAGTGACTTGATAGTATAATATTTTTCTTTAAATTAAAATACTTGAACTCATAAAGAAAATGAATGCTGATCAAGATAATTGTTCTACATCTCAAAAGGAGAGAGATTGGAAGATTGTTTTCTTACGGTGCAAAATCTGTCAAACTGGACATTGGTCTAACCCACACTCCAAAAGCTAACTCAAAGGGAGGAGAATTCCACACATATATGGTATATTTCTCTACAAAATCAACATCTGATTAGCAAAGTAATGAAAAAGAATAAAACGCATGTTTACCAAATACTCTAATTTCTTTGATTTAAAAAAGAATGATAGAATTCGAGGTACGAGTCATTACTTTGAGATAGATGATTAGATAAGACATGACACTGCTTCAGTTTATACATCACTTTAGATCAGAGGATATAGAGATCACATATTAAGGTAGAAGGTTAGAAGGTAATTGAACATTGTCTCGCTCCCTTACGGGATAAGCTTGGTGGTAGAAAGTATTATTTCTGTTATTACTAGTTGTCTCTTGTGCTTCAATTATTGCATTATTTTGCTCTAAATGCTATGTTATGCTTTCTCCATTATTTGCTATGCGTTGTTTACTTTTATAATTTTTTTCCAAACTACCTTGTTTTGTGTTACTTGAGCCGAATTTCTTTTGGAAACAACTTCTCTATCTCCATGAGGTAGGATAAGGTCTGCGTTCACTCTACCCTCCACCTAGACCTCACATGTGAGAATACATTAAATATGTTATTGTTGGTGTAGGTGTCTAGAACTAATTTGCTCGGCTAATCGTACACGCAGGAAGGTCCCACGTTAAAGTATTCTCTACCAAAAATAAATTTATTTTAAAGTTCAAGGGATTTTTAATTAAGAATAACGGTGTATTTATCGCCCGAACATAATTTTTTTATGGTTTCTAAAATTTCAACTTGTCCTCAATATTAGAGGCAAAAATATGTATGATGTGCTCGTGTAAGAAGTACTCAATTAGTTCTACTCATGTTTTAAAAGGCGGGAGCGTAATATGCCTCGGCGATACGTAATACGAGGCACATGACGTAAGCCTCATGAGTATTTAATTTTTAGTATTTCGTAAAATAATATAATGATAATAAATATTTTAAATAGGTAAAATTACATAACTAATAAAAAATGTAAATAAATGAAACACACACACACACACACACACACACACACACATATATATATATATATATATACACTTATCGTCACTTATAAAATACAAATCAACTCTAACATATTAACTTTCAAACAATAAAAAAAATCACAATTTCTTAAAACAATATTACTATCATATTATTCATTTTATCTCCCTATAAGCAAATTATCAATAAACATATCAATATTATAATTAAAACGTAACTCCTTCATGAATAAAAACAAAATTACTTTCAAATAACGAATAATAAAATATGATAATTTTGATACATAGGATAAAAAACCAGTGACAAGTGAAAATGTACAATTCGGCTATGTATTATTTTAAAAAATATTAAGTGATATTCACCCTTACGATGTTCTCAAATATTTAATATGCAATATTATGATTTGTTATTTGAGTTACACCCAATCTTCTTATTTATATAGATGAAAAACTATTAAGTGTCATTCATTTGTTAAAAAATTATGAGGGTCAATGATTTTAATTAACAAATTTAACATATAATTTGTGTAAGAATTGTTAGGCGAGCCCCGAACGTTAGATGTGTTTAGGGCATACAATCAGACGCTTATGATGTAAACCTCACAGAAATTAAGCTCTACACGTAAGTCTTGGGGCATTTTATCAGTGCCCCGCACCAGAGCAAACCCCAAAGCAAGTCCTGAAAATGACTTTTAAAACACTTATTCTACTTGGGAGTTAGGACCCAAAAGAATATTACTAGGGCTATAAAAGGGACTAACAAAAACAGAAAATAACATTTAACAAAAAAAAATTGTCGGGGAAAGCTAATTCATTTATCCGACAAACTGTACATTCCTCAAAAATAACCCAATAAACTCCACCAAGAACCCAAAATTTTCAATGTAACATCCAATAAATGTATCAGCAAAATACCCAAATTGGAAACAATTAAATTCATTAAATCATTTTGGGTCTTCAATCTTTATTACTAATAGCTAATCACATTGGCATTTAGGGCTTTTTAATGGGTCGTTCTCGTGGAAATTTTCAAGCTGATGAAGATCCTAGCCAAAGGTATGATTTTTTTTTAATTATCTTTCTTTATTTTAGTATTTTTTTTAGGTTATGGGTGTCCTTTATTTGGTGTAAATTACTAATGAGTGTTGAATTCTTGATTTTTTTCTTTATTTTAGTATTATTTTTAGTTTATGGGTGTCTTTTATTTGGTGTAAACTACTAATGACTGGTGAATTCTTGATTTTTTTCTTCTAGTTTTTGTGGTAATTATTATATTTTTAGGGAATAGTTGAAAGTGTTATTAGAAGGGTAGCTTGGAGTAACTCGTAAAGTTGTCTCTGTGACCTCCTGGTCACGGGTTCAAGCCGTGAAAACAACCTCCCGTAGAAATGCAGGTAAGGCTGCGTACAACATACCCTTGTGGTCCGACCCTTACCCGGACCCGCGCATAGCATGAGCTTAGTGCACCGGGCTGCCCTTTTTATTTAGTTGAAAGTATTATTAATTGTAGGTTTAAAGTACTAATGGGTGTGAAATTATTCGGTTTATATGGTGTAAACTACTAATGAGTGTTGAATTTTTGATTTTTTTCTTCTAGTTTTTGTGGTAATTATTGAATTTTTAGGGAATTGTTGAAAGTGTCATTATTTGTAGGTTTAAGTGCTAATGGGTGCGGAATTGTTAGGTTTATCTTGTTTTCTGGTAAAGATTAAATTTTTATTGTTAATATTGATTAGCCAATTGTGTATCTTTTAGTTATAGGCTTCAAACTAGTAATGGGCATTAATTTCTTGGGTTTAGCTGAAGTTTTTTGTTGTGAAGACTAGATTTTGTTGTTGAGAATTAGCTATAGTATGTGATTTTATTATGTGACGACAGACATTGGCGCAATGGTCGAGTTGTGATATTAGGTTTTTATTGCTAAATTGATTTGTCAATAGTCGAAAGTGTCATTAATTGTAGGTTTTAAGTACTAATGGGTGTGAAATTGTTAGGTTTTTATCTTGTTTTTTGGGAAAGATTAAAATTTTTATTGCTAAAAATGAGATGTCAATTGTGGTGAGTATCCTTTAGTTATAGGTTTTAAACTAGTAATGGGTAGTAATTTGTTGGGTTTAACTTGTTTTTGTGGTAAAGACTAGATTTTATGGGTAATGATTAGTCAATTGTCGAGAATTTGCTATAGTATGTGATTTTATTGTATGACGGCGAGCATTGGCGCAATGGTAGAGTTGCGATATTAGGTTTTCATTTCTAAATTGATTAGTCAATTGTCGAACGTGTCACTAAGTGTAGGTTTGAAGTACTAATGGGAGTGAAATTGCTTAGGTTTATCTTGTTTTCCGGTAAAGTTAAATTTTTATTGCTAACATTGAGTATTCAATTGCCTCTGAGTATCTTTTAGTTATAGCTCTAGTATGTGTTTTAATTGTGCGAGGGCGAGCATTGGCGCAATTGTAGAGTTGTGATATTAGATTTTTATTGCTAAGTTGATTGCTCAATAGTCGAAAGTGTCATTAATTGTAGGTTTTAAGTACTAATGGGTGTAAAATTGTTTAGTTTTTTTTTTGTTTTCTGGTAAAGATTATATTTTTATTGCTAACATTGAGTATCAATTGTGGCGAGTATGTTTTAGTTATAGGTTTCAAACTAGTAATGGGTGTTAGTTTCTTGGGTTTAACTTGTTTTTGTGGTAAAAATTAGGTTTTTATTGGTAATGATTAGTCAATCGTTGGGAATTAGCTCTAGTATGTGCTTTTATTATGTGAGGGCGAGCATTGCTGCAATGGTAGAGTTTCGATATTTATCATCTGTGTTTATTCCAGTATCTTTGTTCCTTGTCAAAAAAAAAAAATTCCAGTATCTTTTAGTTTATGGCTGTCTTTTAGTTGGTATAAACTACTAATGACTGCTGAATTCTTGTGTTTGCGGTAATTATTAGATTTCTATTGCTAAATTGATTAGTCAATAGTCTAAAGTGTCATTAATTGTTGGTTTTAAGTGCTAATGGGTGTGCAATTATTATGTTAGTCTTATTTTCTGGCAAAGATTAAATTGTGATCGCAGCCATTAATGCTTGCATTAGGGTAGGCTGTCTACATCACACCCCTGGGGCTGCGGCCCTTCTCCGGACCTGCTAACACGGATGCATTGTGCATCGGGCTGTCCTTTTTTGACATTGAGTAGTCAATTGTCGCGAGTTTTTAGTTATAGGTTTCAAACTAGTAGTGGGTTGGG
The DNA here is from genome assembly GCA_029783415.1 of Anisodus acutangulus. NCBI lineage: Eukaryota > Viridiplantae > Streptophyta > Magnoliopsida > Solanales > Solanaceae > Anisodus > Anisodus acutangulus. Next base: position 27,460,801 of record CM056492.1, on the reverse strand, counting down.
TTTAACTTGTTTTTGTGGTAATTACTAGGTTTTATTGGTAATGATTAGTCAATCGTTGCGAATTAGCTCTTATGTGCTTTTATTGTGCGAGGACAAGCATTGGCACAATGCTAGAGTTCGATATTTATCATCTCTCTTTATTCCCATATCTTTTAGTTTATGGCTGTCTTTTAGTAAACTACTAATGGGTGTTAAATTGTTGGGGTTTCCCCCTAGTTTTTGTGGTAATTATTACTCTCTCTGGCCCAATTTATGTGGCATCATTTCCTTTTTGGTCTGTTAAAAAATGAATGTTACTTTCTATATTTAGAAATATTTTTACTTTATGAGATGATTTACAACCACACATTTATATAAAATTTATTTTGGACCACACATCTCAAAAGTCTTCCCTTCTTTCTTAAACTCCGTGCCAAGTTAAATGGTGCCGCATAAATTGGGATGAAGGGAGTAGATTTTATTGCTAAATTGATTAGTTAATAGTTGAAAGTAGGGGTGGCCAATGGGCCGGGCTTGGGACCGACGGGCCGAGTTTGGCGGGATCGGGTAGGGACGGGACGGGGAAAAGGGCGTGATCGGGATAGGCGTGATTTGCCGAAGTCCCGCCTCGATCCCGATCCCGTCGGAATCGGGTCAGGTCGGGATCGGGATCGAGATCCCGGGCATTTTTTATTTTTGCACTTAATTTAAAAAATAACATATATATAAAAAATTCAATAATTAAACAAGATAGTGTAATAAAAATATCCCAAGACTGTTTTTGTGCCTCTTATATTATTTAATAGACATATGATTTTTTTGTAATACAAATACAATTGTCAAAATTGCAACTTTGTGGTGTTGTTCAAAAGTTGCAAATTACATAGTAAAATTGCAATTAAAAAAATTACATTCTGAAAAAAATCTGTTCTAGTTTCTTGATAATTTCCCGTGGTTCTTCGGTTGGAATTGGTATTTGTTGGTCAAATTGATCCACGTCGCTTCCACCACCTTCGGATAAGATTTCGTTGTAGTTTTTGTCTTCTTCTTCTTCGTTGATCTCCGGTTGACCGCACCTTCTCCGCTCCACTCGTATCCAATCTCTGAATAATACTACAATCTCCAAGCTGTCTCCGGCTAATGAGTGTCTGTGCTCTCCTATTTGATATCTGCCGGCAGAAAAAGCGCTTTTAGACGCAGTTGATGACGCTTGAATGTTCAAAACATCTCGGGCCATCATTGAAAGTGTCGGAAAGGTCTTCTCATTCCCTCTCCAATATTTCAGCAAGTCTTCACGTCTTTCTTTATTGAGAACTGTTTGGTACGGTACAGAACGACGCTTGAATGTTCAAAACATCTCGGGCCATCATTGAAAGTGTCGGAAAGGTCTTCTCATTCCCCCTCCAGTATTTCAGCAAGTTTTCACGTCCTTCTTCATTGAGAACTGTTTGGTACGGTACAGAACCCTGCAAAACAAAAATATCAAACTCACTAATTTGGTTAGTAGCGGTACGACCGCACATTCTATTTCTGAGGCTTTCAATACTAGCCGCAGAAACAACATGTCATTTGTGAGGTTGTGTTGAAGAAGAAGAGGATGGTATGGAAGCCGGTAGGTTACTAGCACTTTCTTGTTGGTAAAACCTATATACTTTTTTGCATTGGTCTTCTACGCTAGACAACACTTCTTCTTTAGTTTGTTCAATAGGTGGTGGGTGATTTGGATTTTTGGGACTTGGAGGTGGTAGTACTTCTATACAATCGTAAATAGTTTCAATAAGTGATTTAGTACCGTCTATTTTAATAATCGGATTTAATACAACACCAATAATATAAATAGTGGGAATAGGAATAAAATATTTTTTTATTTTGATAAATATTTTTTTAATAGCTGCCTTATAAGCTGGTTTCTTCATATATTCACTAAGTAATAAAAATATTAGAGCTATATAAAACAACATAGTTGAAATAGTAGGATAATATATATCGGAAAATTCTTTTGTTGCTTGAAAAAATTTCTCTAAAAATACAATAAGTTTGGAAATTTTTACCCAATCGCTATCTACAACCATATCAGCTGAATTTTGATTATGAGAGTTAAAAAATAAAGTTATAGGTTTTCTATAGTCATAAGCAACAAGTAGTTGCTCGTATAAAGAATTCCACCTAGTGGGCACTTCTTCTGGAATTTTTCTATAAGGTAGTTGGCAATCGTGACAAGTTTTTTTATATTCTTTTCTTCGTTGTATTATATTATTTTTAAAAATAAAGTTTATAGCAAATTGTATTTTACTAAGAATGACTTCAAAAAGTGATAAACCATCCTTTACAATTAAGTTATATATATGGCACGCGCATATTATATGAAAATGATCTGGAAAAGATGGAGTTAAACTATTTTTTAAAATTGTAATAGCGTAATTGTTAGAAGTAGCGTTATCTAATGTAATTGTCATAATTTTATCAGTTATTCCGTAATAATCGCACACTTGATAAATATTTTCTGCAATAAAAGTACAGTGTGTCTATCATCTATATATCTATACGCTAAGATACATTTTTGCATAGACCATTTATAATCTATCCAATGACAAGTTACCGTTAAATAATCATGGTCGTTAGTACTACGGCCTATATCAGAAGTGATAACCACTTTGCCATTAAAATGATATAATGAATAACGTAAATACTGTTGATATTCATGTGCAGATTTAAATACATCTCTCTTAACAGTTGATCTAGGAAAACCACTAAAAGCTGGATTATACATATCTCTAATGCAATGAATAAAATCGGGAGATGAAGGAAATGAAAAAGGCAAACCCTTCACAGCAACTAATTTTGCTATTGCTTCCCTATCTCTATGTTTATTGTATTTAGGGCCTACAATTCCCTCCGTCATAGGGTTAATTTGACACTGTACTTGGTCCGAGACAGTATCAGTATGTGAACCTTGTCCCGATGGAGCGGGCGTTTGCGCACCCGATTTTGAAGCCTCGTATTGAGCATACCTAGCTGGATGAGCCCTTGCTACGTGTCTCATTAAACCCCCCGTCCCACTGTGACCTTTTTCAGTTTTAAATTTTAAAACATCTTTACAAATTTTACATCTAGCTACTTGATTCTCTTTGTTCCTATCAAAAAATGTCCATGCATCTGATTTTAATGGTCGTTTTGCTGGACCTCGTCTCATACTAGGGTGAATATGAGGCATTTTAGTTGAAGGTGCACTAGTGGGTGTGTTGTCATCTACATTAGTGGGTGTATCATCTAGATCATCGTCTAAATTAAAGTCTTCTTGAGTTTCAGAAAATAGCTCCTCATCTAAATCTAATGGTATTGTAGGAAAATGTTCAGTATCAACAAAATCATCCTGTGTAGGAATATGATTCTGTCTAGAAATAGGACCCTTGCCTTTGTTGCCCTTACTAGAAGAAGCATGACCCCTACCCGTAAGCATACATTTAAATCCTTCCATTATAAATTTATAATTATACTAATAAATAATTAAAGTAAATGAAATTAAGTGCGCTAAATAAAATAAACATACAATAATAATTTAATGAAGGAACGAATGTACCAAACGCCGACGTGTAATCGAGAGGTTGAAAATTGAAACTTTGCTCGATGGAAGATCCTCAAGCTAGTTGCCAACTTCACTCCCAATTTCCAAATGAATAAATAAAATTGAATATTTAGTAGACAATGTAGACTTGTAGAGAGATAGATTGAGAGATTGTAGGAAGATTTGCGAGAAAGATGAAGAGAAAATGAGGTATTTATAGTTGGAAAATTGGGTTAAAGTGTAAATATAATAACTTATGGGTTAAAAATAAATATTAAGGGGGTAGGGGGTGTTGGGTGGGGGGGAGGCCAAAACTGGCGGTTGCACAACGGCCAAAATGTAAAATGGTCGTTAGTGCAACGGTTATTTTTGCACAAGGGGGTTTCGGATGGGATTGGGATCGGGGCGGGACTAGCGGGCCTGGGGCGTGCCGGGACGGGTCGGGACGAGACCTTGTCCCGTCCCGGTTCGAGTCCCGATACCGCGATTTTTTTAAAAAAAAAATACTTGGGTTCAGGGTTGGGCCGGGACCGGGCCGACTCGGCCCACTGGTCAGCCATAGTTGAAAGTGTCATTAATGGTAGGTTTTAAGTACTAATGGGTGTGAAATTGTTATGTTTTTTCTTGGTTTCTGGTAAAGATTAAATTTGTGTTGCTAACGTTGAGTAGTCATACAAGTTTATCAGTGTCTTTTAGTTGGTAGTATGTTGAAAAACAAAAGTTGGTAGTATAAACTAAGTACTAATGAGTGTTAAATTGTTGGTTTTTCTTCTTCTATTTTTTTGTGGTAATAGTATATTTTTATTTCTAGATTGATTAGTCAATGGTCGAAAGTGTCATTAATTGTAGGTTTTATGTGCTAATGGGTGTGAAATTGTTAGGTTTATCTTGTTTTCGGGTAAAGATCAAATTTTATTGCTAACATTGAGTTGTCAATTATCGCGAGTATCTTTTAGTTATAGGTTTCAAACTAGTAATGAGTATTAGTTTGTTGGGTTTATCTACTTTTTGTGGTAAAGACTAGATTTTTATTGGTAATGATTAGTCAATTGTTCAAAATTAGCTTTGGTATGTGCTTTTATTGTGCGATGGCGAGCATTGGCACAACGACAGAGTTGTGATATTAATTTGTTTGGTTTATCTTCTTTTTGTGGTAAAGACTAGATTTTATTGGTAATGATTAGTCAATTGTTGAGAATTAGCTCTAGTATGTGCTTTTATTGTGCGAGGGAGAGCATTAGCACCATGGTAGAGTTGCGATATAAATTTCTTGGTTTTATCTTCTTTTGTTGTATAGATTAGATTTTATTGGTTATGAATAGTGAAATGTTGAAAATTAGTGTGCTTTTATTGTGCGAGGGTGAGCATTCCTTTTTAATTTTTGAGTGAGCAAATTGAAATTTGGCATTATTAATAGGGAAAAGGTCCAAATATACCCTGAACTATACGATTTAGAGAAAATACACTGTTAAAAAAATGGCTCATTTATACCGGTGTCGTTACACAAATGGCTCAGATATACCCTTTTCGGCTAACGGAAGTGAAAAAATCGATTTTAATTTTTTTTAATTTTCTTAATTGAAATAAAAGTCACATAGGGATATATTTGATCCTTCTCACAAAGTTCAGGGGTATATTTGATCCTTCTCGCAAAGTTCTGGAGTATATTTAATCCTTCTCACAAATGATTTTTTTTGTCTTCTTTAATTCAACGGCTTTACTTTCGAAAATACTTTATGTTTAACCTCTATTATATACTATTCGAACAAAAATATCCATGTTAGCAAATTTAGGACCCAACTACTAAAATCTTATGTCAATTGCCTTTTGGGTGAGGTGGACACCATGTAGCATCCCGCCTTACCACCCTAATAGCTACAATTTGAAATTTATTCATTACTTTTTTACCCTTTTCTCTTTTTTCTATTCACACTTCTTTCTATTATTTCTCATATTTTCACACTAAAGAATGGAGGCAAAAAAGGAAATAAAAACAAAGAAACCTAGATAATGATAAGCTAATAGATTCACGGGGGAGAGATTTACAATTCCTTTGTCATCAAGAAGGCCTTCTTCAATCGCATTACATTCCTTCATGGGTTTTATATTTGCCCCTTCTGTTTATTAGCATATGAGCTTGTGTCATTGAAGAAAAAACAAGAAAGGAATTTTTTTACACTGATGTGCATTGACGATGGACATAAGCTTTGTTCGATATTGGTGAAACTCAAGAGGTTGGCTTAAATTAAATAGGCCCTCTCAATATCACAAGAGTCTTTATTATTCCCAAAATCCTTTGTGACCAAATTGCAATTTATTCTTTGTATCTGCATAGATTTTTATTTCTAGGCATCTATGGTAGATTCAACAAGAAGATGAGTGATAAAATAAATTTGATCATCAAGGCAATAAACCCAAATTAGTCATTGAATTAAAGAAGGCAAAATAATTCATGTGTGAGAAGGATTAAATATACCCTTTAACTTTGCGAGAAGGATCAAATATACCCCTGAACTTTGCAAGATTTTGTTTCTTTAATAGATGGCATTAGAGGAAGATTGAGTACTGTCTTTTTTCTTTTCCTTTTATTTTTTCTGTCGATTCTTGCTGATTTTCTGTTTTTTCATTACCCATTTTCTTTAATTTAGATCAAGGAGGAAAAAGAATCCCTCAAGTGGAGACACTTTAGAATCTGTGACTACTGGTAAGTTTCGTCTAACTACTTCTTTAACTGTTAAGTTCAGCTCAATTCTGATTCTTGTGGATGACAGTTTATTAGAGTTGATTATTGTCTTTCCTTCCCATTCAATTCATTATTGGTTTTTGAATTTTGTATTCTGGCAAAGGTTTTGTTTCCCTAAGCTTAGTCAGTTTTATTGGTAGACGAACTCAACGTTGACTAAAGTGTAAACAGGATTCTGGCATCCTATTGTCCTTTTCATTTTTAAATGACAATCTATTTCCTTTCACCAGAGAAGGATAAAATTCCTAAAGTGCAGGTTCTTGTGGACTTGCACCTTCACAATTATGTCATTGTAGCTCAATTATCTATAGAAACAATATGGTGGAGCTGTTTCTTGCATAAATTATTAAAGAAAGCAAGGCAAGGGTTATTTCAGGTTCCGAACATAATTTGGGAATATTTGAATAGTGATGGAGCTATCTTGCAGCTAGCATAATTAATCTGACTCTTTAGTATAGTATCTTTATGCTTTATTTTGTCGGAGAAGTGTTTGGTACTTTAGCAATTACTGTAGTGGGCATAAGTTACTTTGGAGGTAGAATTTTTTGGTAAGAGAACACTTGTCCAAAAATTACTTTCTTGGTAAGAAAACACTTGTCCTAAAATTATACTTTTGTGGTAAGAAAACAGTTTATAGGTTAATGTGGAGCCTGGATAGATTTTAGTAATTTAAAGTTTTTCAGAATCGGCATTACCTAGTGTTGGAAAAAATAGTTGCTCAAGTGGAAAAGGACCCTCCTCTTTCGACCTTGAGGCTGGGGTTCAAGCCATCAATGGAGCAAAAAGTGGGGAAGGGCCATGATACGCCCAAATTACACCTCCGAAAAAGATGTAAAGCGGTCGATGCAAATATAGAACCCAACAAAGGTTGGGGTCGAATCCCACCAGGAATACGACGAGAAAAAGTACAATCTAAATGTAAACCTCGATACTTGGTCTAGATTTCGAAGATGTTGGCAAAATATTGTTTGTTTGATTATAAACTACTATTCAATTCAAATAAGGAATGATTGCAAATTTTGTAATTCAAGTAAGGAAGGGACTAGGGTTGTGTTCCCTCTAGGTGAATTAGTGCAATTGGGACTATGCTTGATTTCAATTGAATACCTATTATACTAGATTGTGGGCCAATTAAGGTTTATCACTAGTTTTCCAACCTAGGTGATAAGTTTCATCACTAGGCTCTTCCGAGCCCTAGGATGTGCTACTCAATACACCCATTCAATTCTCATATTACCCATTCTATTCCTAGCTTTGGGTATTAGATAGAATTTAAATTCCTAAATCTATGCCATTAATGTTTTTCCCAACCAAATATTCTTTTCCAAGCAATAAATGGCTATGGGGCACTACCAAAGTTGGCCACCATTGGTATCACAACATAATGAAGCATTAATGGAGTATAATATGATAAACAATCTAATCAAGCAATTAAAGCACCCATAGCATTAATAACACCCTATGAGGTCCACAACCCTAGCTAAAGATTTAGATACTCATGCTCAAAGTAAAAAATCAAAAGCTTCAATTAAATTAAAGGTAAACATGTCCTTACAAAGATTAAGAGGAAGAAGACAAAGGAATAAGTTGAATTGAATACTCCCAAAGCTCATTTCCCAATGCAAAAGTAAAATATTATTCTCCGACTAAAGTCTGGAATGGATAGAATTTTGCCTAGTATTTATACTAAAGGGACAAAAAGTACAAAAATGACGGCTGACGGGTCGCTATGCGACGCTAGAATGCGGCTGCATATGGAGTTTGAGGTCGCATTCTCAAGATCAATTTTTCTCCCCGCTTGTTATGCGGTGTGTTTGTGGTCGCATTCTGAAGTATGTGATGTCGCATACGTATCGCATTTCTCCCTTTTTTGTTCAGCTCACGAGTTGATTTATTCGAGAGTATGCGATCGTATCTTGAAGTTTGTGGCGTCGCATACTCACCGCATGCAGCCTGATTCTGTCAACCTTTCTGTTTCAGTTTGCAGACCAATATGCGGCTTCATGCCTAGTATGCGACGTCGCATTTTCTTCGCATTCAGTGCTTCTTTGGGCCTTTTTCTACTCTTTTGTTCCATTTTATTCCTTGAACTCTAAATACATGAAAACACACGAAAACACTATAAATAAAGAGTAAACTCACTTAAAAGACATCTAAAAGTATAAGGAGCGAGTGCTAATACTTCGAAAACTCACGACTTATCAACACCCCAACTTAACCTTTTGCTTGTCCTCAAGCAATGACAGAAAACTGAACTCAAGACACAAAGACTCAACTCACACAAGACTCGAAACATGATGGATGTATATGGTTGTCGGTTGGTACCAATAATGAGAATATAAGCATACTTCTTTACTTTTCACAACCACCTCTCCTTTTCACCGACTTGCGTTGAATAGAATGATAAGGCACACACAAGCCTCAAAGTGTGACTAGAGGTTACCACTCTCTTGTTCACACTCCTTTTGACAAGTAAGGAAAGCACAATTGTCACCTCTTCTTCACAACACATGCACCCTCACAAGAAGAAAGTCCCACACACATATATATGAAATAAACAAGGAACAATAATCAACCACCCACTCTCAACAAAGAATCTCAAGTGCAACAAGTGTCAAACCATAGGCTTGCCCTTACCTTCTTTCAATTCTAACTCAAGAGCAATCGTTGGAGATCTCGAAGGACTTTTTCGGTTGTAATGTAGGCTTAGGGTAGGGTAGGATACTCATTTGGGTATAATGTGACTACACCTTCCTTGAACTCTACACATCTTTCCATTTTGGGACTATTTCTTTGATTTCTCCTTGTTTCTTTATACCTTTGTAAATGTATTCCTTCCTTATGACGCCACTTTTATTTCCACTTTCGGTTCACAATTTTCCCACTCTTTTATCACAACACAATAAAAACAAACACCTTTTTTTTGTTTCTTTTCTGCTTCCTTTTATTCTTTTTCTTTTCTTTAAACAAAGGGGGACCTTGTGAACAATTACACCACACTATTTCTTTCACAAACTTGGCATCTCACCTCCAACTTATGCCACAAGCCTAAGTCAATTTTTTCATCTTATTCACATGAATTCTCACCCCAAGATCAAGGAAGGACGGGTTCAAAAGCGGTAAGATGTCAAAAAGGTTACGGCTTGTAATGTGGTTACAAAGAAAGGATAAAGGCTCAAAAGGGCTAACTATGGATACACTTTATGCTTTGGTAGGCTAGAAAGGTTAGAAGGGTTGCGTTTTAAACAAACAAAGAATGCCTACGTTCATTTCTCCAACAACCATCCTCAAGATTAGATTGGTTAGACCGACTGGGCAAGTTCTAGTAGACACAAGCAAGCACAAAAGCCAATTTTTAGCAAAGCTCGCCACACATGGCACATTCATTATTAGAAGATGTGCAATTGACTTCAATACAAACTCAATAGTGCAAACTTACACAAATGGTATCCAAAAGTCATACAATGAGCCAAATGTTGCCAATTTATCATTCTTATCCTTTAAAAAACCAATTTTTGGAATTTTTTGGAGGGGTATCAACTTACGTGCACATATCTCAATGTATTGGTACCAAACAAGTCACAATGACACATCAAAGGGCTTAATTCCCTTAAGAAGTTGCCCCACCATCTATCATTGGGAAAAACGACTCAAAACTACCTAATAATATTGAGTTCAAAAGACTAATAACATCATTGGAAAAGAACTACCGCTAAGAAAATCAAGGATATAGCTATTACCACGATACATGGGCAAAACAAACACCACAATAAAGTAAAAATGCTAACGAAAAACACGAGATAAACGAACAAAATAAAAACAACATCCAACATCCGAATAAAAATTACAAACCAAGTCATCAGAATATCAAACTCCAACCCACAAATATACATGTAACCCATCCCCAACTAAAAAGATCGTGCATTGTCCTCGATGCACAGAAATAAAAGCAAGAAGAGATGGGCACTCCTTGAACGCATCAAATGTCATGTCAAGCCGCATCAGAAGGAGGTAAATCAGGCTCGGTGGGTGGAGTGACAATAATAGGGTCATCCTGTGGAGTGGCTCTAGAGGTCTGTGAGTGAGATGAGCTTGCACCCTCGATCTGTGGAAGAGGGGCCTCAATATCCTTCTTCAGTTGTGCTGCTAGGACCATCAAAGAGTGCTTGACGGCTGCTTGGACGTCTCTCTGAAACTCCTTAGTCTGTGCAAACATGATACTGTGTCTGAAAAGAAGCAGCAATCCCTGTCTGAAGTGCCTCGTCCAGAGTGTCGGGAAGCGGCTCAAAGTCATCCAAAGTGGCATAGGCCTCCTGATCATCACCCGCAACATCTCCCACGTCATCACCATCATCCTCGGGAGTCTCTCTCTCAGGGCTACTCTCTACAGTCTCCGTTGAGTCACTCTCATAAGGAAATCTCGTATCAGTCCCCATAGCAGCAAATAATGGAGTGTGGGAGATACGAAGCTCTCTCTGAAGCTGGGCAATGTCCCTCTTGAAACTCGCCATAGATTCAGTCTCACCAGCCTCTACCTTTTCAACCTGCTTCTCAAGCCCATCTACCCGCTCTCTCAGTTCTTTGTTTGCCCCGGCCATTGTATGTCTTATCATTTCTGGAATGGTCTTGATGAAATTTGTAACTTTGGAATCACACCCACAATGCGGGCCATAGACTAGAAATCAGCTATAGAAGGGGGCATGGCGCTATGTGGTGGTGCTGCGGAAGTGGATGGAGGGGCACCTGTAGAGGTGAGCCCTGTAGCAGTGCTTGATGAAGCAGCACCAGAAGTAGTACCAGAAGGTGCAGGTATGGTAGTGGTGGCAGGCTGGGCCATTTCGAAACTGGCAGTCAAATCAACCGACTGCACCCTCGCCTTCTTCTTTTTCTTCTTCGGATTCTCATCATCCTCCAATTTTAAGATATCGACAGAACCTGTGGAAGTGCAATCTTTGTCCACCCGTCGAAAAATAGGAACATTGTACTTTCGGCATACGGCGATGATCAAACAGGGGAATGGTAGGGACCTCATCGTCTGCCAAGCGCGGTCTATAATCTGGTAGTAAATCATCCTACCCATGTTTATGTGGACCCCTGTCATGATACACCCCAGGAGGATTGCCTTCGGTAGCCCTACCAAAGTCTCGTTCTATGAGGGTCAGAACCGGCTACTAATGAAGGTGAGCCAAAATTTGGCCTCAATGTTGAGGCTCGTCTTTTGAATCGGTGCTCGGTGTGTATCCATGGTGGTGTGGTGCCCGAAGCTGCTATAACCTCAGCTAACCATGCTCGTTGGCTCTCAATCTTCTCCGGCCGGATCTTGTCTTCATATTCAAGGTGCGGGGCACCACTATTTCCAAAATAAATGGAATTTATGCCCTCATGGAAGATCGGCACCGTAATGCCTCGGATGTGGCAACCACCCAAATATTGCTTCTTTTTCCCCATTGCGACCCCCAAGCTCGCATAAAACTCCCTCACCATAATTGGCACAAAATCCCCGGGCGGTTTGGTGAAGATCATCCAATTCCTCTTCTTCATTTGCTCGAGGACCTTGGGAAATGAATCTGCTAAGCCTCAAAGGCTCATTTGCTTCTCAACGTTGAAGGTCCTGTTATTGTCAAAGCGTTCCTTCACCCCCTCATCCTTGAACCGATGACATCTTCTAGACGGATCCTTCTTTCAAGTTCCTTTCTCATGGCTTCGGCAGTTATGCTACCACCACCACAACTTGAGATGTTGGTTGAGACTAGGAGGGAATAGTGGACTGCCCTTCAACATGGGTCCACTCCTCTTGGTCCTTCGAGGGAGTGGGGTCCTTTCTTTACTTTCCCGCCCGGGAAACATCCTTGCATGTATTTTTCTTGGCAATCTCTTTCCACGAACCATTCTGCGAAGTCATTCATATTAGAACTCAAAATGACAATAAAATCATAATTTTTTTTGTTGTTTTTATATTATCAAAACAATTTGAAAAGAAACTACAACTACACAAAGAAACAGGTGAAAATCAGTGAAATTGCTCAGTTTTGGCAGTATGCGATGGGTATGCGGCGCCACATAAAGAGTATGCACAACTGATCTGAGTGATATGCGGTCATTTCAGCACCACATTCACAATATGTGGGGTCGCAAAGTCAGATTTTGCTGATTGCTCTGTCTAATTGGTAATGGAGTATGCGACATAGAATACGGTCGCATTCTACGAATGCGACGCCGCAAACTGCCCACCTACTCCTGCAATTAGGCGAGTGCACTGCCAGTATTTCGATGGGAATGTGATGCAGATGCGGTCGCATACGACCGCATACAGAGTATGCGACGTCGCATTTCCATCGTCTTCTTTAGCTTAACAATGGCGGAAGTTTCAGAGGTTTTTCATAGCATTTTTATGGCAATCAACAACCAATACCACCCCCAACTAATTATCTACCCTAGATAGATTAAAAACACCCAAGTATTTGATTATTGCACGCACAATTTATATTTCAACACCCACACAAACAATCACGACCAATTTTCCCTTAAGAAAGTGGTCAACCATCCATTAGCAGGGAAATCAAGTCGTCTTATCCATCATATGATTCACACACAACCACAAAGTTTCACTAATTAATTCAAGATTAATCAATCAAATGACCCCCAAATCAAGGAAACCCTAGGCAAACGTTCCCCCCTTTTGGTATCTAACACAGCTGAGACAAAATACGGGTATTCACCCGTTAACAACAAGAATTACCAATAGAGTCTACAAATCATGCTCACCTATACCATCATCAAACAATTTCGAGAATTTTGGGTGAAGAGACCCATACCTGTGAGCTTTAGTGCCGAGTAGGAATGGGGTGAAAATTTTCAACTTCAGGATTGAATGCACAGTGGAGTGTTGTGAGAATGATGATTGAGGAGGTTTAGATGAGATTTAGGCCAAAAACCGTTGATTGGGGTGAGTGGGAAATGTAACGGTTGAGTGCAATTAAGAGGGAAAGTGAGAAATTGAAATTCAATTTGGCCTTAAATACCGCATCAGTCATTCGATGAGAATGCAACCGCATACTTAGTATGCGGCGTCGCATTCACTGCATATGTGACTGTTTCCTGATGTGACGTTATCGAGCGGTATGCGACCGCATAGTGCTCCGCTTTGAGAATGCGGCATCGCAAACCTGTCGCAAACTTGCCGCAAACTCCGTGAAATTACCTTACTGAAATTTTGCGGAAGTAATATGCGAGGTGAAATGCGGCCGCATATACATGACGCAAACCTTCCAGGTTTGATTTCAGCACATTTTCCAACCCCCATGATCAGATTTCCAAGTGTTGGTTGCTCACAACGCTCTTCCGCTTCATTTTTCCCTATAACTTTGCATCCTACACACTCAAACAAACATTAAAACAATACAAAGAAAGCAAAAACTTGGGTTGCCTCCCAAGAAGTGCCTAATTTTACGTTGCGGCACGGCGTTGTTACCATTTTTCAATGCTCATTGAGGTAGATCACCTCGATTATCTTGACTTCGTTGGGCATCCCCAAGTAATGCTTCACTCTTTGCCTATTCACCTTGACTCGATTCCTACTTGGGCAAGCGATTTCAATGGCCCCGTGGGGAAACACTTGTGTCACCTCAAAAGGACCCGACCACTTGGACTTTAACTTTCCGGGAAACAACCTTAGCCTTGAATTGAACAACAACACCTGATCCCCAGGGCTAAACTCTCTTCAAGATCTTCTTATCATGGAAGTGCTTCATCCGGGCATTGTAAAGTGCCGAACTTTCATATGCCTTGAGACGGAATTCATCTATCGTGAATGATCCGTTCTCAAGTTCGAGGCATCACTCCATTCAAGATTCAATTTCTTCAAAGCCCACATTGCTTTATGCTCAAGCTCAACCGGGAGATGACAAGCCTTCTAAAAAACCAACCTATATGGCGACATGCCAATATGAGTCTTGAAAGCCGTCCGATAAGCCCAAAGTGCATCATCCAATTTTCGTGACCAATCGGTTCTTGTGATATTGACCGTTTTGGATAGGATGTTTTTGATTTCCCGATTCGAGACTTCCACTTGCCCGCTAGTTTGGGGATGATAGGGCGTAGCCACCTTGTGTTTGACACCATACTTCTCAAGAAGAACTTTGAACAATCAGTTGCAAAAGTGGGAACCCCATTACTAATTATAGCCCTTGGAGGTCCAAACCTTGCAAAGTTGTACCTTTTCAAGAATGCGGTGACACTCTTTCCTTCATTGTTAGGAAGCGATACAGCCTCCACCCACTTTGACACGTAGTCAACCGCCACAAGGATGTACTTATTACCATACGAGCTCACAAACGGGCCCATAAAGTCTATCCCCCAAACATCGAACAACTCAACTTCAAGGATGGGTGTTTATGGTAGCTAATGCTTTCTGGAGATGCTCCCATGCCTTTGACAACGATCACACTCTTTCACAAAATCATAAGTGTCTTGATGAATGGTTGGCCAATAGTAACCACTTTGAAGCACTTTCGCCGCGGTTTTTGCACTACTATGGTGACCACCAAGGGGGATGAATGGCAAGCCTCAAGTATGGGAATCATGTCAACCTCGGGAATACATCTCCTTATCATGTTGTCGGCACAAACCCGGAAAAGATAGGGCTCATCCCAATAGAACTTTTGGACATCACTCAAAAACTTCTTTTGATTGATCGCATGTGATCCCGCCATTGTCAAGTTGTGATCCCGCTGTTACATACTTGGTAGCATTTTTGATCCGTTAAGCCCCCTTCACAAGACCCAACCACATTTACTTTCTTCGAGCCACCTTCCATAACATGTTTTGTGAGAAGATCCATTTGTGTCATCAATTTGGCCATTGTTTCATCTCTCTTCTTCCCTCCCAAGTGCCTCTCTAGACATCTAATTCTTGGAAGAACTTCCTCCAACCACCTCCGACTCTCTAGTGTGCCAAGCTTCATTTGTTTCTATTAGCTTGTCAAGCAAAGCACTCATCACATCATAATTAGTATCCATGACGGCTCCATCCGCTAGATTATTTGCCACCGACTTGTTGACTGAGGCAAGTGACCTATAGAATGTTTGGAGGAGCACACTAACCGGCAAACAATGATTTGGAAAACACTTCACCTTCTTTTTAAACTGAGTCCAAGTCTCGTGAAGTGGCTCATTAGGGAGTTGTCGAAAGTTATTGATTTCATCTCGGAGTTGTAACATCCGGGATGGAGGGAAATACTTCTTGAGGAAGGCATCAGTTAACTTCGCCCATGTTGTGATCGAACCGGCGGAAATATCGTCTAACCAAGCGGTGGCCTCCCCCGTGAGAGAAAACGGGAAAAGCCTCAGCTTTTACGGCCTCACTTGAGACGTTTGGTTGGACATTCGTTGCACATACCCCAAGGAAATTCCGAAGGTGTCGATTTGGATCATCGGTTGCAAGACCACCAAATAGACCCTTGGTGTTGAGTAGGTGTAGTAAAGTGGTGTTGAGGTGGAAACTTGCATTTCCTTGAAGTGGTGGGGGATTAATAACGGCGGCTCGTGCCCCCACAAACTCATCATTGGAATCAAAATCCGAAGCCATAACACCTACACACCAAAAACAACAAAAGAGTGATATGAGAAATAAAGACCAAAATAGAGAATTACACTAAATTACAAATTTCTAAACCGTATTTGGCGCCAAAATTTGATACGCCCAAATTACACCTCCGAAAATGATGTAAAACGGTCAATGCAAATATAGAACCCAACAAAGGATGGGGTCGAATCCCAGAGGGAAAACGACGAGAAAAAATACAATTTAAATGTAAATCTCGATACTTAGTCTAGATTTCAAAGATGTTGGGAAAATATTGTTTGTTTGATTATAACTCGATACTTAGTTTGGAGTCTTGTGCGATAAAAAGGTGCCACCAAAACTTAAAGATAAGTTCTATAGGGTGGTGGTTAAACCGACTATGTTGTATAGGGTGGAGTGTTGGCCAGTCAAGACTTCTCACATCCAAAAGATAAAAGTTGCGGAGATGAGGATGCTGAGATGGATGTGTGGGCATACAAGGAGGGATATGATTAGAAATGATGATATCCGGAAGGGAGTGGCCTCGGTGGAGGATAAGATGCGGAAAGCAAGATTGAGATGGTTCGGGCAAGTGCAGAGGAGACACAAATATCCTAGTGCGGAGGTGTGAGAGGTTGGCTATGAACGGGTTCAGGAGGAGTAGAGATAGGCCGAAGAAGTTTTGGGGAGAGGTGATTAGACGGGATATGACACAGGTGCAACTTAACGAGGACATGACCTTAGATAGGGGGTTGTGGAGGACACGAATTAGGGTAGAAGGGTAGTAGGTAGTCGAGTGTAGCCCTACTTACTCTTACAAACTGGTAGTTGTAGTGTTATTATTGTAAGCCCACTTAGACTATCATACTAGTAGGCGCAGTAGTACTTTATAGTAGCGTTTGATTTCTACTGCTATGTGTTCTTTAATGTACTTTATTTATCTTATGTACATGCATTAGTTATTGCTTCTTTTTCGGAATGCGCTAGCATGACTTATTTTCTTGTTTTGCTTGTGCTTATGCTTTGTCTTGAGTCGAGGGTCTCTCGGAAACAACCGGACCTATCAAGGTAGAGGTAAGGTTTGCTTACACTCTACCCTCCCCAGACCCCACGTTGAGGGACTTCACTGAGTATGTTGTGTGTTGTTGATTATAAACTACTATTCAATTCAAATAAGGAATGATTGCAAATTTTGTAATTCAAGTAAGGGACTAGGGTTGTGTTCCCTCTAGGTGAATTAATGCAATTGGGACTATGCTTGATTTCAATTGAATACCTATTATACTAGATTATGGGCCAATTAAGGTTTATCACTAGTTTTCTAACCTAGGTGATAAATTTCATCACTAGGCTCTTCCAAGCCCTATGATGTGCTACTCAATACACCCATTCAATTCTCATATTACCCATTCTATTCCTAGCTTTGAGTATTAGATAGGATTTAAATTCCTAAATCTACGCCATTAATGTTTTTCCCAACCAAATATTCTTTTTCAAGCAATAAATGGCTATGTTCACTACCAAAGTTGGCCACCATTGGTATCACACCATAATGAAGCATTAATGGAGTATAAGATGATAAACAATCTAA
This sequence comes from Anisodus acutangulus, assembly GCA_029783415.1. Taxonomy (NCBI): domain Eukaryota; kingdom Viridiplantae; phylum Streptophyta; class Magnoliopsida; order Solanales; family Solanaceae; genus Anisodus; species Anisodus acutangulus. Next base: position 27,443,362 of record CM056492.1, on the reverse strand, counting down.
TCAAGCAATTAAAACACCCATAACATTAATAACATCCTTTGGGGTCCACAACCCTAGCTAAAGATTTAGCTACTCATGCTCAAAGTAACACAGTCAAAGGCTTCAATTAAATTAAAGGTAAACATGTCCTTACAAAGATTAAGGGGAAGAAGACAAAAGAATAAGTTGAATTGAATACTCCCAAAGCTCCTTTCCCAATGCAAAAGTAAAATATTGTTCTCTGACTAAAGTCTGGAATGAAATAGAATTATGCCTAGTATTTATACTAAAGGGACAAAAAGTACAAAAATGACGGCTGACGGGTCGCTATGCGACGCCAGAATGCGGCCGCTCCACGTGTGTTGACGTAATGGTCTTTGATTACTCAGGTCAAGGTACAGCTGATGGCAAAAGGGCCTTGTATCACTGCAATTATTGCAACAAAGATATTAGCGGGAGAACTCGTATAAAATGTGCTGTATGTTCCGATTTTGACCTATGTATAGAGTGCTTCTCTGTTGGTGCTGAGGTGCATCCTCACAAAAGCCATCACCACTATAGGGTTATGGTTAGTCCTTTCTTTCTTCTTTCTTCTTTCTTTATTTATTTTATTATTTTTGATTGGTAAATATGGTACTATGTTAGTTCTTTCTTCCGTAAATGATGACTCACTTTACCCTTTGCCTTATGGAGATCAATCTTTGTGTCATGCATTTAACAGATTGCTCTCTTGAAGCTTTGACTTCTATTTGTTATATCAGTAGTAATCCATATGATAAACTTATATTGCCAAAAAGAATGCACTACAGGATGGACTCGATGTTTTTGTTATCATGTTCTTAGAAGCTTATAGCCTATTTGACCAAGCTTCTGGAAAGCTAAAAGTGCGTATTTTAGAAAGTTGAGATGTTTGACCAGGCTTTTAGGGAAATATAAGGGGTCTTTTGGTAGGAGGGATAAGTTGTCCCATATAGATAGGATTGGGTGGGATTGGATGGGATTACTTATCTCATCCTCTATATGAGATAATTTATTCCACCTTTTATCCCATATAAATGGGATTGGTGGGATACTAAAGGAGTTATCCCACCAACCAAACATGGGATAAATCCAATCCCATAGGGCTAATAATCCCATCCCATCCTATCCCTCCTACCAAACGACCTCTAAGTGCTTTTGAGTAGTAGCAGAAGCAGTTTTTCAGAGGCTAGAAAAAGTAATTTTTCCCCAAAAGCACTTTTAGAACATCGGTCAACCACAAGGTACTGCTCTAATATTGGCAAAAGTTCTTTTTAAATTGATTGGCGAAACACAAACTTCTACTCTACAAAAGTACTTTTGATAAAAGTACGTCCGACAAAAAGCACTTTTCAAAATAAGCAGATTTTGAAGCTTGGCCAAAGAGGATTAGGTAGCAGAACTGGTGCATTTAATGACCTTCTTAATGTCTTTGGACAGGACATCTTAGCTTTCCCGCTTATCTGCCCGGACTGGAATGCTGACGAAGAGATGTTGCTTCTGGAGGTATTATTTCGAGGACCCTCTTTTTTGGACACTTCCATGTCTTATTTATTACTGAATTTGACTTTTTACTTTTCCTAATTAGGTAATCATAACGTCAATATCCCTTTTCTTGTTGTTGTCTTGGTTCCTTGAATTTGCGATGCCTTAGGGAATTGAAATGTATGGCATGGGTAATTGGGCAGAAGTAGGTGAGCATGTTGGAACAAAGACCAAAGAAGCCTGTGTCGACCATTTTAAGGACGCGTACTTAGACTCGCCTTACTTTCCTCTACCGGTAAGAAAATTTATCACAAATATTTTTGTATTTTTGATTCTCCTGACTTAACATTTCACCTGTTTTTTTCATTTTCCTTTTCCAGGATATGACTCATGTCATGGGGAAAAACAGAATGGAACTCCTTGCCATGGCAAAAGGGAATTTCACAGATAAGAAAGGTTAGGAATGTAATTCTCAGTTCTGAATCCTTTAGTTGTTTGCCTTGGTTGTTCATCTTGTGAGCCTGATAACAAAATTATGCTCTGCGCAAACAAAAGTCATGCGCTCAAGATCAATTAGTCTGCTGTTAAATTTCTCGTAAAATAACTAACAGTGGCGTGAAATGAATCTGTCTGTACAAGTAGAAGTGCTTTGTGTGTATTTTTTTTTGTACTAACAAAAATAGTCATCAATTAAAAGCTAAATAAATAGGAAATAATAGGAACTCTTGGAAATCTCTTTATGAATGTATCTAACATATGGTATATATCGAAGTGTCACTTATTACTACTACTTATACTTTCAAAATGCCCCTCGATTAAAAGCTAAGTTCTCTAAACAAATAGGAGATTGAAGAAAAATTTTAGAATCTCTATATGGATGTGTTTAATCTCTATTTTCATGTGTCAAGATAAATGAGCTGCTTTTTCTTTTGGATAAGGATAAACGAGCTTCTTGTTTTTCATGTTTGAGAAAGTACGGTATAAACTAAAGGCAAAATACATACTCCCTCCATTCCAATTCATGACATGATGTTTGGCTGTTCAGGTTGTTTAAGAAATAAAGGAAGACTTTTGAAATTTGTGGTCTAAAATTCTCCGTCTGAATCAGAATAAATATGTTTTCGAACCTTCTCTTTAAAATTCAAAGTGGATATTCCTGCGCGAATCTCATCAATTGTTCTGATTCTACATATTGATCGTTCTGTCATTGTCGTGGGTCCTTCACTTTCATTATATCGATGTGGATTGCCTCGTGAAATAGCAATAGAACTTTTCCAGACATTTGTAATTCATGGTCTAATTAGACAACATCTTGCTTCGAACGTATGAGTTGCTAAGAGTAAAATTCGAGAAAAAGATCCGATTGTATGAGTCATAGATATTGTTTGGCTATAACTCATCTCATTAAGGATGGTGTTTGACTGTTCACAGAGTTTAACAAATAAAGGAAGGCTTTTGAAACTTGTGGTCTAAAGTAAGTCATAGATATTGTTTGGCTATAACTCATCTCATTGAGGGTAAAATGAGAAGTTTAAAGTTATATTGTTACTAAATATAGAAAGTGTTTATTTTTTCGGGACTGACCAAAAAGGAAAGAGTGTCACATAAATTGGATGAAAGGAGCATATAGAAAAAAATCTTCAGGTATGTATGTATCGAACCTAAATAGCTAAAATTTTGATTTCCCTATCTAAAATGGAAGAACAGGCAAAAGGGTAACTCTTAAAAATATCTGTGCATTTATCTTATGTACAAGGGGAAAATCAAAATGCTACGAAAAAAGTTCTAATAAAAATTTAGGAAGGATTATTACCAAAAGTTGACAATCAATACTACAAGCATATTAAATGTTTGTGAATTTAGTAGTTGTGCCGGTAGTCGGTACAATTAAATTTACAGAAAATGTTGTTAGACTATGAGGAAATATGGTCAAGACTAGAGATGACTCAACTAGTGAGATAAGAATTGTGACAAGGGAGGTATGTCTTTTCCCACAAGACATGTAACTATAGTTTTGTTCCTTTTTTTGACATTGAATTGATATTTTGGTCAAATATGGAATTTAAATTGATAGTTTATGACTTAATCGTTATAAATATAAGACACCCCAAAACTCAATACACTGCATTCACTAATAAATTAATTCTACATGAATTTTAAGTAGCAACAACAAGATTTTTACAGTTTTTTTTAAATTGGTTGTTTTGGTCTTTACTTTCATTATTTCATGAAATACAAACGAAAATTCCCATAGATATAATGTGACAGAAAAATCTTGTAATTCGTTGCATCTTCTGGATTTTGCATATCAGTCCCAGTATGGATTATGTAATCTACTGTGTCTTCTGGATGAATAAATTATCAGATAATTTGTGATAGAAAAAATGAAGGGGAACCTTGGAGTAACTGGTAAAGTTGCTGCCATGTGACCAGGAGGTCATGGGTTCAAGCTTTGGAAACAACCTCTTGCAGAAATGTAAGGTAAGGCTGCGTACAATAGACTCTTGTGGTCCGGCCCTTCCTCAGACTCTGCGCATAGCGGGAGCTTAGTGCACCGGGCTGCCCTTTTTGTGATAGAAAAAATCAAGTCTAAATTACAAAAATGATAATGTCTAAGGATGTGAAATAAAATGAAACAATTTTGATAGCAAGTGTTGAAGTAGAATACATAGAAACCAAAATAATCAAAACGATGTTTAAATTCATCGTTTTTATGAAATCAAATTTTACTACAACTGTACAAAAGACAGTGAGCATTTTATCTTGATTGGAATGGATTTTCACAACATTTTGTTACATTGAATGTTTGTGGAAATTTCAGGACTCTTCTCACTATGTGAAGTTGTTCCTAAAGATGAATCATTCTCTCCATCTCCAGTCAAGTATGAATATCACATTCCATATTTTATGTGCACGGTTTATTGCCATCTGTCTGTTTTAATCATCTAGTACTCACTTTCTTCTTCCATGCTTTCCATTAGAGTTGAAGACTCACATAAAAATGGTCCTTCAGGCCGTTTAACTTCTGTATCCAATGCGGGTAAGATCGGATTTTGTCCTATCTGAATGCCATGTTTACTTTTTGGACTCTTTGAGCCATTAACAACATAGATGCTGCAGGAATCACAGGCATAAAAAAGCCATCCAGCAAGTCGCTAATCAAAGACCAAAATGAACCTGTAAAATTGGAAGGTATGGCTGGTAACTTATGATTCATCACGGAAAAAATTGGTGAAATTGCGATATTAAGTAAATTCATTGTTGGCAGATAATTCTTCAGGCAGAAACTCCGGAGGCAAGAAACCTAAATCTTTGAAGGATGATGGATCCTCATTGATGAAGTTCAGTGGTTATAACCCCAAAAGGCAAGAATTTGATCCTGAATATGATAATGATGCGGAGCAACTATTGGCTGATATGGAATTCAAGGAAACTGAAACCGAAGAGGAGCGTGAACTTAAGTTGCGTGTTCTGCGTATCTATTCCAAGAGGTACTCTTCTTTCCTCCGTCACATTTTTCATGATTCCTTTAATTATCGTATTCTTTCAAAGCCAAGTTTCAACGAATAATGGCAGGCTTGATGAAAGAAAGCGCCGCAAGGATTTTATTCTGGAGAGGAATTTACTCCAGCCAAGTGAATTTGAGAGGAATTTGTCTCCAGAAGAGAAAGATATATGCCGACGTTATGATGCCTTTATGCGCTTCCTCTCCAAGGAGGAGCATGAAGAATTCGTAAAGACTCTGGTCACAGAACATAGATGTCTAAAAAGAATACAAGAACTCAAGGTGGGAAACTCCGCTCTGCTGTTTATTATTTTACCTTTTGTTATGAAACTAAATGTCTGTATATGAGTTCTTCTCTCTAGTGTTCTTCCTTTTCCATATTTGCTCATTAATCTTATAAATAAGCTAAGGTAAAATTTTAAATTAGAACCACATGTTATTTGACTAATCTATGACTGCATTAGCAAAATGTAATACAAAATCACTTTCTATCCTGGCACCCGAGGGTGTGGCCTAGTGGTCAATGAAGTTGGTTGAGAACCATGAGGTTACCCAACAACAACATACCCAGTGTGATCCCACAAGTGGGGTCTGGGGAGGGTGATGTATGCCGCCTTATCCCTACCTTGTGAAGATAGATAGGTTGTTTCCGATAGACCCTTGGCTAAAGATAAAGCATAAATGAGGTCACCCAGCAGAGACAAAAATATTACTTTGTTTCAATTTGTTTGTCTTACTTTTCTTTTTAGTCTGTTTCAAAAAGAATGCGACTCTCTATATTTAGTAACTCATTACACCCAACATCCTGCGTGGCATATTTAAGACCACAAGATTCAAAGGGCATTTTGATATATTACACACATCTTTAGTTTAAGACCATAAGATTAAAAAATCTTCTTTATTTTCTTAAACTCCGTGCCAAATCAAACTAAGACACAAATTGAGACAGAGGGAGTAGATGATTTCTTCCCATTAATCCAAGACTTGGTGGATAGAGTTACCCGATACCTATGCTGGTGGGAGGTAGCAGGTACCCGTGGAATTAGTCGAGGTGCCCGCAAGCTGGCCCCGACATCATGGTTATCGGAAAAAAAAGAATCAACTTCTATTTGTTGCTAATTATATAAGAATCAAAATTATGCAGGAAGCGAAAGCTGCTGGTTTTCGTTCATCTGCCGAAGTTGAGAGATACTTAGAAAGGAAAAGGAAGAGGGAAGTTGAAGAAGGTTTTCCGAGAAAAGAAAGTTCTCAGATCGGTCCAATGAGCCAGGAAAGCCTGAACATGGCTGCTTCTTCCGACTCACTCGGAACACATTCAAATATAAAACCTTGTAGCCAGGTGAATTTGAGTTCCATCACCGATTCGGGCGTTGCAACTTTGTCCGCTGGAGAACTATTATCTGAACCTGTAAGTTTTCAGATTACTGCTTTCTAAAAGGAGTTCCTCAGTAACTATAACTTGTTTTATTTCTTAGACTTATTGTATTGATGATAACATGAGTTAAGCTTAACTGAAGCAGTGAAGATTCATATAGCCGACCTCAACTTGTTTGGAACCTGCAAGTGTCATCTGATACTGCTTCGCCATGAACAATTACTAATTATATACACAAATAATATCTCTCTCTATATATATTGTGTGCGTGTGTGTATAAAGTTGGTCTGTCATTGCTTCAAAATTGTTGTGAAGTACACATTGATTCGGGACAGAAAGTAAACTCTTGCAACCCCATAGCCCCCCAGACAAATTGGTTGATGCTGGTTCAAAACTATATAGTTATATAATTTCGGAAAATAGTGAAGTCTTACAACCCCGTAGCCCCACACACAAACCTATATACAAGTCGATTTGTGATAATAGACTGATACAGCTTGGTAACCACTTTGTTCTTTTTCTCAGTTTTACACCAGATGCATGAATGCAAGGAATAAAAAGACTTACATCATAATGTCTTTATCTTCGTTATTCTAAATATGGTTTTCGAAACATTCATTGTTGGGTTAGCCAACACTTCACATGTTTCAAGTCGAGTTGTGATAATAGACCGATACAACTTGGTAACCACTTTGTCCATTTTCCTAGCTTTACACCAGATGCACTAAGCCAAGGTACAAATAGACTTACATCATGATGTCTTTTTTTCGTTATTCTGATTTTGGTTTTCGAAACTTGCATTGTTGGTTTAGCCATACACTCCACATGTTTCTAGTGATTCACGTGTGATATTTTTGCTCGCAGGAGAAACAACTATGTCGAGAAATCAGGTTATCGCCGCATCATTATCTTAGGATGCAGGAGCTCCTTACAATACAAATTTATAGTGGCAATATCACTAGAAAATCTGATGCTTATCCCTTGTTCCAAATTGAAGCAACAAAAGTAGATAGAGTTTATGATATGCTTTTGAAGAAAGGAGTTGCACCCTTGTAAAATTTTGTCCAGACATTAGTCTTTCAGGTTTAAATGACATCTCATAGTTTTTTTAATCATTCTCTCGCAATTTTATAGAATTTCTTTTCAGTTCTGGTGAAAAATATAAATCCCTTGGTGTTTGATGGGGAGAGCCCTTAAAATAATTTAAAAGTAAGTTGTTTATGTTAATAACTTTTTAAAAAGAACCTGCAACGTATAAAAATCCATATATATAAAGCCATAGTATACAATATACATGCATAAACCAGCCAAGCTCCAAAACACAAGACATACTTCATCAATCAGCTCTCCTATTTCTCCATTGAGATTTTAGTTAGTTCTTTTCACTTGGGAATAAGACTATAGAGGAAAAAACAAGACAGAGATGGAAGACTATGGAAGCAAGATGATTGAAACTGCTAAAAGACCAATTGATAGGGAAAACTTTGTAATGTCTAGTCCCAATATCTCTCTTACACCTATGATTTCTCCTTCTTTTTTACCTATAATCTTTCACTTGTCAACTCTTTTCTCCCCACTCTGATAGAAAATACATATTCTTACTTTGCAATAGTATCCTTGCATTTCTTTCCAAGAACTTGAGTGGTTGTAGCTCTACTTATCCTTATGAACAAGAAGATGTACTAATGAAAGGTGAATTTGATGAAAAAAGCAAGGAACAAGTTGTGAAGATAATGAAAAAGATGTTGAAGTAGAAGAACTGAAGATAACATGGGCATAGAAGAACTCAATAGGAAGATTGAAGAATTCATAAGCAAGATGAACGAAGAAATTACGAGTAATGGAGCTATGCATCCAAAGGGTGTAGCCTATGATTAAAATTATGAGAAATCAACGTACAGAAATGATTATAACAATTTCTTCTTTGGTAGATCAACGTTCAAATATCAACATAGATGACAATGGTAGCGGTTTCTTATTCTCTATCTAATTCATAGAAGAGACAAAAATAATAGTAATTTCTCTCATCTATCAAAATCTTCGTGAGCAGTGTTACACAATTTATATATGCTGGCAGGAGATAGATGAAATAGTTGAGACACGACTAAGCTAGATTAATCATCTATTTCTAGAAAGAAAAAAAAAATAGGATTCAGTCACAACATCAACTTATAATACTTTAGTCCCTCCATTCTCTTCCACCTTACAGTATTACCCTACTTTTTTTCTTAAGGGAAGGGGTGAAGGAGGGGGTTGCATGATATTTATGTCTTTTTTAGGTGCTTATAATATTTCATTAGCTGTAGTCTTCCTTTGTATTTCCTTGGTTCTTAATTTCTTTTGCTTTTTTTTTTTTACTGCACAAGTATCTTTTCTCAACTTGTATGTTCATATTATTAGGTTAATTTTCAAGAAGTCATGTAACTTGGGCCTTGTCTAAATAAATAATGTAGTGAGCTTTTTATTTTTATATTTTAATTGGATTATGTTTGATTTCTTAGACAGAAAAATTATTTAGCTTTGATATGTTTGCCTTTCAATTAAATATTTATCCATTAATTCCAATACAGGCAACTTGGTTAATTTATGGTCTGGAGGAGTATAGAACTTAGTAGAAAGGGGAATAGATAAGGCTGAAAATGGATATATTCCAGAATCTAGAGATAAAATAATACGTAATCAAAATATTATATATAGTGTTGGAAATTTAACTTTGGCGTGGAGATGCGTCCACCCATCTTTGATGAATTAAACACTAGTGTTCCGCATGTTGGAGATCTTGTCTCTTCGCACATGCATGATCTACGAAGTGAGTAGATGACCGTAGGGCCAAGAATCGTCAAATTTCGTTGAGAAATGAAAGAGATATTGGTCTACGAAGTAAGGTGTTTGAGGCATGGAAATGTGGTGTGGGACAAATCTACCACATCGGTGGGAATATGAAGAATTGCTCTCTATATAAGTCTCTAATGTGGTAAAGGGTTTGGATCCCCAAGGGGTATCCCATGTGTTTAAAGGAGGGAAGACCTAGATGTGCTTGGGTTCAAGGCTAAGCCCACATGCGCGCCGCCGCCGCCGCCCGTACGGGCTCGGGGCTTTATCTTTTTGGACCAGAGAACTCTGCCAGATGTACAGTTTGATCCCTGAAGTTTCATATGTACAGTTTGGACTAGAATTCTTTTATATGTACAGTTTGGTCCCTAAAGTTTCAATATTTACAGTTTGGTCCCCAAAGTTTCTGGGAAGGTGACGGAAGGCAGAAAGCCTACCGTTGGGACTGTTTTTTGAGGCATTAATCAGCCATTACTTGGCTGATTAACTCCTCCATTAACAGCCCATTACTTGGGCAGTAGGGCAGCCTTTCAATGGCCATTAACAGCCATTACTTGGCTGTTTTAATGCCCTCCTAATGGCCATTAACAACCATGTTTTGGGCAGTTGTACAGCCCCTTCTCCTTGCTATATATTGAGCCTTCTTTGGCTCAATTCAGTGGCAGAAAATAGACGAAAATACAGTGAGAAATAGGCAGCAAACAGAGACGAAAATACAGTGAGAAACAGGCCAGAAAACAGACGAAAAACAGCAAAAAACAAGCTGAAAACAGACGGGAAATACAGCAACATTGCAGCACAAAAACAGACTGAAAAATCACGAAATCAGTGAGCAAAAACTGCTCGAAACAGTGGCTGAAAATCAGTCAAAAACAATGACGAAACCCTCACGTATACACAAGATATACACTATAGAGACACACTATATACACAGAGACAAAAGAGAAGAGTAGATAGAAACTCTTCCTTCCTATTCCATATCTTCAGCAAGTCGAGTCATATTTGTTTTCTTCGTCAGGCTCAACCTATTGGCTTTGTAGTGTTGAGATTAAAGTGTTGTTTTATCTTGGGAGACTATTGCCCGCTAACGTAAAAGCATATATACGGGGCAATCTTGTCTTAAGGATAGAGGGCTATCCTCGACTCAACACACAACGTTGTAACGATCCAGATTTAGTTGTTTCTTGATTTCAGGTTATCAAGATTCAACACACAACAAGCTTGTGGCAAGAAAAGAAGATTGGCCTATTTGTTCAACAAGAATCAATTTCTGAAGATTGAATATTTGTTCATCCTTTCGAATATTTGTAATAGTTATTACTTCCCGTACTACTCTATAAAGTACCATAGAAATATCAGCAAGTTAAGACAAGATTGTATTGTAATACTATTAGTGTTCGAAAGATGTCGGTCAAAAGTTGTGTGATCAAATCTGGATATGGTAATGGTTTTCTGGTAGAAGAGAGTGATGATGATGAACATGTTCATGGTGTCACCGCTACCAAGACTGGTGGGAACAAGCGCTCTCGAGAGCTTGAGGATGTCAACTGGGACAAGAGGAGAAGACTGAAGATGTACTTCTATCTTGCAGCAGAAGGCCTGTATCTATCCCAGACAAAAGATCCGAATAATGGTAAGAAGGAAATGGACACTCAGTCTGATGAAGTGACTGAAGTGAGCCAGAATCCGAAATTGGGATAAGTAGTTTTTCTTACTTGTCAAGAATAAAGATTAAATGAGGTCTGATTAAAAATTGATTAAAGTAAGGAGGAATATGAAAATAATTTATATTCCTTACGCTTTAAAAATCAGAAGTTTAATCTCATCTTCTTTTCCGTTTAAAGATTGGATTGTAAAGCAACTTAAAAAGATCCGTTCTTTTAAGTGTAATTATTAAAAGTGAGTAAAGTATGTTCGCACATACGAGGGAGTAAGATCCACTGACTGTGCGAAAACTGTTACCACTCTTAAGTAAGCGCCAAGAATTATCTGGGCACCAATCATAACGGAAGAAGTCTAAAAGTTAAAGACGTTGAGCCTGTCATACTATTTGGCAGAAGATCCTTCATAGGATGATATTGGACACTCAGTCATATAAAGCCTCCGGGCGACTGGAGTGGGGCCAGAATTCATTTCATAAGAAAAATAATGGACACCTAGTAAGGTGGGTTAGAGTTTCCAGGTCTGAAATGATCTGAAGGCCTAAAGAAAGACAGAAAAGAAGTTGGACACTCAGTCTGCAAAGCAACTGCAGTGGGCCAGAGTATCCAGATCACATATGATCCGGTTACGCCCTAACCACGGGCAAGAGGTTGTTCATGTGAAGCAACGCCACCTCTAAAGTAGAAGGGGTTGAAGAGGTTGTCCTCAATAGGACTTCAGGGAATGGGATCACTCTAAGCTGAGGTGATATATGTTCTTAACTTGGTTTAAGGGACGATGTTGGTCAAGCTGGTTTGAGACTAGTCCAACAGGTCTGTAATAACTAAGAATGGTACAGTACGTCTGTAGCCAAATGAATGATATATTTGTAATCCGTGCATCTATGCCATCATAGATTAAGACACGTTAAATAGCAAGTCATTCAAAAGCTAACGATGTTGAGATTGTTGCCTTCTGTCGACATAAACCCTCAAAATGAATGTGAGGTAGACGAATAGGCAAAATCACCTTTCCAAATTCCGTCAAAGGGAATAGCGAAAGAAGCACCGCTCCTCTAGAACTTAGTCACACCTACTTGGGTGATTTGAAGTTTATACAAAATAGAGGGGGGAGACAAGTACGTTGTGATCTTCATTGATGATGGTACAACGTATGGAATCCTTTGTTTGTTAAAAAGCAAAGATGAAGTTGTTGAAGCGGATAAGCGCTACAAAGCAGAAGTTGAAACTCAACTAAGCCTACGGATTGAGAAATTCGTAGTGATAGAGGGGGAGAATGTGAAGCATCGTTCATTAAACGACTGTTCATTTCTCACCTCAGTCCAACGGTGTTAGCCAAGCGCAAAGTCGTACGCCCAAATTATGTGGGGTGGCTTGGTAAAAGTTGGAATACTGAAACAGGTCAAGTTGTACCTAAGATTGTAGATTGCATATCTGTCAGGATCTGCAAATAACAGTAGTGTTGATCGCCTCTTGGCGTCAAAGAATGTTGAATTCTTTGGAGATAACTTTCCTTGAAAAAGGAAAAAGGAAAAAGGAGTAATTGCTCAAGGTTAACAAGAACCCGCGAGGGCCTGACTGTCCGGAACTAGACGTTCCGTATCTACAGGACTCGAAAGTTGCTGGCTATCCGGAACTTAATATTCCAGATCTGCAGAACTCAGGGATTCTAGATGTTGAACCGAGACGGAGCAAAGAAGGGGACAAAGACTTGTTCCAGTCCTTCTAGCTTGTATGGCTAAGAATGAACCATGGACAATTAACAAATAATTGTCATCTCCAAAAGCGCTGCTTTGGAAAGAAGCAACAAAGAGAGAAATAAACTCTATCATATAGAACCATACTTGCGTAATGGTTGATCTTCCTCCGGGAAAAGAACCTTTGGGTTGTAAGATGTGCTCCCCTGTGAGTAGTTTCACATCCAGGGCCATTGCAGTCTTGCGTGGCATGAATGTTGAATTAGCCTTTCCAATCGAAGAGTTGGAAGAAGAGAATCAGAGTTGGTTTTCTGGACTGTTGGGCTTCTTCCTGAACTTTCATCATGGTCCCTGAAATATTTACATTTTGGTCCTGAAAGTTTCAAATAAAACAGAAACAATGAATCTGACCACAGAAATATTGACTCTGAAATTAGAAAGCCAACAGTTGGAGAATCAACAGTCTGAAAGTAAAAGTCATATTGAAACAAAGTCTCGATGTGAAAGATATGGGTATCACAGATGGCATCTTAGGAATTGGATTTCTAAGACATCTAACGGACTGGTCGAGAGTTGACAGTCTCGTTGAAGCCACCAATGGATATGAATCATAGAACTGATTGGAATCATGGTGCACCCATAGACAAGGAGCGATATGCACAGGTCATGTGTAGTTCAATGTATTGTACACACTACAACCGACCTGGTATCGTCCTACGAATAGATCAGTTGAACTAAGGTTCACCGATGATTTTAATACATGATCGGTAGAAGGCGTTAAATCTGATATGACGATATCTGAATTAATGCGTATCTACAGATTATAGTATTCTGGATGTCCAGCGGTTCTGGGAGAACACAGTGATGCAAACTGGACATCATATCTGAAGAACACCAAAGCCACAAGTAAATGTGTATGGTGGGTCTTGGAAAATCCTCTAAGCAAACTTGCATCGACCGATTCATGATGGAATCGGAGTTTATCGCTTTATACAAAGCATGAAAGAAGTTGAGTAACTTCACGGCTCCTTAGAGGACGTCCCTTATTGGGAGAAACCCGTGTCTTCAGCAGTTATACACTGTGGCTAGTCGGTCGGCTTCAGGAAGGACACGGATGACGGCGTCTGGACATATCTTTCAGGATCTGTTGGAGACATAAGATCGTATGGCAGTTGATCATCACGGGTGTCTAGGGGAATTGGCTTAAAACCCAAACAATACGAACCTTTGCGGTGGTAACCCAACCATACTGATTGGAGATCCCAAGAATTTGGTTCAATAGGAAAACTAAGCGGCAAAAGGTTCAGTTGAGCGCTTCGGTGGAAGCAAGAGCACTTCAGATGATGATTTCTGTAAGGAAACATGAATCCAAAGTTGTTCCCGCGATAGACATTAAAGTGCTACCTGCATGGTGGGTAAAGGTTAAGCTTCCAAAACCTTTTAAAAGATCCTCAAATGGTTGAGGTTAAGGTTGGGGAAACTTTTAATGATTCCTAACACTTGAGAAGTGGGGTATAGCAGGATACCTTGTAGGAGATCACCTATTTAAGTGCGAGGATGGCCGCCTCAAATGAACGCACTTAAGAATCCAAGTGTGTCCATGGCCACAACGGACAGAAACGTAAGAAGGAAAATGAATAAGAAGAGTTATTGTGTTGATATCATTGTCTTCGCTTACACTAAATACTGACGGTTCAAGACATCACGTTCACCGCGCAGTAAGTAAGTCCGATGGTATTCAACTAGGGAAGGTTCAAAGCGAAAGCTACCTCTCCTGATGCAATATCTTTTCGCTGAAAGATTGCTGAAATATAGGCACCTTGTGTGTGCGCCACAATCTCTCTTTCATAGAGGGGATTGTTGGAAATTTGCCTTTGGCGTGGAGATGCGTCCACCCATCTTTGATGAATTAAACACTAGTGCTCCGCATGTTGGAGACCTTGTCTCTTCGCACATGCATGATCTACGAAGTGAGTAGATGACCGTAGGGCCAAGAATCGTCAAATTTCGTTGAGAAATGAAAGAGATATTGGTCTACGAAGTAAGGTGTTTGAGGCATGAAAATGTGGTGTGGGACAAATATACCACATCGGTGGGAATAGGAAGAATTGCTCTCTATATAAGTCTCTAATGTGGTAAAGGGTTTGGATCCCCAAGGTGTATCTCATGTGTTTAAAGGAGGAAAGACCTAGATGTGCTTGGGTTCAAGGCTAAGCCCACACGCGCGCCGCCGCCGCCCGCCCGTCCGGTCTCGGGCTCGGGCTCGGGTCACGAGTCGTGGGCTGTGGGCTGTGGGTTGTGGGGCTGTGGGGCTTTCTAATATTATCTTTTTGGACCAGAGAACTCTGCCAGATGTACAGTTTGATCCCTGAAGTTTCATATGTACAGTTTGGACCAAAATTCTTTCATATGTACAGTTTGGTCCCTGAAGTTTCAATATTTACAGTTTGGTCCCCAAAGTTTCTGGGAAGGTGACGGAAGGCAGAAAGCCTACCGTTGGGACTGTTTTTTGAGGCATTAATCAGTCATTACTTGGTTGATTAACTCCTCCATTAACAGCCCATTACTTGGGCAGTTGGGCAGCCTTTCAATGGCCATTAACAACCATTACTTGGTTGTTTTAATGCCCTCCTAATGGCCATTAACAGCCATGTTTTGGGCAGTTGTACAGCCCCTTCTCCTTGCTATATATTGAGCCTTCTTTGGCTCAATTCAGTGGCAGAAAATAGATGAAAATACAGTGAGAAACAGGCAGCAAACAGAGACAAAAATACAGTGAGAAACAGGCCAGAAAACAGACGAAAAACAGCAAGAAATAAGCTGAAAACAGACGGGAAATACAACAACATTGCAGCACAAAAACAGACTGAAAAATCACGAAATCAGTGAGCAAAAACTGCTCGAAACAGTGGCTGAAAATCAGTCAAAAACAATGACGAAACCCTCACGTATACACAAGATATACACTATAGAGACACACTATATACACAGAGACAAAAGAGAAGAGTAGATAGAAACTCTTCCTTCCTATTCCATATCTTCAGCAAGTCGAGTCATATTTGTTTTCTTCGTCAGGCTCAACCTATTGGCTTTGTAGTGTTGAGATTAAAGTGTTGTTTTATCTTGGGAGACTATTGCCCGCTAACGTAAAAGCATATATACGGGGCAATCTTGTCTTAAGGATAGAGGGCTATCCTCGACTCAACACACAACGTTGTAACGATCCAGATTTAGTTGTTTCTTGAATTCAGGTTATCAAGATTCAAGACACAACAAGCGTGCGGCAAGAAAAGAAGATTGGCCTATTTGTTCAACAAGAATCAATTTCTGAAGATTGAATATTTATTTATCCTTTCGAATATTTGTAATAGTTATTACTTCCCGTACTACTCTATAAAGTACCATAGAAATACCAGCATATAGTATTAGACCCTGCAAGATAATATCGGCGTATGTAAGCATTTGTTTCCTAGTCCACAAAAAAATTAGTTGCTACAGACAAATTGGTGTATATACTAATCAAATAATATAATCTTAAGTAGCTGTTAAATATTAAAGTATTAATTTTGATTTAAGTGATAAGTATTTGTATGAAAGAAACATATCTTATATTTGTTGATTTATTATAAACATGAATAAGTTTTTTACTTAGATTATAAATTAGGAGCATGTGTCGCTTAAGCTTCAAGTCCTTTGGTTCATGTAAAGTTTGATTATTATTACTCTTATTTACTTATGTTAATACATATATTTTTATTTTACATTCAATTCTTGCATGATTCCTGCATAACTAGAGTATTAGAATCACGGAGTTTAATAAGGCCAACCAAACACTATGTCAAATTGTGCGGTTATTAATTTTCTTTCTACAACCAACCAAACATTGTATTATAACTTATGCTAAGATTAATTTTAATTTTTGTACATACGGTAATCCAATTGACAAGACTTTTTATGGTAGGAAGCAACCGAGAACCACATTCCATGTAACAAAAAACATGTAAAACCTTCTTTATAGGAGTATCAAAAGCTACTAGCACGTGAATTCAAAAATGAGCCAATAACTTTCCACTGTAATTCTGCACTATTTCTGTCTTTGCTTTCCTTAAAAGAAAGAATTAACCTAAATAATTGTCCACCCAATTATTCAAACTAAAAATACCGAATAGATATATACTATACCTAAATAGTCGTCTATCCAATTGTCCAAACTAAAAATACCGATAGATATATATTATATGTATAATTCATATGTAATATGTGTATATCCTTGCATAGATTCGTCGAAAACGGCAAAAGCAGGTAGCGGATGGTCACATGAAAGGTGAACGTCGCACCGTGTTTCCCAAGATAGGCGTAGTTTCACAAATTTGAGAAGGAAGAAACTAGGGATCTCGGACATTCTGAAATTCGTGGAGATGGAGTATTGAAGGTTTTGGGTTATGAATCTTGGTAGATGAGGAGGACACGATTGGATTTGTGTAATTTGAAGGTGAACGGAGGTTGCCTTCAGTGATTTTCGACAGACAGAGCAGGGCCATCTCAAACATTTTGGGGGCCCTGTGCTAATTCATAAAAGTGGGCCCTTAATATAAGTAAATATACGATTTCAATAATTAGATTGGGCCAAGACTTGCGAATTATTGGACCTTTACAGTAAATTCTGACTAATACTACTTAATAAAAAATCAAAAAAATGAGCCCTAAAATTTTTCGCTTTTCGGGGGGCCTGTGCGGTAGCACAGCTCGCAAGGGCCCAAAGACGCCCTTGAGACGGAGATATGTGATTACGTGGTGGTCCGCGGTGGCGGCAGCAATTCCCCACCTCCGCACTAGGGAGAAAAAAGGAACAACAAGAAGTGGGGAGTTAACTATGAGAAAAAGAAACTCTACTAAAAACAGAAGATCAATTCGATCCACCCAGAAAACCCACTCGACAACCAGGATCTTGAATGGAAATTAACTATGACAATATCAGTCCAAACTTAGAAGGACATTGCTTGCTAATCCACTTGGAGAAGACACATCAAAATGCTACATTTTGTAGATTACAATAGTTGTAGGAAACGTGAAATAAGTAACTACTAACTATTACAACAAAATGAAATTTCAATAAACTGAAACAAGAAACTGAGATTACAAGCACTTTGATTTGCTGGGTCGAGTGATGACACTCTGTCTTTAAGACAAGATTGCCCCGTATATATCCTTTTACGTTCTGCATAATAGTCTCCCAAGATAAAACAACAACTCAACAAATGAGCAAAGGAAACTCAAGTGTTACTTTGAAGAACTTAGTGTAATGAAATGATGCTGGAAAGTAAGGAAGATTTTATGTTTTTCGTTTCTGTGTGTAGTCTCAACAATTGAGCCAAAGGCTTCAATATATAGTGCATAGAAGGGACTTGTCAACTGCCCAACTAATTGACAATTAGTGAGGAGTAATTCATCCAAGTAAATGACTGAATTAATGTGCAACGTATTGGAGCTTTAGTGAGGAGTTATTCAGCCAAGTAAATGACTGAATTGATGTGCAGATTAATGGAGGTTTAACGTTCCAAAAACCAATCCAAACGGAACAAGTTCTCTTCTGAAACTTCAGGGATCAAACTATAAATATGAAGCAATTTGGGTTCAAAAAGATAATATCAGAAGAAGCCCAAAGCCCGAGACTCAAACCCAAACCAGACGGCGGCGGCGCATGGACTTAGCCTCGAACCAAAGCACATTTAGGTCGTCCCTCCTTCAAACACATGGGTTACCCCTTAGGGTCCTAAGCCCTTAGCCAATTTTGAGACTTATAAACTAAACAAATCTTCCTTCCCCTACCGATGAGGGAGAATTGGTCTATACCACATTTTCATGCTTCAAACACCTCACTTCGTGGACCAATATCTCTTTCATTTCTCAACGAAATTTGACGATCCTTGGCCCTACGGTCATATACTCACTTAGTAGATTATGCACGTGTGAAGAATCAAATTCTCCAACATGCGAAACCCAAGTATTTAAGTCATTAAAGATGGGTGGACACAACTCCCACCAAAGACAAATTTCCATCACATTTGACAATATGAACATCATTAAAGAACATTACAATTGCCTTCGTTAGGATATCCAACAGAATATTGTTGGATATGTAAAGCAGTACGGGAAGTAAATAAATATTACAAGTGTTCGAAAGGATAAACAAACAAGTCAATATTCATAACTGCCGCAAGCTTGTTGAGTCTTGAATCTTGATAACCTGAAATCAAGAAACACTAAATCTGAATTGTTACAACTGTGGTTGAGTCGAGAGATAACTTTCTGTCTTTAAGACAAGATTGCCCCGTATATATGCTTTTACGTTAATGGGCAATAGTCTCCCAAGATAAAACAACAACTAATCAACACTACAAAACAAATAGGTTGATTCTGACGAAGAAAACAAACACGAAATGACTTGCTGAAGAATGGAAAAGAAAGAGTTTCTGTTTTTGACACTGTTTCTGCACACGTTTTTGGACAGAATCTGTGTTGTTTCTCTCTTCTGTTTGTCTCTGTGTATATATCTTGTTGTCTCGTTTCCGTCACACACAATTGAGCCAAAAGGTTCCAATATATAACATAAGGGGAGGGACTCCTCAACTGCCAAGTAATGACAGTTTATGGCCAAGTAATGGCTGTTTATGACCATTAGTAAGGGAGTTAATCAGGCAAGTAATGGTTGATTTAATGAGTAACATAAAAGAGCTGTTAGGGAGGAGTTAAGGTGCAGATTAAAGGAGTTTTAACGCTTCAAAAATCAACTCAAACGGCAGGCAGAAACTTTCTGCCTCCGTCGTTCCCAATTCCAGGGACCAAACTATAAATATTAAATAATTTGGGGTCCAAAGAGATAATATCAGAAGAAGCATAATTCCGACGACCCGAGCCCGGACCGAACGGGACGGGCGGGCGGCGGCGGCGCGCGTGTGGGCTTTGCCTCGAACCCAAGCACACCTAGGTCATCCCTCCTTCAAACACATGGGTTAACCCTTGGGGTCCTAAACCCTTAGCCAATTTTGAGACTTATAAAGAAAATAGTTCTTTCTTTTTTCATCGATGTGGTAGATTTGTCCCACACCATATTTCCATGCCTCAAACACCTTACTTCGTGGACCAATATCTCTTTAATTTCTCAACGAAATTTGACGATTCTTGGCCCTACGATCATCTACTCACTTAGTACATTATGCATGTGTGAAGAGACAACGCCTCCAACATGCGAAACCCTAGTGTTTAATTCATTAAATATGGGTGGACGCACTTCCCCACCAAAGGAAAATTTCCAACAATCCCCTCTTGAAAGAGATTTTGGCGCACACACAAGGTGCCTACTTTCAGTAATATTTCAGTGAAAAGATATTGCATCAGGAGAGGTAGCTTCTGCTTTGAACCTTCCCTAGTTGAATACCACCGGACTTACTTACTGCGCGGTGAACGTGATGTCTTGAACCGTCAGTGTTTAGTATAAGCCAAGACAATGATACCAACACAATAACTCTCCTTATTCGTTTTCATTCTTATTGTTCTGTCCGTTGTGGCCATGAACACACTTGTATTCTTAAGTGCGTTCATTTGAGGCGGTCTGTCCTCGCACTTAAATAGGCGATCTCCTAGAAGGTATCCTTTTATACCCCACTTCACAAGTGTTAGGAATCATTAAAAGTTTTCCCAACCTTAACCTCAATCGTTTGAGGATCGTTAAATGTTTGGAAGCTTAACCTTTACCCACCATGCAGGTATCCCTTTAATTTCTATCGCGGGAACAACTTTGGATTCATGTTTCCCTACAGAAATCATCATCCGAAGTGCTCTTGCTTCCACCGAAGCTCTCAACTGCACCTTTTGCAGCTTAATTTTCCCATTGAACTAAATTCTTGGGATCTCCAGTCAGTATGGTTGGGTTACCACCGCAAAGGTTCGTATTGTTTGGGTTTTAAGCCCATTCCCCTAGAAAGGCAGAACACTTGATCTCCGGATAGTCCCTTAGTTAAAAGGGTCCGCTATATCCTTTGATTAGTAATCAAGAAAGTGACACCCGTGATGATCAACTGACATACGGTCTTATGTCTCTGACATATCCTGACAGATATGTCCAGACGCCGTCATCCGTGTCCTTCCTGAAGCCGATCGGCTACCCACATTGTATAACTGCTGAAGGCACAAGTTTCTCCCAATAAGGGACGTCCTCTAAGGAGTCGTGAAGTTACTCAACTTCTTTCATGCTTTGTATAAAGCGATAAACTTTGATTCCATCATGAATCGGCTGATGCAAGTTTGCTTAGAGGATTTTCCAAGACCCACCATACACATTTACTTGTGGTTTTGGTGTTCTTCATATCTGATGTTCAGTTTGCATCACTGTGTTCTCCCAGAACCGCTGGACATCCAGAATACCATGATTCGTAGATAAGCAAATATTTTAGATATCGTCATATCCGATTTAACGCCTTCTATCGATCATTTCCAGAATCACGGGTGAACCTTAGTTCAACTGATCTACTTTGTAGGCCGATACCAGGTCGGTTGTAGTGTGTAACATACATTGAACTACATGTGACCTGCGTATATCACTCCTTGTATATGGGTGCACCATTATTCCAATCAGTTATATGATTCATATCCATTGGTGGCTTTCAACGAGACTGTCAACTATCTCACAATTGAGTTTAGAGTTAGACCAGTCCGTTAGATGTCTTAGAAATCCAATTCCTAATATGTCATCTGTGATACCCATATCTTTTGTTTCAATATAACTTCCACTCTCAGCCTGTTGGTTTTCCAATTGTTGGCTTTCTAACTTCAGAGTCAATGTTTCTGTGGTCAGATTCATTATTTCTGTTTTATCTGAAACTTTCAGGACCAAAATGTAAATATTTCAGGGACCAAAATGAAAGTTGAGGAAGAAGCCCAACAGTCCAGCAAACCAACTCTGATCCTCCCCTTCCAACTCTCTGGTTAGGAAGGTTGTTTCAACATCCATGTCACGCAAGATTGCAATGGCCCTGGATGTTAAGCTACTCACAGGGGAGCACATGTACAAGTAGCCCAGGCTTTATACTCGTCAGTAGATCCATCTATTTGGTACTCACTTTTGAGTATCCTCTTTCACAACCCAAAGGTTCTTTTCCCGGAGGAAGATCAACTATTACACAAGTATGGTTCTATATGATGGAATCTATTTCTCTCTTTGTAGCTTCTTTCCAAAGCAGTGCTTCTGGAGATGACAATTATTTATTAATTGTCCGTGGTTCATTCTCAACCATACAAGCTAGAAGGCCTGAAACAAGTCTTTGTCCCCTCTTTGCTCCGTCTCAGTTCAACATCTAGAATTCCTGAGTTCTGCAGATCTGGAATATTAAGTTTTGGATAGTCAGCAACTTCCGAGTCCAGTAGATACGGAACATCTAGTTCCGGATAGTCAGGCCCTCGAGGGTTCTTGCTAACCTCGAGCAATTACTTCTTTTTCCTTTTCAGGAAAAGTTATCTTCAAAGAATTTAGCATTCTTTGACACCAAGAGGCGATAAACACTATTGTTATTTGCTGATTCAGTGGATATGCAATCTACAGTCTTAGGTCCAACTTGACCTGTTTCGGTATTCCAACTTCTACCAAGACACCCCCACATCACAACATTTGTATGTGAGATCATTTTCATATTTCACACGGAGGGTTATCCTTATCCTTATGCGTAGTTCTGTTGAGAATCGCATTAGCGGTAAAGATCGCCTTGCCCCATATAATTTGGGCGTATGGCTTTGCGCTTGGCTAACATATTTAGATTGAGGTGAGTAATGAGCAGTCGTTTGATGAAAGATGCTTCACATTCTCACCCTCTATCACTACGAATTCCTCAATCCATAAGCTTAGTTGATTTTCAACTTCTGCTTTGTAGCGCTTATCCGCTTCAACAACTTCATCTTTGCTTTTCAACAAACAAAGGATACAATACGTTGTACCATCATCAATGAAGGTCACAAAGTACTTGTCTCCCCCCTCTATTTTGTATAAACTTCAAATCACCCATGTAGGTGTGACTTTCTATTTAACGTGTCTTAATCTATGATGGCATAGATGCACGGATTACAAATATATCATACATTTAGCTACAGACATACTGTACCATTCTTAGTTATTACAGACTTGTTGGACTAGTCTCAAACCAACTTGACCAACATCGTCCCTTAAACCAAGTTTGGAACATGTATCACCTCATTTTAGAGTGATCCCATTCCCTGAAGTCCTATTGAGGACAACCTCTCCAACCCCTTCTACTTTAGAGGTGGCGTTGCTTCACATGAACAACATTTTGCCCGTGGTTAGGGCGTAACCGGATCATATGTGATCTGGATACTCTGGCCCACTCCAGTTGCTTTGGCAGACTGAGTGTCCAATTTCTTTTCTGCCTTTCTTTTGGCCTTCAGATCATTTAAGACCTGGAAACTCTGGCCCACCTTATTAGGTGTCCATTACTTTTCCTATCAAATAAATTCTGGCCCCACTCCAATCGCTCGTAGGCTTTGTATGACTGAGTGTCCAATATCATCCTATTAAAGGAATTTTGGCCCACTCCAGTCGTCCGTAGGCTTTGTACGACTAAGTGTCCAATATCATCCTATCAAATGAAAGATCTTCTGTCAAATAGTGTGACAGGGTCAACGTCTTAAGATAAGACATTATCTTTTAGTCTTCTTCCCTTGAGATTGGTGCCCATACAATTGTTGGCACTTACTTAAGAGTGATAACAATTTTCGCACAGTCAGTGGATCTTTTTCCCTCGTATGTGCGAACATACTTTACACACTTTTAATAATTACACTTAAAAGAACAGATATTTTTAAGTCGTTTACAAAATCCAATCTTTAAACAGTAAGAAATGTGAGATTAAACTTCTGATTTTAAAGCGTAAGGAATATAAATTATTTCGTGAAAACATTTTCATATTCCTCCTTACTTTAAGCCCTTTTTAATCAGACATCATTTAATCTTATTCTTGACAAGGAAGAAAAATTACTTATCCCAATTTTGAATTCTGGCCCACTCCAGTCACTTTGTCGGACTGAGTGTCCATTTCCTCCTTACCATAATTTGGATCATTTGTCTAGGACAGATATAGGCCTTCTACTACAAGATAGAACCACATCTCCAGCCTTCTCCTCTTGTCCCAGTTGACATCATCAGCCTCTCGTGAGCGCTTGTTCCCACCACTCTCGGGAGCGGTGACACCATGAACACGTTGACCTTCAACAACATAATCAAAACTCTCTTCTACCAGAAAATCACAGCCATATCCAGATTTGGTCACACAACTTTCGACCGACATCTTTCGAACACTAATACAATCTTGTCTTAAACTTGTTGGATATGTAAAGCAGTACGAGAAGTAAATAAATATTACAAGTGTTCGAAAGGATAAACAAATAAGCCAATATTCAGAACTGCCGCAAGCTTGTTGAGTCTTGAATCTTGATAACCTGAAATCAAGAAACACTAAATCTGGATTGTTACAATTGTGGTTGAGTCGAGAGATGGCTCTCTGTCTTTAAGACAAGATTGCCCCGTATATATGTTTTTACGTTAACGGGTAATAGTCTCCCAAGATAAAAACAACAACTAATCAACACTACAAATCAAATAGGTTGATTCTGACGAAGAAAACAAACATGAAACGACTTGCTGAAGAATAGAAAAGGAAGGAAGAGTTTCTATTTTTAACACTATTTCTGCTCACATTTTTTGACAGAATCTGTGTTGTTTCTCTCTTCTGTTTGTCTCTGTGTGTATATCTTGTTGTCTCATTTCTGTCACACACAATTGAGCCAAAAGGCTCCAATATATAGCATAAGGGGCAGGACTTGGTAGTTTAACGCTCCAAAAATCAACTAGAAACTTTCTGCCTCCTTCGTTCCCAATTCCAGCTTTCCAGAAACCAAACTGTAAATATTAAGCAATTTGGGGTCCAAAGAGATAATATCAGTCCAAGTCCCACGACCGGACGGGCGGGCGGCAGCGGCACGCGTGTGGGCTTAGCCTCGAACCCAAGCACACCTAGGTCCTCCCTCATTCAAACACACGGGTTACCCCTTGGGGTCCCAAACCCTTAGCCAATTTTGAGACTTATAAAGAGAACAATTCTTCCTTTTCTCACCGATGTGGTAGATTTATCCCACACCATATTTCCATGCCTCAAACACCTTACTTCGTGGACCAATATCTCTTTCATTTCTCAACGAAATTTGACGATTATTGGCCCTACGGTCATCTACTCACTTAGTAGATTATGCATGTGTGAAGAGACAAAGCCTCCAACATGCGGAACCCTGGTGTTTAATTCATTAAATGTGGGTGGACGCACCTCCCCACCAAAGACAAATTTTCAACAAATATCACCTCAAATGTCCAATCTGTGGTAATTACGAAAAATCAGCCAAAAATCTCACAGCGCAATGCCGTTCTTACGACCACTAGGAATGGAGCAACATATGCATAGTCTAATTTTATTACAATCCTCTACTCATTTTCAGTTACTAGTTTGATCCCTTAGTTTCACGTGCAGTAAGTTGCAATACTTTCATGTCTTCTGGTTGCTACGCTATTGATGCCGCCAAAGTAGCATAGTTAACTCTTGGGAAAAAAAAATGATTTCAACAATAGTGAATTATAATTACTCAATGCTACCACTTTTATCTAGGGGTGTCAAGTAAAATTATTCAGTTCGTTATTTTAGAAAAGTAATAATCAATTATTGACCATCATATTATTTCATTAGAGCCAATATCTCTAATATTGTATATAACCAAGAAAATAAGTTGGTTATTTCATTTATGATTTTTCTAAGGTGGAGATAACTCCAACTAAAGAAGCACTAGGAGATTCTCACGTTTTAATGTGAGTGAATTCCATGAGAATTGGCCCCTGGGTGTCTTAATCAGCAAATCAGAGTGCAATTTCATTAATGTATCCGCCACAATTAAGCTTGGCTGCATCGAATCTAAAAAATCACACCTCCTCTCTTACTTCAAACTCCTAGTAGAAATGCTAAGGTCATCATGAAAGTATGCCAAAACTTTCAAGTCTCACTGGAAGACTTAATGTTCACTATGGATTTGCTTGTTGTGTCACTGAAAGAGGGTGACATTATACTAAGAGATCGAAGTTTACTTCTTCTGCTTCTGGTGATATGGTGAAGTTCAAGTACTAACAAGAATAATATTCTTTGAACACACGAAAAGAGAAATGATCATTTCTTATACACGAGCTTATTGTCTAAATGTCTCTCTAAAGTTACCCCTGTTTTTTTCACTTCTGCAATTTCCAAAAAAAAAATCTACCTTCTATGTGAAAGTGAAAAAATACACGTAATAGTCATTCTTAGTTGTTTTTTTATTATGCACGTTCTTTTTTGTTGAAATAATCTGATAGTTTATTTCACGAGGACAATCAGATTATTTCGTTAATATTTAAATGCTTAATGACAATAAGTTGCAATTAAACAAAATTAATGTATATAACCAAGAAAAATAGATTTTATTAAAGTATCACATTTGTCTTAGTTTTACTTTGGTAATGGTTCCGTTCATCTAATTCTTTTACTAAGTAATTAAAAATATTAGAGCAATTTGGCAATATGCCTAACTTCACCATTCTTTGTAAAGAGCGATAATTAACATGGCCTAATCGTGAATGCCATAAAGAAGGGGAATCAACCATATACATAGAAGCAGTGCTAGTGCTTGCATTTTCATTAATAATGGCAATTGCCTTAGTAGGTACAACAGATAGTTTGAAGAGTCCCTCACTGAGGTAACCCTTCCCTACATACAACCCACCCTTGGTGAGTACAAATTTGTCAGATTCAAATACAATTTTGAAGTCCTTGTTACTAAGAACAGGCCCATAAATCAAATTCTTACAAATTTCAGGCACGTGCAACACATTAGTGAGCACAAGATCATTCCCGGAAGTGAGTTGTAAAGTCACATTCCCTTTCCCTTCCACTTTCACAGAAGCATCATTCCCTACGAACAATGGTTCTCCATCATTGATGGCCTGGTAGGATGAAAACATATCCTTTTCAGAACATACGTGCATTGTAGCACCCGTGTCCATCCACCAATCGGTTGAATTTGTAACCAGATTTGCTTGAGGGATCACAACCCCAATGAATTGGTTTTTAGTTTCAACCCAATTGGATTGGTTGACATTATTCGAACCTCCAACACCACCACCTTGATTCTTGCGAAGGAGACAATTTTTTGCTCTGTGTTCAGGTTTGCCGTATACCCAACACAGTCCTGGTTGTGGTTTCTTGAATGCATTGGTCATTTGTGGGGCGAATGTATTCCTCCCGGTTGCAAAAGATGGCTTGGCACCATTAAATTTGCCCTTGCCTTTCTGAAACTTGGCCTTAGAAGCATTGCCTTCAACCATGTTGGCATTAGGCTCCAATGAAACAACATCTGCCTTTTCATTCTTCCGATTATCCTCTTCAACTCGGATTTTCAGAACCAATTGCTCAAAATTCATTTCCTCAGTTAGATGCTTAAGATAAACCTTAAAATTCTTCCATGAGGGAGGTAATTTCTCAATAATAGCACCAACAAGGAAATTCGGGTTAAGACCCATACTTTCAACCTCTAACCCATGAACAATGATTTGGAGTTCCTCCACTTGCTTGACAACTGCCTTGGCATCACTCATCTTAAAGTTCAGAAACTTTCCGATAACGAACTTCTTGAAACAAGCAACCTCAATTTTGTACTTGTTCTCCAACGATTGCCACAACTCCCGTGCCGTTCTGAACGTGGAGTAGATGTCGTAGAGAGAATCATCCAAGGCATTGAGAATATAGTTTCTGCAAAGAAACTCCTGACTTTCCCAAGTTTGAATGTCTTTCATCCTTTTCCGCATCAGTCGGAGTATTCTCCCCTTCTCCTTCTGGCAAAGCCATGTGAGCCTCAGCAATCAATACGTTTGCCACGTGAAAAGTTGTCAAGTAGAACAACATCTTCTGATGCCAGCGTTTGAAATCAGAACCTTTGAATTTCTCAGGTTTCTCAGCATGGTTTTTCACCATTGACGATCCAGATTGATCCATCTTTGCAAATCAGAAAATTGAATTCTCTGAAATGTTTTTGCAACCTTAACAAATCAGGAAAAAAAATTATGATTTTTTTTTGAATAGTAATTTTTGTCTTAGATTGTTAGTGTCAATCTAGTATCATCAATGATGAAATGAATTGAAAATAATAATATAATAATAACTC
Organism: Anisodus acutangulus; assembly: GCA_029783415.1. NCBI lineage: Eukaryota > Viridiplantae > Streptophyta > Magnoliopsida > Solanales > Solanaceae > Anisodus > Anisodus acutangulus. The sequence goes on along the minus strand of CM056492.1, from coordinate 27,415,516 downwards.
AAAATAACTTGAAATCAACAACAATGAATTCAACAAATTGAAAATACATACTAACTTGGTGTCGATAGAGGCCTGCTTGATGCAGTGTTCTAAGACAAAAATTCACCCCCACTTGTGCTGCAGTTTTACGGACGTCTGTCTAGAGGATACAACTATCTAAGTGAGAGTTCTAGCACAAGAACTTCACTTCTGGCGAATTTACTATATGTGTTCTTCAGAAACTTATTTTGAAGAAGAAGAAGTAGAAGCCACAATCTTAAAACATTAATTGTGAAAAAAACTGATTGATTGTAGTTTTTTCTGTCTTGTTGTGTATATATCTCCAACCAAGTAATCAACCTTCTTTATATAGAGTAGCATATGAACAATTACAACCATTCATACCAAAGGTTGTAATTGTTCTGAAAAATTGCAACCTTTGTGAAAAGTTGCAAACTTTGATTCGAATTTTCTGTCTGTTGATCACTTTATTTCTTCTTAATTCCATACAAGTTCCAACACACTCTTCCATCTTCAGCTAGTCTCTTCTGCAGTCACCTAGCAACATTCGTCTATCTAAATACTAGAACAATAATCATACTCTTTTTGAATCCAGTGACTCAAAATCTTGAATTCACCTCCACATATATTGTTTGGATTACAAGGATTTGCAAGAAACGGAAATTACAAGTAACTGCTTAGGTAAGAATTGAAATTACAATTCAACTAGAAAACTGAAAATTACAATATAACAACAAAACTGAAATTACAATATTTGTTGAACAAGAAGATCGGAAACTGCTTTGATTTTTGCTGAGTCGAGTGTGGCACTCTGTCCTTAAGACAATATTGCCCCGTATGTATCCTTTATACGTCCCGGACAATTCGTCTCCCAAGATAAAACAGCAATGGAACAATTGAGCAAAGGATACCGTGAAGAATATTGAATAATGAAATGATGCTAGGAAGTTATAGGAAGAACTGATTTTCTGGTTGTATATTTTCGTGTATATCAAGTGTATTTTTCTGTACCTCAACAATGGTGTAAGGGGTGTTTATATAGGTGAGGGAGGGTTGTTTAATCGCCCCATAATGACCATTATTGGCCAAATAATGGCCATTATGGAGGTAGTAAAGCCACCAAAATAAATGGTGAAAGACCAACGGATTTGGCCATTATAGGAGGAGTAATTCACCAAAATAAATGGTCAATTGAGTCTTTGAGCGTTTCTGTTCCTGTCTGCCGAAATTCTGAATTTCTGGAAACTTCAGGGACCAAACTGTACATCTTGAAACTTCAGGGATCAAACTGTACTTCTGGAAAAGTTCTCTGGCCCAAAAAGATAATATCAGAAGGCCCACAGCCCACAGCCCGTGAACCGGGCGGGCGGCGGCGGCGCGCGTGTGGTCTTTCCTCGAACCGAAACACATCTAGGTCCTCCCTCCTTTAAACACATGAGATACCCCTTGGGGTCCCAAACCCCAAACCAATTTCGAGTCTTATATACACAACAATTCTTTCTTCCTCTACCGATGAGGGAGAATTGAACACAACACCACATTTTCCATGCTTCAAGCACCTCACTTCGTAGACCAATATCTCTTTCATTTCTCAATGAAATTTGACGATTCTTGGCCCTGTGGTTATCTACGTACTTAGTAGATCATGCATGTGTGAAGAACCGAATTCTCCAACATACGTAACACTAGTGTTTAAGCCGTTAAAGTTGGTCGGTCGCAACTCCCGCCAAAGGCAAATTTCCAACATATATATCAGGATGCTTTTATACTGAAATATAACCTCCCTCTAATTTTTTATTTATTTTTAGCTTTTTGGTTTTTATAGATTCTAACGGGGAAGGTTAGGATGCTGAAGAAAGTCATAGAAGTTGAATCCAAGAGAATCAAATAAGAAGCAACACTAAAAGAAAAAGGTTCAGTTTCGACAAAGAGTACTAATAATAGTAGTAGATGAAGTAGAATTCCTTAATAAGTATACTCCCCATAATATCACCTATGTTGCTCGAACTTTTTGAAAATAATGTCACACTCGTGTTGATATTTTGGAAGATCCTACACGCATCCATCATCATTTTTTAAAGAGTATGTACTACGTGGATCATCAGAATTAAAAAAATCCCCACTACCAATTACTATTAACTTTGTGTTGTTTTACTACTGAATTAAGTTCACAACATCTTGAAGACACACTTGTTGGATTTATGTGGATAATCGCTTGAGAGAGAGGATGAGGGTCCGGTCATTTAGATTTGAAAGTATTATAATTTAGGCGTGTTTCCACGCCTTATCCCAAATTTTCACCGTATCTCTATATCACACGGGTTTATGGAAAATCGTAAAATCAAGTCAAAGAACCATATATTATCGAATACTTTTAAGTCTTAATCAATTGCAAGCTGACCATTATCCGACGTTTAATATTTTGTCCATATATAAAATGTTATTGGACTACTCCTGTGCTATTTTTGCAAGCTGGAAGCCACCATTGTTAACTTTACTAAAGCTTCTCCTTGCCCTACTGGACATTTTAAGCATCCTCACCTTATCAAAATGCTTCTATTTCCTTCATCTAATAATGTAAATCTTGAAAAAGGTCTTTTTCCTAAAATATCTACGTGGGCCATTTTTGTTGAAAGATTGGTTTATAATTGAAAGAAATCTTGGATGAATTTGAAAAAAGGAAAAAAAGTCAAAATGATGAAATATTTTCAATTATTAAGGGACAATTTATTGAACGAAGCATTCTGTTCATGGAGAATCCGACTAAGGACGGACCCATTTCAAGAGGGTATAATGATAAAAAAAAAAAAAGGTTCACTTATTAAGATAAAATAATGCCACTTAAAGTGAATAATAATACAATACATCTTAAACATATTTAGAAACACCAAATACTACAATGAATATATGTAAATGTTTAATTTGTTAGAAGGCCAAATACTTTTTTCACTAGTCGAGCTTTCTTTTTAAACAAAAAAAAAAGTGACACAAGAATGTATTATTTCCACCGCTTTGGATTATACTGATTGGATGCGGCAAATATATGTCGGTGGTAGGAAAGAAAAGAACTCAACAATAAAATAAATAAATATGAGAACAATTTGTCAATCTGTTGATTTATTTAGACATTGAACATTTCTTATACTATGTCTTGTTTCTTTTAATTGATTATTGCGTGGAATACGTGAAAATATGTTTATTACAAAGTAATATGAAAATCAAATTCTAAGAGTACTTCTATGTTACGCTTTTAACAGAATCATTACATCATTGAATATTGAATAACAATGATCAATCAGTTAAATATACCGAGTATACATACGATATACACGTTATGCACGTATATATCCTATGTATACTTGGTCTCGGCTTCCCTCTCGGATTGTCCATATTGTACACAAGATTGTATAGTTGTAGTATATCTTAATTAGTCTTGTACTCTTACCATAATTGTATAATTAATCTCCTTGTAGAATAAAGTTTTAGGAGTAGAATAAAGTTTTAGGAGTAGAATAGGAATATAATTCTCCTATTATGAAAATATGTAACTTGTATATATAACCTTTCAATCAATAAAAATAATGAAAGGTTTATTTCTTTCACCATCGATAATCACTTTCTTAGCCCCAACTTGATCTCAACAACATCAAAGAACTGGCTTCATTATGATTCACTTGCACAGTTCTCATTCCACTTGAGTTAAGAGTTTTAATTTGACTTTATTTTTGAATTAAGTATTCTTAAAGATTATATTTTCCACGTGTTTAACCTCAATCAGCTCACCATTTACTCGAGATAGAATAACAACAACAATTAATAACAATGTTTCAATCCTAAATAAATTGGGATCAACTATATGAATTTGTTTGAGACTGAGACATTAGTGTTGATATATTATCTTGAGATAGTAGCAAAGAATTAAAAATCAATTTTCATGTTTTCATAGAACACAAAATGGTGGAAGCTAAAAAAATAAAAGATTCAATATACTATACTAAAGACTATGGTTGGCCAGTGAGACGGGATGGGACTTGACGGGATTTGGGGGGACAGTGGAGTGGGTCGGGATCGGGATAGGTGGGACGGAGGGGGATGGGAAGTGGTCCTATCCCGTCCCACATCCCGCTATCAGAGGGGACGGGACAGTGAAATATTGTTAAAATACTATAGTGATTTAGTAGAATTAAAGAAACTAGGACTAGCAATAAAGAAACTGAAAGATTATGAAAAAATAAAAGAAGAGGCTGATTTAGCAGCGATAAGTTCTAATTTAGACGATGTTATAAGGTTATACAGAGTATTGATAGATCTCAACACTGAATTAGTTAGAATAAACCAAGAAATAACATATCGGAAAGAAGACCTACGAATGACAATAGAACACTATGGATGAAAATAGACTGATAGAACTACAAAATAAATTAGAAGAACTTAGAATGATAGCAGAAAAACCCCTTACATATAATAGAGATATAAACCAACATATAATAAGTTGCAGAATAAGTATAGATCTAATAGGAGAAAGAGATCAACGTTTACAAGAAAATGCTAAGCAAATATATGAATAGGAGGAAACTATTAAAGAATTAAGGAATAGAATAGCATTAAAAGACGAAGAGTTGAGACAGAAAGAAGAAGAAAATATGAAACTTCTAGAAAATAAATTAAGAGAAATAATTAGAAAGGATAATAAACTAAAAGATCTAAATGATATTATAGAAGAACAATATAAGTACATCAACTTATTAAAATATGGATAAAGAAAAAGAAATAATAGAAGACTCTAAAGAAACATATTACCAGATGAATACATATGAAGGAGGATCAACACAAACATTAAGCTTTAAGCCAGAAACATATCAGAAGATACAAGATGAAAAAGAGGAATTATCCATAAAGAAAATATTTAAAACAAAATGGTTTGAAAGAAATAAAGAAATAAGGTACATAACACACAAGCATGAAAATATAATAGATACAATGAGTGTAAATGGAAGAAAGAAAATAAACTTGATAACAGATGAGGTAATAAAAAGAGAGTTATCAAAACAATCTACTAGGGAAGCTAAATAATATAGGAACATATACTTTGGAGGAGTAGAATTTACTATAAAAGCATACTTTCAGAAAAACATAGATACATCTATACAAATATACATATTAGATGATAGGATATTAGGAAATCTACAAGATGCTTTAATATCAGTAGTAAAAGGAAATTTAATATATTAGAAATTAAAATTTACGGTACAACCAGACTTTAGTATATCAGTAAAAGATGAACAAAAAGACTTAGCCTTAACACTATATTATAAATTAGATGGAATAACAATGCCACCAGAAAGTAAAGTCATAAGTATTGAAACAAAAATGATATATGCCCTAACCGAAAATCATCATGTAAAGAAACAACATGAAATGAATATATTAGTACCAAGAATGTACCAAAAAATATTAGAACAAATAGAACATAAAGAAAATTCCATAATAACTATACCAGAAGAAATATATATGGATTTTAATACAAGAACCCTTACACCGTCCAAAAGATTAATACCAAAAATAAAAGGATCTAGATTAAGTATTACGAGAAAATCAACAATGTCACGACAAACTAGTGTCATACAACCTAGAATATTAGATCTAATAAATATAAACACAGATAGATTAAAAATTAAAGTAATAATATTTAAAGGTATGAAAACAACAGACTGCATAGCTGAAGTAAATACTGGAGCTATTAAAAGTTTTATACATATAAGTAAAATTGATGAAAATAATTGTGATTTAATAGACCCACAAACTTATAATTATCCTGAAAATGAAAGAGAAATAATAATTACTAAAAGTATTAATTTAAGATTCAAGATCCAAGATCCAAGATTTAGAGTATAAGATAAATATAGGAGTAATAGAATATGATAGTTTTAATGAACTACTTCTATGAAGTGACTTTTTAACCATGATAAATTATAAGATAAATAATAATGGAATTGAAATAAATGACCAAGGGAAAACAAGATTCGTAAATAAGGTATGAACATACAAAAAGAAATAATAGAGAAAAACAGAAATTAAAATCAATAAGAAGAGCTTTATCAGAAGAAATATTCTCACAACTCAAATACTTAAAATATAAGGCAAAAGAAATAAAACTAGAAGAAAAGATAAAACATTTAGAACAACAGTGTGAAAAGTTTGATAAAATATGGATAGATATGGGAAACGGATGGAGAAAAAGAATTAATAATCCTGACTAGTTCTAACGAAAAAATTAGTGCATATGGGAAGAAATAGTAGTAAAAGAAAAAATGAAGAATACATTAATATTAATGGATGAAATAAAAAAAAAACCAAACTAAAATGCAAGAAATAATAAGAGAAGAATTAATAAAATTATGGAATGTATCTGAGGTACCAACATTAAAAATAATACTAGAAAAACTAAACATATTAGTAGAAGAGAAAAGTAAAGATAAAGTTAAACAAGTAGAAGAAGATGAACCTAGTACGAGTAAAGAAAACACTATAATTAGCACTACAACCCAACAATCAGAAATAGTACCAATAGATGCTTGGAGAAGGAGTAAAGAGCCAATAATGGTAGATATTAGCAAAATAAAACCAAGACTGCCAAAGAAAGTAGAAAAAATATCAGATAGCTTAGCAATATTAAGTAAGAAAAGACAATTTTAAATGGAAAATCATGAACCTAGCGTACTTATGTTTTTAAGAAATCATGGAAAAATATACTGGAAAGAGAACGATACAAGTATGAACCAATGAAAAGGAAAGAAAAAACCACACCAGACAATAATTCAAAAGGTGAAAACATGTACTTAAAAGACGTAGAGAAAACAACCAACGAGTATTTAAATCTAAAATTAGATAAACAAGAACGAAAATTATGTGAATTAGAAACAGAAAATATCAAATTGAAAACACACAATAATGAGGAATGGTATAACAAATATAAAAAATACAAACACAAATTTAAGGATACAAAAAAAAGTATTAAAAGAAACCAAAGTAGAACTGAAACAAACAAAAGAGGAATTGAATAATATAAAACAAGATTATCTGATGTAAAACAAGAATTAAGATAATTAAAAGATGAAATACAAAACCTAAGAGAAGAGATAAAAATGTTAAACGGAAAAAAGAAAGTAAGAAATGATAGAACAAGTGAAGAAAGTACAACTAGTAGTGAAAAGACTGAGAGCGATACAAACGAAGACAACAACATTGAATTAGTTAACCAAGAGGTAAAAGTGGCAGAATTCATAGAAGAGGAAGAAGACTCAGATATAGTAAAGAAAAATAACTAGATAATAGTAGCCTTACAAAAAATGAAAAGTGTAAATACAATCATAGAAGATGAACCCGAAAGTGATATAGAAGATGAATTTAATAATCCTATAGAAACAGAAATAGAAACTGATGATATAATAAATGAAGATGCAAATGATTACCCAGAAGAAGAATTAGTAGATCCCAACCTAGAAATAATAAATAGAAGACAAACTAGGTTACCAAATCATATACCAATAGGACAACAAGCTGAATTTAAAGAATTTGTAGGATCAATGGCACAAGGCGTAAATTACAATGGATATTTCTTAGACTTAGATAATGTTTATGATGAACTAGAAATAGGAAGAAAAATAAATGATTGGAATCTTGGAATGTATATAGCATTAATGAACTTTACACAAACAGAAAACCTAGAATATATGTATGACTTGATATCTAAAACATTAATCGGAAAGGTAGCCTATTGGATAGAATCCATAGCATACCAATTAAGAGGAGAAGTGTTTAGCCATGCAGGAGATTGAAAATCTATGCTAATAATATTTGATATCATATTAAAAAGAAAATTTTAGGAGAAAAATGGTTGGTAGCACGAGAAAACGTACTCGCAGAAAGAAAAACTGAGATAATAATGAATCTAAATAACATGAAATGTTGTAAAATTAATAAATTACCAGAATATACAATAAGTTTTAGTAAGTTCTTTTATGAAGCAAGATTCTTGCCAGAAAAAGGTTTAATATATCAACAACTTTATTATGACCACCTACCTATACCTTATAACACAGAAATATCGAAGGAATACACCGAACTAGAACCAAAATAAAATACATTAGGAGAAAGAATAAGAGTACTAAGAGCATACATAATGCGAAAATGTGAAGAATATAGAATGCAACAAAAGATTAAAAAAGATAAGAAAATAGGATTAAGAGAGGTATGTGGATTTACGGAAAGAAGATTAATATTCGGATGTGATGATAATAAAAGAGAAAAGAAATATAAGAAAAGCCATAAAATGAAATATCAACACAAAGGATATAAAAAATATAATAATTATAGCAGACAAAACCAACAACCTTATTACAAACCTTATAGGAAAAAGAGATTTAAAAGGTATAGAAATACCCCTGAAATCGGAAAAAAATTTAAGCATAAGAGAAAATTTAGGAGGAGAAAATATGTAAAACCAATTGAAGAAGAAAAACTTAAAGAATGTAAATGTTGGAATTGCAATAAAAAGGGACATTATGCTAATAAATGTCCAAAACTAAAGAAAAAAGGTGTAAAATATATAGACACAACACAATTTACAATGAGTCTACAACAAATAAAAGAAGAAAATAATAATTGGTACGAATATGAAGATTTTTATGTCAATCAAACTGATGAAGAAAGTGAGTCAGAAAACATTAACTTTGTTAATCAAAACTCAGAAAGTGAAAATAGTTCTAACTAAATAAAGTCGCAAGAAGAAATAAAATTACTAGAAGAAAGAGATTACTGAATGCAATATGAAAGGTATGTTCGCAATAAGATTATTACGACTACTAGTGAAACAGGAAATAGATATTATGGTGATAGGTACAATAAGATTACAAAAAGCCTTAGCAGAATAGGAGAAAGGTTAAGTGAAATAAGATGGAAAAAAAAATACTAGAAGAAGTAAAAGAAATGGAACAAGATAAAGAGCTTCAACAAAGATTAAGAGAAATGGATTTAGAACAAAATAATTAGATGGTAGCAATCTACATAGAAGCTCATATAGAGTACAAACCTAATAAAATGATAAAACAAAAAATATTTATTGACAGTGGAGCAGACTTATGTCTAGCAAAGGAAGAAGTATTAGAACCACACAGATGGAAAATGTCTAAAACACATAGAACAAGAGTATCATGCTTTAACGAACAAACAAAAGAATTAGATATAGTAGCAGAAAATATGAGAATAGTATTAGGAAAGACAATATTTAGACTACCAGTTAAATACCAACTGAATGATATGAAACAACAAGTATTGTTAGGAAACAATTTCCTAGACTACTTTAAAACGCAAGTGATAAATAATAATACTTTCAGCTTACAAACACCTTGTAATAAATGGATAATACTAAAGAGAGTATTGCCAATACATACACTAAGAATATGTAACATAAGATCGGATAGGAATAATAACCTACAGTTATTAAGAGAAAAATACCTCAATATATTAAAAATAAAATTTGGAGAAAATCCAATGCAACTATGGAAAAAAGAAAAAATATATGCTGAAATCAAACTAATAAACCTTAATGATATAGTTAGATCAAAGCCTATTAGATATAGCCCAACAGATCAAAAGGAATTTGAAACCCAACTAAAAGAGTTATTAGAATTAAAATTGATACAAGAAAGTAAAAGCTCACATAGTAGCCCAGCCTTTTTAGTTAGAAAACATAGTGAACAAAAAAGAGAAAAGGCTAGAGAAAAGGCTAGAATGGTGATTGACTATAGAGAGCTAAACAAGAAAACTATATTTGATGGATATTTTTTACCATACAAAAGAAACCTTATCAATAGATTAGGGAATAAAAAATGGTTAAGCAAATTTGACTGTAAAAGTGGATTTTGGCAAATAAAACTAAAAAACGAATCAAAAGCTTTAACAACATTTAGTGCCCCTCAAGGACACTACGAATGGAATGTATTACCATTTGGATTAAAGAATGCACCACAAATATTTCAAAGAAGAATGGACCAAGTGTTCAGAAAATTAACAGAATATTGTATAGTATATGTTGACGACATATTAATATATAGTGATGATTTGGAAAATCATATAAAACATGTAGAAGAATTTATAAAAACTGTGAAACATCATGGAATATTATTATCTGAAAAGAAAACTGAAATCTTCAAGAATAGTATAGAATATTTGGGATACATAATAGATAATGAAGGATTACAATTACAGGAACACATTGTAACAAAAATAAAAAAATTTAAAGATAAATTAGAGAGCAAAAAGGAAGTACAACAATTTCTAGGAGTAGTAAACTATGCTTCAGACCATATAAAGGATTTACCAATTTTGAGAAAACCATTACAGGAACTAACTAGAAAAAATATAACTTTTGAATGGAAGAAAGAACATACTAAGGCCATAAATAAAATTAAAGAAAAAGTGAAAGTCTTGCCAAAACATAGAATACCAACAGAACTGGATCAACTAGAAGTTTTTACTAATGCAGTGATATAGGATGGGGAGCAGTCCTCATAGCATATGATAAAGAGGATATAGATAAAGAAAACCCACTAATTTGTGGATATGGAGGTGGAACATGGAAGCCAATGAGAAAAATTATCATATTAACGAGAAGGAACTATTAGCAGTAAAATTTGGAATAAAGAGGTTCCATTATCACCTATTACCAGTAAAATTCGTTGTTAGAACATATAACACTCAAGTAAGAGCTTTCATTACAAATAAAATAGACCCTTTGCCAGAACTAAACAAGAGAAGAAAGTGGCAATCATTCTTTTATTGTTATGATTTTATTGTCAAAAATATATTTGGGACTAAGAATATCCTAGCTGATTTTTTTAGCAGGTACACGATGTCAACCAGCAGTAACAAATTCGAAGAATATATTACCAATGTTACAGGAATCATCAAACAAAACCAAAAAATTATTACAACCAAAATGGAAGAAAATACACACTTGCTAGAACAGCTGACAGAAGCCTTTAAAGACTTCAAAACCCTACAAACCATGAAATCTTCCCAAACCCATACAGAAAAACTAAAGACTTTCACATCCAAACTTGCAACCATGTCAACCACTATACCACCACCCATAACAACATCGTCTTCTCAGATGACAACGGCAGTAACAATGTGCGACAAAGTGAAATTCTCACCTAAATATATTACAGCTTACTAGCAAATTAATAAATTTTATGATTACAAATCAAACCCACACATTTTAAGAAGTGCAAAATTAAGCAAATATCCAAGGTTTTTATGCAATGAAACATCAAACCGAAGAACTTATCACACTATACTACAACAACGATGTACTATCACAAGACACAATACACCTTACCAACATGCATGACATAATCACCAAGATGGAGCACAAACACTCCAGTGAGACAGTAGAACAGTACAAGCTCTTGATAGGCCAAAGGAAAAGGCATGTTATAAGCATAAAGGAGGATACTAAGCATGTTACTATGAAAAAGAAGGATCACCTAATCCTTTTTGAATGAAACAACCCAATGTAGTTTAAACTACATAAAGCCACAATGTAACAACTTAATATGGCCAATGTAGTCCAAACTACAGTAAAGTCCATGTATTATCATACTACTAAAACTGATGCCGTTCCTATTCTATATGAGTATCAAAAAGAAAAAATCAAAACGATATCGTTCCTATTCTATAGGAGTATCGTCGGAGAAAAAAAATCATCTTTTTGTGCAAGATGCATGTGGAAGAAAGCAAAAGTCGTCGGGGGATTTGGGGGGACTTTTAATTTTTTTTCTAGACACTTAATTTTAAAAAATATATATTTAAATACTTAAATAATTGAACAAGAGAGAGAGAAAATATCTCAAGGATAATTACCTCTTATATTATTTAATAGAAATATGATTTTTTTGTAATACAGTTTCAAAACTGGAACTTTATTTCGTAGTTCAAAAGTTGCAAATCACATAGTAAAATTGGCATTAAAAAATTACATATGCAACCATACTTTTTTAAATTTTCTGACAATCTCTTGAAGATCTTCTGTTGGAATTGGAATTTGTTGGTCATATTGTTCAACGTCGCTTCCTGCTCCCTCGGGTAAGATTTCGTTGTAATTGTAGTCTTCTTCATTGATCTCTGGTTGACCGCACCTTCTACGCTCCGCTCTAATCCAATCTCTAAATAAAATTGCAATCTTCAAACTGTCTCCCGTCAATGAGTGTCTGTACTCTCCTATTTGAAACCTTCCGACAAAAAAAGCACTTTCAGAAGCTGTAGATAATGCTTGAATATTCAACACATCTCGGGCCATCTTTGATAGAGTCGGAAATATCTTTTCATTCTCCCTCCAGTATTTCAGCAAGTCTTCACGTCCATTTTTATTAGCAATTGATTCGAACGGTACAACACCCTGCAAAACATAAACATCAAACTCGCTAATTTGTGAAGCACTTGAACCACTATACATTCTATTCGAATGCCTTGAATACTTGAAGTAGAAACCGCATGTTTTTTATAAGGTTGAAGTGAAGTAGAAGAAGATGGGTACAGAAGCCGGTTGATTATTTGCACTTTGCTCTTGGTTAACATATACATAGTTTTGCATTGTGTTTGTATGCTAGAGATAACATATTCTTTAGTTGGTTCTTTAGTTGGTTCTGTTTGAAGTATTTCTAGGCATTCATAAATCGTTTCAACAAGGGCATTGCAACCGTCTACTTTAATAGTAGGATTTAATACAACACCAATAAAATAAATAGTGAAAATAGGAAAAAAATATTTTTTTAATTTTACAAACATTTTTGTAATAGCTGGAGCGTAAGTTGGTTTTTTCATATATTCATTAAATAATAAAAATATTAGAGCTACATAAAATAACATAGATAAAATAGTAGGATAATAAGTACCAGAAAATTCCTTAGTAGCTAGAAAAAAAATCTCTAAGAATACAATAAGTTTTCAAATTTTATCTCAATCGTCATCTACAAGAATATCCGAAGGATTTTGATTATGGGTGTTAAATACTAAAGTTATATGTCTTTTATACTCGTGAGCAATAACTAATTGTTCATGCAAAGAATTCGACCTAGTTGCAACTTCTTCTGAAATTTTTCTATAAGGTAATTCACAATCATGACATGCTTTTTTAAACTCTTTGCGTCTTTGTATTTTATTACCTTTAAAAATAAAGTTGATAGCAAATTATACTTTATCAAGGATGTTTTTAAAAAGTTTTAGGTCATCCTTTACAACTAAGTTATAAATATGACATGCACATCTAACATGAAAAATATCGGGGAAAGATGGAGTCCATCGAGTTTTTAAAATATTTACAGCATAATCATTACAAGAAGCATTATCTAATGTAATAGTCATAATTTTATTAGTAATTTCATAATATTCACTAATTTCATGAATATTTCTTGAAATAAAAATTGGGAATGTGCCTTTCATCAATATATCTATATGCTAATATACGTTTTTGCATAGACCAATGATCTATCCAATGACATTTAATAGTTAAATAATCATTACCATTAGTACTACGACATATGTCAGAAGTGATAGTCACTTTGTCATTAAAATGATACAATGCATAACGTAAATATTGTTATTTAAAAACATCTCTTCTAATAGTTGATGTAGGAAAATCGTTAAAAGCATGATTATATGTTTCTCGAATGTAATGAATAAAATCAGGAGAGGAAAGAAATGAAAAGAGCAAACCCTCCACAACAACTAATTTTTGATAAATTTTCCAGATCTTTGTGTTTATCATATTTCGGAGCTATAACTCCCCCCGTCATCGGGTTAATTCAACCCTGTACAAGTTCGGGGACACTATGTGAACCTTGTCCCGACTCAGAAGGCATTTGCACACCCGCTTTTTCAGCCAAGTATTGATTATACCTTGCTTTGTGATTCTTTTCCACATGTCTCATTAAACCTCCTATCCCACCTTGACCTTTTTCAGTTTTAAATTTATAAATTTCGCGACAAGTTTTACAAATAGCTAGTTGATTAGGAATGTCCCTTTCAAAATAATCTCATGCAGGTGATTTTAATTTTCGTTGTTTTTTCTCTTCTAATACTAGGGGGAATAGGAAGGATTCCAGTTTCAGTTTCAGCCTGAGATTCAGTCTGAGCCTAAGGTGGAGCTGCACTAGTGGGTGTGTTATCTAAATTATCTTCTAATTCATTTTCTAAATCATAGTCTGGTTCAGTAGTTGGAGATGCAGAATATACATCATGATCTAATGATTGCACATTTTCATAAATATCAACATTAAAAAGTTAAGTTTCATCTACATGAGTGAAATTATCATAATTAGGATTATTAGAAGATTCACCCTTACCCCTGTACCAGAAAAACGTCCACCTCGTTCCATTATAATTATACAAATAAATAATTAAAGTTAATAAAATTAAGTACGATAATTAAAATTAAGTAACAATAATAATTTAAATAAAAGAAGGAACAAAGGTACCAAACGCCGACGTAACGTCGACGTTAATCGAGGTTGAAAATTAAAACTTTGCTCTATGATCCTCAACCTAGTTGCTAACTTCACTCCCAATTTTTAAACTTTGATAGAAATTAGCAAATGAAATATAATATTTAGTGTGCAATTTAGACTTGTAGAGAGAGAGAGAGAGATTAGAGAGATGATATGAAGATTTGTGAGAAAAATGAGGTATTTATAGTTGAGAAATAGGGTTAATATGTAAATATGCTAACTTAGGGGTTAAAAATAAATATTAAGGGGGTAGGGGGTTTATGGGGTGTTGGGGGGCCAAAATGGTCGTTTGTAGCCGTTGCCAACGGCTATAATTGCAAATGATCGTTTGTGCAACGGCTACATTCTGGAAACGGGACGGGATCGGGGCGGGACAAGCCGGGTCGGGGGAGGGACCGGGATAGGCGGGATCAGCTCTAGTCCCATCCCGATTTGGAACCCGACTAGAGTCAATCCCTATCCCGTAATTTACTCGACAGAATCGGGACGGGTCTGGATCGGGATGGGCCAAGGCGGGATCAGGATGTCCCAACCCACTGTCCAGCCCTACTAAAGACTAATATTAGAAAAAAGAATGTTACCTTTTATCATGAAAAAAGAAAGAATGATTAACAAAGTGCTTTTATTAATAATCATTTTAAGGAATTATGTAACAAGACAGTTAACCAGTAATCTGGTCACCAAATTATTCTCTCTTATCAACTTTTCTTTTAAAAGTAGGACCTTATGCATTGTTTTTCTATATCTATAATAATGTCATACAAAAAGATAGCTAGATATATCCAAACTTTGATTTGGACCAGCCCAACATGATGGATCCAGTACTCTCTTGTCACATCACATAATTGAGCATCCGGATGCATTCTCTTCACTTAAGTAATCACATTTGTTCAAATAACAGCCCCTTGGGAGTCCATAGGGTACGGGCCCAGGACCAGATCCATATCCATACAAATATGTATCGTAGCATGGGGCCGGTGGAGGTGGTTGTCCGTACCAATGATAACATGGGCCCCCAGTATAGCTTTCGTAACATTGTCCACAACCACACCCTGGAGTGGGTTGTTGTGGGTATCCTTGAACTGGCATCACGATCACTGGCTCTGGAGCATGTGGAAATTGTGGTTGCGGTTGTGGTGGTGGAGCTACAGGTGCTTGTTTAGGAGCTTCTTTGGGCTTCTCGGGCTCCTTGGGCTTTTCAGGTTCTTTGGGCTTTTGAATCTCCTTGGGCTTTTCCGGCTCTTTGGGCTTCTCTGGTTCCTTGGGTTTCTCCGGTTCTTTAGGCTTCTCGAGTTGTTTGGGCTTTTCGGGCTCTTTGGGTTTCTCGAGCTGTTTGGGCTTTTCGGGCTTCTCCATCACCACCACTTTCGGTTTATCAGGTTCTTTCAGTTTTTCGGGTTCCTTGGGCTTTTCAGGAGCTTTGGGCTTTGGAGGCTCTTTGATCTCAATGCTCTTGATTACTCCCCCTCCTTTGCAACACAATTTGTCACGGATTTTTTCAGGACTGCAGCACAAGACAGTTATAGTGACAATATTGGCCTTCTCATCATACACTTGGTCTCGAATTTCTCTTGTCCAAAAATTTTAACACCACAAACCAAAAAAAATAAAAAAGACAAAAATTAAATTAACTCAGTTCTCATCCATACATATCTTGTCCATAATAGTAATATCCCAATTATTCATTGAAACATATACATTTTTAAAAAGTGAAATATAGCTATAAATTTAGAGTTGCAAAAAGAGACTCACGAGGGAATTTGCAGAGAACTTTTTTGACCTTCTTGTAGCAGCTTGAGCATTGAAGATCAACCTTTAGCACCATTATGGTGGTCTGTTTATAATATAAAAAAGATATGGTAGATTAATATATATTGGTCAAGTAATTAACATAATTTCACATCTCTTAAACTCATGTTACAATAATTCAAACACATCCACAAACTATGTTAGCTCAAACTTTCCACAAATTATGTTGCTCAAATTTTTCAAATTACGAATCAGAGGCGGAGCAAGAATTTTTAGTTTATGAATTTCAAATCACAATATTTTTTGTTTACTGGTTCTAAATAGATTATATATACATATGAAATGAATTTTTAACATAAATATAGGATTTAAGCTAAAGTTACTAAATTATGCCGAACTCGTAACAACCACTTTGGCTCCCTCCTGCGCCTATGTCGAATCCTTTTAAAATGCACTAATTTTTACAACATATGACACACACTCGTCGATATTTTTTAAGAATCTGAACAACATACTCTAAAAATGACCTAGTTTCATTTCTCTATATATATATATATGGGAAGAGAAGAAATAGGGAGAACTAAAGAGTAAAGATATATACGTACCTTTTCAGTCTTGTCACCACCCATAGTTGAGAGAACTAAGAATCTTGATACCTTAATTTGATGATGGATCAGAATTCAGAGAGAGCTGAATTAAATTATTGGTGATAACTAATCTATGGGCATGGGGAACTCTGAGAAAGGGAAAAGGTATAGTTTTATAGTATGAATATGAATGATGGAGGGATGGCTTAGGATAGAGAAAAAGTGTATAGAGTTAAAAGTCATGAAATCATCAAGATTGGCAGCCTCTATTGGTGGTGGGGGTATGAGGAAGCTATATAAGATCAATTGTTCAATTTTCTTTTTGTTGCATAGTAGTACTTTTAATTCTTAGTTATTCATAAATTTTAATTTTGATCATTATAATATCGGGATAAATTTATTAAATCTTTAATAATGCGGATTATTAGCTCCTTTATACCGGAAGTATGTTATATTTGAATTATTAGTAAAATTTATTACCGTTAAATATGGAGTAACAGTACAAGTTTAACAAAGCTTATTAGTAATTAGGTGGTAGAAGTAGAATAATTAATAATTATATTTCAATTAATTGAATGTTAAATGTGATTAATCAAATATCACAAAGACCAAATCAGAATCTACTAATAATTGAGGGATAAAAAATGCTAGTATTAACTTAACGCTAATATTCAGATCATCTTGTGCGTATTTTGACTATTTCATCAGATAATTTTTACTTCTACAAGTACAAATATGAAATAACTTTGTATATCTGAACTTATTAAATGCTAATAAATCATCTAGCATACTCTTTTTTATTATGTTGAAATTTGAACCTTGATTGGTTATATTAATTGCTCACAATATACTCTCAATTTGCATGTGATTTGGCATTGATAGTAACACTTCTCCTTACCTTTGTCTTTAAGCAAAAACCTGAAAGGTAGAGACTAGGGAAAATAAAGCTTTAGTTTGGTTAGTGAAATAATGGAATATGCACCCCACATGGTGCTAGAACCAACCTTATTCTGTGGTTCTTGAGATTTGCGTAGTATGGTCATTTCATTGCTTCATATAAAAAAGATTTAATTTCTTACATACTACAACATTTTTTCAAAAAAGTGATATAAATATTAAAAATTAAATCTTACATGATAACATTCTCGTATAAATTAAAATGGATACTCCCCTTATAATAAATGCAGTCTTAGAAAGAGAGCTTTGGTGGAACCGTAAAAATTAGTTATGCATATGACATGGTCATAAGTTCAAATCGTGAAAACGATCTTTTATAAAAATACAAAGTAAAAATGTATATAATAATGTCATCCAACTCTTCTCCCGATCCTACGTGTCCGATCCTGCGTGTAAGAAAAGTTTAGTTCATCAAGCTGTGTTTATTTACGGTTTTACCACTTAGGTTAGGTTTATTGTGGGGCATTTAAGTTTTATCCATCGATCTTGATGTTGTAAAACAAGGAATTAATGTATGATAAAAGGACAGTTCGTTACCAAGTAAAAGCTTAAGTTCCCTATAGTTATTGAAGATATTATAATTATTGAAGGGTCATGTGGGATGGACAGAATTCTTCTATATTAAGATTTCGGGTTCAAGCTTCGATAATGAAAAAATATCCTAGTAGGAAGCACCTCCTCTCATAATTAATATGCTTTATACGTGGCTTAAATATAAATTAATTGGGGCCCTAAAATAAATATCAAATATCGGATGAAAAATCACAAAAAAAAAGTGGTATAATTAGGTATTCTAGAGGATTCCCTAAACTTTTACTATAGTTATTTCAGATAATCTTTATGACCATTTTCTTGCGTGATTAACTTGAACTTTAATTCTCTCCTCAGTTCTCTCGCCATCATTTATATCTTGGACTAAAATAAGATTAAGTTTTATTCTTTCAGTTCCTTCCCAAATACCATGAATTTTTAAGTTATTTAGACGAATTTAACTATCCACATTTGTCGCTTTTGGACAGTACAGAGAACAAAATTCTAGTACCAAATCATTTAAAGGTTTGAACTTCCTGCACATGTGTAGTCTCATTCCAAAAAGAAAAGTTTTCAAGTATAAATTTTTTTTTAGGTGGTATTTAATATTCATATTGACTTTCAGTTAATTTGAATTTGCCTTGCATAAAATCTATTATAGGAAATTAGAGAAAGCATTCCCTACTAACAAAATTTATACATAGAACTCAAAACTTAAACAAATATTATAATTTGCTAAGTACAAGCATTAAATAAAAGGCGGGGGAGATATTTTCTTTATAAAGTTAAAGTTCTATGCTCCGACATAAAATAAAAGATGGGAAAATATTTTGTTTAAATAGTTTAAGTTTTATGTTTTGATGAGATAATGAATATTTACAATATAGTCATGTCAATTATAAGATAATATAAAAATATTTTTATGAAAAAATGTTAATTGATAATCTAATAAAATAATAACAAATTCGATAGCACAAATTAAATTCATTCATTAATATTATTAAATATATATTATTAATATATATAACTTAAATATATTTCAAAAAGTCACTCGTGTCTACTTTTGCTTAGAAGCTTCGAACTCAAGTGAAAAGTGTATATATTCTTGGAACAATAAATAAGAAACTATAAGTGTAAACGTGTAAATATAGAAAACAATATATTCTCTACCCATAATTAGAATATTTTCATATATTGTGTAAATATAATTATGGTAAGACTAGGATTCCTCTTTTGTATAGGCTTAGGATTCCTATTGTATAAGTGATGAATATTGTACTTTATATATACCTTGATATTAATGAAAGACTCCCCAAGGGATATTAATATCATCTTACATGGTATCAAGAGCCAAATAAACAAAACCCTAAAAACCTTTCTCTTCCACAGCCGCCAGCTGCCTCTCCTACGCCGCGGCCCTCCCGGATTTTCTTCTTGTTTTTCGGGTTTTGTTCTTCCTTTCTTCTCTTCTCTAAATGGCTATCCCTGATTCTTCCACACTTTCTGACGCCTCTACCTCCACAAATCCCACCACAAAGTCATCACCCCGCTTTCATCCCGCTTCATCGCTTCCAACATCAAGAACCATATTCTCATTATTCTTGATCAAGAAAACAACCGAGATTCTCCTGGGTTGAACTTTTTCGCAATCATGCAAGTCTCTATAACGTGCTTGACCATATTGATGACACTATTCCGCCTCTACGAGGTTGATGATTCTATCCGCATCGTCTCGACGCCGGCCAAACAATGGATATATGGTAGTATCTCTCAGGATTTGCTCCTTACTATCATGAAATCTGACTCCACAACCCTTGACTTGTGGAATCGTTTGGAGGAAAATTTTCAGAACAACAAGTACACTCCTGCCGTGTATTTCGAAGAACAGATCAACAAAACACGCTTTGAAAACTTCTCCAATGTCTCTCGAGTCTCGCAAGCGGCTTAAACTTCTAGCGGATCAACTCTCCAACATCGGCACGCTGTCGCGACGATAAAATGGTGCTACAAATGATTTCTGGCGTTACTAAGGGCGAATATGATACTTTGGCCACCATTATTCAACATGCAAATCCGCTACCGAGTTTTAACAAAGCTCGCTCACAATTGTTGCTCGAAGAAACCCGTCCCGCTAAGCGTGATGAGCACGCCAGCCAGTGTTAGCCGTCGACACGCAACCCCAAGATCGACGCCACCGTGACAACTCCCAGCGGCGGGCGCGGCGGCAAAGTGGAAAAGGTCGCGGCGGTAGAGAGGTCGTGGTCGTGGCAAGGATCGCGTCAACGTAATCCAACAAAGAAGAATAAAGAATAGAGATCGCAGAACAATCGGGCCGCGCTTTTCAAAGAAGCTGGTTTGCCAGTACAAGGCCTAATACAGAGTCGCTGCGCCTGGGCCTCGTAGCCGCGCCAAGTCCATTCCAGTACCAACAACCATACAATCTGTATTCTTACCCCGGTTTGTTAGGCCCCGCCCACTCCCACAAGAGGGCCCATTTCATGCAAGGTCGTCCCGCACCCTCTCCGACATGACACCCATCGAAGTTGGGTCAGCGCGGCACTCTCTCTATGCAACAACCGACAATACCGGTACATGGACTTAGGCGCCACATCTCACGTCACCCACCTGCAGGTACTATTCCTAAACTGTTTCGGTTAAAGCATCCTCAATATGTTACAGTTGGTAGTGGACAACGCATTCCAGTTAAGGGTTATGGTACCTCATACACACAACCTCTTCATCCACCCTTCTCCCTAAAAAACACCCTATATGCCCCACACATGATTAAGAACATCATATCTGTCCGCCAATTTACTCATAATAATTCTGTCTCCGTGGATTTTGACCCTTTTGGTTTTACTGTGAAGGATCTTCATACGGGGACACCTCTTACGAGACGCAATAGCACGGGGGATCTCTATCCATTCACTTCCACCTCCGCTGCCAGATCTTGCTCTCCCGTCACTCTAGCGTCTGTTTCTTCTTCAACTTGGCATAATAGGCTTGGTCATCCATGAGCCCCAGTTTTTAATTTTCTTAGAGGCAACAATTTCATTGCTTGTAATGGGAAACTTGCCCAAAATTGTGTTTCTTGCTCTTTAGGCAAACATATTCGTCTTCCGTTTAAATCATCTACTAGTGTTACATTTGCTCCTTTTGATATCATACATGCCGATTTATGGACATCTCCTATCTCTAGTTCTCTCGGTCATAAATACTATCTTGTGTTGCTTGATTATTTTTCACACTACGTTTGGTTATACCCTCTTAAATTTAAATCAGAAGTGTTTGTCAAATTTCTTGAGTTTCGCAAGTTCATTCAAACACAAATTGGAAAAGGTATAAAATCATTTCAGTGCGATAATGGTCGTGAATTCAATAACTCTATGTTTCACCGCTTTTGTACCAATAATGGCATGGTCTTTCGCTTCTCCTGCCCTCACACCTCACCACAAAACGGTAAAGCTGAAAGAATCATCCGCACCATTAACAATATGATTCGCACCCTATTGATTCATGCCTCCCTCCCTCCACCCTTCTGGGTCTATGCTGCTAAAATGTCAGAATACACTCTAAATATTCTCCCTACTAGCACTCTTCACAATATGACCCCTACCGAAATCCTCTACCATAGAATCCCCTCTTATGATCATCTACGGATTTTTGGTTGTCTGTGCTATCCCAACCTTAGCTCCACCGCCCCTCACAAGCTCGCTCCGACGTCCACTCCATGTGTCTTTCTAGGATTCCCGCCGAACCATAGGGGCTATCTATGCTATGACTTGTCGACTCGTCAGATCCACATATCTCGTCATGTCACATTCGACGAGACCACATTCCCGTTTTCGAATCTTCCAAAATTCTAAAAACAGGACTACTCATTTCTTGACGAGTCTGCCATCTCTCCCCTCATAATCGAACAACTCACATCCTCTCGTTCGTTGCCGTGAGCCGCCTCGAGGGAGGCGCCATGGCGCCGATTTCCGAGAGCAATCTTGAAACATCGCCGATAGCCGCCAGCGTTCAGGCCGAGGCGCGCCCAAACTTCAAAGAAGCCTGTCAACCTTCTAGCGCAGCGACTCTCGATCCAGGAGCCGTTGCGCCTCCGACGGCTTCGCCCCCACCTTCTCCTTATCCGACTTTACCCCCCGTCTCAGACACCACTCCGCCACTCACTCTCCCTACCCATCCAATGGAAACTCGTTCAAAGCATGGAATCTTCAAACCCAAAGTCCATTTCAACTTGTCTGCCCAAACCATCTCTCCACTTCCAAAGAACCCAAAATTGGCCAAACAAGACCCTAATTGGAACACGGCTATGTATGAGGAATTCAATGCTTTAACTAAACAGCACACGTGGGATATAGTACCTAGACCTGAGGGGGTGAATGTCATTCGTTGTATGTGGCTATTTCGTCACAAGTTCAGAGACAATGGGGATCTTGAGAGGTATAAGGCCTGTCTTGTGGTTAATGGCACAAATAAGCAAGAGGGCATTAATTGTGGTGAGACCTTCAGCCCGGTTGTCAAACCGGCTACCATCCGCACAGTTTTGAGCATAGCCATGGGCAAACACTGGCCGATCCATCAGCTTGACGTGAAGAATGCATTCTTACATGGGGATCTGCGAGAGACAGTCTGCATGCATCAGCCACCACGGTTCACCCATCCAGCAGTTCCTCACTATGTGTGCCGTCTCCGTAAGTCACTATATGGCACAAGCGGGCCCCGTGCGTGGTATGATCGCTTTGTCGTGTATATCTTGCAGATTGGGTTTGTATGCGACAAGAGTGATACATCACTTTTCATTTTTCATCGAGGTAGTAGCACCGCTACTTATTACTTTACGTGGATGATATTGTTCTTACCGCCTCCTCCGACGGATTGAAAAATGAGATTATTGTCTTGCTCAAGTCCGAATTTGCAATGACCGATTTGGGAAGCCGAGTTACTTTTTGGGGATATCGGTGACCAGTGCGCCAATCATATGTTCTTGTGTCGGCGTAAGTATGCGAAGAGATTGTGTACATGGCTAAGATGACGAACCGCAAAGAGGTGCCTACTCAGCTTGATTCCAAATCTAAGCTCAATGCTATGGATGGTGCTCCAAAGATCCGATCCTACTCAGATAGGAGCCTTGCAGTGCACTTCAAGATCTCACATTCACCAGGCCGTAGATAGCTTATCTTTGTTCGGCTCAGTGTGCTTATTCATGCATGCCCCAGTGAGTCTCATTTCATCGCTCTTGCGTATCATTCGATACATTAAGGGCACTCTTGATTATGGTTTGCGCATATACCCTCTGCACTGCAGGTTGCTTTCATATACGGATGCAGATTAGGCGGGGTGTCCTGACACGCGACGCTCCACCTCCGGCTTTTGTGTTTTCTTGGGGATAATCGATTTCTTGGTCCGCGGCGACAGGCTACCCTATCTCGCTCGTTTAGGTCGAAAGTACAGAGGCGTTGCAAATGTAGTAGCCGAGATTTGTTGGCTCGTAAATTTCTTGTTAGAACTTGGTGTCGCTTTGCGTCAGGCATCTATTGTGTATTGTGATAACATCTCTGCCATCTATCTTTCTCATAATCCGGTTCAACATCAGCGAACCAAGCATATTGAGATAGACCTACACTTCGTTCGTGAGAAAGTTGCGTTAGGCCATGTCAGAGTGTTACATGTTCCATCATCCTATCAGTATGCAGACATATTTACCAAAGGACTTTCCAGACAATTATTTCTTGACTTCAGATCCAGTCTCCTCCTGCTCCGACTGAGGGGGTGTGTAAACGTGTAAATATAGGAAACAATATATTTCCTACCCATAATTAGAATATTTCCATATACTGTGTAAATATAATTATGGTAAGACTAGGATTTCTCTTTTGTATAGGCTTAGGATTCCTATTGTATAAGGGATGAATATTGTACTCTATATATACCTTGATATTAATTAAAGACTCCTCAAGGAAGATTAATATCATCTTACAATAAGTTCCAGTGAAAAAGAAGAAAAGGGTTTCTTTTTCGAAAAATAATAATATAAGGAATTTGAAAAGTTTAGCATCATTGAATATATAGCACATATTCCCACAGTTTAAGTTAATTATTAATTTTCTATTCTTAAAATCTGGAAGTAATAAACAAGGTCTCGTTACCTATTAAGTGTAAACAAAATGAAATTGAAAATATTTCTTAGGTATAATCATTTTGTATATGTAATTTATTGGTCAGATTAATTCATGTTTTATAGTGCTTATAAAGAGGGAATCATAAAAGTTTTCATTTTCAGGATTAGGTTAAGATCCAGATTCCTTTGTAGTTATTAAACACGCGTTAATTACTTGTATGTCCTTACGTGACGTATTTTTATTTTTAGTCTGTCTGGAAAAAAATATTATATTTTTTTATTTAAAACTAATTTTACTTTAAAACTTTTATTTACTCTCTAAAAGATTGATTATAATACACAAATATTCATAATCTATTTTAGACCAAAAAATATTTTTTGTTTTTTCTTTAAAATTTTGTACAATAACAACAACAACATATTCATTATAATTCCATTGACGAAATTTGAAAAGCAATGTGTACACAATTTTACCCTTACTTGGTGAAGGTAAAGATGTTGTTTTCGATAAATTCTTTTTTTTATTAATTTTATATTAATTAATATCATCACATAAAATAGGATGAAGAAAATAATATGCAAATGAAAATGAAATGTCTGGAATCAATTTAATGGTAGCTCTAAATAATTAATATTAATGGCCCGCTGGTCTTTTTCACATATTTTTTTTATTTAACTAATTTTTCACGAGCTTTCTTTTTCTTCCTTAGTGACTCAATCACGCAACATTCAAGTTAAAAGTAAAAGACGGTTATCGAGCAACCTCTTGTCGGTCTTTTTCACATAGTCATAAGCTAAACAGAAAGAAATGTTCTTTGTACATTTTTTGAGAACTACAACTCAGCTACTCCACAGCATGACACGACATAGTTTGATTAGTTTCTGTCATTCTTTTTTCTTTTTCTTTTTTTTGTTTTCTTTTTGATCTTTTGCCTAGATTTTATGTTAAATTCCGGTGCTACCATTCATCTAAAAACTTAAACGATTAAAAAAATAGTTTAAAATAAAATAAATTATCATTTTTTCACGAATTTTACATTTAAATTATTAGTTATTTCTTTTTTCTATTTAAACTATTACCATCTATGTATTAAATCATACATTTTTGAGTAGATGTCAATAGCTCAGATAAGAAAAGGGAATTGCTTATAGTTGATCTAATAAATTTTGAGGTGTGTTTTAAACATAGATGATGATAATTTATGTAGGAAAAGAGAATAGTTGATAGTTGAGGTATGAAACTCGCAAAAAGTGAGTTCAAATGTATTTTTTACTATTAACTCTTAAAAGGACTCATTTTTGTTTACTTATTTGTATTTGTAACATGTCTTTCATATGCTGGTCAAATCATTTAAACACGTAATAATATTTTCAACGAAAGATGATCGTGAAAGTTGAATCAAAGAGCGCTAACTCTGAAACTATATTGAATTGGAGGCAATTAACATTGACATATTTTTATTTATTTATTTATTTATATCTTTAAATTTATATATTTAAAATTTTAGATACGTTAGGTAGTGTAGTTAGTAAAATATTCTTATGATTTTTTGAAAAAAGAAAGGATAGCTCTCTTTTTTTGCCTTCACCAGCATTAATATATTAGTAATGTCTAATCCTACTTGGGCACTGGAATTTAGTGCCGACAATGACAAATCAATAGATCCTCAGAGGTCGATTTTGCGATTTTAACTGAAATCATTGCTTTCGATTTCAACTATGCATATATATATATATATATATGTGAATTCAAGTTCCTAATAAATGCTCTCAAGAAACGAATTAAGTCAATGGAAACAACCACCCTGAGTTTCGAAGGCAAAGAATTTATCAATCATCCAAGAGAAAAGAATAAGTAATATAGTTGATATTTGAGACTTATGATTTCTTCTTAAGGACTGTTTTTGTATTTGTTATGAAGATTGTAAAAATATTTTCAAAGCAGCGGAGAAAATTCTGCAATAAGTCCAACAATGCAACAACTATCAAATTTGTAACAACTCAATAGTTATTGCAACGATAGTTGTTGCATATTGTCATTGTTGTTGTTGTGGGGTTTGTTTCAAAGAAGGAGAAAGGGGTAGGGGGCGTTGTGTAAATAAGAAAACTTTAGGGTTTTTAAAATGTGTGTTCAAGAGAGTTACTTGTAAGTTGTAACTTGAAACTTTAAAGAGTCACTTTTCCTTGAACAAAAGATTCAAGAATCACTCTTGAAAAAAACATCCAAGTTACACTGGCAAGTTCTAGTACCAATCTAACAACTTTTAGGCTGCAATTGCAAAAATGAGCTGAAGAAAAACCAATTGGATCTCAGCCACTGCTTGTAAATTATTCTTGATTGTTAATGCATAGTGCAATGAGCAGCTATTTTTTTTTCTTCAGTTTGGCCACATTAAGATATACTCCCTCTGTCTCAATTTATGTGGCACTATTTTCTTTTTGATCTGTCCCAAAAAGAATGTCACCTTTTTATATTAAGAAATAATTTAACTTTATGAGATGATTTACAACCACATATTTATATAAAACTTGTTTTGGATCACACATTTCAAAAGTCTTCATTTCTTTCTTAAACTCCGTGGCAAGTTAAATTGTGCCACATAAATCGGGACGGAGAGTAATTCATAAGATTAAGCAAAAAAGAAATTGGAAGTGATCAATTGTATGTTAAAGAAAAAAAGGAGCAAATGAGAGATAACAATGTAATAAATGGAGGAAGCCACAGTCGAACATTGCTACTATATAAACTTCTAGGCATTACCTCTATTGCCTTTTTTTTCTCTTTTAACTGCAGAAAACATGAGCCAACATGCTTGACTTCTAATAGCTTTGCTACTAGTATTCGAGCTATTTAACACTATCATAAAGACAAGTTTTATTGAACCTTCACCTCTGTATCGACTTGTAAAGAACCACTGTCACGTATTTGGACAGGAACCGGTTAGTTGAACCGAGTGCTACAACAGAAGGGGTACTCCTGTCTTTCTGCATGTAGAGATGGTTAAGCACCACGTGCTGAGGTCTTGAAAGCGGAGGTGGAATTTTCATGTGAGATGGAGGAACGTTAAGCAAAGTCATTTGTAGATGGGGCGGGACCACAGGCGGCTCCTTTGCGTAGTCCTCGGATCCGAGGTGCAAGTTGTTGTAGCTGGAATCTGGGGACTGTGGAGGTTCGAAACCAGAAATGCTTTCGATGTCTTCTGGAACGTAATCCTGCACATGCATCAGCAAGGACGAGCTTTGTCAAGATACAGCAAGTCAAAGCAAAGGACACTCAGGGGCAGATGTAGGCTTAAACGGGTTCGACAGAAATCAGCAACTTACACCCAAATCCTATATTTATGTACAAAAATTAAATTCAGAACCTAGTTACTAGCACTTGAGATAGTCGTCCAAGAATTCAGAACCCATATAGTTCAAATCCTAAATCGGCCTCTGACAACACACCAACTGCACTAGGAAATAAAGCACTTTCAACACATTTCTCTTCTCTGTCTACAAGAGACGAGAGAGAAAAGGTTATGATGTTATCATCTGGACTTTATTAATATGCAATAAAGCAATGTTGGAGATCCTCCAAAGGGCAAAGCCACTGATAATCCAATAAACTTGAGAAAAGAATCATGCACTATTTCCAGACCAGCTTGCTTGACGAGCCCACAAACTACACTTTAATTTCTGCAGTTGCACCAGTGGGTTGAGAAGTATGAAACACTAAGTAATATTCTTCCAATTTGTTCAGGCCTTGGTGGACAGAGCGACAAGTACATGTGTTGATGGGAGGTAGCAGGTACCACGTGGAATTAGTCAAGGTGCACGCAAGATGGCCCGGACACCACGGTTTTAAATAAAAAAATCTGCAAGTCTACTTGTAATTTATCTACTGTCTATGTTATTTATTCTTTTTTATTTCTTTGTTTTCTCTCCTCAAGGTGGGTGGTTATGCCTTAAGCTAGGGACAGTGGAGAGTTGGAAGAGTTTTCCGAACCAAGCTGCAGGACAGCTAACAACAAATACCAGACTACACATCGTTGACAAGTGTTATGCTCATCTGGAAAATCTAACTTTCATCAGTGTGTGGTCTTGACACTGTTTGCATACCTAGTGATCAAAGGACCAGAAACTGATGGACTCAGTTTAGAACTATCAATTCATCAAATGATGAGTTTAGTCATAAAGGCAGCTAAGCAAGTGGAGTAAGACTGCTATGATTCATTCAAGAAAGCTTTCGCCAACACCAATCAGCTAAGCTAATCATACTTGTACTTCTTCTTATTCACTTGTGTAAACCCCAAACCCCTCCTACCCAGGAGTCACCGGTGGAACTCTCACTTTTGCTACCTTTTGACTCAAATCCAACCTAAGGTTGGGGTGAACCACGCGATAAAGGCGGGATAGTCTAGTGAAAAGAGCCCTCTATCTCAAGCCATAAGGTTGTCACAAAAGAAGCAAGCAGGAAAAGCAACTGTCCCCTTAAGAGGGGGGGCTGGATTGCTGGTGTTTACCATACAAAAAAGGGTTGGAGCAGATCACGCTCATCTTGCAGTATGTTTCCATATTACTCCACAAGTGTCATTAGTTTTCATCTAAGTGCTAGACGTCAAAAACAGAGACAACGGGAGAGAAACTGAAGAATAGGTGTCTGAATTCTACGCAATAATCTACAGTTAATGCTAAACAATATTCTTCAATAAATGTAAAGTATCTCTAAGTATTTTCATATATCTAAAATATCTCTATTTATCGTTTATCATATTTAGTATATTTTTTACATATTTACCTTATCGAGAATATCTTAGTGTGGATCCTACGTAATCTGTCCATCAGGCTAACACTAGTTTGCACTTTTAATCAAACAAAATATCCACTTTAGAAATAAAAAAAAGTTGTGGACATGAAAATCACAGGCCAGTGGAAGTGATCAAATTTAAAGGACTCGTAAACAGGGTTACACAGGATAAGTAAAAGGCTTACAAGCCTATTATTAAACAGCAGCAGATTAAAATGTGAAAGCTGATATTTATGTGTTAGACCTATAAAAATAAACTATATATACCCTGCTAGTGGCTGAAACGATCCAAGATTTGGTGGATGAGAATGAAAAGTAATACAAAAGAATAGCTTTGTGGCCATTAGCTTGCAGGCAACCAGTATGATGAACAATGATGTGAATACTGAACGGAGAAGAAAAGAAGGATCTAGAGTGGGGAATTATCAGTAACACCTATATTTCCCTGGAAATAACCCGAGGTTAGGCTGCATAAGGTACTAAAGAACAAATATCACCAAAGAAAAGTTCATCTCTTCAATCTGAATCTAAAAGAAATGGGTATTCTAGTTTTATACAAAAATATAAGAGAAAATGGCCAAATGCCCCTACGTACGATCGGACTACCGACTACCCACTTTGTCTTTGCGGGGGGTCCTATTACCCCCTGGACAATTTTAAAGTGGAATTATTTACTCCCTGAGAGCTGACATGGCAGCTGACGTGGCAGAGAGAGTATATCACATTCTCTCAAAGAGAGTGAGAAGCCAAAAAATGTTAAAGAAATTATTTTTCTAATATTTTTCTATTAACAAAATACATTTTTATTTTATTTCCCTCTCTTCTTTTTATCATCACCCCGCCGCTGCCGCCACCTCCACCACCATTATAAAAGGCGACACCACCTCCTTCACCACCGATCTTATGAAATCTCACAGCAGATCAATAAACTAAAGAACATTTTTTTTAATTTATAGAGAGAGGTAGTAATACTTTTGAAGGCGGGAGGGAATAGAGGATCGGGACCGTCGATCTGCGGGAGTAGTCGGAGATGGGAGATGGCCAAGCGTTGAAAGATTTAGGAGATGAAGGAATTGAAAGGGAAAAAAGGATTTTTTTCGGAATTTAAATTTAAAATTGAAAAAGAATAATTTGTGAATTCAACTATTCAAGGCACAATGTTTACAATTTATAGAGATTGAAAGCTAAAGGTGGGGTTTTGGGGGGAGAAGAGGGAAGAAGAGCAAACTTTACGTTTCAAATTGGTGTATTGGGAGTTGAGATTTAGCTTTCATTTTGGAAGTTAAGTTAAATTTATAATCTGTTTGTTGATTTCTTGCAGATTAGGCCGTATTACACTTTTCCTTTCTCTTAGTCCTCTTAACAGGGAGAAAAGCTCTGAAGTTGATTTAATGGTGAAGAAATGGTGGAAGGTGATGAAAAGAAGAAGAATGAGGGGAAAAGTAATAAAAAATAAATTTAAATGAAGAATGCACGTGTTAAATCTGGATTAGCGTGTGTATTTCACCGCATACTCCAGATCTGAGTATAGTGTTTCGGGGAGTAAATAATTCCACTTTAAAATTGTTCAGGGGGTAATAGGACCCCCGCAAAGATAAAGTGTGTAGTTGGTAATCCGGTCATACGTTCGGGGGGGTATTTGGCCATTTCTAAATAGATTCTATGCAAAAGCACAAAATAATTATAAAAAAACAGAACATAAGATTAGAAGTTATGGGAGAAAAATTGAGGATATCGAAAGACAAAAAAGGGCTCGTAAAATCATCAGGATTTTTTTTGGAAACCAGGGAAACCCACAGCCTCTGCCCTTCGGGTGAGCACTTTGTGGTGAGCTCTCTATGGTAACTTGCTCATTGTGCAATAGCTCGCAAACCACACAGGAGATGTAAACCGCACTAGGCATGCCCCATGCGACGAGCTCCTGGATGAGCAGCAGACGGAGGCTGGATTCGATCCCGGGTCTCCCACATGGGTAACCCACCTCCCAACCACTCAACCAGACCCTTGCGGGTAAAAAAACTGGTAGATAAAAAAAATCATCAGGATTTATTTTTCACATTTTCTCTTATTTTGCTATTTCTTAGACCAATATTGACCACACAAAAGTATACACCAAATACAGTGACTCAAGGAGAGAGATCGTCGGAGAAAACCTACAATGTTAGTCATACCATATGGTCATTAAAGAGCTTTCCTTTAAAGGTAAATGAGTTAACAATACACTTTAAGCAACATAATGATGCATATAAGATAGCCTCCATCAGGATTAAATATGTCTAGTGATGCTGTACATGTTCCCACAAGGGCTATAAATTAGGGATGTTCACTTAACCATGATTTTAACAAATATAATCAATGAGATTCAAAAAACTCTTAATGAACTTGCCTATGGTTTTTATTTGAGAAAACAAAAGGCAAATTCAGACATTAAATTCATAATCTCTCACCAAGTTTCGCACAGACATGAATAACTAGACAATTGAGTGACAGCTAAGGTTGAGTCTAAGTTGAAGTGAAATTCAGTAGAGCTTCGACCAACAGACATGTAAAAAAAAAATCCGTATCATTTCTGAAAGCCAAATCCTTACAGCCCAAAGCACAGGCATAAGCACAACCCATGAGGAGCTTTGGATCTATGAAGGAAGTGCCATACGAAACTTCAGAAACCTCTTAATTCCAATTATCTAAAACTATTATGTATAAGAATGAGTCAATGAGTCATGAAGAAACAACTCCTTCAGAAGTGTCTCAGTCTCATCATGTTTGAAGTCATCTTTCATATTTGGGATGTGAGTTCAATAGGCAGACTGACAGACACTACTTGTTACATGTTCGCTTAATTTATTAAGTGTCACAAAGTGTACATGACGTGGTGGCTTCTTTCGTAATTACCAGTTTATGCACATAGATCTAACAGAAACTTGTATTCATTCAGGAGCATGAAGCTTCCAATCAGGCAATCACATAAAATAATTACTCCTTCATGTCCTTTATACACAACACAGTTTTTCTTGGTGCAGTTAATTGGACTAACATATTATATCCAGTAATGTGATTCAGGAACAGCCTCTTCAAATCGATCTAAACGGAATTCGTTCAGCCCCTATTGGATATCTGGTTAAATATCTCACGGGGACCAAAAGTGTTAACTTTTGACAAACTTAAGGGACTAAAATTGTTCAAAGAGTACTTTAGGGACTATTTTGAACCTACTCCCAAAAATAAGGGACCATTTCTGTCATTTTCTCGAAAATGCAATAACAACCATTACAAATGTACCTTCATGTCTAAAAGGTTGAAAGTGTTCCCTGCTTCATCCTGAACACATGGCAAATCGGGGGAACGCCTCCATTGTCCGTCGACTATAAACCTATATTGGTAGACCCCTGAAGGAAGCACCTTCAAAATGGTGAAATCCTTCCCCGATTTTTGCAGAGGCATCCTGGAAAAAGAGTTCGAAATTTCAATGTTAACTTGCAACCTTGAAGCCTAAGTAGAGATCATGGATGAGAAAATTGTCTTTTTTGCTGTAGAACGTGGATGAGAAAATTAAACTTATAACCTTGACTTCCAATTATCCCATGATCCCTCCACAGCAACGTCTTTGCCATCATGGGTCCAAGATATAAGTGTTGGAACTCCTTGCTCGTCACAATTTTCTTCATACCCTGAGGTGGTTTGTGTCCATGAAATGCTTGGGCCGTGCCCCTCATCAGGTCTCTGTAGAGGAACCACTGGCATCTGCAGCAAACATTTGAAAACCAAACAATGTCTATCATACAAATCATCTCTTACAAGATAAATCAACATGAGACATTAATCCCAAGCTAGTTGGTAACAGAAAGCTACATTAACTGAACTTCAAAAAGTGGAAAACATAGTTTAGCAATTGCTTTAGGATGCTCTTCTAAATCTCAAAATTTTTATTTTTGCTGCTTAAAGTCGATGTTTTTACTTGGTGCTTGTAGTTTTACAAATTTAGATAATCCTCAAGGAGAAAAACTCTGCATTAAATATGAAAATCTCCGTTTAATCAACTCTTTTCAATTTTAGGAAATGACCATTAGTACAGTAATTTTAGGAAATGACTCATTAGGACAGCAATTTTAGGAAATGACCTTTATTCAGATCCAATATTTATAGCATAGTAAACCATTCATGTATGTACCACAAATAGCTCCAGTCGAAATCTACTCTGATTCCACAAACTTCAAGCAATTAGATAGACAAAAGATTAAAACTTAACACCTAAACAAGCACAACAACGATTACGCCGTTATCCCAAACTAGTTTCAACCAATTAAACAGAAGATTTGACCTTTACACCTACATAAGCAACAACAATTAACATGTCTCAAATCCTAACTAGTTGAGTTCTGCTACATGAATCCTCAATATCCATTCGCTTCATTTGAACCTGTTTCATTCCAAGCAATTAGATAGACAAATATTAAAACTTTACACCCAAACAAGCATAACAACAACTACACCGCCATTCCAAACCAGCTTCAACCAATTAAACAGAAAAGAGATTTGAACTTTACACCTACATAAGCAACAACAACTATTATGC
The DNA here is from genome assembly GCA_029783415.1 of Anisodus acutangulus. NCBI lineage: Eukaryota > Viridiplantae > Streptophyta > Magnoliopsida > Solanales > Solanaceae > Anisodus > Anisodus acutangulus. The sequence goes on along the minus strand of CM056492.1, from coordinate 27,381,636 downwards.
CTCAAATCCTAATCAATAGAGGTCGGCTATATGAATCCTCAGTATTCATTCGCTTCATTTGAACCCACTTCCATTCCAAGCAATAGATAGACAAAAATTAAGACTTTACACCTAAACAAGCATAACAACGACTATGCCGCGATCCTAAACCAGTTTCAACCAATTAAACAGAAAAAATTTGAACTTTACACCTGCATAATCAACAACAATTAATATGCCTCAAATCCTACAAATTAGTTGAGGTCGGCTACATGAATCCTCTATATTCATTCCCGTCTTTGAACCCACTTCATTCCAAGCAATTAGATAGACAACGATTAAAACTTTACACCAAAACAAGCACAACAACGACTACGCCGCGATCCCAAACCAGTTTCAACCAATTAAACAGAAAAAAGATTTGAACTTTACACCTACATAAGCAACAACAACTAATAAAATCTCAAATCCTAACTAGTTGAAGTCTGCTACATGAATCTTCAATATTCATTAGTTTCATTTGAACCCACTTCATTCCAATACAAATAAATATGAGAACAGTAAGATAAAACACAAAATAGAACACCCCCTCCACCCCAACAACTAATATGCCTAAAAGCCTTACTAGTTGAGGTCTACTATTTTGAACCCCTTCATTCCAAATACAAAAAAAAAATGAGAACAATATGATAAAACCAAAAATAGAAAAAACGCTCCACCTCAAACAAGCACAACAACCACTACACCGCGATCCCAAACCAGTTTCAACCAATTAAACAGAAAAAAGATTTGAACTTTATACCTACATAATCAACAACAATTAATATGCCTCAAAATCCAAATTAGTTGAAATCTGCTACATGAATCCTCAATACTCATTTGAACCCACTTCATTCCAATACGAAAAATATACAAGAACAATGAGATAAAACAAAAAATAACACACCCCCTCCACCCCAAAAACAACTAATATGCCTCAAATCCTAACTAGTTGAGGTCTACTACATGATCCTCGATATTCATTCACTTAGTTTGAACTCCCTTCATTCCAATACAAAAAAATGATAAGAACAATAAGATAAAACGAAAAATAAAAGAACCCCATCACCCCAAACAAGCAGAACAACAACTACGTCGCGATCCCAAACTAGTTTCAACCAATTAAACAGAAAAAAGGTTTGAACTTTACACCTACATAATCAACAACAATTAATATGCCTCAAATCCTAACTAGTTGAGGTCTACTATGTGAATCCTCAATACTCATTTGAACCCACTTCATTCCAATACAAAAATTATGAGAACAAAAAGATTAAACACCCCCTCCACCCCAAATAAGTCCAACAACGACTATGCCGCGACCCTAAACCAGTATCAACCAATTATACAGAAAAAGATTTGAACTTTACACCTACATAAGCAACAACTAATATTCCTTCAAATCCTAATTAGTTGAAATCTGCTACATGAATCCTCAATATCCATTTGAACCCACTTCATTCCAAGCAATTAGATAGACAAAGATAAAAACTTTACACCTAACCAAGCATAACAATTGCTATGCCGCGATCCCAAACCAGTTTCAACCAATTAAACAGAAAAATATTTGAACTATACACCTACATAAGCAACAACAATTAATATGCCTCAAATCCTAACTAGTTGAGGTCGACAAAGATCACAACTTTACACCTAAACAAGCACAACAACAACTAAACCGCGATCCCAAAACCAGTTTCAACCAATTAAACATAAAAAGATCTGAACTTTACACCTACATAATCAACAACAACTAATATGCCTCATATCCTAATTAGTTGAAATTGCTATATGAATCCTCAGTTTTCATTTGACCCCACTTCATTCCAAGCAAGTAGATAGACAAAGATTAAAACTTTACACCTAAACAAGCACAACAACGACTACGCCACGATCCCAAACCAGTTTCAACCAATTAAACAGAATTTTTTTTTGAACTTTACACCTACATTAGCAACAACTACCTCATATCCTAACTAGTTGAGGTCTACTATATGAATCCTCATTATTCATTCGCTTCGTTTGAACTCCCTTCATTCCAATACAAAAAATATGAGAACAATAAGATAAAACAAAAAATAAAAGAACCCCTCCACCCCAAACAAGCAGAACAACAACTACTACGCTGCGATCCCAAACTAATTTCAACCAATTAAGCAGATAAAGATTTGAACTTTCCTTATCAAAAAGATAAAGATTTGAACTTTACACCTACATAAGCAACAACAACCAATATGCCTCAAATCCTAACTAGTTGAAATCTGCTACATGAATCCTCAATACTCATTTGAACCCACTTCATTCCAAAACAAACAAAATCAAGAACAACAACATAAAACAAACAAAATAAAACATCCCCCCCACCCCACCCCACCCCACCCCACCCACCCCACATTTCCAAAAAAGGCTAAAAACCTTAACAAAAACTAACCTCAGGTCTAAACATCAAAGGTGAACGAGATGCCCTAGGACTAGACGGTGGAGATTGTCCCATAAACTCTCCATCAACCTGATGAACAGCCATAGTATCTTGGACCCCACAAGAATCAACCCCAGATTGGATATTACCATCACTTTCTTCTCTTCCATTAACATTCCCCATTGTTTCTTGAAATCTTTTTAACACACCCACAAAAACCCCACTTCAAATCTACACCACCACCATATATTCCATTATTAATAACATCAAAGAATATATATATAGTACTGTATTGAATTAATTATTAAGGATCTAAGGACCAATACGTGATTTGATTAGATTACAAAAATTGTGGGGTTTGACTGGTTTTGTATTTGTGTTTTCTCTATGATTATTATTATGGGATTAGATGAGTGAAGTGAGGAACACACAAATTTGTTACAATTTGTCAAGTGTAACAAACTTTGTTAAGTACATTTTATTAGGGGTGAGCACGGGTACAGGGTACCCAGATATCCGACCGGAACCGACACTAACGGGTAGGTTCCGGGTAGATATATTATAATAACGGGTAGGGTCGGGTAGTAAAATTAGAAACCGATCAATGTCGGGTCCGGTTCCGGTTCCGGCAAATAGAGACAGGGTACCCGGACCCGGAACAGATACCCGGAACCTATAAAATATTAAATATTTTTACTTTTTTTAGAAACATTTGGACCACTTTTAACTTTCTCCAAAATTGTTTATTGCACGCCTACACATTGATTTTCCCCACCCAAGACGTAAATATTTTAGTTTTTTCACCCCTTTATTCTAGAATGCTCTTTGTGCCTTAAGAGAAAACACTCAAAACTCTCTCAATAACAATGGCGTTTTAGCTACACCACCGAGCTTCATCGTCGTCGTTGTTGAAGCTTTCTCTCAGGTACTTTCATCGTTGTCGTCATTGAAGCTTCACCTTTGCCTCTTTCTCTCCCTTGGTTGTGTTCACGTCATTCCTAAAATGCATATGGGTTCATATCTAACTCTTCAATTTCTTTTTAATATCATATGCTTCTGTTCTATTTCAGGCGATACTCATCTTCAATTTGTATTACTTTTTTATTTGAAATGTAAATCTATTTTTAAAATTTATGTATATTGTTGTAGTTGTGAAGATGAAATTTAGGGATTTACTAGTATAATAAAGCTTTTCTTTTGTATTGAAGAGCTTATGAACACGAAAATAAGTTTAATTCAGATATTTTCAAATTTATTTTGAAATCAACACGTTTAATTAATTGAGTGTCAAATTTGGCTTGTAATTTTAGGTTTTGGTTATAGAATTAGCTTTTCTACAATGAATAAGTTTTCTAAAATTTCTTATAAGGGTACTAAAAACTCCGATTGCAGGCTAAAAAACTACTTGATGAAATTATTTTAGAACTCTTTTTTATTCTCATAGGCTTAAAATTGTTGCTTAATTTGTGTTTTTATTTCTGAGGTGCAGGGAACCTACCGGACCTGCGTGTCAGTAGGTTCAGTAATGATTGCTACGGGTAGGTTCCGGGTAGTAAATTTAGGAACCGATCTTTTACCGGGTAAGGTCCGGGTAGTTAAAAAATGTTAGGGTACCCGAACCCGCTCACCCCTACATTTTATAGCCAGTAAAACAAAGGGCAGAGGTGAAAGAAAATATTTGTGAAGTGTACAAATTTGGAACTAATTGCTTGTGTTATGTGCATAATGATTCCACTATAACATGTAAAAATTTACTTGTACCGAAATTTAAGTTAAATTATATTAATTTATCAAAATTAAGCCTTTAATAAAGTAAATATTTATATATTAATGAATTATCATTAAGTGAGAAATTACTATCTGAACATATTTATTGCTTGTATTAATTTGACGTGAATATTTGGATAGAAACATCAATAGAGGTCAATTTGACGTGTTGTAAATAAGTTGTAACCTTCTTTCGATAAAATTATAGAAGTATTCTTAATATTTTTAAAAATTACTAAACTTTACTTGTTATATGAGTACAATAACAAAATATGGTTTGCATCATTAAAATCATTATAATGGAAAATGTGTTTTTCAAGGTATCAAATTCCAAAGGTAAAACACCTACATATGGTAAATTAGTCATCAAATCCTAATAATTTGAGTGAGTTGCTATAAATTTATTTTTAAAATTTCAGCAACACGCTTTTATTTTAAAATTGATTCAAATTCTTCTAAAGGACTTCAATTTTGATAACTGGCCTTCTAATACTAATCCCACCAAATTTTAATTATTAGATTTCACTCAAACTTTCAAAAATCAATAAATTTATTTTGTTTTCTTCAATGACCAAGCTCAACTAAGTAATATGTTGGATTTATTCGGATAAAGATGAAGAAGTTGAACGTAGAAGAAGATGGAGAAGGAGGAAGAATTGAGAGATCTGGCGTGAATCTAAAATTGTTAAAATTATGTTAACAAGAGCGTAAATTGCTAAGTAATAAGTGCATGTCTTTAGTCCTTTACATAATATTTATCACCTAACCATGATAATTAATACACAATTTACTTCAAATAATCATTTAATTATAATTAATTACTATGATCTGATATATGTAATGAATTTGATAAATTATTTCCACCATCGATCTTTGGTGCTCAAAGGGTTGTTGCACATCCTTTATAGAAAGTAGGATATTTGCAGAAATTTCTGTGTGTATTTCATGTATCAAACCTATTTACTTATACTAGTTACAAGGGATTGAAATGCAATAACTAATTTTTCCTAACAAACTCTACAGCTATGTAAAACAGAAATTGAAATCTATGCACCTATACAATTTTCATGTATATATTTTGTATGTTCCAGCATTATATCAGTGGCCCAGTATAGGAAATATATCATCAGTCCAATATGCGTAAAAAGGCCCAAATCTGATTAAGCCCAAGTCTAGTTAAAATGAGGCCCAATGTGGCATAAAGTCAAATGGCCACTTTGTCAACTTTGTCATTTCTTTCATGGTGGTGTTCATCTTTGATTCCAACATCCTTTTCCACATTTGAGTACTTTTGGACAAGATAATGAAAATGGCCTATTTGGAGAAGTAGTCCAATAAGAGCCACAATGAGCACATAAATGGTGTTCCTGCTGATTACAAAATCAATTTGGGCCCTTAGTTGCACTAAGCCTAATAAACGTTTCTTGTTTGTGATGACACAAAGAGGTTTTGCAAAAATGATACCAGCTAGTCACTTCTAGGACCAGGGGCTGAGATAGTATATTTTTATGGGTTTAACATAATTTAATAGCTTTGCAGTATATCCTATATTTTTATTTAAAAATACGCTTAATATGTATAACTATTTTATCAAGAACCCAGTAACTTTCTTTTTCTAGAATCTAGAACTTATAAACTCAAAATTCTAGCTTCGCTTCTGTCTAGGACTGCTAATTGCAACATTATCAGCATCCGTAAAGTAGCTGAGAAATAATCACAACTTAAAATGCGTAAAGTAATTGAAAATAGTCCTACGAACTCCAAAAAAAATATTGAAGCTCAAAGTGTTGTACGAGAAACTCTAGGACCTTGTCCTGAAATACAAAACTTATACAAGTGAGACTAAAGGGAAGGCTCGAACCTAGTACAATGAAACTCTAGAATAGTGTTTGTAGCTCAGTTCTATCAATACAGAACTTCAGTACATTATCGTGAAGTTCATGTTTATAAATGCACTAGATGATAAAAAGTAGGGGTGACCAACGGGGCGGGTTGGGGCGCAGAAAAAACGCTTTCAGACGCTGTTGATGACGCTTGAATGTTCAACACATCTCGGGTCATCTTTGCTAGTGTCGAAAATGTATTCTCATTCTGCCTCCAGTATTTCAGCAAGTCTTCATATCCTTCATCATTGACAATTAATTCGTACGGTACAACACCCTGCAAAACATAAATATCAAATTCGCTAACTTGTGAGAAGTTGAACCACTAGACATTTTATTTCTAAGGCCTTGAAAACTAGCAGCAGAAACCACATGTTTTTATAAGGTTGCAGCGAAGTAGTAGAAGATGGTAAAGAAGCCGGTTTATTATTTGCACTTTGTTGTTGGTAATACATATATAATTGTTTGCATACAGTATGTATGCTAGACGTAACTTCTTATTTAGTTGGTTTGTGAGTTGGGTCTGTTGGAAGTACTTCTATACAATCATAAATCGTTTCTACAAGTGTTTTACAACCGTCTACTTTAATAGTCGGATTTAATACAACACCAATAATATAAATAATGGGAATAGGAAAAAAAAAATTATAAACATGTTTTAATAGATGGAGCGTAAGATGTTTTTTCTATATATTCGTTAAGTAACAAAAATATTATAGCTATATAAAATAACATATTTGAAATAGTAGGATAATAGATACTGGAAATTTTTTTAGTAGCTTGAAATTTTTTCTCTAGAAATCCATTAAGTTCTAAAAAAAATTCTCAATCATTATCTACAAGCATTACTCTTGATTTTTATTATGGGTGTTAAATAATAAAGTTATAAGTTGTCTATAATCGTAAGCAACAAGTAGTTGCTCATACAGAGAATTTCACCTAGTCGAAACTTCTTCTGTAATTTTTCTATAAGGTAATTCACAATCATGACAAGTTTTTTTATACTCTTTGCATCTTTGTATTTTATTACCTTTAAAAATAAAATTTATAGCAAATTGTATTTTATCAAGAATGCTTTCAAAAAGGTTTAGGTCATCATTTACAACTAAGTTATAAATATGACACGCACATCTTATATGAAAATGATCAGGAAAACATGGAGTTAATCGAACTTTTAAAAGTCTTATAGCATAATCATTAGAAGTGACATTATCTAATGTAATAGTCACAATTTTATCAATTATTCCACAATAATCACAAATTTCATTAATATTTTGTGCAATTAAACTTTCAATGTGCCTATCATCAATATATCTATATGCTAAAATACATTTTTGCATAGACCAATTTTGATCTATCCAATGACATGTTATCGTTAAATAATCATAAACGTTAGTACTACGACCTATGTCAGAAGTGATGGTCACTTTGTCATTAAAATGATTCAATGCATAACGTAAATATTGTTGATATTCACTTGCAAATTTAAAAACATCCCTTCTAACAGTTGATCTAGAAAAATCATTAAAAGCATGATTATATGTTTCTCGAATGTAATGAATAAAACCAGGAGATGAAGGAAATGAAAAAGGCAAACCCTCCACCGCAACTAATTTTGCCACATTTTTCCTATATTTGTTTTTATCATATTTAGAACCAAAAATTCCCTCCGTCATCGGGTTAATTTGACCATGTACTTGATCAGAGACATTAAGTGAACATTGTCCTGACTCATATGACACTGGTACACCCGATTTTTTAGCCTAGTATTGATTCCACCTAACTGTGTGGTCGCCTTGTACATGTCTCAATAAACCTCCCGTCCCACCTTGACCTTTTCCATTTTTTAAATTTATAAACATTTTTACAAATTTTACATCTAGCTAGTTGATTCTCTTGGTCCCTATCAAAAAAATCCCATGCAACTGATTTTAATTTTCGTTGTGTGGGGCCTCGACTCATACTAGGGGAATATGAGGCATTCCAGTTTCAGTTTGAGGCTGAGACTCAGTTTGAGCATGAGGTTGAGGTGCACTAGTGGGTGTGGCATCTAACATCTAGATTGTCGTCTAAATTAAAGTATGGTTTATCTACCTCATCATCTAATGGTATATCATTAAAAAAAACAGTTTCACATATATGAGTAAAATTAATGAAATCATCGAGACTAGAAATAGGATTACTAGAAGAAGTATCCTTACCATTGTTACCCCTACTAGAAGAAGCACCCTTACATTTACCCGTAATCATACGTCCAGGCGTTCCATTATAATTATGCAAATAAATAATTAAAATGAAATTAAGTGCGATAATTAAAATTAAGTAACAATAATAATTTAAAGAAGGAACGAAGGTACCAAACGCCGACGTAACGTCGACGTGTAATCGAGGTTGAAAATTGAAACTTTGCTCGATGGATGATCTTCAAGCTAGTTGTCAAATATTTTAACTTTGATATAAATGAGAAAAAAAATATAATATTTAGTAGGCAATGTAGAATTTTAGAAAGATTGTAGGAAGATTTGTGAGAAAAATGAGGTATTTATAGTTGAGAAATAGGGTTAAAGTGCAAATATATTAACTTAGGGGTAAAAAAATATTAAGGGGATGGGGGGCCAAAAATGGCCGTTGCACAACGGTCAAAATCGAAATATGGCCGTTGTTGCAACGGTTACTTTTGCAAAGGGGGAGGAGGGCTCGCGGGGCGGGGTGGGACGGGGTTGGGTTGGGGCGGGTCGGGATCGGGACGGGCGGGATGATCACAGGCCCCGTCCCGAGTTCAAACTCCGACACCGACAAAAAAAAATTCTTTTATGGGGGATCGGGACAGGTAGCGGGCCGACCCAGCCTACTGGACAACCCTAATAAAAAGTGAGATCATCCTTGTATTCTAGAGATAGATGAGGCAAATAGTTTTATTAAAGGACATTTTGAGGGGGAAAAAAAGAAAGAAAGAAGGGCAATTCACATATGTTAAGCAATTCAATATCCAATTTTGCATCTTAGATGTGTGTTTTACATTACTTAGATTTGATTTTACTTCATTACACGTTCTTTTTGTATATCTAGAATTTTATACTAACCTGAAGCATTTTGGTCGACCCTTGTGATCCGGTCCTTCTCCGGACTCCGCGCATAGCGGGAGCTTAGTGCACCGAGCTACCCTTACTACGCCCTTCCTCGTCTCTGGGTGCATAGATACAAGTCTTTCCCCGGTTAAAACTCGCCCTTCACTTTTAAGGGGACAATTGCCCAATGAAAACTCGCTTTCGCCACGGCTCCTATGAGTCGCCGGCTTATTCTTCAACAGGCATGCGGTCAGGAGCGGAGAGGAAGTACAACAAATTTAAATATCTATATGTGATACTTTAATAAGTAGAAGAGAGTTCAACAGTCAATCAAAGGAACTTAAATAACCAAATAATTATTCACGTACACTTGATGTATAATGACAAAATGTAAACCTGAAAGCCAATTCTCCCATCACAGAACACTTCTGATCCCATGTTATTTCCATCATACTAAAAAAGAATTGCACCTTTATAAACTTCATTGAAGTCACATCAACTCAAATTTCCTATCAATATTTCTTCCTTTTCCACCTTTGGGGGGGGGGGGGGGTGAAGAATCAATCTTTTAGTTTCCTGTCACATTAGTGTCGTCGTGACCAGTTGCTCTGTCATTGTTATTCATGTACAAGTAAGTCTTCTTCTCCGAAAAACTGGTTACTGTAGGAACCGATGAGAATCCAGTATACCTTCCCTCCATCTTCCCCGAGCATATGTCAGAAATGTTCCTGAGAAGATCATGTCCTTGGACAAATGGCTGAGCTGTGTATTGTTCAAATGGCATCCACTGCAAGTAGACGAAAAACAAAAAATATAAAGAAAAACAAGAGCTAGGAGCGTGGAGCGTGGAGCGTGGAGCGTGGTGCTGGGAACTGCTTATTTAATGCAATTGTACTTTGCCTATATACAAGTTTTCACATAATTTTCTAAGAGCAAGTTAAAAGTATCCAAGTTAATTTCCTCACTTTTAGCCTGTTTGGCCAAAGCTTCTGGAAAGCCAAAAGTGCTTATTTTAGAGAATTGAGGTGTTAGGCTAGCTTTTACGGGGAAATAAGTGTTTTTGAGTACTAGCAAAAGCTGTTTTTCAGAAGCTGAAAAATGTAGCACTTTTGGAACTTTGGCCAAACTCTTTCAAATTAAGTTGTCACACAAACTGCTATGCTCCAAAAATACTTTTTCAAAAAGCACTTATAACAAACAAAAAACACTTTTCAAAATAAGCAGATTTTGAAAGCTTGGCCAAACAGTCCATAAAGCTCATGTCAACTGTTTCTACTTGATTACTTCGTCTGACACCAAAACCACATGAATCCAGCTAAAAAACACTTCAAAAAGAATGCAAGATTTTCCCAGATGAGGGGGAAAAAAGAGGGAAATGGTAGTCTCAGAGCATAATTTTTTTAACATAGAAAGTCCTAGTTCTGATACCTCGGCTGCCTCTATTTCTGCGTCCTGCTTCTTGATATCAAAGGAGAGAGGTTGTAGCATGCAGACAAAGAATAAATCTGACTTGTCAAAGAATGACTTGTGGCTTTGCCTGCAATTCAACGAAGTCATATTTCATACACAAATGAAGAATCTTAGCAATATGAACTGACATTTTTTATAAGAACAGCAAAAGGTTTCATCTTCGTATGTAAAAAAAGGTGACTGCAGCATTTTTTTTATAACCGTGGTGTCCGGGCCAGCTTGCGCGCACCTCGACTAATTCCACAAGATACCTGCCACCTCCCACCAACAGCAGGTACCAGGTACTCTGTCCACCAAGGCTAAGACAAATGGTCTCTGCTGGGATTTGAACCTGAGACCTCAGCATTTAATAGTGTCACAATCCTCTCAATGACTATGCTCTTGGTATCCGAACCAGAAGGGAACAAGACCATTGCCAGAACGATATACAAACATATTATGAAGAATGCAGTATACATTTAAGGCATAAGAGGAACTTAAATAACTTTAGGTGAAAGAGAACCTGAATGCCAGTATTTCTACAAACTTCGCATCAACCTGTATCAATGGATAACCGAGTAAGTGACTGTTGTTACTAAATCCCCAATCAAACTAATATTTATTGAAAAAGGAATTGAAATCTGAATTCTCACTCACCCCTGTCTCTTCTTTTACTTCTCTGACAGCTGCATCAGATATATCTTCACCCTGTGGATGAAAAATTCAACATATGAGCAAATATTCTTGCAGCCATTTGTTTTATTTATTTCACTTGATTTGACTTTATCATATGACATGGAAGTTATCATTCACAATACCTCATCAACAACTCCTGTAGGAAACTTCCACACACCGGTTCCACGGAATCGTCCACTCTTTTCTTGGACAACTAGCACCTAAGATTGTAAAGAAATTATTACAAGTACTTGAATAACTAGCATGTACTAAATACATATATCCAAAAAACTGAACATGCCATGTGCATTTAGGTTTTGTCTTGAGCTGAGGATCTTTCGGAAACAGCCGCTTTACCTACCAAGGTAGAGGTAAGGTCTGCGTACACTCTACTCTACCCTCCCCCGACCCCACGTTGTGGGATTCCACTGGGTATGTTGTTGTTGTTGCCATGTGCATTTAGGTAATTTTGTGTCTTGTTGAAATGGGCTGTTACTTCCCATAAATTTCTGTTGTTACTTAGCTGTTAAAGTGGCAAGTTTCTGCTTTTAAAGTGGCAAATTTCTGCTTGGGCGGTTTCTAATGCATACTTTGTTGCTGACGTGTGCTATTTAGATGATAAAATGGCAAGTGTTGCTTCAGCTGAAAAGAGGAGGGGAAGCTGCTATATAGCTGTTCATTCTGTTTTCCTTTTAATTTCTCGTCTTTTTGCCTCATGTAGTAGAGCTCTAAGCTCATATTCAAGGCAGAATCACTTTCTAGTACTTCCTATTTGCCATCAACTAAGATGCAATCAGTACAATTCTGGAAATCGTGTAAGCATTGCTTTGTAGTTATGTTAATAGCAAATGCTCAACTGTCCATTTGCTATTAATACATTTCTGGAAATTAGTGGCTGCAAATTAAGCGCACACACTTATTTAAAGATTGGAGGAATGAATGTCTCTGAAGTTAGTGATGGATGCAGAGTAGAATTTGTAGCCATGACCTCTTGGCCTAACATTAAAGTGGCAGAAATTTGCCACTTTAAAAGCAGAAACTTGCTACATTAACAGCTAAGTAACAGCAGAAATATGCCCAAGCAACACCAGAAATTTATGGAAAGTAACAGCTCAATTCAACAAGACGCAAAATTACCTAAATGCACATGGCATAACTACAAAAACAAATGTAGGCTGAATACCATCACAATGATGTACATGGAGTAACAAGAACCCTTGTCCGGGGAAAAAAGAAGGTGATCCAAATACTAACAATGAAAATTGAGAGAAAATATCCAAAAAGTAATGGAGTTGAGGTATAAAAATATGAGATGCCACAGAAGATATCTTCATGAAACCCACACTGAATACAACTTCTGGCAGGGTCAAAAACTCATTAATCAGTGTGCACAGTGATTTTTTTTCAGTGATGTTATATATTCTACTTCACTAGATAAGTATCGTTGGTTTCATTTATAGTCCATGAACATAACCTTGAGATATACAAGTTTAAAACATCTCAGGCATTCTCTCCTTACAGTCACTTATCTACAACCTTTTGCCATCTTTAAGTGTCTGTCCTCTATATGTCTATCCTTTTGCCATCTTTAAGTGTCTGTCCTCTATATGTCTATCCTTTTGCCATCTTTAAGTGTCTGTCCTCTATATGTCTATCCTTTTGCCATCTTTAAGTGTCTGTCCTCTATATGTCTATCCTTTTGCCATCTTTAAGTGTCTGTCCTCTATATGTCTATCTTCTGCTTTTGTCTTTGCGCTACTGTAGCCTATTTGGTAATGTAAAGTCTAGTTAACTTGGAAGTTAACTAATTCATTCAAAGACAAGTTATCTGACTAAATATATTGGCAGAGAATACTGATCGGCACATGTAAACACAGAGAGCAAAGCTGTGGATAGAGGTTAATAAGGAGCAGCTACGAAAGAATTCTGCGACACTGACCCGTTCTTCTCACTTTCATCAAAATAAATCAACTTCCATATAGATCTTAATATGTTATCTTTATTTAATATATTTATCATTTAGTTAACCATTTTTTTTTGGATAAGCAAGTTTCCATGATAGCAAAAGGTAAGGAGTATCCCAGCTTATAAAAAAGAGAGAATATCCACAAAGTTTACCCATTACTATGCTAGTAGAATTATATTGTGAACTCCACCCGGAAAATAACAAAAAGCTTCGGATATGGAATATACTCCCTCCGTCCCAATTTAAGTATCTTAGTTTGACTTGGCACGGAGTTTAAGAAATAAAGGAAGACTTTTGAATCTTGTGGTCTTAAATTAAAAATGTGGGGGGTCTTTTAAATCTTGTGGTCTTAAACTTGCCTTGAAATTGGAAAACTTACTAAATATAAAAAGAGACACTCTTTTTGGGATAGACCAAAAAGGAAAGTAAGACACTTCAATTGAGACGGAGGGAGTAGAATTTTCCATTCCTTCATAAGCTCCAGATCATTTTCCTCCAAACAATCCATAGTACTGAATGAGGTGCAGGTCCAGGTTTATCCCTCTTTGATCTCAATATTCTTCTTATTTCCAGCAAGAAAGCAGATGCTTCGCTGTTTTATGAATCACCTGAATGACTCAAAGTAAACTGTACAGCAAATTTCATGACTTTGGTAGTGGCAGAGTGGATCAGTTTCACCGGAAGGCTTGCACAAAATCGTCATTTACATATATTCTCCTTTTCCTTAAATTTTCAGCTGTTAAAATAGCATCACGTGCTGCTGTCCATACAGAAGAACTTGCTTCTTCTGGGTCCTCAACAGACTTGGAAGGAGATTCACTTATTTTCCCCTCTATAGAGTTATTCTGTCCAATTAATCTATAACATCCATGATACTCAAGTTGGACACAAATATTGACCAATCATGAACATCTTGCGGACTAGCCAAATAACAATGAAACTGTCTTCTTCTTCGAAAAGAACCCACGTAACTTCTTTGATTTGATTCTGGACTATGATTCCTATTTGTTTTCTTATCCATTACAAGAAGCAAAACCCTCAAGAGGAAGAAAACTTTTAGTTGACTGCCATTTGTGCTCTTGTTTTAAGAATTGTCATTATCCATGTATTGAATTTTCATGAAATAAACACATACAGTACTTTTGAGTTGCCTAATGAACAAAATGGCTCGTGCATTTCAATTGATCCTCCGTGAGGACGCAGCTTGTAATTGTTCTTTCCTTAATGCATTGTAATGATCGGTCACTTTTCAAGCCTTTCCAACAGAACTGATTACTTATAGGCAAGACCATTAGGCAGAATGAGTAACACCAAAATATACCTCATTCTTTTCATTCACGACGAAAGCACTGATACCCACTCTATGTGTAGCATTTGCTGGAATAGTGTTAGCAGTTCCAGGCAGCCAACTCACAAGCATCAAATATTTTGGTTCTGCATGGTGGTAATAAAATCCTTCCTGCAGAGCAATAGGATAACTGTATCAGAAGTTGTGATGGAGCCAATATACTTTTTACTCACCATGAGAAGGAAACAAACTTACTTTGACAGCAGGTTCAATAAGTGTTACAAGCTCAATAGGCAATTTGATCCAAACACCTTTTTTACCCTGCAAGTGTGTCCACCTATTATCAAGGATGAAATATGAATCAAAATTCAGACATACAAATTCAGAAGTCCAATCTAAAGGTAAATAGGATACAGTTAAAATCCACCTAACACCAAAGAACTGAACCTGAAAACTTAACGACTGTTCTCTTTTCTCCAGTAGTATCCATATAAGCATGGCAATACAATCAGCCATTCAAAGACAGGTCTATATTCTTTAATGGATCCCCCCCCCCCCCCAAAACCCCCATCCACACACAACATAAAATTTGGAACTTTTTTTTTTGCAGTCACGGAGGACGACCTACCAGATTTAGCAAAAGATGTGGCAACTCAAGAACAGTCCCCGCAGCCCCCACCCCCGAAAGTAGGGAGGGAGGGGGGGGGGAAGATACCATCTACAGTATAATATGATTTTTAATACTGTTGTGTCCTGGCCAACTTGTGCGCCTCTCGCCTATTCTATCGGGTACCTACTATCTCGCACCAGCACAGGTACCGAGAAATCTGCCCACCAAAACCTAAACAAATGGAAAGAAGCCCTTGTTCAAATTTGAACACTGGCTTCCAAGGTTTTCCCCACCCTTAGGTGTAGTACTATGTGTTTGCCTACTTTATTGTTACTTTTTGGAGAGGAGACATCATTCAAAATCCTGCAACACTTGGGATGAAGTAGGCCAGACACACAGAAAAAAGTTCTTTTTTTTAACAACGCTGGCAACCGGACTACCTTCCACACACCTCAATTTAATTTGTTTTTTTTTATAAACGTGGTGTCTGAACCAGCTTGCGTGCACCTCGACTAATTCTATGGGATACCTAAACACACCTCAATTATTCTACTATATATTTGCTACGTCCCACCCATGGGCGGAGCCAGGTAATGGCTAGGGGGATCACCCGAACCCCCGTAGGCGAAAATTACCATGTATATACAAGGTTAAAATTATTTTTTTGTATATATAGTAGATATTGAACCCCATTAGCTTCTTCGTTTGTTACTACTTCATATTTTTGAACCCCTAACCGTAATCCTGACTCCGCCATTAGTCCCACCTGCAGAACTCTATCCGCCAAGACTTAAAAGGGAAGGATTAGAAAAAAAATCTTCCTTTTCTTAACTTATTCGAGAACTTGACATTGGATCCAAAAAAAAAATCTCAACGAATTCACTACCATGGGAAATCTACAGGGTTGACTTTATTATCAAGAACTTAAGTAAAATTTGAAAATAGAATCTGAACAGTAACCAAAAAAACAAAATAAATTTGCACTAACCTGTTGTCTCCAATGAGAAAGTGAGGCTCTAAGCAAAGAACCAAAGACAGAAGGGTCCAGGGGCTCATTAGTCATTTCCACTATCACCCCACCATGGTCGTCCTCTTTTGCAGCTAATATTCTATCCACTTGTTCCATTTCTTTCTCCCTTGCCATTGCTGGAGTTGCAGAGCAACTCATTGATGACCTTGTATTTAGGTAAATTCCGTACCTAATATTGGTCAATTTGCCTTAAAATATTTTTAAAAAATGGTTAGACTTGTTCAAAGCTGTAAAATCTCAAAAGGGTCAATCAAAGAAACTATAACAAAGCTTAATATTGGTCAATTTGCCTTAAAATATTCACACACAAAAAAGTTGGTTAGACTTGTTCAAAACTGTAAAATCACAAAAGGGTCAATCAGAAAAACTAAAATAGAGCTTAATCTTGGTCAATTTGCCTTAAAATATTCACACACAAAAAAATTGGTTACACTTGTTCAAAGCTGTAAAATCAGAAAAGGGTCAATCAGAGAAACTAAAATAGAGCTTAATCTTGGTCAATTTGCCTTAAAAAAATTGGTTAGACTTGTTCAAAACTGTAAAATCATAAAAGGGTCAACCAAAATAATTAAAATAGAGCTTAATCTTGGTCATTTTGCCTTCAAATATTCACACAAAAAAACTGGTTAGACTTGTTCAAGGCTGTAAAATCACGAAAAGGTCAATCAAAGAAATTAAAATAGAGCTTAAAATTGGACAATTTGCCTAAAATATTCACAATAATTGGTTACACTTGAACAAAGCTGACAAAATAGAACCTAACCTTGGGAAATTTTCCTAGAATAATGAAATTTTTTATTAAACTTAGGCAAGATTACATTTTAACAAAATGGTATACTAAAAAGGCAGCCCAGTGCACTAAGCTCCGCTAAAAATAGAAAAATTGGTTAGACTTGTTCAACGCTGTAAACTCACAAATGGGTCAATTAAAGAAATTAAAATAGAGCTAAAACTCACACAATTTTCCTAAAAAGCTGATGAAATCACCAAATGGTCAATCAAAGAAACCTAAAATAATGAAAATAATTGGTTAAACTTGGGCAAGATTAAAACTTTCACAATATGGTATACTAAAAATAGAAAAATAGAAAAAGGGCCAATTAAAGAAATTAAAATAGAGCTTAAACTTAGACAATTTGACTAAAATATTCGACCCTTTGGTCCGGCCCTTCCCCGTGCACTGGGCTGGCCTTTTTGTTCGTAGCTGAAGAAATCATCAAAGGGCCAATGAAAGAAGTCTAAAATAATGAAAATAATTGGTTAAACTTAGGCAAGATTAAAACTTTCACAAAATGGTATACTAAAAATAGAAAAATAGAAAAAGGGTCAATTAAAGAAATTAAAATAGAGCTTAAACTTAGACAATTTGCCTAAAATATTCACATAAAAAATTGGTTAGTGCTCATAGCTGAATAAATCACCAAAGGGTCAATCAAAGAAGTCTAAAATAATGAAAATACTGAAGGTTTTTGTTGGGTTCAAAACACACAAGTAAGGCACAACGGAAGTTTAAAAGTTTTGTTTCTTACTTACCCCAACAATAATTTATGGTATGTTTATACAACAATGAAACTTGTAACATAAAACATTTACTTACAAGTTATAATAATCTGGAATCTTTATCTACTATAAGGTGCACACGCGGTTGCCCTTCCGATTGCAAGCTCCAAGCTTCAATGTACTTCTCTTTCGGAAAGCTAGGAAATCCGGCAGAGGTTCGAGAGTATTTGATTCTAAGTCTCTAAGGCTTAGAATTTAGAGACTTAGAATGTTTTTCAGAAAATGGTGTGTTGAATAATGAGGTGAATGCCTCTATTTATAGTTGAAAAATAGGTCAAAATCGGATTAGGGTTTGACTTTGGGTCTGACCCAAAAATCAAGGCAGAGGCGCCGCGACCCTAGGGTATGGGCGCCGCGGCGCTCGACTTTATTTTCCGTGCATTCTTAATTAAATCCAAAATCCAATTTTGACTTAATTAAAATAATTATTCATTTAAATGTCTCGATTCCAAATCGAACATTTTAATTACTCTCTTAATACATCCTTAGATCGAAACGGACAATCGACATAGTGTGACCCTACAAGCCTTCTCATATCGACATTAATCAAATTAAGGTCTACACGAAACTCCTAGACAGTGCCGGAAGACGAACTCAATAAGTGAAGTGCGTTTACACGAATCCAGTAAACTTAACATTTATGTGGTAAGATAAAATCATTTCATTCACGACACACCCGATCAAGCTTAGGATTTGTCAAGTGTCTATCCAAATGACTTAATCATTGTATCTCATCTATATTAGTTGACAACTAGACCATATTCTAAATATGTCTATTGCGTTGGCCAACGACTTAGTCAACTTAATATCACTGAGAATCCGAGTGTTCTCTCGAATATACATCCGAGGAATAAATCCTAATCTTGGCTCAACTACCTCCTTCAATCCACATCGTAATGTACCCAATACAAGTCGTATCTCAACCTATAAGGCATTTGAGCTTAGGACGGGATCAAAGTACATTACTTTGTAGACAAGGCGCGTATTGACCTCAAGTCTAAGGACTTCTATCTCCCACACGCTGATCATATTTTAGACAAGTATAACAAACAGTATATCAGCAGGGTATACCAATACTTCCAAAGTATCCATGTGTCCATCACGAGTAATCATTACTCGTAGCAGGTGAGACATACTACATCCTCTAAGGATGTGATGCAGACCACATGTCGACTTATCACATGTCATCGATATCTCATTCTCGATGATCATTAGTCGAGGCAATTTTAAGAGTTACGCTCTATCATTAATATCTCACTCTATTAATGACAACGTAAGCTCAAGGAATGCACATTAATGAATAATTACAAACAATCAAATAATAATTCAATAATTGTAAATGCCAAAATATTAATCTCCATTAATAATTATATGAATGTGTATAAAGTACATTTGTCCTAATACAGATTGTCTCTAAGACATAAATATACTTTCAATCTCCCACTTGGCCTAGAGCCAATCTCCAACATATCTAATGCCCATATTCTCAAAATGACCATTATGCTTGACTATGCTTAATGGTTTAGTGAATGGGTCAGCTAGATTATCTTCTGTGGGAACATAGTCTAATCTAATCTCTTCAGTCTCCACCATCTCCCTGAGTATGTGGTACTTCCTTGGTACATGCTTGTTTTTGTTGGTTGATCTTGGTTCCTTAGCTTGCGCAATCGCACCAGTGTTGTCACAATAAACCGTTATTGGACAAGTGGCACTTGGAACAACCCCTACTTCCTTCAGGAACTCAGATATCGCGACGGCTTCTTTACCAGCTTCTGATCCAGCAATGTACTCGGCTTCTATTGTCGAATCAGCAGTTGTAGCTTGTTTGGAACTTTTCCAGCTAACTGCTCCACCATTGAAAATGAATGTGTAACCTGATTGAGATTTATAGTCATCAACATCTGTCTGGAAGCTAGCATCAGTGTACCCAGTATATATTAGATTATCTTCCCCACCATAAACTAAAAAGTAATCTTTAGTTCGTCTAAGATACTTAAGAATACTCTTGACTGCCTTCCAGTGTTCTTCCCCGGGATTCTGCTGGAACTTGCAAGTCATACTAAGTGCAAAGGCCACATCTGGCCTAGTACAGGTTATGGCATACATGATCGATCCTATAGCCGAAGCATATGGGATCCTTTTCACGCGTTCAAGTTCTATAGAATTAGAAGGACTATCCTTCTTAGATAACTTGATGTCTTGTTCCATAGGTAGACCGCCTTTCTTGGAATTTTCCATAGAAAAACGTCTAAGCACTTTGTCTATGTAGACTAACTGTGACAACCCTAACAATCTGTTAGGTCTATCTCTATAGATCCTAATCCCCAGAATGTAGCAGGCTTCACCTAAATCCTTCATCATGAAGGTACTGGACAATCACTACTTGACTGACTGCAGGAGAGTCTTTTTGTCTCCCATTATTAATATGTCATCTACATATATGATAATGAAGGCAATACTCCCATCCTTGTGTTTACTATAAGCACATGGATCATCTTTGCTTCTGACGAAATCAAATGACTTGACAGCCTTGTTAAAGCAAATGTTCCAACTCCTCGAGGCTTGCTTAAGCCCATAAATGGACTTTTGTAGCTTGCATACATCATTTGGTTTGGACTCGATTGAAAAACCCTCAGGTTATTTCATATACACTTCCTCAACTAGATTACCATTGAGGAAAGCAGTCTTGACGTCCATCTGCCAAATGTCATAGTCATAATATGCAGCTACTGCAAGCAAAATCCTAATGGACTTGATCTTAGCAACATGTGAAAAGGTTTCATCATAATCGACCCCAGGCCGTTGATTATAACTGTTAGCCACCAGTCTTGCTTTATAAGTTTGTACCTTGCCATATGCATCAATCTTCTTCTTGAAGACTCATTTGCATCATATGGGTCTAACCCCTGTTGGCAAATCAACCAAGTTCCAAACTTGATTTACGTACATAGAGTCCATCTCATATTTCATGACTTCTTGCCATCTCTGCGAATCAATGTCTAATATAGCTTCGTTGTAGGTTGTAGGTTCATCGTCATCAGGAATGTCTATCTCATTGTGTGTTTCAACAAGAAAATTAAGTCTTTCAGGTGGACGATGAGTCCTAGTGGTCCTGCGGAGTTGAGTACTCTGCATTTCAGTGTTTGTTGCATTCTGATTGTGAGAAGGTCTTTGTGTGTTGGACAATCCATCACCTTGAGCGCTTTCAGGATTGTCATTTTCATGTATTTCATGAATGGAATGAGGTACAACCATTGTATCATCTTCCATTGGTTGTGTATGAGAGCCTTGCATTTCTGCACTATCTCTCACAGCACTCCCACTGGCTGAAGGGCGTACTCTAAGCACCCAATCTTCACCAGATACTCCCGCTGAATCCTTGTTTAGGTCGTTCGACAAGGGTTCATTTTCTGTGTTATCTTGTGGTTCTTGAATTTCTTCAAGTTCTATCTTTGTACAACTATGTTCCTTGTAGACATATTCTTCTTCAAGGAAAGTTGCGTTCCTGAAAACAATGACCTTATGGTCTCCAAGAAGATAGAAGTAGTATCCCTTAGTTTCCTTTGGATACCCCACGAAGTAACATTTCTCACTTTTAGATTCCAACTTGTCAGTGAGCATCTTCTTAACATATGCAGGGCACCCCAGGGTCTCATATGTTTAAGAGCTGGCTTCTTGCCACACCATATCTGATAGGGTGTCTTTTCTACTGACTCGGAAGGAACCCTGTTCAGAATATATATAAAGGTTTGTATAGCATGTCCCCAAAGGTATGTCGGTAGAGTTGAGGAGCTCATCATGGATCGAACCATATCCAATAAGGTTTGGTTTCTCCTTTCGGCAACACCGTTCATCTGTGGCATTCCTGGAGGTGTCCATTCAAATTTGACTCTATGTAGCTTTAAGTAATCTAGAAAATCCTTGCTTAAGTACTCACCTTCTCGATCCGATCGAAGGGTATTGATACTTGTTGCAAGTTGCTTCTCTACTTCCGACTTGTACTCCTTGAACTTCTCAAAAGCCTCGGATTTGTGTCTCATAAGATACACATACCCATACCTTGTGAAGTCGTCAGTAAAAGTGATGAAGTATGCGAAGCCTCCTTTAGCTTGAGTCGAGAATGGCCCACATACATCGGTATGGACAAACTCAAGCACCTCCTTGGCTCGCACACCCTTCCCAGAAAGTGGTTTATTGGTCATCTTTCCTCTCAAGCAAGATGCGCAGTTACCATAAGACTCCAAGTCAAATGGTTCGAGGTAGTCTAACTTCCTCAATCTTGCTATCATTGATTCGTTGATATGACCAAGCCTGCAGTGCCATAGGTAGGTAGAGTTTCTATTACTTGTCTTGGCTCAATTATTTTGTACATTGAAAATCTCTCGACTACAGTTCAGTGTATATAATCCATCCACAAGAGGAGCAGTTCCATATATAACATTATTAAAAGACAGTACGTGACTGCCATTATAAATATACGAGGAAAAGCCCTTCATCTCCAACACTAGGATAGAAATAATATTCCTCGTTAACGAGGGAACATAAAAACAATCATTCAACACTAAACAATAGCCGGAAGGTAAATTTAATCTATAAGTCCCTACGCGCTCAGCATCGACTCGTGCTCCATTTCCAACGCGTAGGTCTACCTCTCTTGGTCCAACCTTCCTGCTATCAGTTAACCCCTGCACATTTGTACAAATATGTGAGCCACAAGCGGTATCCAATACCTAGGAATGAGAGTTATTTATAGACATACTTATTTTAATGACGTACATACCTTGTCCACCAAAGGCAGGAGCACCTGGTGCTTTCCCTCCTCCTGGTGTCGTGCAGTCCTTTTTCCAATGCCCCTTCCTATGGCAGTTGAGACATTCATCCTTAGTTGCACTCACCTTCTTCTTCACACCTCCATTGGGCTTCATAGCTGAGGGCGCAATGATTGCCTTGCCCTTCTTCTTCTGACATTCCTTGCCTTTCGGCTTGGGTCGGCTAGAAGAGCTCACCATGAGCACAGCTTTGCCTTTGGAAGTGGAGGACTCAAAGGTCTTGAGCATGTTGTGCAGCTCTGGCAAAGTCTCCTTCGTTCCATTCATGTTGAAATTCACTATGAAGTTCTCAAAGGAACGAGGGAGAGAGTTTAGGATGAGGGTGGTAGCGACATTCTTTTCAAGCTTCGTTCCAATCGAAGCAAGCCTCTCTATCAGCCCCTATCATCTTCAGCACATGCTGCGAGACCGGGCCCCCTTCATTGAGCTTACACTTGAAGATTTCTATTAGCAACTCATATTCCATTGTTTGGGATTGAGAGTCATAGAGACTCTTCAGGTGTTCGAGCATCTCATTGGGCCCCATGTTCTTATGTTGTCTCTGAAGTTCCATCGACATGGAAGACAGCATTACGCATTGCGTCGAAGTGGCATCATCTAGATGTTTTTGGTAAGCATCTTTATCAAATGAGGCATATTTTTCAGAATCTGTCGCAGGGACTGTTGGGAACATCGTGTCCAACACGTATTCTATTTTCTCTTGTCTGAGTACTATTCGCAAATTCCTTAGCCAGTCAAGGTAGTTCGATCCAGTAAGTTTATTCATCTCAATCAACATTATCAACGACAGGCTCGACATCTTTTATAATCTGAAGAATTAGATAGACCGGAAATCAAATTCAAAAACTATTTCCTATTATACACATTCATTTAGGCTAATCAACAAGGCCTTTTGTTTAATTAGCTTCCACTATTTTAACATACTTCTACGACCCCATGGTAGAATACGAACATGTATTAATTGAGGTCATAATGGGTCCAGATCCAAGCATATGCTATCTCCGCGTTTGCTTTGACCGATAACTTCAATAACATATCTTGGTAGGTTCTAAACCAATTGCAAAACTTATTCGCAACTCTTGGTTGATCAAATTATTACATTTAATCTTGCGTCCTTAGATTAGTCCGACACTTTGGTGTCAAGATTTGTCTAAGCAAGTCAACCCCATTACACGACTGTGTTTATGTATCTAAGCAAATTTGGCCTTTGTGAGTAAACACGTTGGTGTAAATACCCACAAAAGTTTATCATTTACCTTTACATTAAAACACATCTATGACAGAGTCTGGGTCCTCGTAGACTTAGAGCAAATGCTTTGGCATAAATACTCGTATCGCCAAAAATGATTTTGCACTCTAACAATTATAATGGACGACGCGTTTTAATTTAGACTTGTATTTAAAGTTTTGGGGAACATTTTAATTTTAGGGTTCTAACCAAGATCAACATTTTTACGTCATATCCAATATGGCATCTTAACATCATGCAAACTAAAGACACATATAGTTTGGGAACCGTCAACCCAATATGCATGATATAAGATGGTTTAATCAAACACTGGGCGGCCCCTGCCCAGACAGTTATAGCTGACACTATTCTAGAAATGTAAATGACAAACATTTTGACATTTAGCACATAAACAGTATACTTATCAAATAATATAATGTGTAATAATAATGTTGAGTTAAACATTCTGAACTCATAATTTTTTATTTTTGTTTCTGGACAGGTGGAGCCGCAGCGCTAATGCGGCGCCACTGAGGCAGTAACCCCAATTTTCTGAAAAAATGCACTAACGCCGCGGCGCTCCACCATGGAGTCGCATCGCCTGTTGTCCAATGAATTCATATTTTAAAACGAAGCATTAGCGCCGCAGCGCCTCCTTGAAACCCTAGTCAGAGTCGCGGCGCCGATGTCCTTACAAATGTTTCTGTGTTGATTTTCAAAAAAATCGTTCAACCCCTAAATCCAATTTAGGGATCAATGTACAGGTCCTTTATCATCACCCACCATTATCAATAACGCCCATATCGACCATCATCCATTCTTTACTCGCTCTTAGCCGTGCACCGTGCAATGAGCCGGACAACGCACTTGGCTTAATTCGAGTTAGAGCGGAATGACTTCCTCGAGTTAGCATAGGAGATAATTTAGGGTGATACCAAAAGGTCAACATTCGTTCAAGACATATAGGATTTCAAAAAACCTCGTTTTAATCCAATTTTATGTTTAACCCATATTATTATTCTATTCAATTGTTATATAACCATTTAACCAGCCTGAGCTCTTGATACCACTGAAGGTTTTTGTTGGGTTCAAAACACATAAGTAAGGCACAACGGAAGTTTAAAAGTTTTGTTTCTTAGTTACCCCAACAATAATTTTTGGTATGGTTATACAACAATAAAACTTGTAACATAAAATATTTACTTACAAGTTATAATAATCTGGAATCTTTATCTACTACAAGATGCACACGCAGTTGCCCTTCCGATTGCAAGCTCCAAGCTTCAATGTACTTCTCTTTCGGAAAGTTAGGAAATCCGCCAGAGGTTCGAGAGTATTTGATTCTAAGTCTCTAAGGCTTAGAATGTTTTTCAGAAAATGGTGTGTAGAATAATGAGGTGAATGCCTCTATTTATAGTTGAAAAATAGGTCAAAAACGGATGAGGGTTTGACCTTAGGCCTGGCCCAAAAATCGAGGCAGAGGCGTCGCGGCGCTCTACTTTTATTTTCGTGCATTCTTAATTAAATCCAAAATCCAATTTTGACTTAATTAAAATAATCATTATTCATTTAAATGTCTCGATTCCAAATCGAACATTTTAATTACTCTCTTAATACATCCTTAGATCGAAACGGACAATCGACATAGTGTGACCCTACATGCCTTCTCATATCGACATTAATCAAATTAAGGTCTACACGAAACTCCTAGACAGTGCCGGAAGAAGAACTCAATAAGTGAAGTGCGTTTACACGAATCCAGTAAACTTAACATTTATGTGGTAAGATAAAATCATTTCATTCACGACACACCCGATCAAGCTTAGGATTTGTCAAGTGTCTATCCAAATGACTTAATCATTGTATCTCATCTATATTAGTTGACAACTAGACCATATTCTAATTATGTCTATTGCGTTGGCCAACGACTTAGTCAACTTAATATCACTGAGAATCCGAGTGTTCTCTCGAATATACATCTTAGGAATAAATCCTAATCTTGGCTCAACTACCTCCTTCAATCCACATCGTAATGTACCCAATACAAGTCGTATCTCAACCTATAAGGCATTTGAGCTTAGGACGGGATCAAAGTACATTACTTTGTAGACAAGGCGCGTATTGACCTCAAGTCTAAGGACTTCTATCTCCCACACGCTGATCATATTTTAGACAAGTATAACAAACAGTATATCAGCAGGGTATACCAATACTTCCAAAGTATCCATGTGTCCATCACGAGTAACCATTACTCGTAGCAGGTGAGACATACTACATCCTCTAAGGATGTGATGCAGACCACATGTCGACTTATCACATATCATCGATATCTCATTCTCGATGATCATTAGTCGAGGCAATTTTAAGAGTTACGCTCTATCATTAATATCTCACTCTATTAATGACAACGTAAGCTCAAGGGATGCACATTAATGAATAATTACAAACAGTCAAATAATAATTCAATAATTGCAAATGTCAAAATATTAATCTCCATTAATAATAATATGAATGTGTATAAAGTACATTTGTCCTAATACAGATTGTCTCTAGGACATAAATATACTTTCAAATAATTGGTTAAACTTAGGCAAGATTAAAACTTTCACAAAATGGTATACTAAAAATAGAAAAATAGAATAAGGGTCACCTGGATTTCGGCATAAACTGGGTTTTCTCACTGGATGGTAAGAGAAGAAATGACGTTTTGAGGAAAAAAATGAAGTTCTTGGAAATGTGGCATAGGAAAAAAAAAGGAGTTCGATATAAAAATTTGATTATCATTTAAGTAAATGTATATTTGTTTTAATTGAGTCGGTTAGCAGATTTTGTGGGATTTAAAAATCAGGATAATTGAGTAACGTGGAGGGCTGAATTTGATCAGAGCCTGAGATTGTGTTGGAGCTTGATGGGGAAGAGAGAGTCAAAAGAAATGTAATTAAATTTAAAAAGAATTGGTGGAATGGGAGTGGTGCAAACTCTTCAAATGAAAGTGAACCACACGTTTCCTTCTGTTTACCAAAAAAAACTCAAATACGTCATTGAAATTATTAGAAATAATTTATTTATTTTATTCGTTAATAATTTAATTCATTTATGTCATCGCTATTATAAAAATGACTTATTCATGTCATTTCTCATTAACACTAATTTTACAATATCAAATATGACATGTGGTCTCCAATTACAGATCCACATCGTTTAATTAAACCAACTCAATTTTAAATACATTCGACTCACATACAACCATAATCTAGTTAGAGGCCACATGATGATATATGATATTATAAAATTGACGTTAATGAAAAATGGCATAAATGAACCATTTTGATAACGGTGATGACATAAATGAGTTAAACTATTGACGAGTGACATAAATAAGTCATTTTCAATAGTTCGATGTCATATTTGAGCCTTTTTCGTTCTATTTATAAGACTTAGAATAATATTTTCCCAATCTCAATTTATGTGATATCATTTGATTAAACACGGAGTTTTAAAACAGGGAAAATGGTCAAATATACTTCTTTACTTTATTTTATTAGCCAACTTTATCTTTTGTTAGTGATTATAAATAAAAATGCCCTTGTCGTATGCAAAATTGATATATATATATACCTTTAATTAGATTGAAAACCCCAAATCCCACAAAATTATCGAATTTTAATTAAAATTACCCGACGCGCCTCTTTTAACCTGACCGCGACCCTAACCCTCTGTTTGGATGGTTGTTTCCCGTGGTTCATTAATGTATAGTATGATATGGCGTATGTAAGTTTACTAAAATACCCTTAACCATTAATTATAAACTAATTTTTATATATTAATAAAATTAAGGTAAAGGATAAAATGAGAACTTTAAAAAATAAGTAGCTGAGCTGGGAGTGGTGAAGGGCTGGGTGATATAAGGGTGAGGGTTAGTGGGGTGGTAGGTGGTGAGGGGTCGTGGAGTGGTAGTGTGGGGTTGGTGGATTTGGGTGGGATGAAGGGGTAGAGGGTAGTTGGTGGGGGGTGGGGTGGAGGGATTTGGGTGTGATAGAGGTTTGAGGGCGAGGTGGGATATAATGTGAAAATGAAATACATAATCATGCAAAAACCATCAAATACATGGTTATAAAAATAAACATGGGGTAAGACTTTTCTGGCCACCATCTCCCTTAACCATTAATTATAAACTATTTTTTATATATTAATAAAATTAAGACAAAGGATAAAATGAGA
This sequence comes from Anisodus acutangulus, assembly GCA_029783415.1. Lineage (NCBI taxonomy): Eukaryota > Viridiplantae > Streptophyta > Magnoliopsida > Solanales > Solanaceae > Anisodus > Anisodus acutangulus. Next base: position 27,353,625 of record CM056492.1, on the reverse strand, counting down.
ACTTTAAAAAATAAATAGTTGGGGTGGGAGTGGTGAAGGGCTGGGTGATATAGGGGTTGGGGTTAGTGGGGTGGTGGGTGGTAGTGTGGGGTTGGTGGATTTGGGTGTGATGAAGGGGGTAGGGGTAGTTGGTGGGGGTGGGGGTTGGGGGATTTGGGTGTGATAGAGGTCTAAGGGTGAGGTGGGGTATAATGTGAAAATGAAATACATAAACCATGCAAAAAGCATCAAATATGTGGTTATAAAATAAACATGGGGTAAGACTTTTCTGGCCACCATCTCCTCTCCCTCACTGTTGCTTGCTCTACAGCCATCAGTGTCGGCGAGCTCGTAATACCGGAGCTCCGGCCAGCTCCAACCACCATCCCAAAATTATGGATTCATTTCCATATTTTCTGTTCTTTGTACCGAAAAAAATCAAAAAGGGATTGAACACGGAGGGACTAAGCAAGAAACACTACATGCATAGTTGCAAACTGGATAGCATTGCCACCAACTCCAAAGAAAGCATCGATGACGACACCGCCGCCACAACGTGCAGCATACCTGAAGGCAATCTGCTCCGGTGTAACGATAAATATCCTTCTTCATTCATCTTAATGACTTGGTCATATCTTAAAAAGAGATCATATCTTTGGACCCAATACTTTTTTCACAAGTGAACTAACCCCTTCTTCTTCTTTAACAACTATTGCCTTTTCAATTGTCCATTTTTCTTTGAATTTCACTAAGGAAGATTCTCAAGAAATTATACAACGGTTTAAAAGATTAACCAATTTTGAGATTGTATGCAAATAAAAATTAAGGGTATTTGTGATGGTGGCTGGAGCTGGCCGGAGCTCCGGTGTCACGAGCTCGCCGGCAGTGATGACTGTGGAGCAAGCAACATGGAGGGAGAGGAGATGGTGGCTGGGAAAGTCTCAAGCTCGCGATTTAGGTTAAAAGAGGCGGGTGGGGTAATTTTGTGGGATTTGAGATTTTTCATCAGATTAAGGGTATAGGTGTAAATTTCATAGACGACAATATTATTTTTATTCGCAATCACTAACGGATGATAAAGATTGCTAATAAAACAAAGTAAAAGAGTATAATTGACCCTTTTTTTAAAAAAATAGTAAGATTTTTAAAATTTGTAATCTAAAATAAGTCATAAATATTTATATGGCGATAAATTATTTCATTAATGATAAAATGAAAACTTTTAAGTTGAATTATTTTTAAATATAGAAATGTCATTCTTTCTTAAGACATACTAAAAAGAAAAATGTATCACATAAATTGAGACAGATGACAAGCTTAACAGTTACAGATATAAATTGTGGTGGAATAGTTAAGATCCCTCCACCTTAATCATAAGTCTTGAATTAGAAGTACATTTAGAAATACTTTCTAAAACTTAATAAAATAAGCTAAGTAAAATTAAGTAGCGTTAAGTAACGTTTCATTAGTTTTAAGAGATAAATTGAGCAACTTTTTTTTTATGACAAAAACATATTTGAGATCAAGTCTAAATAGAGGGCAAAATTAAACTATTTTTTATAGTTGAGTAGAAATTTAATAATCATCGGAAAATTTATGCGCGGTGGTGATATTTTTTATTTTTCGAATCTTCACATACTATCTTACTAATGATCTGAAAGAGAAGGACGCAAAACAATCGTTGGAATTGAGGCATGAGAATGTGATGGTATTTTGTGGATAGGATCATAATAATGGCACGATCCTACGAGACACAAAATAGTCGCCGGAATTGAGTCACAAGACTGTGATGGTATTTTATGGGTAGGATCGAAATGATGACACGATCCTACGAAAAAAGAAATTATGCCGGAAAAATTGTCAAACCTCGAAGAAAGTGGTATGGGTCAGCTCGGAATCTCTACGCGATGCTGACAGTAAAAATAATTCTTAAAAGAATGCCCCGAGACAATGTGGATTCGCCGGAACCCTAGTTCCGACGATCAAAATATGGTAATTGTTCATGCTAAAATTACTATTCACATCGGGAAAATATTGTTCATGTGGCACTGTTCACGCCTACTCTTTTTTTTTTAGAGAATATTTTATTTATAAATATATGAAAGATCTATACAATCTTCACTAGTACCGCCCGCCGGCAGCGAAAGCTCTTTGATTCTCTATCAAAATCGTAGAAGCTTTGATACGATGTGAGAAAATATGAGAGAATATTATTATTGAATTGTTGTATCTACATGATTACACTAAGCTCTATTTATAGACACTCCGTTACAATTATTTTCCTACTAAGATACTATATATGAAATCTTATTCCTATTCTACATTACAATTATTTTCCTAGTATGATACTATATATGAAATCCTCTATTCTAACAGGTCCAAAAGCATCATCAAAAGAGAAGTTTCAGCTCACACATGTATTGTTATCTCTGTTAGGTAAAATAAAAGCTAATTTCTTTGGAAACTGGTTAGCTGATGAAGTGGTTTTGACAACATCGAAACCAGAGAGAAGACAAAATTGTATTTTTGCTTGATGACAAGGTTAAGATATGATGACTCTTGTATATCATATGGTTTTTTAGGTTGGGCTTTCAGTTTTGAATAAAGTGAAAGGTCTTGGTCCTTTAGCATGTAATATATAACCAGCCTGTTTGGCTTTCCTGGATCCAGCCATGGGCTTTTATTGATGAACTTCTAAATGACATGATTGACTTGTTGGGACCTCTGCTTTTATGTGTTTCGTTTAAAAGAAATGTCAATTCCCTTTGCTTTCTGTCTCCAGAGTTTGGTGCACTAGTAATCATGTTTGCTATTTAAAAGAAATAATCCCTTGATTATTTTCATTAATTGAAAGACTATATATACAAATTACATAATAGGAGAATCCTATTCCTAAAACCTTGTTCTATACATTAATGGTAATACACTAATTATGATAATACAATACTAATTATATTACAACCTTACCTAAACTAGGATACTAAATATTTACCATAAATTACAGATAATAATCAGCCCATCCAAGGGCCAATCCGTGAGCATAGCCGAGACCTAATATACACAATATACACATGTATATTGTGTGTATATTGTGTATATTTAACACATACCCGCAGTCATAGCGGGCGGTCTTCGAACGCTGAGACTGTCCCTAAAATCTTCAAAAAGGACCGAGTGAAGACCCTTTGTAAAGATGTCGGCAATTTGATATCTCGACGGGATATGGCATACGCGAACTTGACCACAACCAACCTTTTCACGAACAAAGTGAATGTTCATCTCGATATGTTTAGTGCGTTGGTGCTGAACCGGATTACCAGAAAGGTAGATGTCACTAATATTATCGCAATATACAAAGGTTGCCTTCTGAATGGGACAATGAAGCTCCAAAAGCAAATTACGTAACCAACATGATTTTGAGACCACATTGACTACCCCTCTATATTCAGCCTCGGCACTTGAGCGGGATAGAGTCGCCTGACGCTTCGCAGACCAGGAGACCAAGTTGTTGCCAAGGAACATACAGTAGCCAGACGTAGACCGTCTGGTGTCTGGACACCCACCCCAATCAACATCTGTGTATGAGACAAGTGTAGATGTCGATGAAGGATACAAATACAACCCATAGTCCAGTGTACCCTGAATATACCGGATGATGCGTTTGAGTGCATTCATGTGCTCAATTTGGGGATCATGCATGAATAAACACACCCGCTGGACAGCATACGTAATAACCGGTCTGGTAAAGGTAAGATACTGAAGGGCCCCTGCAAGACTGCAATAGCGGGTCGGATCCTCGTAAGGGACTCCGACCGCGGCACCAAGCTTGGGCTTGGTATCAACTGGAGTGGAAGTGGACTTACAGGATGACATCCCAGCCCTCTCGATGATCTCGGCTGCATACTTCCGTTGTGACAATAACAACCCATCGGAATGACGAGTGACATCAATCCCCAAAAAGTAACTCAAGGGCCCCAAGTCTTTCATAGCAAACTCGGAGCTGAGCATGGTCATGATAGACTGGCGCAAGGCATCAGAAGAGGCAGTCAAGATAATATCTTCCACATATAACAGAATGTAGGCTATGGACGAACCACGACGGTAGATGAATAAGGAATTATCCGACCTGCTGTGAGTGAACCCAATAGTTGAAACATAGTCAGCAAACCTTGTATACCAGGCCCGTGGAGACTGCTTAAGCCCATTTAAGGACTTCTTTAATAGATAAACATAATAAGGATGGTTGGGATCCCTGAATCCCATCGGTTGATGCATATAGACAGTTTCCTTGAGATCACCATGTAGGAAAGCATTTTTGACATCCAACTGATGAATAGGTCATGTCTTCGAAAGAGCCAAGCTAAGCACAGTGCGAATGGTAGTCAGCTTGACCACCGGACTAAACGTCTTACCACAATCTATACCAACCTGCTGAGTCTTACCATCACCCACAAGCCGCGCCTTATGTCGAACAAATGAACCATCCGAATTCTCCTTATGAGCAAAAATTCACATAGACCTGATAACATTAATACCATATGGACGGGGCACCAACTCCCATGTCTTATTATCAATAAGAGCATTATATTCATCAGTCATAGCAATTTTTCAATTCGGATCGTTTAAGGCAGACACAGGATCACAGGATTACGGGGCAATGAGGATTTAGAGACATTAGAATGTAAATTAAAATGTATTTTAGGTGTAACAATACCCCGTTGACTACGAGTGACCGGTCTATGACTCGAGGAAGAATTGAGTGGATGTCGGGAATTTCTTTGGGCTCGGGACGGGTGGCGGCGAGCGGTGGGCTCTTGGCCCAACTCGAGATGCGATGGCGGAAACAAAAGCTCGACCCGATTCGATGTTGGGCAGCCCAATTGCTAAAAGCTGGCGAAGAAGGGCGTATGTGAGCTAGTGGGACCCGGCGATGGGCAGATGGAGAATTTTGAGTGCGGGAGATGTCCCAAAAATGCTAAATAATATACGGAGATATTTGTTCATCCAAAAAATTATACGAACTAGGCACGGGAGAATGACTTTTAGCAAATGGAAATTGGGATTCATCAAAAATTACATGACGATTAATGATGATTTTATTGAAGGATAAATCCAAACATTTGTAGCCACGATGATTAGAAGGAAAACCCAAAAACACACATGGAGTAGACAGGGCCTGAAGTTTGTTAATTGTGGTGGATGGAAATAACGGATAACATAAACACCCAAAAACCCGAAGATGAGAATAAGAAGGAGATTTATTATATAAAATCTGAAGAGGGGAAGAATATGTCAAACATTTGGAAGGAGTTATGTTAAGTAGAAATGTAGCCATTTGAAGAGCGTGATGCCAAAAATATTGGGGTACGGAAGCATGAATTAATAGTGTGCGGATGATGTTATTTATGGAACGAATTTTACGTTCGGCTTTCCCATTTTGTGAAGATGTATGGGGACAAGAAAAATAAAAATTTAGCCCATTAGTAGCACAGAATTCCCGAAACACCCCATTGTCATACTCTTTTCATTATCACACTGAATATTTTTTATTTCACGGTCGAATTGGGTTCTGATGAATGCTCTAAATGTTAGGAAGATGGAAAAAACTTGAGATTTCTTCGCTTTTGGAAATGTCCATAAAAATTTAGAATAATCATCCAAAAAAAGAACATAATACCGATGACCCATAGAACTAGGAACATGAGACGTCCATAAGTCGCTATGAATAATATCAAATGGCATTAAATTATGAGATTTTGAGTCTACAAATGGCAACTTAACAATTTTTCTTAAAGAACAAGATTGACAAATTGGAGTACGACTCGTACCCTTACATGAAATAAAACTATTTTTATCTAAAACTGACAAAATAGAGGACCCCGGACGACCAAGACGAGCATGCCACAAGGAAGGAGAGATGACTGCAAAAACTGATGGCAGGGTTTGACTCGATGGACCGGGACTGGGCGTGATAGGATAAAGATCTCCCCTACTATCACACCTCATGAGAGGACTTCCCGTCTTGAACTCCTTTACAGAGAAACCAAATGGATCAAATTCAATAGAAACGGAATTGTTAGTAGTGAATTTACGGACAGAGACTAAGTTTTTAATCAATTTGGGGGCGTGTAGGGTATTTTCAAGATAAGAGGGGGATGAGGGGGAGACAATGTTTTATGACCATAACCACGAATTGGAACAGAATTGCCACTACCAACAATTATACCGCGAGAGTTGCTCAAATTGGAATAAGATGAGAGAGTACCTGAATCAGATGTCATGTGGGTAGTGGCACCAGTGTCCATATACCAATTCGGGTCCGGTTGAGTCAAACCCAGTGTGTGCATCGCGGCCTCGATATCTGTCCGATTGGAGCCTGCTGCGTGATGGGCTTGCGGGGGTCGAGGCCCAAGCACCCTCGCGATCTCGGTAGGCATCGGCCGTCAGAATCGACCAGGCCAAATTGGGCTGGGCTGCTGGCTAGCCATCGCCGCTTTGGGAGGTAAACTGCCTGGGCCTAAATTGTTGTTGTGGGCCCATCACATCGCATGCGTAAGGCTCACCGTGGGCCCCGCTGTTGTTCTTCTTCAGCCGACCATCGAGAGGACCCCCACTGCCACCACCATTCTGCCGGCTGCCGCGGTTTTTGCCATTTTTCTTATTTTCACCATTTTTGCCGCCACCGTTGTTGCGGTTTTGGCTCGAGTTGTTGGAACCGGTAGGATATACCATGGACTGGGTCATCACGACTACGGGACTAGTACCGGCAGCCGCTCATTTCGCTATGCCTGCTTCTTCTAGTGTAAGCATATAACATGCCTGATAAAATTGCGGAAGCGGATTGCTTTGCCGAAGAAGCGTTCCCACACCACTATAGGCCTCGGAGAGGCCGAAAACCATTTGGAGGACCAAACGATCATTCGAAACCCGCACGCCAACGTTGCGAAGTTGGTCCGCCAATTCCTTTAATCTTTTGCAATAAGCCGAAACATTAGGGAAATCTTCCATATTGACGTGAGAGAAATCCTGCTCAAGGGTAACGACTCTAGAATTTTGATTATCTTGGAATATATCACGCAGTCTATCCCAAGTCGCCTGTGCCGTAGCGTCAGGCTCAATAATTATTTGCAAAAGGTCGGTATATATTGTGGAATATATCCACTGAAGGACGGTAGCATCAATAGTCGTCCACAACTTAGGATCATCCTCGCGTTTTGGCACCTCCGTATCCTCAGGAGCCGCGGGGATTATGTGATGGATGACTTGATGCGATCGTGCGTGAATTTGAACAGTTCGACCCACGTCGCATATTGGACGTTTTCTATTTCAAGAACGAGATGGATATTATTCTTGATGTTAGAAACTGTAAGGGCCAGATGAAACATATTCCGGGATGTAGACATATTGATAGAACAATATGTGATTGAGGGATTAGGGAGAAAATTTTGGAAAGAAAAGAGGTTCCGTCGGCACACAAACCGAGAGCAAAACGTCTCGGAAGTGGAGGGAAGTCGACGGAAAATTTAGGAGAGTAGAGAGAGGATTTTAAGACCTAGACTCTTGATACCATGAAAGAAATAATCCCTTGATTATTTTCATTAATTGAAAGGCTATATATACAAGTTACATAATAGGAGAATCCTATTCCTAAAATATTGTTCTATACATTAATGGTAATACACTAATTATGGTAATACAATACTAATTATATTACAATCTTACCTAAACTAGGATACTAAATATTTACCATAAATTACACATAATAATCAGCCCATCCGAGGGCCAATCCGTGAGCATAGCCGAGACCTAATATACACATATATATTATGTGTATATTGTGTATATTTAACACTATTGTGTAAACTTCTTGATTTTAGAAATTGTCGAGCATGAAGATTGGATATCTCAAGCAAATGAAAGGTAACATCGAGGCAAAGCTGGATGTGTAAAGCCAGGAATCTGTTTTTGTCTCTATATTTCTTACCAATATGAAAAGCTCATATTTTTCTCTTGCTTGCTTTACTTTTGCTTTGTTTGTGCTTATGCTCTATATTGAGCCGAGGCTCGAAAACAACCGCTCTATCTATCAAGGTAGAGGTAAGGTCTGCGTACACTCTATCCTCCCAGACCCGCCTTGTGGAATTTCACTGGGTATGTTGTTGTTGTTGTATATCTAGTGAAATTCCATAACATGGGGTCTGGGGAGGATAGAGTGTATGCAGACCTTACCTCTATCTTGGTAGGTAGAACGACTGTTTTCGAGAGACATATTTAAGATTAAATTCAAGAAGAAGGGCAAAGTTATACAATTTCTCATAGTTAGAGAGATATCTTTGACCCTTTCTCTTAATTATTTTAGGATGGAGCCTGTTTGGATGGACTTATAATTTTTAATTTATAAGTAAAAAATCATAACAACAACAACATGCTCAGTGAAATCACACATCGTGGGTCTGGGGAGGATAGAGTGTAAGCAGACATTACCTCTACCTTATTAATAAAAAAAATCAGAATTCTAATTAAAAAATCATAAATTAAGAATTCTAATTTATGATTTATTTTTATTATTTTGATATAAAAATAAGAAGCACTTGAAAACACTATTTTATTTACCCAAATACTACAAAAATATTTAAAAACTATTTTAACTTAAAAATACCTAAAATAAACCCATCCAAACAGGCTCTATGAAATCTTTGCTACATTTCCAGTAGGGGTGAGCACGGGTACAGGGTACCCAGATACCCGACCGGAACCGACACTAACGGGTAGGTTCCGGGTAGATATATTATAATAACGGGTAGGGTCCGGGTAGTAAAATTAGGAACCGATCAATGTCGGGTCCGGTTCCTGCTCCAAAAATAGAGACAGGGTACTCCTAATTCTAACCGATACTCCTAACCTATAAAATATTAAATATTTTTACTTTTTTTAGAAACATTTGGACCACTTTTAACTTTCTCCAAAATTGTTTGTTGCACGCCTACACATTGATTTTCCCCACACCAAGACGTAAATATTTTAGCTTTTTCACCCCTTTATTCTAGAATGCTCTTTGTGCTCTAAGAGAAAACACTCAAAACTCTCTCAATAATAATGGCGTTTTAGCTACACCTCCGAGCTTCATCGTCGTCGTTGTTGAAGCTTTCTCTCAGGTACTTTCATCGTTGTCATCATTGAAGCTTCACCTTTGCCTTTTTATCTCCCTTGGTTGTGTTCACGTCATTCCTAAAATGCATATGGGTTCATATCTAACTCTTCAATTTCTTTTTAATATCATATGCTTCTGTTCTATTTCAGGCGATACTCATCTTCAATTTGTATTACTTTTTTATTTAAAATGTAAATCTATTTTTAAAATTTGTGTATATTTTTGTAGTTGTGAAGATGAAATTTAGGAATTTACTAGTATAATAAAGCTTTTCTTTTGTATCGAAGAGCTTATGAACACGAAAATAACTTTAATTCAGATATTTTCAAATTTATTTTGAAATCAACACGTTCAATTAATTGAGTGTCAAATTTGGCTTGCAATTTTAGGTTTTGGTTACAGAATTAGCTTTTCTACAATGACTAAGTTTTCTAAAACTTCTTATAAGGGTACTAAAAACTCCGATTGCAGGCTAAAAAACTACTTGATGAAATTATTTTAGAACTCTTTTTTATTCTCATAGGCTTAAAAATTGTTGCTTAATTTGTGTTTTTTATTTACAGGGTACTCGGGAACCTACCCGGACGGGTAGGTTCCGGGTAGTAAATTTAGGAACCGATCTTTTACCGGGTAGGGTCCGGGTAGTTAAAAAATGTTAGGGTACCCGGACCCGCTCACCCCTAGTTCAAACATACTTAAGCCATCAGATAAAAGGAAGGATTACCAAAGAAACATTAAGAATTTCATTTACAATGAACATGTATCTGTAGTTATTTTTTAAGTTATCTGATACTGTAAAATATATTTATAATTTCATCGTATAGAAATTAAATTCCCACCCCACCCAACCGGTCCTTTCAGAAAGTCCTTACCAGCTTGTGCGCACTTCGAATAATTTTAAGAGGTAAATGTTATCTTACAACAGCACAATTATCGAGTAACTCTATCTACCAAAATATAAACAAACATGATTAAATCACCTAATATTTTTATTTAGAAGTCTTTTTTCCGGTAGGTCAAACAAATTGCTTCCAGGGTAGGAAGGGAAACACATGTATCCACTTGATTTGAAATAGAATTAAAAACTACCCAATCCCCTGTATCCTTGTCCCCTCCCTCCACCGAAAGTGTAAATGGGAAGGCTACCTAATCTAGAATTTGAGAAAAGGGAGAAAATACATATCCAGAACATTGCATTTCAAACTCAAATTAGACCACTAACTACTACACCCGTGATGAATAAGACAAATCGGAAGTTTAATTAATGTTTCAGTTCTCTTTTTTTTTTTAAAAGAAAAGGCTCATAATGAACTGAATAAAATAGTTCAATTTGGTAAGATTACTTTCATGTTTTCTCCTAGAGGATTATGATGGGTTTGTTGTTATTGTTACTTTCGTGGTTTCAAAAGTAGTAGGGGTCTATTTACAAACAAAAAAATAGAAATTTCATGATACCTTAGTAATGTTACCTTGACTCCTCGAGGAGGAAAATGACAGTGCAAGGTCAAATTGGTGCTCACCCCTTTTAAGTTTGATAATTGCGCATTCGAACATTATTAATATTATTTTCAATATAATTTTATTTGTTGCAATAAAATAGGCTTTTTCTAACATACGATTCATATTAAAGTCTTGCTCTTCATGATTTTCACGCTTGAACGGGCAAAATCGGGTGAGGCAATAATGACATTAAAAAGGAAAAGACAAAACACAGAAGAAAATAAAAGAGGAGAATCTGGACCCAAGGAAATTATAAATTATTGAAGATGGTACTTTTCATAAACTTTAAACAGAAAATAAGTTGAGTAATAAAAAAGAAAACAAAAACAAGTAAAGTGCACATACCGCATTGTCCTTGATTTTTAACACCAACAAGTACACCTTTTTCCCTCCAGTCAACGGAATCCGGCAAACTATCTCCAACCTTAGGAGCATACCGATCACTTTGTCTATTCGACAACCTACGTGCACCATCACCCTTAGTACCCAAATACATTTTCCTATACTCCTCGTTAGTCAGATCAGAAAACTGAGTCAAACCGAGCTTATAACTTTTCCCCGACATAGCGTTCTGTTCATCGATGTATCTAAGGTTGTCCTTAAAGATCTGAAACCGCTTGTCTTTTTCTCCTAAAGCGTTGTACACTTTTTTGTGTTCAACTAACCATGATTCATACAAGGCCATGACCTCGTCATCGGCCCGTTGGACCGTTGATTCGCTACCGATCGAGTGATGTTTTTCGTTGTAGCTTATAATGGACATGTCCTCTGCCGCCAATATTACGGTGGCGGAGGACACGAGCATTATGAGTATGGACAAGGTGAGAGTGGAGAAATGAATCGCCATGTTTGGTTGTTTAGTGAGGTAAGGAAAATGGGATAGGAAAGAGCGGAGAAAGAACTGTACTATAAATGCAAGGAAGAGGAGCACTTTTGACAATTGGTTAAGGTAATATATTTAATTTTCCTTTTTAATACAGAACAGATAAGATAGTTGAATATGTACATATTTCTTGGAGGAGAATATTTAGGAAAGAGTTTAGCACTTCTAGTCCTTCAAATGTCGATAATTTACGATTCTGATCGTTGTAAAAAAAATTAAACACATTTAACCTTGAAGTAATTGCTACGTACACTTTTAATTTTTCACAAATGTAACAAATTATTAAAAGTTAAAGCGCTCAATTGTTGATGTACGATACTAAACTTGTACCATTAATTTTTCCCGATATAAGTAGTAGGGTGAGCACGGGTACAGGGTACCCAGATACCCGACCGGAACTGACACTAACGGGTAGGTTCCGGGTATATATATTATAATAACGGGTAGGGTCCGGGTAGTAAAATTAGGAACCGATCAATGTCGGGTCCGGTTCCGGTTCCGGCAAATAGAGACAGGGTACCCTAATCTGAACCGATACCCTAACCTATAAAATATTAATTTTTTTTTTAGAAACATTTGGACCACTTTTAACTTTCTCCAAAATTATTTGTTGCACGCCGCACATTGATTTTCCCCACCCCAAAACTCTCTCAATAACAATGGCGTTTTAGCTACACCACCGAAGCTTCATCGCCGCCGTTGTTGAAGCTTTCTCTCAGTACTTTCATCGTTGTCGCTATGAAGCTTCACCTTGCCTCTTTCTCTCCTTTGGTGTGTTCACGCTATTCCTAAAATGCATATGGGTTCATATCTAACTCTTCAATTTCTTTTTAATATCATATGCTTCGTTTCTATTTCAAAGTATACTCATCTTCAATTTGTATTACTTTTTTATTTGAAATGTAAATCTATTTTTAAAATTTGTGCATATTTTTGTAGTTGTGAAGATGAAATTTAGGGATTTACTAATATAATAAAGCTTTTCTTTTGTATCGAAGAGCTTATGAACACGAAAATAAGTTTAATTCAGATATTTTCAAATTTATTTTGAAATCAACACGTTCAATTAATTGAGTGTCAAATTTGACTTGCAATTTTAGGTTTTGGTAACAGAATTAGCTTTTCTACAATGAATAAGTTTTCTAAAACTTCTTATAAGGGTACTAAAAACTCCGATTGCAGGCTAAAAAACTACTTGATGAAATTATTTTAGAACTCTTTTTTATTCTCATAGGCTTAAAAATTGTTGCTTAATTTGTGTTTTTTATTTACAGGGTACCCGGGAACCTACCCGGACCCTGCGGGTCCGGGTAGGTTCCGGGTAATGATTGCTACCGGTAGGTTCCGGGTAGTAAATTTAGGAACCGATCTTTTATCGGGTAGGGTCCGGGTAGTTAAAAAATGTTAGGATACCCGGACCCGCTCACCCCTAATTTCCAGTAGTCAAATCAAACGTCTAAAATGCTTCTTCAAAGATCATCAGTTGTAAATATTCCCCTATCACCGTCCACACTGAATCATCCAAATTCCTTTACACACACAACCTTTATATATAAAGGAAGAATCATCTCATTAGCACCTCTTTCAACAGTCAACACTCACACTTCCCACTCAAACCTTTCACACTAAAAATAACCCTAATTCAATTAATTGATAAACTAATAGTCACAGATTTCGTTAAATTAGCGTTAATGGAGGTTACTGTAAAGGAAAATCAATTATTTGTGGTTTTATCGATATCGGAGGTTTCATCTTCTTCATTTACTTTGTTTACTAAGGACGAACCGGTTTTTGCTCGGTTCGGTTCGGGTTCTGGAGTTCCGGAGGTCCGATTTGGCCAGGAGTTTGAATCGAGTACCGACGTTGTGATCGATCTTCGAACTGCACAGGTACGTATTTGAATTTATACAAATACAAATGCGATTTGTATGAGCAAATTGAAATTCGCTTCTTATGAGATAATTAGTATTCTGTTCACTTTTACTTGTCAATTTTCGCTTCTCGAGAGTTTGACTAATCTTCGAAACTAAATTGAACTAGATTAATTAGATATTTGAAATTACATAATACAAATACGACTTGCATGAGCAAATTGAAATTCGCTTGTTATGAGATAGTAGTTAGTATTTACTTGTCACATTTTGCTTCTCGAGAGTCTAATTGATTAATCTTCGAAGCTAAATTGAACTAGATTAATTTGATGATTTAAATTAAATTATGGATGTTCGAAAACTATATAAAAAATACTATAAGTTGCAATTCTTCTCATATTACTCCATCTGTTCACTTTTACTTGTCACGTGTCGCTTCTCGAGTGTCAATTTAACTAATCTTTGTATGTAAATTGAACTAGACTAATTAGATATTTTAAAATTTAAATTTAAATGTTCCAAAACTATATGAAAATACTATAAGTTAGCAATTCTTGATCAATTTGACTAATCTTCTTTGCTAAATTGGACTAGATTAATTTAATATATACAAAATCGAACTGCACATGTATGTATTTGAATTTAATATAATACAAAATCGATTTATATGAGCAAAATGAAATTCGCTTGTTATGAGTGATTAATTTGGTAGTATTTTGATTTTCATGTTTTATGCATTTTGTTACTAACCTAAGGTGAATGTGGACGTACTGTACTATAAATAGTTGAAGTTTTTTTTATTTATATTTGTTTTAAGTCCTATATCTGTTTAATTATATGTGAGATTGATCGTTTCTTAAGATTTATAATATGCTTAGTCCACACTTATATACAAATATAAGTGTTCGACATTGTGATCAATCTTCGAACTGCACATGCATGTATTTGAAATTACACAATACAAATTCGATTTGCATGAGCAAATTGAAATTCGCTTGTTATGAGATGGTTAGTATTACGACTAATTTGGTGTTATTTTGATTTTCATGTTTTATGCATTTTGTTACTGGCTAAAGGAGAATTTAGTTACATAATTGGACTCACTGTACTATTAATAGTTGAAGCATTTTTTTAATACATAGATAGACATCTTAACGTGGCCTCAACTGTCAATTAAACACTCCAACTTTGAGAATGCACGTCTAGACACATCAACTCGTTCCCACTCCCGTGGACACCCGATGGTGACGTGGCACTGAAATTTTGGAGGTGTCTAGATGATGATTTTGTAAGTTGGAGTGTTCTAACTGAGACAGTGGAGACGAGTTGAGGTGTCTAGATGATCAATTTATAAGTTGACGTGTTTAACTGACAGTAGAGGCCAAGTTTAAGTGTCTGTTTATGTATTATGCCTAGTTAGTATTCTGATTAATTTGGTACTCCCTGCGTTCACTTTCACTTGTCAGGTTTTGCTTCTCGAGAGTGAGTTAAATTGAACTAAATTAATTCGATATTTTAAAATTAAAAATTACAATTTAGATGTTTGAAAACTATGCAAAAATACTATATGTTGCAATTCTTCTCATATTAATACTATAAGTTGCAATTTTTCTCATATTAATATGATTAAAAAGTACGATCTTAAGATGTTGGTCAAAGTGCATATAGTTTGACTCTCAAGAAGCGAAACGTGACAAGTTTAAGTGAACAGAGGGAGTAGTATTTTGGTTTTCATGTTTTATGAATTTTGTTACTAACTAGAGGTGAATTTAGTTATGTAGGTGAACTCACTGTAGTATAAAGAGTTGAAGCATTTTTTATTTTTTATTTATTTTGGGCTAAGTCCACACTTATGCTCCAAATGGATACAGTAGTTACTCTGCATGCAGGAATATTCTCAATCTATATCTGTTTAGTTACATGTGAGATTGCTCGTTTCTTTTTATAATTTATAAATTATGCTTGGTCCACATTTATACTCGTAATGGATACAGTAGTCTCTATGTGCAGGGAAACTCTCAATCTATATCTGTTTAGTTACATGTTAGAGTGACACATATTGTTAGTTTCGTCGGGCTATACTGTTTTGTAAAATTTCTCTCATATTTTATAGCAACAAAAGAGAATGACTTGTGGTCAATGGTTACATTATCTGTATATTTAGCAAAAAAAAGTTGATGTTTTTACTCCTTCGGAACTTGTTTGCTGTCTGCACTTGAATAGAGGCATTGTCTTACTTTTGGTTCTGTGTTTGTATTTCCAGTTATTCAAGCTAGGACCAGCAGAGTCTCTGTGCGTATCTGGAGCTGTTGAAGACAATAAGGAGGTACATGTTGATAGCATAAAATAATTGATGTTTGGACAGACTAGTTGTCTTTAAGCTGCTAATAGTCGAAATGCTTTGAATTCCTGCTCGCATGAGGAGGATTTCTAGAGATGTAATACCATCTACAGAGATGACAAATTTTTCGTTGTTGAATGCTGCATATGTATTTATTTTTGTTTGAATGAAAGAACAAATCTAATTTAGTTGATAGGCATAACTATTAGCCAACATGAAATTGGAGTAGTATTAAATGATTATCATGCTCCTTAAGTTCAACTCTGTGTATGGCTGAAAACATGTAATAGTGCACATTTGTGTCCATCTTTAATATTGAAGATGACTGCAGTGTGTATGTGTATGTGTATTTTAATGTTATAACTTCACCTTATCCTGTTATGGGGAAAGTTGAAGGTGCAACTTATTTATAGTTTATTGGAGTTAATGTTGTGAAGTTTGTTGCCGTCATATTAACGTACTATGGCATTGACTTTGGTCTTTTGAACCAGAATGCCTATTCCAGGGGAATCTCCATTCAATTTAAAAACGAGGAGGAAAGTAGGGCCTTCCATTGTGCATTTGAGCAATGGAAGACAGAAGTGGTTGTTCAAGGTCTGTTTTGACATAACTGTTATTACTCAAAGTTAATTGGTACATCTTGTGGAGTACAGTCACATTGTCTTCATTGTTTGCTTCAGTAGTTCCTGATGTCTGACTGAGATGTTATTGATGACTTTTTTTTTTGAGTAAAGTACTGTCAGCTATTCATGATAATGTGGAACAAGACAAATGTTGAGTACTCTAATGATAGTGAGTGGATGTGCTTTAGAAGGAGATTTCTTGTGTTGCTCTCTCAATTTCTATGTGATAAGGTTTAATCTGCATTCTTATTTTCTGATGATAAGCTTTAACTGTGGATACTAAATTGCCAATGACCGACCAAATTACTATTGAGGTGTTGTTGGAAAAACGTGTTTGACCAGCTTGCTATTGAACTGTTGATATAATTTATGCTTTAATTGCTCTTCATCTATAACAGTCGTTTCATCTTTCCCATTCCTTTAAGTTGTTGAAACTTTGAAATTTCTGTGATGTAATACGAAGCATCACTTGTTAGGAGAATGAATATTTTATTGAGAATTTAAGTGTAGTAGATGAATTAGATAGACCATTAGTCACTCTTCTGACATGTTATAAGGTATTATAATCCTTTTAATTTGTTAGCATTAGTGTTATCATCATTGTCTATTATCCGCATGATCTTAGCAGTGGCAGTCCACATTATTGATAGTTGTCTTGTATTTAGATATCATTTTCTTTAATTTGTCGTACTCTGACATAAGTTTGTCGTAATTTTTAGCCAAAAGAGTAAATTTGTGGGATCTGTTTAACTTACTAGGAAGTCAATATAAAGTTCAGAAATATCTAGATTATTCTCTGCATTTACATATTTTTTTAATTGTGTAAGTAATGTTTCTTCATTTGTTATTTCGGAACATACTAACCTGCACTGCTCTTACTGATCGACAAAATGAAAGAAAGAAGAAAGCAATACATTTCTTTTCAAAAACTTAAAATGTAGTATGTTAGTTGCCCATTTTGATGAGTGAACTTCTAAATTGCTGCATCTAAGAGCATTATTATTGTTCCGCTCTTGTCTGGATGTTTCAGCTACTATTTGGAGCTAAATAGTAAATACTGCTTAATCAATTTTAAGATATTGAACTCATGATTCAGTCCATTATCAGCACTAGGCTAATAGAATTTTGAACATGATCTTGACCATGTAACTTATCCAAAAAAATTCTTTCAGGGTCTCCTCTGCCAAATGGAGCAGTATCAACTTCAAAAAGTAAATTTGATGAAAAAATTGAGGCATCTTCTGCTAAAATGTATTTTCACTACTATGGGCAACTATTGCATCAGCAAAATATGTTGCAGGATTTTGTAAGGACAGGTAATGTTCTGAACTTTGGTCTTTTCTGTGGTTTCGCTTGTATCATGACCTAGGACTTTTAAGCCTGTTTGGCCATGAAATGCTTTTTCCAATATTTCAAATACTGAAATAATTATTTGCAATTTTTTCTAAAGAAAATGATATTTGTAAATAGTAACTTGGCCATGAAGTTCTGGGTTTCAAGTGAAATATTATTTGATATTCAAGTGAAATGTTTAAATAGTTATCTAATGGTGTATTTCAAGTGTGTTCTATCAAATCTTCAACTTCAACTTACAAATCTTCAATTTTGACACACTTTTGCAAGTGAAGTTCATGTCAAACACCAACTTCAACGTGCACAAGCTTTTTTCAACTTCATCTACTAACATTCTTTTTGCAACTTCAACTCAAAATACTATTCAAACGTGTACTTATTCGTCACCGAGGCTCCTAGAGTATCACGAGAGGCTTGCACACTCATTTTGTCCTTGAATGTTTTGAACTGTTGGCCTTTTGCATTTCTTCAGGAGGAACGGAGTGCAACATTCTAATTCCAATTATGGGAAGGTTGACATAGTAAATATGAAACTTGCAGGAACCTATTATGCTGCTGTAATTGAGAACCGTGCTGATTTTCTTGGTCGGGTAGTGGTTGATGTTGGAGCTGGTAGTGGTATTTTGTCATTATTTGCAGCTCAGGTTATCTTTTTGTACCAGTGCATGAGGTTTTATTGAATAATATGAACCATGGCTTAGCCGCTTCCACTGATATTTGTTCTCTGTATTTTTACCTCTCCCCTTCGACAAAACCCTCTCAGGCTGGTGCGAAGCATGTTTATGCCATAGAGGCATCTGAAATGGCCGAATATGCTAAAAAGCTTATTGCAGGAAATCCTTCATTGAATGGGAGAATCACAGTAAGTATACAATATATTTCATCACTCTGGTGTCTCTCGAAAAAGCTATACAATATATTCCTTCAGTAACTTGGCTGCTAAGGTTGCTCATAAGTTTTGGTTTTCTCTGTTCTATGAATGTTTAGGTAATCAAAGGAAAGGTTGAAGAAGTAGAGTTACCCGTGAAAGCTGATATCTTAATCTCTGAGCCAATGGGTAAGCTTATATATTTAGATGGGTTATAAAACTTATGTGATAGAGCAATGTTGATTCTATACTTTAAGAATGCTGCAAATTTTGTTAGAAATTGTAGTGATTCCCCTGGTTGACAGCTAAAGTTCTTTCTGGACATTAGTATGGCTATGTATCAAAATTTGATTGATTATTTGGATAATAAAAAATATGGCGCTGCATGTTATCTCAGAATCCAAACTAACCATAATCCAGTTATTAGATTCTCCAAATGAAACAGGTTCAAACCTGCTGGGTGTGTGATCCGTTGATTTTACATTGCAGGTACTTTGTTAGTTAATGAAAGAATGCTGGAGTCTTATGTGATTGCAAGAGACCGATTTCTAGTTCCAAATGGAAAAATGTTTCCTGGAGTTGGAAGGTAGTTTTCTTTCTTGTCAGCAGTTGACTTTTGACGAGCCTTGCTTGTCAAATCATTCATGAAGTTAGTAGTTTTCTTATGTGGTTCTTTGCTTCTTATAGTAGTTCTTCCCAGCCTCGGTGCTTTACTTTTCTCCCACCATAAAGTTGACACATTACTTTTCAGTAGGTTTTTGTATAATAGACTTTTTTCTTTTTCCGTGAATCATTTAGGAGGTCAGATTACAATGATATAACTTAAATTGACTCACAAAATTGCGGAAACTCAAGTTGTCTATTTTATTCTCCTTTTTACCTGAGATGAGCTTTCAAGCTTAATTCTCACTGTGGTATCCATGAATATGTTTCAATGCTGCTGCCCACTTCTCCTTCCAAGCAATCCACAACTGCTAATTGGTTTTTATGTTTTATAGTCATATGATCTAGTTATCCAAGCTGCCCTTCCCCAAACCCAATCTCCGAAAAGAAAAACCTTTTCCTCTCTTTTTCAATTGCTTTCACACGTGTTTCAAACTTCTTTGTTAAAAGAAGCATTTTTCTTCCACTTCCTCTATCAAGCGTCTCTTGAGTTTATGATTCATAAATTAGTATGTAACAGTTTCATTTGTTTTTACTTTGTGGTTAAATTATATGATTTAATTTTCCAAATTTCAGCTTATGGTTTGTTCATTTTGTAGAATACACATGGCACCATTCAGTGACGAATATTTGTATATGGAAATTGCAAATAAGGTACATTTGGTCAGCACTCTCTTCTTGCTATCTAGGTCCATCTCTATAACATTTTCTTTTTAAACTGGGGCTCTTCACCTCTTGAATAGGGTGGTGGGTGCTATACAAGAGAAGTTTGATTCAGAAAGAATGTGTTATGCAAAGCTACTTGTCACTTGTTGCATAGTCGTGCCTGACAGTGTCCTGAGAAACTATTTCAGCAATATGAAAGTTTTCCGAGTACTAAGCGAGCCTTCTTTAACGAGGGAACAACAACATTAATATTTAAATAACAAACCAACAAGTCCGGTAAAGTAAAAAGAGAACGAACAATTAACAATTTATACAGGGGAGAGATGCGGATGAATATGCGGTCATACAAGATTGATTAGATTAAAAATGACTACATTCTCCAGAAGGTGCAAGTAGCACGCAGAGGATAAAAGGGGAGAAAGTGCTTGAGATGGTTTGGTTATGTCCCCGTTGACCTATAGATGCACCTGTCTGTAAGTGTGAAACTATGGTAAATGAAGGTGTTAAAAGAGAACAGGATTAGACCTAATAAGAAGTTGCCTCGAAATGATTACATATCTTTGGAATCAATGCGGACTTAGCTAAAGATATACAATGGAAGCAAAAGATCCATGTAGGTGATATCGACGAGTTGGGGAATAAATTTTAGACTTGTGGTAGAATGTCTATTAATACCATCATTATATATACAGTGTGTGTGTGTGTGTGTGTATGTGTGTGTGTGTGACTTAGTTGTTATTTATAGGATAATGGTTCTAGGAGATGAATGATAAGCTAGGGAGAGAGTGATTATGAAGATGGAATCATCATTAGGCTTGTGACATTGTGATTTAGGCAAATTTGTTGTGTGTAGTGTTGAAACGACTCCTGGCCTGTTTTATAGGAATGATTGCGTGTTTGCATTCTTTTGCATGTTTGCATTCTTTTGCATGTTAGCTTCTGACTAACCAATTTTGCCACTTAGCCAAAGGTGTGCATAGATCCATTTGTCCAAGTAAAATATGCCTTTCCATGCAAGCCACTTGTCCTATGTAAATCTTTTGAAATGTATTACAATGTCACAGAAAATTAATATTGTTGGAAAAAGCAAAGGGAAAATTGACAATAAAAACTAATTTATTAATGAGTAGATACACACGGGGCTTGAAGGATGAATATGGTGGCTTATCATTTGGGCTATTTATAGGATATCATGATGGCCTCAATCTGCCCAGTTTAATAAGTTCTTAACCACTTGTCAAGGCTATTAGCCACTTGGCTTTAGTCATGCCAAGCGTATGTGGTCCTTTGCTACTTCTTCAAAGCGTCCCATGTATGAAGCTTTCTAGACATAAATCTTGTGTATGGATGCCACAATTCTCATGCACACGCCAATGTCCAAAATTTTTATCTTGTGGGATTACACTGTGTATGTTGTTGTAGTGTCTAAAAATATTATCCATTGAAGGATTATTTTTATTTATGGAGATGAAATCTTATAGTAATGATCCTGCTCAATTCCATATTAAAAATTTAATTTTTCTTTTACTTTGTCATACAGGCTATTTTTTGGCAACAACAGAGCTATTTTGGGGTTGATTTGACACCCTTGCAAAGATCTGCATATGAAGGATACTTTTCTCAGGTCAATCTCCTACATATTGGGAATTTAATGTCTTGGCCTCTGAATTATTCACTTTAACTTGTAAGCTTTTACAACGGTCTTAGTTGCCTTACTTCCATAGCCCTGTGTTGTCCGTGATCCTCATGTTGTTTTGTTAGTAGAATTCGTGAATGTGCAGTCTATTCTAGGAAAAAGTTCAGAATTTTAGGCATCATTAATGCCTATTTTGTTGAACAGTCAAATTATCAGTTTTTAGAGAAGGTAGAAAATAAAGCTTATGTTTGCATAATTTCTTAATCAATGTTTAAATTGATGGTTCTTAGTTTGATTTACTGTGTTAAGAAGCATCTTTCAGCATCCAAGTTGAATTTCATTGTCAAAATCATAATTGTATGTGCTGAACCTACCCTTTCCTCCAACCCCAATCCCCTTTATTTAGTTTCCTAAATTTGTACGAATAGTTTCTCAAACTTGTACCAAGATGAGTTAGCTTTAGATTCACTCACTTTTTTTGGATGTTCATGTTCTTTGCAGCCAGTGGTTGATGCTTTTGATCCAAGGTTATTGGTAGCTCCTGCAATATCTCATGTGATCAACTTCAATTCAATAAAGGTATTACTAGAAGATTCATTCTGTAGGTCGTAATTAGAGTTGAGAGTGACATTCTTTAATCTATGTATGTATTTCTTGGCGAGTAAAGGGAATTCTACATATTCGATGTAAAGGAATCTAAGATAGCTTTCTAATGTAAATAAAAACATCTGTTTCACAAGGAAAGAAAAGCATAATGAGCAGACTACAAAGTTAATGGAAGCAAAAGGCCTAATTTAGCTTTTCCTTCTATTTTTGACGACAGTTAACACTATATATGTGCTTTCATGACTCTTAAACTGAACAAAGTTCCTACTTTGTGGAGTGGGTGGTTGATAGGGGAAAAATAGCTGGTGGAATTAATCATATATACTACAGAATTTCTTGAAATGTCGCTGGGTGAAATGATCTTTTTCTACATATATATTGCAGGAAGAAGATCTATATGAAATCGAGATCCCATTGAAATTTACATGTTCTGTTAGCACTAGAATTCATGGGCTGGCTTGCTGGTTTGATGTTCTATTTAATGGAAGGTAAACATTTGCATTTATTGCATCCTTGGCGCTGGGACTTCTTGTTGCTACTTTGCAGTAAATTGCATCATTTCTTTCCGCAGCACTGTACCAAGGTGGCTGACTACTGCTCCTGGTGCACCTACAACTCACTGGTATCAACTTCGGTGTGTTTTGTCACAGCCACTTTATGTCATGCCAGGACAGGAGATAACTGGCCACCTTCGCCTGGTTTCCCATAAGGCACAAAGTTATACCATTTACCTAACATTGTCAGGTAGGTTTTTATGATTGTCGTTTGTAGCATTTGAATCATATCTTGTTGATCTCTTTTGTCCTGTGAAGTCAAATTTGCTGATAGATTTCTTCAAGAATCTAACATTATTGATCAATTTGAATAGCTACTGTTGGAGATATGCTCCAAACGTCATCTGGAAAACTTGATCTGAAGGAACCATATTACCGGATGTCCCAACCACAGGCATACTCGTTGGCACAAGATCAACAACATACTCAGCTATTACAAACGCAGGTATTGTTGACTTTTCCTTCATAGTGGTTAAACAATGGTTTCCTTCTCCCCCATGTCTAACTTCTCTGGTTTAAGCAGCAAGTCTCTCAAGGAATTTAAATTACTATACTATTTTTTGAGGCACAACAAAGACTATTCTTAAGATAGTATCTAACACTTTAAATTTCTGGTAATTGAATTGTATCTAAGACTTTAAATTTCTGGTAATTGAACTACTTGAGCTTGAGTATGTTTGTTTACACTTGACTTTACTCCCTTGTCTTCCCACTGGACCGTTATCCGTTGGTTTGCCTATATATTTAGATACTTTGAGGAGCACTTACTGGAAAAGCTATTAGCAATTCATAGATATACGTTTCTGACTTTTAATGGATAAGTATGAAATATCCAGTATTTGTAGGATAGCTTTCATGCTATTATTTTTTCCATTATTGTTCGGTATTTGCTCAGTTGGAGACTTGAACTGAAGAGCTTAATTCGCTTTTTCTATCTTGGACAGGACATACTAACACTATCCCTGGATCAAGATGGCTCTGTTCCGGTGCAACAACCGTCTCCAAATTCTGGTGCAGAGCTACATTCACTCTGATGGTGATATCCAAGTTAAGGGATGTGCATCTCGATAATCTCCTCTTTGTATTATTAGAGTGCTCGGCTAAGCTAAAGAATGCAAAATTTTAATCCTGCCAAGTCCTGACTTATCCATTTCCTCCTTGAGTTGATTGCTTGTAAATCGTTGCTCATGTGCTATTTATCTTTCTTGTTCATGTACTAATATTATCTTTCATTAGCACTTTCAACCTGACCATGTAGGATGCTTTTGTATCCAGCTTGATATAAATGGCTATTTCAGCTGTGCAAGGCTTTGATGATCCCTCCTTACCGGATCTACAGGTTAGACGGGTTTCATGTCACTTTTTTCCCATGTTCAAATATTAAGGGAATTATGGAACTCATTTTTTCTTTTCCTTTTACACAATATCCAAATGCAACAACATCGAATGTAAGGAAATTGTCTCACTATATTGAACTAAGAACCTGGTCCGAGGTGATTTACATATAAGTTACATGGCATAATAGCCCGTGGGAAAAATAAAAACTGGAGCAGGGACATTCGACTTTAGAATTTAGGAAGCTAGTATGTGAAGATGTTGGTGAAGCCTAAGCATTTGTCGGCTTTGCTCTATTATGGTGTAAGTGAAGATCATGACGAGACGTTTAATAATAATTTTAGGTGACTTGATAGTGTAACAATAGTTTTATTTTTGTATATGAAGTATATAAAAGTTGAACACGTAAGTAATACCCATGGATAGTCATGGACTAAGCACAATTTGGATTTCAATTGCTGGAACAGTGCTTTTCGCTGATGACGATCATCGGAAAGGACACTGTTAAAAAAATCTAACAAAGCAGACAATAGAGTATCTACACAAGGAGCAAAATTACAAATGAAGTCTATATACATAAAAACAACACTCAAAAGTAATTATATACATAAAAACAAGAGATAATGGTAAAAAACATACATACATGAACTATCACTTTTTTCGTGAGTTTCACACCTCAACTAACGGGCGCTCCCTTTTCTTATTTTAATACATATATGGTGATAGTTCAGCTAGGAAAGCACCTTTTCTTATTTTAATACATATATGGTGATAGTTCAGGTAGGAAAAGAGAACAATTGATAATTGGGGTGTGAAACTCACGAAAAAGTGACAGTAGGTGTGTTTTTGACCATTAACTATAAAAACAACACTAAAAAAAGTAATTATATACATAAAAACAACACTCAAAAAGTAATTATAGACATTGCAACTACTACATCTTTATTCTGTATACAAACACACATACATAAAACTCTTTTAATAAGTAAGAAGTGCAAATCATAGGATTGTGCAGCCATTCACATTCTCATCACTTAAGACACTGTAATAGGAGTGAGTTATTGCTGAGGATGATGATGCCTGATAATAATCATCTGGCATTGCTGAGGGTGGTGGCAATGGAGGTGCCTGATAATAATCATCTGGCATTGCCGAGGGTGGTGGCAATGGTGGTGCCTGATAATAATCATTTGACATTGCCGAGGATGGTGGCGATGGTGGTGCTTCATAGTAATCATCTGGCATAGGTGGGGCTGAGGGAATATTATCACTTGACCATATTGGCCCTACTGATGGAGAAATGCCATTTGCATAACAAGAACCATTACTAGTAGTGCAATCACCATATTGGCAATGGTAATCATAAGTTGAGTTTCTGCCATGTGTACAAGGACCAAAACTAGTAGCATTACCATGTTGGTAACATCCATGATCAAGATTATGACTTGTAGCAGAGTGACCACCACAACATGATGAAGAAGCACCACAAAGTCCACCACCACCACCACCACCACCATGGGAATGATCATATGGAAGCACTTGATCATGAGTTTTCTTCACATTCTTCTTGTTGGTAGTGTTAACTTCCACAGTTTTTTCACGAGGGCCATTTCTTGATTCACCTTTGAAAGTCACCTTAACAGTTTTGGTCATCTCCACACATTTAACACTGGAGTTATCAGAAAATTTCTCCAGCTGTGCCATAATGTCAGAATCATTCAGTGGATCGTTCACTTTCAATCGCCCGATAATATCTTTGCAAGGTCGTTCTTGTTCACACCAGAGTTCTGCTTCTCTCCCAACCCTTGCAAACTTACTTAGGATTTTTGCAGGGTCTACTTTGCCTGAGATGACTACTTTTCCAAGTTCTTGATCGATTTTCACTGAACGAACCCCCTTAATCTTTAACAGCTGTTTTTCCAGTTTCATTCCACAGTCCTTGCAGTGCACTTTCAGCTTGAGAGCAAATGTGTTAAAAGGACGTGCCATTGTTTTAGTACTCACTTTTCTATCAGCAAATATGTTTAAACCTTGTTGTCTTGGCGTTTCTTCAAAAATAATCCTGGTGCAAAGAAAGACAAGAATATAGCTAAAGAAAAAGTACTACGACAATCGGAAAGACTATTCTGAACCGATTTATGTGATACACTCTCTTTTCTAGTATGTCCCAAAAAAGTCTCCTTTCTATATCTAGAAACAATTTAACTTTAAAATTTTGATATTACCCTTAATTCGACGATTTATAGCCCCCCAAATATCTAAAGCTTGTTAGCAACATTTCGCATTGCCCGGAGGTTCTATTTATATTACAAGTTTTTAAAGTCTTCCTTTTTTAAACTTCGTATGTTCTAGTCGAACAACATGACAAATTGGGATGAAGGGAGTATCCAATAGAGATTCTTTTTGTTTTTAAAGTTGTTTGTCCCCTTTCTTAAAATCCAATAGGATATCTATGACCATTCCATTTTATGCAAGATATGATCCGGTGAGAAAGAGTGTAATAAGACAAAGATGGATTGCGATAAAAAAAAAACTGTAACCATAACTGTTGTATTATGAAGATTATTGACAGTGTTACATCATTGTATCTTGTGAACAAAAATGTACAAATTGGAAGGCCGATTACCAGCACTACTACAAAAAAGACTACATATCATATGTTAGTAAATTTTATGACATTTTGGAAGCAAACCATAAGCTTTCAAAATAAGAGAGACGGTCAAGATTTGAAGTTGGTAGCTGAAAGAAAGTTGTTCGTTCCTGCACCAATCCGTGCTCTAACTCGACATATTTGTCCTAATCATACTCGAGCTTCGACATCTTCAATGGAATCTCCATCTTTCTATTGTAAAATTCTAAAAAGCATCAACAAGATAAATAATTAAGAAGCATACCCTTTTCTATTTGTTGGGGATTCTTGTCTTGCTCGAGATTCTTGAATGAGAGTTGTAGTTGCTTTAATTGGGAACATTTGTAGATGAAAATAAATGAGGCAAGGGGAAACTGTATATAGGCACATGGAATTTAAAATTGACCATTTCCACCACCTTAATTATAATCATCAAAACAACCAGGTTAAGTTAATGGAAATTAGTATTGCAATTTCTCAGGAGTTTGTGACATAATCCGCGCTTAAGTCTTTCTAGATATATGTTTTTAAATCTTAATTTAAGTCATAGTATATGTAGTTGATGCGTGTGTTGACTATGTTTAGAAAGGGATAATAACGTTTTAGGCTCTTCAGTTAGTAGTAAATTATTTTTCTTATGATATCCGACCAAGCACATTTGACCTTAACTAATTTTTTTTTTTGTCCCTTTATGTAGGAAATATATTATATTTAGATTATTTTTGAAATTGTACTGCCCTCAAATATCGAGTAACAATACATACTTAACATTATACATAGTCAATTAAATAGTGTAACGATTGATAATTTGGTATATATGGAAAGATTCGCAAGCCGAAGGATGAAAAGTGCAACACATCAACTAATTGAAGATTGTTGTGCTTAATCAAATATCACAATGATGAAAATCATAATTTATTGATAATTGAAGGATCAGAAATGCTATTATCCCTTACCAAAGAGAAAGAAGGATGAAGAGTGCACCACTTCAACTACTTGAAGGTTCAATATGCTTATTCAGATACCACAAGGATCCAAATCATAATTTACTGATAATTGAAGGACCATAAATGCTATTATCCTTTACCAAAAGAGAGAGAAGGATCAAAAATGCACCACTTCAACTATTTGAAGGTTCAATGTGCTTAAACATATATCACAAGGATCAAAATCATAATTTACTAATAATTGAGGGACCAAACGTGCAATTATCCTGCCACCCAAGTAATCAAATACGTTTAATCTACAACTCAGCCTATAATTTATCTAAAATATCTGCTAGAAAAAACATAAAGAAGATCTTTCCTAGTCATTTGGTTAAACACTTGCCTCTTTGAGCAAATTATGGAACGTATATATCCATTGAAACGGACTGTCTAAGCTTTCATCAACCTCAAATTAAAATACTGACTACCAAATAATGAGGAGATCCTTTTTCTTTTTTCTTTTTATTATACTTTTTGGACAAGCTAATCTTTTTTTGTTGGGAGTGTTAAACGAAGCAATATACATGTGATATACACTGAATATACATCAGTGTATATCACATATATATCACTGATGTAAGCAGTGCAGCAGCTGGGCCACCAGACAGTGCAGCCCAACAGTGGGCTCTCAGCAATGCTCAGCCCATTCTCGGCCAGCCACTGTAATGCAATGCCCAGCCCATTCTCGGTCAACCATCAGAATGCAATGCCCAAAGTGGGCTCGACCATCTCAGCCAAAATAAGTACAAAACAATATTGTATATATGGTATATATATTTGTAGTATATTGTAAGGAAAATGATACCTTAATTAGTGTTATACACTTACCATAATTGTATAGTTAGAATTATGGTAGAATAAGGATTTAGAAGTAGAATAGGAAAAGGATTTCCCTATTATGGAAATATGTAACTTGTATATATAGCCTTTCAATTAATGAAAATAATCAAGGGGATTATTTCTTTCATGGTATCAAGAGACTAGGTCTACACAAAAGTTTTTCTCTCAACTTTTCTTGTGGCCGAGACCCCCCCCCCCCCTCGGGTTTTCTCTCTAAAAATTTTGTCTTCCGCTCTCAAAAAAACCTCTCTTTAACCTCCTTCCTTGTTCTTTCAAATATGTCTAAGAACAATTTTCACCTTGCCCTCACGGTTTCCAATATCAAGCTCAGTGTCCCTATTGTCCTTGAGATGGAAAACGTTCAATATGCAACGTGGGCGGAGTTGTTTAAAATTCACGCTATCTCTTATCAAGTTCTTCATCACATAATTCCTCCCGCTAGACCCCTTCCTGCGGAGGATCATGAGGTATGGATTACACTTGATGCTACCGTTCTTCGGTGGATATACGCCACTATTTCAGTGGACCTTCTACAGACGATTATGGAGCCCGATACCACGACTATGGCTGCATTGAATAGATTGCGTGACATATTCCAAGACAACCAACATTCTCGTATCGTCACACTCGAGCAGGAATTCTCTCTCGTTCGAATGGACGTATTTCCGAACGTTTCTGCATATTGCAAGAAACTAAAGGAATTGGCGGATCAACTCCGTAATGTTGGCGCACCAGTGACAAATAATCGTCTAGTTCTACAGTTGGTTGCCGGACTTTCGGAGGCCTATAATGGTGTTGGAACTCTCCTTCGCCAAAGCAACCCTCTTTCCGACTTTCATCAAGCCCGCTCCATGCTGACGTTGGAAGAAGCCGGTGTGGCTAAAAAGGTGGCTACCGGAGCAAGCCTAGTTGTCATGGTGGCATCCTCTCCTAGTTCTTCGGGTTTTGTTAATAATTCGGGCCAAAACCATAATAATGGTGGCGGCAAGAATAATCGCAAAAATAACAAAAACCGCGGGGGCAAACGAGGTGGTTCTGGTGGCTGTTCCGGTGAGCAACAAGCAGGCGGTGGGTCCCATTCAGGGTACAGTGGGCCACCACCACCGTGGGCCCAGCAGTGGGGCCATTGGCAGTGGAACCCGCACCCTCCAGCCCACGATTTCCGGCGCCAATGGGCTGGCCAACAGTCCAGGCCCAACGCCCGATGGCGGCCCATCGCCGATGGCCCAACAGCAGCGTATCCAGCACCTACGGCCCAGCAGCATCACGGAATGGCGTTCTTGGGCCCCGTCCTCCGCAAGCCCATCATGCAGCAGGCCCCACTCAGACCGATATCGAGGCCGCGATGCACACGTTGGGATTGTCCCAACCGGACCCAAATTGGTACATGGACACCGGGGCCACTACTCACATGACTTCCGAATCAGGTACTCTCTCATCTTATTCCACTGAGCACCCTCGAGGATAATTGTTGGTAATGGCAGTTCTATTCCAATTCTAGGGTATGGTCAGAAAACATTATCTCCTCCTAATCCACCACTCCTTTTGAAAAATACTTTACATGCTCCTAAATTGATTAAAAATTTAGTGTCTGTCCGAAAATTCACAAATGACAATTCTGTTTCTGTTGAATTTGATCCTTTCGGTTTCTCTGTGAAGGATTTCAAGACGGGGAGTCATCTCATGAGGTGTGATAGTAGGGGGGATCTGTATCCTATCATGCCCGATTTCAGTCCATCGAGTCCAGTCTTGCCATCAGCTTTTGCAGCCATCTCTCCTTCCATGTGGCATGCTCGTCTGGGTCATCCAGGATCTTCTATTTTATCAGCTTTAAATAAAAATAACTTTATTTCTTGTAAGGGTACAAGTCGTACTCCAATTTGTCAGTCTTGTTCATTAGGAAAAATTGTTAAGTTGTCATTTGTAGACTCCAATTCCCATACTTCTATGCCATTTGACATTATTCATAGCGACTTATGGACATCTCCTGTTCTTAGTTCAATGGGTCATCGATATTATGTTCTCTTTTTAGATGATTATTCTAGATTTTTGTGGACGTTTCCAATTGCGAATAAATCACAAGTGTTTTCCGTCTTCATAAAATTTAGAGCGTTCATTCGTACTCAATTCGAAAGAGAAATAAAAAATATTCAATGTGATAATGGGAAAGAGTATGACAATAGGGAGTTTCGAGATTTTTGTGCTACTCATGGGATAAATTTTCGTTTTTCATGTCCTCACACATCTTCACAAAATGGGAAAGCCGAACGCAAAATTCGTTCCATAAATAACATTGTCCGAACTCTCCTAATACATGCCTCCATACCTCCATATTTTTGGCATCATGCTCTACAAATGGCCACTTACCTACTAAACATAATTCCGTCTAAAGGTCTGACATACTCTTCCCCCCTCAAAGTCCTATATAATAAGAACCCTTCTTATTCTCACCTTCGGATTTTTGGGTGCTTGTGTTATCCGTTATTCCCATCCACCACAATTAACAAACTTCAGGCTCGGTCTACCCCGTGTGTGTTTTTGGGTTATCCGTCGAATCATCGTGGTTATAAGTGTTTTGATTTATCCTCCAAGAAAATCATAATCAATCGCCATGTCATTTTTGATGAAACTCAATTCCCATTTACGAAAGTTCATACTCCCGAACCTAAGTCATATAATTTTTTGGATGACCAAATATCCCCGTATATTATTCGAAATTTTTCGGACATCTCCCGTACCCAAAATCCTCCAGCCAGACCTTGCCCATTGGACCAACAATCTGCCACACTCACGAATCCGGCCATCGGAGCAGTTCCGATGGCGGGCTGCCCGGTGATGGAACTGCTCCAGAATCTGAGTCTAGTTTTTACCGTGTTGGGCGGCGGTAGTGGGCTCTTGCCATCCGTCCGAGCCCGAAAAATTCCCAAAATTCCATCAATTCTTCCTCGAGTCATAGACCGGTCACTCGTAGTCGGTGGGTATTTTTACACCTAAAGACATTTTAATTTACATTCGATGTCTCTAAATCCCCTTGCCCCGCAATCCTGTGTCCGCATTAAATGACCCTAATTGGAAAATTGCTATGGCGAGGAATATAATGCTCTTATTGATAATAAGGCGTGGGAGTTGGTGCCCCGTCCATATGGTATTAATATTATCAGGTCTATGTGGATTTTTGCTCATAAGGAGAATTCGGATGGGTCATTTGCTCGACATAAGGCGCGACTTGTTGATGATGGTAAGACTTCGGCAGTTGGTATTGATTGTGGTGAGACATTTAGTCCGGTGGTCAAACCGCTACCATTCGTGACCGTGCTTAGCCTGGCTCTTTCAAAAACTTGGCCAATCCATCAGTTGGATGTCAAGAATGCTTTTCTACATGGTGATCTCAAAGCTTGATCTATATGCATCGTAGTTGGGTTTCAGGATCCCAACCGCCCTCATCATGTCATTTGTTGAAGAAATCACTATATGGGCTTAAGCGATCTCCACGGGCCTGGTATACACGATTTGTTGATTTTGTTTCGACTATTGGGTTCACTCACGCAGTCAGATAATTCTTTGTTCATCTACCGCCGTGGTTCGTCATTGGCCTATATTCTGTTGTATGTGGATGATATCATCTTGACTGCCTCCTCCGATACTTTGCGCCAGTCTATCATGGTCATGCTCAGTTCTGAATTTGCTATGAAGGACTTAGGGCCGTTGAGTTATTTTTTGGGGATTGCCGTCAAACGTCATTCAGGTGGCTTATTTCTGTCTCAACGGAAGTATATTGCTGAGATCATAGAGAGGGCTGGGATGTCATTCTGTAAGTCCACTTCCACACCGGTTGATGCAAACCCAAAGCTGAGTGCCGCAGCAGGTGCACCATACGAGGACCCGACCCGCTATCGCAGTCTTGCAGGGGCCCTCCAGTATCTTACCTTTACCAGACCGGATATTACATATGCGGTTCAGCAGGTGTGTTTATTCATGCATGATCCCAGGGTTGAGCACATGAATGCAATCAAACGCATCATTCGGTATATTCAGGGGACACTGGACTATGGGTTGCACTTGTATCCTTCGCCTACATCCACACTTGTCTCTTACACGGATGCTGATTGGGGTGGTTGTCCCGACACCAGACGGTCGACTTCTGGCTACTGTATGTTCCTTGGCAACAACTTGGTCTCATGGTCGGCAAAACGTCAAGCAACTCTGTCACGCTCCAGTGCAGAGGCAGAATATCGAGGGGTCGCAAATGTGGTCTCCGAGTCATGTTGGCTACGTAATTTGCTTTTGGAGCTTCATTGTCCCATTCAGAAGGCAACCTTGGTATATTGCCATAACATTAGTGCTATCTACGCTTTCAGGTAACCCGATTCAACACCAGCCGCACCAAGCATATCGAAATGGACATTCACTTTGTCCGTGAAAAGGTTGCAAAGCGGTCAAGTTCGCGTATGCCATGTCCCGCCTCGTTATCAAATTGCGTACATCTTTACAAAGGGTCTACCAGCGGTTCTCTTTGAAGATTTTAGGGGCGATCTCGGCGTTCAAAACCGCCCGCTATAATCTGCGGGGTGTGTTAAACGAAGCAATATACATGTGATATACATCGAATATACATCGGTGTATATCACATATATATCAACGATGTAAGCGGCAAAGGCGGTGAGCCACCAGACAGTCTCAACAAAGTGGGCTCGGCAATGCTCGGCCCATTCTCGGCCACCATCGTAATGCAATGCCCACCATTCTCGGCCACCATCAGAATGCAATGCCCAAAGAAGGCTCGACCATCTCGGCCAAAATAAGTACAAAACAATATTGTATATATGGTATATATATTTGTAGTATATTGTAAGGAAAATGATACATTAATTAGTGTTATACACTTACCATAATTGTATAGTTAGAATTATGGTAGAATAAGGATTTAGAAGTAGAATAGGAAAAAGATTTCCCTATTATGGAAATATGTAACTTGTATATATAGCCTTTCAATTAATGAAAATAATCAAGGGGATTATTTCTTTCAGGGAGAATTATACAAGAGTCTTGTTGACTGGGTAAAGTTTCACTGTTAAAGTAAACAAAATTAAGAAATTCAAAACTTTATATCGCCTTTTAACTTTATTCCTTTTGGGCAAGTACTCACAAAAATTACCGACTATTGTACAACTCCAACTTCAAATTTTATCGGAAATTTATTAGACTCGCAGATTTGAAAATGTAATTTCACCCGGTACGATCTCCCAAATAAACTATTCCAGCTGCTATGCAATTTATGTTGCTCAGACTTTTTAAAAATATTGCCGCACTCATGTCGGATCCTTCAAAAATGCATTAATTTTAGAAAATTTGATGCGCACCTGGTGAAATTTTCTAATTCTGGGCAACACAGTATGCAACTGTCATGACCCAAACTCAGGAGGGCGTAAGCGAAACGACATTAATATTATGTAATCCCGGAATATGAACTTACGTAAGTGAAATTGCACGATAATGTGCTAAAGTTTAACTGTACAAGTAAAACTCTACAACAGTATCATATAGTGGAGATGAAGAGCAAAGGGAAGAAAACCCCTTTTGCACTTTTTTTAAAGGAAAACTAGCTATTTTTTAACTATATTTCAAACGGTGCCTAAACATTAATTAGCAACCCCAAAACTAGCCAACCCACGCCATTTTACTGAAAATATCAAAGAGTAAGGTATGTACTTGCGGGTGTATGTGGCCTGCATTTTTTATCTTTGCCAAAGAGCTAAAATCTAGTCGTTCGAGTTCACTAACGTTTCTGATAGCACAAAAATAAACATAAACCAGAGCTGCTTGATACAAAGTGAAATGATCGAATCATTGAAATTGTTGCAGGACAACATATAGTAAAAGTTTTCAGTTACAAATTACAATTAAACATCTAACTGCACAGAAACCTATTCTTTGACAACATCGCACAACATGGAATTCGACAACACAGTAATATATGTGGATTTCTGTCGAGGTTTTCGACAAGTCCAAATCTGATCACAGCCAATTTAAATGTTCTGAAATGACCTATTTCCTTGCCCAGAATATACAAATGTGGCCTCTTAACTTTTGTTGATCAGCATGAATGTACGTCTGTAGTTCCTTTCATACAATTTGTTTTCATCTGCACATCGTAATTGCACCCAATGATTTGTGTATTGGCAAGAGAGAAATTAAACTACATTTTGAATATCACAAAGGGCCGAGTTATACAAGGGAGTGAGAGAGAAGGGAGAGGGTGGCCATTTCAATTATAACTCAAATGTTGTCTAGCGTGGTCCCCTCCTTCTACTCAGTATTTCCTGCTCTTTTAATCGATGCTGGAATCTGGAAAGGCGAGACTGGAGGCTGACCAGGCTTGCTGCTTTGCGCGACAGCACATAGCTCAATTGTGTTACATAATTGTCAATGAGACTTCCAGGCTGATCAACTTCTGCCAGCAGTTTCATTTCCTAATAGAGAAAAGGCAACAATACGTTAATTATCTCAAGTGAACAATATTCCTAGTTTATCACTTTCTATTGTATGAGTTTTAGGTTCGGTATTATGAACAATATTCCTAATTTTGCAGGGAAAGTAATAAGAACTTCATTAGACCAGAATAACTAGGATTTTTCTTACTTCACGGACAATGTCCATCGTATCTTCAATTTCTTTCCTGTGTGCAGCCATCAGGGCCTCTTCTTCCTTTACAGCAGAAAGAGGAAAATTACACCGTTCAAAAAGGTCATAACTGTTATAAATGAGGATATATCACAAGATGAGAAGTAAAAGGACATCATAGGCTAACCTGCAGTAATTCATTGATATTCTCATCATGAGGGGGTGAAGAAGGTTCGTTTTGTCCCGATCCAGTACTTCTTATATTAGGAATACTTGCATTTTGCTGTTTATAACTCATAGAGGATGAATCAGAGCTTGAGACATCTTTTCTTGACCATTTTCCTGGCTTTTCAGGTTTCTCATCACGAGAAACTTTCCTCCGAGGTGGAGACACTTTCTGCACCTTGTCTTCTGTATTAGTTGAACTCTGCAAATTTGATGTCAACTGCATTCTTTGACCAGCAGGAACACCATAGCTATTCTTCACCTCAGACCTGTGCCTATCCATACCACCAAAATTTGGCCCTCCTTCATCCTGACCATTGAAAGTATGATTTGAAGAAAATCTAGAGGGTTGTTTATCGAAAACATTAGTGGAATTGTATGATGTGGTTTCTTTCTCCATAGCTCTTCTATTCGCTTCTGCTACTCTAGATTCTTGAGGTTTCTCGTAAGCATCTTCCTCCTCAGCAGAAGCAGCAAAAGTAGTCGCTAGAGAAGGTTCCTTGATTGTTGGAGCTATTACGCTTGCACTCTGATTTTTGTTGGTGTTTCCACCTTCGGATAGACTTTTAACCCTGTAAATACAATGTTAATAGGTTCAGCGAAATAATAAAAATGATAGAACATTCAACTCGTATAAAAAGGCTAGAACCACCTGTCTGCATATCTTAAGGTGTTGAGTGTATGTTCACATGATCCAGCATTAGGAGAAATGCAGGAAATCATAACAGTCTTTGAGTTGCCAACAAAGGAGTCACGAAGCACTTCAGTGAGTTTGCTCCCACGGAACGGGATATGAAGCTGATCATTGTCAAGGGCACGAATACACTCTTTAAGAGCCAACAAGCTCTTGTTAATTTCTGCTCCCTCAATCCTAAAACCAAACAAGAATGTAGATTGACACTTCAACATATTGGAAGCAATGGGCCATAGAAGTACATTTGGGGGGGGGGGGGGGGGGGTTAAGAAAAGGGAAAAGTGTTGAAACAAGCCTCAAAGTGTTGAATACTTTTTCAGAGTTAAAAGAACCACCCCTTCAGCATTAAGCACAGAACAATAATATGAAACATAGAACTCTCCCGGTCATCTGCAAAGTAGAAGGAAAACAAGAACAAAGAAAGAGAGCCATAGCCTTTTTTCATTACTGGTAATCATTCAGTACCATAGGCATTCCAGCTGGACTTATGTTCAAAATATGGTGGTTCTGTACAATAACTTTTGAAATATATAGCTTTCCCTTTTTCTTGGGGGGGGGGGGAGGGGGGGGGATAAGTTTTTAAACGGACTGGTTCAATCTCCAAGGGAAAAACAGAAGTGAAAGAAGTCAAGGAATTCCAGGAAAAGTATATATAAAAGCAGCCAGATTCATTCCATAATAAGGTACCTTGTTTGTCTGTCATTATCAGTAGTATCCGCACCTCTCTCGCTACCTGCAAGGTCAATAAAAGAAATCTTCCCGATCACTTTCCCCCCCTTGGATTCGTTTCTGTCATTATTTCGTCTAGAGTTTACTTCGTTGTGTTTCTTGATGACAAGTTGTAATATCGCGTGTGATCTTGATGATTCCTCATTTGCACCAGTGGAGCCTGTACTTCTTGAAGCGTTTCCCCTCTCAATATACTCTTTCACAACCTGCACATCTGAAACTTCAAATTCCTGGAGCCCAACGATGCAAACCTGCTGACGCCCATCTTCTCTCATACAGAGTTTCCTACATAAAAGCAATAACAAATGGTAAGAAAAAATGAAATATATGTGTATCAAATATGAAGTTCCATATTGATAAAACAAAACTATAGGTTTGACCATCCATTGTTCTTCAATAAGTTGGACAACCAAGACATCTGAAAATGATATTGTAGTGCTGACAAGGGCAGAAAGTGGAAAAGAGATGAAGACAAGATTGGAAGATCAAACCGTTATGCATATTGGACTGTTTGGGTAGAGAAGAACTGTAGAACTGTTGAAGCAAAAAAGAGGACTATTTCTTATGTAGAAATTTTTGACGCACTTTAACTCATAGGGGGAGTCAGCCAGGGACTTTGAGCTCTATCAGTACCCCCTTCGTACTGTTAGCTAACAAAATAACTCAAAAAAAGCAATTGGACAACCAAGACAACACACTCCCGACCACTGGATTGACATGCTTTTTGTTATTAAACCCTTTAGGATACTTTTAAGTCTTCAAGTGTCTTCCTCTCTGTTTGTATCTTCCTTTATCCTTCGTGGAAAATTATATATAAGATCAGATACCACCACAGAATGACTGTTGGAGACCCATTCAGAGGCTCTATATTACCCATTCTCATTTTGTGTTATGTAGGGTATAACATACTCGAAAGAAAGAAAATAAACCCCACTTATAAATCTATTGGCATAAAGGAGAGATTTTCAATGCAGGTAAGGATACTAACTTTCTATCACTGAGAAGATCGAACAGTTTCCCACCATATATTTCAAAAAAGCTGAGCCACAACTTGAACATCTGATTACGATAAATTGGCTGATGCAACAATCTAACAAGATCTTCTGCAGCTCTGAGAGGCAATGGTTGCATTGTGTATGTCTTACCACTCCCTGAACCATCAATAAAGTAAAAAAAAAGGGAAAAACATCAATTCTAAGATAAGCGATTGAGGAGCTGCCCACAAAAGCAATGGCCAAAATACAAAGAAACTAGCAGTGATAAGAAGCAGAAACTTAAAAGCAAGGACAGTGAAAAATTCATAAGATCGACTTATGGTAAAACATGTAACTCGACCATGCGAGAAAGATGTCGGGCAGAAACTCACACTACACTTTTATAATTTGAAACATCCAAAAACAGAAATATGAAGAATAAGTGTGACAAATCGTTTATCAACTCCAGAACAAAAAGATAAATGGAATAATCTTAACCTCTACAAGAATAAATATGCTGTTTATAAGCATGCTGGTCCAACAAGTCTGGATCCTAAATAATCTCTCTTTTTCTAGTCATAAAAGTCACAAATTAAGAGGGCCGTTTCGGAAACATGCAAACTTCAACCTGCAAGCAAGAACTGGAAACTTGGAAAACCAGATAATCTCAATTAGATATATAATTTTTGAAGGTGATCCCAGATTCAGGCAAAGGAAATTGGAAGTAAGCTTCATTTGCTACCAATAGCATCTACAAAATTGTAAGTTTTAAATCCAATGTTCAAATTAATATTCGTCTTGAGATATCAATAAAGTCGGTAGAAGCTCAACTGCTTGTGCCTAAGAGGTATGTAAATTTCTTCTATCCTTGTAAGTCATGCATGAACATATACTTGCTGAAATAAAGGAAAATTCTTAGAAGGGTAAATAGAACATTTGACATTCCAATTGGAAGATATTTCAAAATTACAGGACCCTTCTAAAAAGGACCTAAAATACAAACACCATAGTACATATTAAAAGTATTAATGAGCTAAATGTGAGAAGATAAATGAGTGGCTTGTATTGAGAAAATGAATCAAGCATGTAATGAAAATATAGCAAACCTGTCTGGCCATAAGCAAAACATGTTGCTTTTGTGCGCTGAAAGATGGTAGGAATAATTGGTTCCACAGTGGCACGATAA
The DNA here is from genome assembly GCA_029783415.1 of Anisodus acutangulus. Taxonomy (NCBI): domain Eukaryota; kingdom Viridiplantae; phylum Streptophyta; class Magnoliopsida; order Solanales; family Solanaceae; genus Anisodus; species Anisodus acutangulus. The sequence continues at coordinate 27,314,712 of CM056492.1, read as the reverse complement.
ACCTGTGAAGTACATGGGGAAAAATAATTTAAGCATAAAATTCAAACATAAGCATATATTTTCCACATAAAGGAAAGTAGAACATTATTATGCTGGAACATTTTTTATTTTGAGAAAAAAAATTACGCTGTAAATTCTTCCAATCAGAAAGAAACAAAAAATGAGTAAGAAAAGAGAATGACCACATGAAACTGGCGGTAAATCACCAATCAATCAATTAACCAACTACGTCTCAAATCCCATAAGCTGGGTCGGCTATATAAATCATCTATATCCATTCCCTTCTGTTCAAGCACATTCATTCGAATTCTAGTAAATTATTCGTTTTCTTAAGCAAATTAGGGGTTCACATTGGCATACAAATAGCTAACCAAATTAGACTAAATAAACAATAAAGACCTAATGTACGTGAAACAGAAAAGAATTAGGGATTAATTTCACTAGTTGGTATCGCTTATATGATCCTTTTCTTTCATTACGTTTGTTCCTAAGTGAGTATTGATTCTGAGAGATGGTAGGTAATTAAAATAACTTTCATCCATATAATTTTTGGTCTACCTTATTCCTTTTTAGCAACTCTCATCATTGTAGTGTTGCCTATGCACTTGTAGGTCCACATAGTACATTGCTAAACCATCTCAAAAGACCCTCTTTCACTTTTCCACAATATTTATAATTTTTAGTCTACCTTATTCCTTTTTAGCAACTCTCATCACTGTAGTGTTGCTTATGCACTTGGAGGTCCACATTGTACATTGCTAAACCATCTCAAGTGACCCTCTTTCATTTTTCCACTATATGTGTTACTTGCACACTCTGTCCAATGTAGTTATTTCTAATCTTGTAGAAAGGACATCTGTGTTCATACGACACAAATGTTGTGGATATGTTCGGTCCTAAAGGCCCAACATTCACCCTCAAACCTTCTTATCACATAGCAACCACTCCCCATTTTTAACATCGTATTTTAATTCTATGCAATACATCTTCATCTATCATGCCATTCTCCTAAAAGATTGATCCTAGATATCGAAATTATCCACATTTAGGAACCCCCAGTGTTCAGGAAAGCGCTCGCTTCACCGCTTTAAGCGTTAAAGTGAGGCGAAGCGAGGGTCTGCCGCTCCAATTACCTGAGGCAAGGTCAACCAAAAGAAGCGGACACTTCGAGAGGTGAAGTGCTGAAGCGAGAGGCGACATGAGGTGATCGCTTTATGTTGATTAAGTTTTAAAGGTCGATTTAAAAGCAAAAAAAAAGAGTGACTTCAGGGCTAACTCCTATTTCGCAGCTTCCGCTCTGCTTCTCGCTAGGGTTTTCAACCCTCCTTCTTCTTGGCGCTGCTAGTGCAAGGTTTTCTTCTTCTTCTGCTTGGCGCTGCTAGTGCAAGGTTTTCTTCTTCCCTTTTTTGCGGTTCTGCTCTGTTTTTTTCCAGTCTTGCTTCTGCTCAGTTATTTCTTTTGAGTTCTGCTTCTGCTCTGTTTTTGAAACTGACTTTTTATTTTGAAACTGAGCAATAATCCTCTGTTTTTTTGTTCAATTTCTACTCTGTTTTCTTCTTAAATATGTTGCTGATGTTTTTTTCCTAAATCTTAACAGAGATTAAAAATGTCCCAGTCTGACCCGACTTGGAAATATGGTACAAGAGCTAGTGCGGTCAATAGGAGCAAAGTTACATGTGTCTTTTGTGATAATACATTTAACGGCGGAATTTGGCGCCACTTATTGAACCATTAATAGCTTTGATTTTGTTTGTCCTATGGTCTATGGAGGATTTTGTGATATCTACTTTTTAGTTTTTAATTTGAATTTTAGCTTATATATATTGTCCCTATTTATTTTGGTCTTTTTTACAAAATTGCGCTTCACCTCAATGAAGAGAGCGCTTTGCTTAAAGAGTGACGCAGGGCCTTGTCACTTTTTTCCGCTTCACGCTCACCTGAACACTGGGAACCCCAATAAATCCCAATTATGGAAAAAAGAAGAGAAAGATTGAAGGTAGTCTGTATCGTTTTCAAAAATTGTTGTATGGAGTATGGACAAACACAAAACCAGTAGTCTTTGCTATTAACTTATATTCAAGCGACAAAGTAATACCTCATCATTTGTTATGTACTCATCTAGAACTGCATCAAAACAGAACTCATGGTTCTCCACATAAGCAGTCAAATCCACCTTCAATGATGAAATAAACCATAGTTAGTCTCAAACATAAGCTGATTCATAAATCAGAATCAATGGATTCCAAACCTTTAGTTTGGGTTCATGGACAGAAAGAGAAGCATTGTCAGATACAGTGACAATGTCATCCTCCATCCTGGAAATTTCTTTCTTGTTTAACGGTCTTTTGCGCACCTGGACAAACATCATGATCAATCTTAGGAGTTTTAGATGGGAAGTAACTCAATATATCAACTGCACCGCCATATGAAACACATAGAAAGGGGTCAAAACAAAGATCAAATAAAAAATACTAATAGCAAAATATTTTATAGTATAAACAGATAAAACTTAATCAACACACAGTAACATAGAAGGGAAAATACAGAAATATGATTACAATCAGTGTTATCAAAACTCAAAAGCGAAAAGCGCAAAAAGCTCTAAGGTCAGTTGGGGCTTTAATGAAAAAAGGCGCAATGGTGCAAAAATACAAATATATATATGTTTAGTCCAAGACTAATAATAATAAGCATGAATAACAAATATATGGACAAAGAAATTGTAAAAACATTACGATGAAGTGAAATATCAATTATCTAATGTCACCTCTTCAAGAGAGGCTCATTGGAAAGGAAAAGTATGTCTTAGAGCCTTGATGATGACACTAAAGCGCACATAAAGCGACGCGAAGCGCTCAACATGTTTTGAGCCTCGCTTCAGGACTTAAGCGCGCCTTTGACAACACTGATTACAGTGCGATTTTCCAAACACTACCAATCATGCCATAATACTGGAAAACATTGGAATTGGCTATCACCCCCTAACAACAAATATCTATAGACCTTTAAGGCTAATTTAATCTATAACTTAAGCCGATGTGGGAGCTTAAGAGGATTGAAGATAATAATATAATATCCTACAAATATCTAGATAAGAGTCATGCAAGTGAATTACCAGATATCTGTAAGTACTATTATTTCAAGCTGCTCATGGATTACCCTATTCTCCAACATTACCCAGGCCCAGCAAAACTAGATAAGTAAATATAGGCCTTAGAGACCTCAAAAATTATGTCTGGGAAGTAGGCTGTTGAGTTATATAGTTCTCACCAACCCTAAAGCAAGTGACCACTTGTTTCAAATGTTATACACAACTAAACTGACACTCAACAAGATTCAATGAGCCCATGAGGATCTTCATACCTGGGATTTTTTCCCAAGATAATTACTCCCTTTGTTTCATTTCACATGTCCCTCTTTCCTTATTAGTCATTTCCAAAAAGAGCACACCTTTCTCACTTTGAAACTCTTTACTTTTTGTTTGATAACCGAGAAACCCCCAAGGCCAGTAGCGCAATGATCGAAACTCGGTGGCAACTGATTTTTTGCAAAACTATTTGCTTTTAACATTTTTCGTTTTATCCTTAATGAAATACTATTACAGGAATCTTTCTCAAAAAGAAATATTCTTATAGGAATGACATGACATCTTAAGACCAGATGCATAGGATAATTTTCGTTTGTTATGTACATTTATCTTATTAACTCTGCCTATGTGACCTCGTTCACATTGCCGGTCCCAAGCCCGGATAAAGGAGGAGGGTTGCCGAGGGTCAATGGGAAACAACCTCTCTACAAAGGTAGGGGTAAGGTTGCGTACATATTACCCTCCTCAGACCCCACTTGTGGGATTACACTGAGTTTATTGTTGTTGTTGTATATACATTTATCTTATGTAAATGTCATCTTGTATTTATAAAATTTCATGCCCTGATTACTTGCTAAATATAAGCACAACTATGAAAATCAGTTCCTTTTATACCTATCAGGAAACAGAAAAAATGTCATCTCATTTCTAGTACAGCCACAAATATTTCTAAACCTGCTCACAAAGTAGGGCGATCAAATGATTCAAACATTCACCGCACAAAAAATGTAGACAACTACGGGTTTTCACAGCCTCAGTGATTCATTATCATAACATAAAATGTGCCCATAATTGATTGTTCATGTACAAGTGACATACCACAACTTTAATTTTTGCCACATTGTATTCCCTTGTGTTTCTTTCCTTTTCAACTATGGGTAACCCAGCCGCAGCATCAGTGTCTGGTTGAGTTTTTTGCTGCCGATGGATCGGGGCATCAAAGACACTATCAAATGCTCCATTCGGCGCAGGCATGAAAGGTGATGTCTCAAATGGTTCTGAAATTACATGCTATACAGAAAACAAAGCAACAATTATTGAACAGCAATTGCCCTCTAGACAACAAGTAAGCAGCACGTATGGTCTTTCACTCTTCACATAAATAAGATTCAGTGCCAATAACCCACATTTATAGATCTTCGACCAGTATGTGAAAGTTCCAACTTCAACTTTCAATACAGTATCTTTGTACAATAATCGCCGGATCTTTGATTTCCAAAATAGTTTACTGTTAACCATAACCCAAATAATTAGGATTCTTTTGCCATGTGACCGTAGTAATCCACATAATCTTATACATAGAAGAGGATACAAGATAGTTCCTCTACTATTAGATAGCTTTCCATAGAATGGACAAAGAGACACCAAATAGAGAACAACTACGTTCGTTAAATTAAAACATACTCGGTACACCTACTTTCTTGTCTTGTTACTCCCTTTCTCTTTTACCCCCAGGATGGGGATGGAGTGTGGTTGATTGCAGAAAGGGCGCTCGAGTTGCAAGCCAGCTAGAGGATTGCTAGTCCAACCTATGTTCCGAGCAAAACAATGTACATTCTAACAGGAGCAGTGAATGTGCTCAATATGATTCCAAATAATATTTCCATACCTCAGATAAGAGCTCTGTATCATCCATAGAATGCAGATCCAGAAGTCCAGCACCAAAGTCTCCTCTGAATTCCGGAGAGTAAAAACCATCTGATGGTCCCATCCCTCCTGAGCTTTCAGCAGTAGGAGTATATGGCTCGGATGCAGATTCACCATTAAAGTTGAGGTTTCTCATTAATTTGAAAAGCCTCTGTTTCTCTTCCATAGACCGAGCCCCATAACCCTTCAACAACATCCCAAGCTTCAATATTATTAACAAAATCAATATGGCAGCATCTAAACAAGACCAAGAATGCCAAAATAAACCCACATGACCCAGAACCATAAGAAAGAGGGCGAGAGGCAAACAAAATAATCAATATTGATCCGAGATAAGACTCCTCAATGTTGTGACTCACAGTAGCCAGAATTGCAACCAACTGACTAATCCCAAGAGCTTAGTACGAAGCACTTTCGTGTTATATGATAGATAATACTCGAATGGAAAATCAATTCAGACTCAGCACCAAACAACATGCAAGTCCCATCTATCTGTGAATTTTAAAATAGTGTAAACCAAATATCAGAAGAGCTTTTAGACACTACAATGGGAAAAATCTAGGACAATTCAATTTAACTAATGCAGCAATTATGCTATCCAGTGTTGAAGTTCCGTGTGCTCAAACTATAAAGTGCAGATTTGAACAAAATGTATGCGATATTCATTTTTCACATTTTGACACTTGTGAACTTTTGTTATATCAACTAAGTCACAATCTCAAACTAGTTCTGATCAGCTATATCAGAAACCTTTATATACTTATGTTCTATTCAGGACCATTTTCATGAACAATCAATTCCCTTAATGTCAAGGCCATTAAGGGAATATTACCTGCATAAGTAGGAGGCGTTGATCCACACCAGTAGAAGCCATTGGAGAGGCCAGATGCTGCAAGCCGGCAGACTGAAGCCATCGCGCCATGACAGCATCTCCAGCATCACCAGCAGGGCTGGCATTGCCCTGCTGATCATACAGAGCAGTAGCTGCCCCGTTGCTCTGCTGCATCTGGCCACCCATGTGGCGCTGGGATCTGCGTTGAGGCGCCAATTTCACAATCTGTTATCACACACTTCAACAACAACATTTCAAAAAAAATCACAACATCAAAATTAAGCAATTCAACAACATTAAAAAAAAAAAAATCACAACATCAAAATCTAGCAATACACCAATACCGATCCAAACAACCACAAAAATCCCCCCAAAAATGTAGATCATAATAGAAGAACTAATCTGTAATATAAAAAACTTACAGGGAGGCGAAAAGTCGAAATCAAAGCTGCACATTTACGTGCTTAAACGTGAACAAAACGACTTCGTTTTGAATCGATAAATGCGATTACTTGGATTGAAAAGCACCGATTCAAATCCTCCTAATACACAATGCATGTTAAAAATCGGATAAATACATCGGAAAACAATACTAAAACATGTATAATAGTGAAAATTTGCAGAATTATACACACATGAATAGGAAAATGCAGTACCTGATAGAGATGAAGAAAGTGAAATTGGCGATCTGAAAAATTGAATTATGTAGCAATAGATCTGAGAGCGATAGAGCAGAAAAAAAGCCCTAAATTTGTTTGGTTGGATTCAATGTGGAGAATTCACGGAAGCAATGATAATTCCTTTTATCATGAACTAATTTCATTTCTAACTTTCATGACTCACAAATTATTATATCTATATATTTGTGTCTTGAAATGTACTCTTTTTTTAAAAAAAAAATGTTATATTTGGTGACGTTTTTTTTATTTTTCTTTTTGGGGGTTGTCAATTATTGAAATTTTGTTATTTCACTCATCTCCGATATTTCATGAAAAATATTTACCCTTCCATTAATATAACAAAAACTTACCTTGGTCCCTCTATGTAAAATATATGTTGTATTTATACTCTATTTGCTTTAATTTCCGTTTTTGTTTGTTTAAAAGAAATGCAACAACAAAAATTCAATATAATCTCAAAAATGGAGTCTGAAAAAATTAATGGTCTTACTCTTACCTTGTGAAAGTAGAGATATTGTTTTGGATTCACCCTCAATTCAAATTTTTAAAAAAGGTCTCTTTCCTAATTTGGTAATTTTAATATTTCACATGACAGATTTAAAACCACAAAGTTAAAAGGACAATCTAATACATTATACGGAAAATGGTCATATTTACCCCTGTATTATCTCAAAAAAGTTATAATCGTCCTCAATTTGTTTTTTCGATGATATATAACCCTCGTTAGTGTTTTCATCATATGAGTCCCGTCGTGATTTGCAGGCTATTGCGTCAGTCCGGGATTTATTCTGTGCGCACTCGAAAGAGTAGCGGCTGCGGATTCCTTCGTCAACACAAAAAAAAAAATCATATGAGCCCCCGCTATTTAACGACCCCGTTCACCTGGACACGTGGCACCATCTCAACGACCCCAGCCATTTTTTTATTTAATCTGATTAACAATTAAAAAAAAAAAACCATAACAAAAAAAATTAAAAATTAGAGTCTCCGGCGCTTGGAGCTCCGATTCCAACAACGTCAACGGTACATTCTTATGTTCACTTCCGATTGAAAAATAAACCCACTTTGAAATCTCCCCCGTCTCGTCAATTTCAGTCCATTATCGGCATAATCAACAACGGGCTTGACGAAAAAATGTCTTGGGTGAAAAAAAATAATCAAATTGGTGAAAAATTTGTTGGAATCAATTGTGTATTGATAGTTGGATCTAAAAATCGCGATTAAAGCTTATCTTGGGTAGGTAGAACGTGAAGAAAGAAGCACAACCATTAATGAAGCTTGAAGCTTCAAGTTCAAGTTTTGAGTTTCAACAAACGAGTTTCGTTTTGAGTGAATGTTATTGCAAAAGATCGGATAAGTCTTGGAGAGTTGATATCTGAAATTTGAGATAATTTGGTGAAGAATTTCATGGGTTTTTGGGTGAATTTTAGTTGCTAATTAGTTGGAGAAGAAGAAGAATTTTGATTTCAGAAATAGCTACTTTGATTTAAAATAATATTTTAATTATAAATTAGATTAAATAAAAAAATGGTTGGGGCCGTTGAGATCACGCCACATGTTCAGGGGAATGGGGCCGTTATTCAACACTAACGGCGGGGTATATTTTATCGAAAAAGCAAGTAGAGGACGACTACAACTTTTTTGGGATAGTAAAGGGATAAATATGACAATTTTTTATACATTATACATATTTTTAGTTTAAGACTATTAAAATTAGAGACGTTACAAGAATGAGTTCAGAATTGACTGTTGATACATTTTTTGGTTTAAAATCTAAGGGATAAATCCGTGTGAATCTCAGCCCAACAATTTGACCATTACAGTATAGATTCGACCCACTCATATAATTAAACCAGAATTTTTGATTATTAATCCCCTCACCTCGATTCCTTTATTCGTCAAATTTGACCAACAAAGTTTGGTAAATATTTTAGTCAAGTGTTAATTTTTGATAAATTTAAATGACCAAATTTTTGAACATATACTCGAACATCAGGGACCATTTTAAAAAAAAAAAACCTTTTTTCATTAACCACCAAAGTGCAAAGTTACAAAGTCATAGACAGTTGCAACACAGCTGGGCTATCTCATGACATAAACAAAGAAACAAAGCTACACAACTACTAGAGTCACACAGCAAACTCAAAAGATAAACCTACGAAGATAATGTTGCATCACTGGATCTGCTCTTACACATCATGCATAAGCAATATCTTTTGCAATGGTATCATACACAGTTGCCCTTCCTTCAAAAATTCGGATATTCATTTCAATCCAATATAGTGAACACATTCAGCAAAGATAATTTTGAAAGACCTGGCCAGTAGAGTCTTGCCTTTTGCATTTGTAATTGCCCATCGCAAATTGATACACTCAAATTACACCTCCAAAAATGATGTAAAGCGGTCGTTAGCAAATATAGAACCCAACGGAGGTTGGGGTCGAATCCCACAGGAAATACGACGAGAAACGTACAAGTTAATTATGAGTCTCAACAGTTAACCTATATTTCAAAGGGAAAGAGGAGAAATATTTGATTTAAATAACTAAGGTTGTATCACAAAGTAGCACGTAAATGATTTTAAGATAATTGAATAGCAAGTATCAAGTAATTGAGTTTAAATATCATATTGAGAGACGACTAAGGTTATGATGCCTTCGGGGAAAGGGTGAAATTAAGCTATTGTTCAATTCAAATAGGAAACATTCAAGTTCTAAATCATAGGCTCATTAGGTTATCAAAAGGTTTTCCAACCCAATTGATAAATTTCATCAAAGGCTTTCCCAAGCCTTAATATGTACAATTAAGAATACCCAATTGGATATCAAATTAACTAGACTATTCCTAGCTCTAGCTATTAGATGTGGGTTTCAGCCCCAAATCTTTGCCAATAACTCTTTTCCTAATCTTTATCTACTTTTCCAAGCTAGTTAGAGAATTTAGGCACTATTAATGTTGGTCACCATTAATACATAATATAAAACAAAGAGTAATTGGAGAACCATCAAGTAACCCAATGAATTAAATGCAACACAATCACATACCAAACCCCTTGGCCCCACAACCCTAGCTAAGAATTTAGGTACTCATATTCAATGTAAAATAAGCAAAAACATTCATTAAAGTAAAAGTATTCATATCCTTACAATGATAAATGAAGATGAAGACAAATGAATATATTGAAAGCTACACTCCAAAGGCTTCTTTTCCAATGCCAAAAGTTAAAAGTATGCTCAGAGAATAATATCTAGAATTATTCGCTCAGAAAACTATGCAAAATATTTATATGGAAGAGACAAAAGGTACAAAATAGTAGTTGATGGGTCGCGATGCGCCGACCAGAATACGGTCGCATCAGGAGTTTGCGGTCGCATTCTATCCTCATTCCCAAATTTCTTCCAGCTCATTATGCGGCGTGTATGCAGTGTAGCATTCTTTGAAATACGGTTCATACTTCAGGTAACACCGCATTTCTCTCATTTTGTCCTTCGTCACTGTTTTATCTTAGCTTTGAGTATGCGATCGCATTTCTGGTATGTGATGCCGCATTTGCGTCGCAATTCAGCCTTTTTCGTTCAGCACACTAGTTGATTTCCTCGAGAGTATACAACCGCATTTGAGAGATTGTGGTGTCGCATACTCATTGCATTGAGCTTGATTTTGTCAACTTTTCTGCTCAGAGTTTGTGGTCCATTTGCGGCCGCATACAGTGATTGCGATGCGACATTTCCATCACATTCAAGTGTTGTTTTGGACTTTTTCTACTATCCCATTCCATTTTATTCCTTGAGCGTCAAATATCTAAAAACACTATTAATAAAGAGAAAACTTGCTTAGAAGACATCTAAAAGTATAAGGAGTGATTGCTAATAATCCTAGAATTCATGACTTATCAACACCCCCAACTTAATCCTTTGCTTGTCCTCAAGCAACAACACAAAACTAAGACTCAAAACAAAAGACTCGACTTACACAAGACTCAAAACAAAATACTCAACTCACACAAGACTCAACTACTCATAAGATGGATGTATATGACTGTCAGTTGGTACCAATAATGAGAATGCAAACATGTTTTTTCACTTCACATAACCACCTCTCCTAATTGCTGAATTTTATTTGATAGAATGATATGGCAAATACAAGCCTCAAAGTGTGACTAAAAGTAACCATTCTCTTGTTCACACTCCTTTTGGCTACTTAAGAAAGCATAATTATCAACCTTTCTTCATAACACATGTGCCCTCACAAGAAGAAAGTCCCACACACGAAGATGTATAAAGTAATCAAGGGACAAGAATCAATCAATCACACTCAATAAAGAAACTTAAGTGCAACAAGTATCAAACCATAGACTTGCCCTTACTTTCTTTCAACTCTATGTCAAAGGTGATTGTTTGGAGATCTCTAAGAATTTTTTTGGTGATAACGTAGGCTTAGGGTAGGGTAGGATACTCATTTGGATATGAAGTGACTAAACATTCCTTGAACTCTACACATCTTTTCATGTTGGGATCATTTCTTTGATTCATCTTTGCTTCTTTCATCTTCTCAACCTTCGCAAGATTATCCTTCCTTTTGTTGCCACTCTTATTTTCAAACTTTTGTTCCACAATTTCTCCCCCATGCTCTTATCCAAAATCAACAAGTGAAACACCATTTTTTGTTTCTTTTTTTATTTTCTTTTCTTTTTTTTTAACAGGGGGTCTTGTGACATTTACGCTACACACTGTTTCCTTCATACACTTGGCATCCCACCCCAAGCCTAAGTTGATCTTATCACCTTATTCTCATGGATTCTCACCCCTATCTTAGGTCAAAGGCCTAATTCGTGACTTCGAGATCAAGGAAGGATGGGTTCAAAGGAGGTTAGATGTCAAAAAAGTTACAACTTGTAATGTGGTTATAAAGAAAGGATTAAGGCTCAAAAGGGCTGATTAGTGATCAATTTTATTCTTTGGTAGGCTCGAAAGGTTAGAAGGATTGCATTTTGAACACACAAAGAATGCCTAAATTTAATTCTCAAACTATCACCCTCAAGACAAGAATTGTTAGACTGACCGGACAAATTCTAGTAGACACAAGCAAGCACAAAAGCCAATTTAAACAAAGCTCGCCACACATGGAACATGCATTGTTACAAGATGAGCAATTGACTTTTAAAAACAAACTCAACTTGTGCAAACTTATCAAAATGGTATCCAAAAGTCACAGAATGAGCCAAATGTTGTCAATCGTTCATCCTTATCCTTAAAAAACTCAATTTTTGAAACTTTTTTGAAGTTTTGGAAGGGGTGTTAACTTTGCATGCACCCATATCAATGTATTGGTACCAAATAAGTCACAATGGCATACCAAAAGGCTTAATTCCCTTAAGAAATTGTCCAATTATCCATCATAGGGAAAAACGACTCAACACTACCTAAAAATACCGAATTCAAAAGACCATTAGCATCCTTGAGAAAAGAACCACGACAAAGAAAACCAAGGATATAGCTAATATCACGACACATGGTCAAAAACACACTAATAATACAAAATACTAACAAAAAATACATGAACAATGTCAACATACTAACAAAACACCTTACTATATAAAACATCAAACATTCAAATATTTACAAACCAACCAAAATATCAGAATTCATACCAACTCCCATCCACGAATATACAAGAAACCCCACCCTCAACAAAAAAATAATGTATTGTCCTCAATGTATCACAAGTAATCTAAAGAGATGAGAACTCTCTAGACGCATCAAGCGTCATGTCAAGCCGCATCAGAAGGAGCTAAATCAGGTTTGGTTCGTGGAATGAGAGCAATAGTATCATCAAATGGAGTGACTCCTGAAGCCTGTGAGTGAGAAGAACTGGCACCCTTAACCGGTGAAGGAGGGGCCTCAATACCCTTCATCCGTCTCTCTGCTAGGTCCATCAATGAGTGCTCTCGGGCTGCATGAATGTCTCTCTCCAACTCCTTATCAGTACGAGCACCTGGATATTGTGCCTAAAATGAAGTAGTTATCCCTGCCTGAAGTGCATCATCCAGGGTGTTAGAAAGTGGCTAAAAATTATCCAAAGTGTCTTATGCATCATGATCAGTGCCCTCCTCATCTGTATCTGCCTTGAGAGCCTCTCTCTTTGGGCTACACTTCACAGTCTCCATCTGGACTCTCTCATCCGGCAATCCCATCTCAATGCGCAAAAAATGAAGTGTGGGAGGTACAGAACTCAGTCTGAAGCTGGGCAAGGTCTCTCTTTACCCCTGCCAAATCTTCCTTCTTACCTGCCTCCACCTTCTCAATTCTCTTCTCCAACCCAAATACCCGCTCTCTCAAATCCTTTTTGGCCTCAACAACTGTAGCTTTGATCATGTCCGGTATGGTCTTGATGAGGTTGGTAACCTTTGAATCCACCTCACCTAAGGTGCGTGCCATAGACAAGAAATCAGCCACAAATAGAGGCCTGACTCCCTGAGGTGGTTTGCTGAGGTGATAGGAGGAGTGTTACTGGCGGTGGACCCCGTATCTATGCTAGTAGAAGCAACACTCGAAAAAGCACCTGACGGTGTAGGCTTGGTAGTGGTGGCAGGCCGGGTCATATCCCCAAACCCGGTAGTCAAATCAATCGCCTGAATATTTGTTTTTTTTCTTTTTTTTCTCTAGATTTTCGTTATCATCCAACTTGAGAATATCTACAACGCCCATGGGGGTGCAATCTTTGTCCACCCATCGGAAGACATACACATTTTTCTTCCGGCACATAACAGTGATCAAGCAGGGGAATGGTAGGATCTCGTGGTTTGTTAAGCTCTATCAATAATGTGGTAGTAAATGATTCGACACAAATTTAGATGGACTCCTGTAATGATACACCCTAGGAGGACTGCCTTGGAAAGGCCTACTAGTGTTTCATTTTGCGAAGGCTAGAACCGGCTACTAATAAATGTCAATAAAAACTTGGCCTCAATGTTGAGGCTCGCCTTCTGAATAGGAGTGCGGGGGTGAATCCATGGTAGTGTGGTGCCCAGAGCTGCAATTACCTCATCCAACCATGCACGTTGGCTCTCAATGTTGTCACTTCAGATCTTCTCATCATACTCCCTATGTGGTGTCCCATTATTGCCAAAATAAACGGTGTTGATCCCTTCATGGAACACCGGTACCGTTACCCCACAAATATGGCAACCACCTAAGTATTTCCTTTTCCTCCCCATCGCCACACCCAGATTGGCATAGAAATCCCTTACTAGTACAAGTACACATTCTCCGAGAGGTTTTGTGAAGACCATCCACTTTCTCTTCTTTAATTGCTCGAGGACCCAGGGGAATGACTTCTCTAAGCCCTGCAGGCTCATTTGTTTTTCATAGTTGAAAGTGTGTTTTTGGTCAAAGCGCTCATTCATCCATCATTCTTGAACCGATGGCGTCTTCCATGTGTATCCGTCTTTTAAGCTCTTGTCTTAGCATTTGAGAAGTCGCACTACTTCCCCCCACAACCTGAGATTGAGGTTGAGGCTGGAAGAGAGTAGTGAATTACCTCTCCACATGGGTCCACTCTTCTTGGTCCTCAGACGGAGTGGGTGTCTTTCTCTTCTTCCCCGACTTTGTCCCAACTTTGCAAGTATTTTATTTAGCGATAGCTTTACCTCGAACCATCCTACAATGAAAGCAATATCAATATCAATAAATAAAAAGAAAAGCATAAAATCTTTTTGTTGTTTTTATATTATCAAAAGCATTCTAAAAGAAATTATGATTACGGAAAGGAACAAGGAATATAACAACTAGAACTGTGAAAACTGGCAAAGTGCGGTGAGTATGTGCCACTGCATAAAGAGTATGCGACGCTGGACTGAGTGAAATGCGATCGCATTCACTGAGCACAACTCCGCATACGCAATATGCGATGCCATATATACGCTGCAAAGTCATTAAATTCAATAATTTCACTGCCTAATTATGCATTGGAGCATGCGATGTGGAATGTGGTGCCGCATTTTGAATGCATACTCCAGTCTTTAGGCTTAGTGACTGCCAGTTAACCAAGGGGAATGTGACGCAAATGCGGTCGCATATGGCAAATGCGATGTCACATTTTCATCATATTCCCAAGCCATCAATGGCGATTTCTCAGAGCAATTTCATGGCAATCAACCAAAAACATTCCCACTAGTTTCCTACCCTCATTAAAGATCAATAACACAATTTTAGCATATCATTAAACATCAACACACCCACACACAAATGTACAACTAATTCCCTTAGAAAGTTGTCATGCCATCCACAATCGGGAATTCTAAGTCATCCACATCATTCACATGCTTCACATACACACACTAGACATCGACACACAATTCAATTTCAACACTCAAAAATACCCCTAATTTCATCAAACCCTAGGTCCACATAGCCCATTTTAGATCCCCAAAGCAAAAATATATTCAATACGAGCAAGTTATTCATCATAATCAATAATAAAACCCAAAGAAATCTACATTTCATGCTTACCCAGTCAATTCATATTGCAATTGCAAAAAGTAAAGAGCAAGAATTAACATACCTTGTAGATGATTGATGACTAGTCGATGATATAATCTACATAGATTTGGGGGTGAAATTTTAAGGAGAGCAGCGTGAGAGTGTTACTTAATATTGGTTTAGGTGAGAATTCAACCAAAAACCGTTGATTGTGAATGGGGAGTTGTAACAGTTGAGTGCTTAAAAGAGGAAAAGTGAGAAATTGGAATTCAATTTGACCATTTATACTCGTCAATGATGCGTTGAGAATGCGACCGCATTCAGAGTTTGTGGCATCGCATTTGATCTTTACCTGCCCCAATAACAATTGATGATATGCGATCGCATAGTGCTCTGTATTAGAAATACGGTGTCGTATTCACACCGCAATGTCATCAATTTTACCTTGCTCACTGGAAAATTATGTTACCTGTATGCGATTTGAAATGCGACCGCAAACTGCGAATGCGGTGTCACATTTACTCCGCAGGCCCCACAATTTTGGCTTTAGCACATTTTCAATTCCTATGTTCAGATTTTCCAGGGTTTGGTTGCTCACAATACTCTTTCGCTTCAGTTCTCCCTATAACTTTGCATTCTACACACTCAAACAAAATTAAAACAAGAAAAAGAAAGAAAACACTTGGGTTGCCTCCCAAGAAACGCCTAATTTTAAGCATGGCACGACATTATTACCACTTTTCAAGGCTCATTGAGGTAGATCACCTCAATTATCTTCAGTTCATTTGGCACTCCCAAGTAGTGCTTCACTCTTTGCCCATTCACTTTGATCCGATTTCAACATGGGCAAGCAATCTCAATGGCACCATGGGGAAACACTTGCATGACCTTAAAAGGCCCCGACTATTTGACTTTAACTTTCTGGGAAATAACCGGAGTCTTGAGTTGAACAACAATACACGATCCTGGGATAAAATCTCTCTTTAGAATCTTCTTGTCATGGAAGTGCTTTATTCAGGCTTTGTAGAGTGCCGAACTCTCATAGGCTTTGAGTCAGAATTCATCCATCTCATTCAATTGCTCTATTCTCAAGTTAGAGGCATCACTCCAATCAAGATTCAACTTCTTCAAGGCCCACATCGCCTTATACTCAAGTTCTATCGGGAGATGACAAGCTTTGTCAAATACCAACCTATATGGCAATATGCCAATTGGAGTTTTGAAAGCAGTCTAGTATGCCCAAAGTGCATCATCCAACTTTTGTGACCAATCGATTCTTGTGACATTGACTGTCTTGGATAAGATATTTTTTATCTCCCTATTCGAAACTTCCACTTGCCCACTTGTTTGGGGATGATAGGGCGTAGCCACCTTGTGTTTAACTCCATACTTCTAAAGAAGAACTTTGAACAATCGATTGCAAAAGTGTGAACCCCCATAAAAAATGATAGCCCTAGTAGTACCAAACCTCAAGAATGTCATACCCTAACCTTAGAGGGGGTTGCCAGCACCCGGCACCCTAAGTCCCGAGTGTACCGATCCTGATACCTAAAAGGCATACAATAACTCATGGGCCAATGAGGCCTCTGACACATACTTAACTAAATAGAGAAATAGCCACCTACACTAAAAAAGGCCCAAATCATACCTATCTATAACAAGGCCAACATAAGCATAATAAATCTACTGAAGAGGCCGATATGGCCACACATATCACACTATCTACAAGCCTCTAAAGAGTATACTGACAAACTACGAGTAATTTAAAGGAGCAAGCAAGCTAAACTTTGTGCTAAGCAAGCTATATGACTATATTACCTAGTTTGGTAAGTGTAGACATGCAAAATTTTATGGGATTAAGTCCATACAAATTTTGGTAAATGGTCGGGACAATGCCCCCCATACCCAACTATATACATATGCATATCCATCATACCTATAAGTTATAACTCCGGAAGAATGAAGCATAATGACTCCAGTTGAGTCGAGCCCTACTATGAGAAATTCATCTACATTTCCATCTGTACCTGCGAGCATGAAACATAGTGTCCCCGAAAAGGGATATCAATACGAAACATGTAAGGCAGATAACCAATGTAGACAAGAGATATAACAATGACATAAGAGATAAAAGTACAGAAGTCGACCTGAAACTTATAACAAGCCTATGTGGGCCTACCTGACACAACCATGAAAATGTATGCATGTTTGTTAAAATCAAGCCGCTCATTGGGGCCATAAAAAGTAATATCCAGCCTCTCTGTGGGGCAAATCATGTCATAATACATATATATCGTACCCGACCTCGATGAGGACTCGGTCGTACCTGGCCCAAATGTGAGACTCGGTAATAGCAAAATCAACTATAGTTGGGTGCACATCTACGTGTCATACCCGACTGACTATAGCAATGCTCGGTATAAAAATAGCTAGCAATGCAAGACAGACTCTTAAGGGGCTATGAAACCAATCAGAGTGATTGGAGGTCGCTATCTTCCGATTATTGATATGTAATGTTGTCTGTATCACTAACACCGAGTCATCAACGGTCATAAGAAAATATAAGGTTCAAGAGACTATCAAGTCGAGAAAATGCTTTCGAAGCAGAACAACAAGAATTATGAACTGTAACAACATGGTACAATAATAATTAGGCTTTAAATTTATGTGTAGAATTCCTTTTGAAGGGACGACGTTATAATTGTACTTATTCATCGATCATGCCAAAATAATAAAAGAGTATGCCTTAATATACCTGGTCCTTGTCTCTACAATCGTTCTATAAATCATCGCTCCTCTTACGGGTGATTATCTACATCACATAACAAGTTGATATCAATATCGAATTCGAATTCCATAGAGAAACTTTACTTAGGAATCTTATCGCAAATGTTGACCATCTCGGGTCCTTAGGTTTCTTTACGAAGAATTCTTATGAAATCAATTCCATGCTTCAATCAAAGACACAATTTCCATAGAAACTCATATAGATGTTTTTCGACAACTTTAAGCTTAAACGACTCTTTTAAGCCTTTTTTATACGGAATTTTTTTATGTGATTCAACCTCCAATCCTTCCAACCATGTTTCTCTTAATCTATTACGTACACAACTGATTCAATCATCCAATTCAACTCATATTTAGAGTAAAATACCCCAACCATTTCTATTACGAATATTTCACAAGTTTGCAAAGTTTTGATCATGAAACTCATTTCCTAACTTTCTCCAAATTCTCAATTAAGCGTAAACATAAGTAGAGGAGGATAAAACATACCTTAACACATCATAATCCTCACAAAACAATAGAATACTTCATTCTAAGGGTTTTCAAAATCAGTTCCTCAAGAAGATGATAATTCCTATGTTGATTATGGGGTCGCTCACGCAATTCTTGCGGATTTTAGCTTTGATTTTCGACTTGGGGTGATGGGGTATGACGGAGAGAGATTTCGAGATGTTTTTGGGATTGATTTGAGGCAATAATAAGGGTTCTAGGTCAAAGACCCAATTTAAACCCGTAAATATTTCTGCACCACCGTAACTTGACGATTCATTTGACGGACCGTCAAATATTTCTGGCAAGCTGCCAAGAAGATTAACGTCTCAGTCTGGTAAATTGATGGTCCGTTAACCATTTGACGGTCCGTCAATCTGTACCGTCAATCTACAACTAAGATCTCAAAATCTCAGAGTTTTTGACGGTCTAGGATTGCACTTTGACGGTCCGTCAACTTTGCCATCAAAACATCCAGTTTCCTGTTTTCGTTGAAACATACTTTCTTCGATCTGTTTAACTTCCAAACACTCCAGTACTCCTATAAATAAGTTGTAAACCTCCATTATCCTTCAGTTAGGTCATACCTCTTTCTGGGACTTCGGTATCCATTGACGGCATGACGAAACACAAAGCTACAAGGTGTAACATCCTCCCCCCTTAGGAACATTCATCCTCGAATGTTGGAAATATTCTAACTCTCAAGTTTTCCAAATATTTCGGCAGTTTCCTTTGTAAATAGGACTATCCAAAACCTATCAAGCAAACCCAAACATGTATCCAATGCCACACAAGGTAACATAGTATCAAAATAACATCTATCGGCCTCACACTATCGCTTACACTTATAAAATTAAAGAAAGTTCAGCCATAGCTTACCTTAATATCCTTTTGCTAATATCCGAGTTGCACCTGATACACTTATTTCAGAAATATAATTTGCATAAGATACATGATTCATCCTCGATTAATTGAATATAAATAGACAGGTCATACCACATGAATACTAATAGGAAGTCTGAATCATCCTAGTAGAGCGATTCTTAGGCTCAATGGCCTTTCTTGATAGAGTTATTGTGGGTCAATGATTTATCATTGATCAGATTACACTAATATGCAGTGTTGGTATTTTCTCAACTTTCACATAGTTGTATCTCTGTCTTTCATACCATTGTCTGACAGCTGTACTTTGTATGAGCCATTGTATTCTGACATCTGGGCTGTATTTCTTATTTTTGGTGTTGTGATGTTCGTCTTATGATAGAGTTTAGATTTTCGAATTTATAGGCACGAAGCGCAAGATGATGAAGATTGTGGCACGATAATTATCAAAATAGTAGAGTTGTTTGTATATACTTCCTCTCTGCTCTTCTTCTCTATTTCTCCATAGTATCATTATATGACACATACGTCCTAAGCAGTTTATTGGTTTTAAAATTTCTTCCTTCGATAATTCTCCTTTCCACTTTTACTTAGAGCAGATTCTGAATAAGCGTCTCTGATTGTAACTATGCTCTGCGTGCTGGTTACTATCTTTTTAAACTGGTTTCAATATCATGACCTTGAATACTCTTAAATAGAATCTTTTTCGTTATCAAGTTAAATCTTGCTTTCAACACCAAATCTCTTAATTCGTTTCCTCATTTGTCTAAGTATTCTCTCACAATTTATTTCTTCAAATATGATGTCGTTACTTTCAGTTCCTTTCTTTTCTTATGACATCAATACGAGTTCTATTCTTTTGCCATGTATAATTCTTTATTCATTGATCGGGCAATATGTCTCTTACTAGTCATTAATCCTTATCTCCAACTTCTTCCATACTCTATACGTTTACCCTCAACCTGGGTTCAGTAGTTTGAACTGAAATCTTCATTGGTCATTTTAGGATGGGATAATGGAAATTCTGAATACCCGGAGCTTCCTTTAAACTAGTCCTTTGATTAGCGAGTTATATTAATGGGCGATCGTGCAATGGCTTGAGATAGTTTTCAAAATAGTCGTCACCATCATCATCTCCATCTGAACATGACCTTCTCTTCTGGCATTATATATACTTCTTAATTATATTGGACTATATAAATATGTGATGCCTTAAAGGTCCCTAGTTCACTCAATAATCTATATGTAATACCTCAACTTCAAAAGAAACTCTTCATCGAATGCTGCTATCTGATACTTTTATTCCTCGAATCTTGATAAGGTTCCCGTTATTATCTCTACTCCATCTTTCAATACTTCTTAAATGGGCTTTAGATAAGATACTTTGTCTTGACGTTCCTCAATTCCTAATATAAGGAAGAATTCATTTACCTATAGCTCTAGGGGGGTGTACCATCCGGTTACTTCTTAAAGGGCCTGTTACTTCTTTGGGGTAGTCCTTTTCTGTGGCTTCCTTAGTGGCTCTCGTTGTTTAACGACACACGACCCTATGGTCCATTATCTTTTTGCTTTTTACCTCTGATCTTCTGGTTTCTTACCATGTCTCAGGTTCATATACTTATTTGGCGATGCTATGTATTCCAAGGTAGATTCATCATTTTCTTAGTTATAATCCATATTCGATCGAGTATCATTTCTTGTTCTGCATCCTTACATAGTTAATTTCTTTATCTTCCCTTTTCTATTACATACCAAAAAGCAAGACATTCTTTCCTGTCTATCATTTTTTCTCCTTTTATCGACTTTATTTCTTGAGGGTCCGCCATATTTACCGGCTTTGGACTTATAATCTTTCATAATTAGATTTCTCTTCATGCTAGGGGCACATACTCACTTTTCATAACTCTGAGATTCTTATGATCCTCTGTTTGCTAGGTATTTCTTATGCACTTGTTTCCTCGAAGCAAACCTTGACGTACTCATGTTATCTTCCGATCTCATTCATGCTAGGAGTTATCCCTTTTCCTTTTTCACCGAAGGCTTTACTTTTGCAAGGTGTTGATTCACCGAATTCCCTTCACACTTACCGTATTTTAGTCAACGTTGTCATATTTGTTCCTCGATTTGTTTTTCTTTGTATTTATGTCTTTAACTTTATGATCATAGTATTCTTCTTCTTGTAAGGTCTCAAGTTCATTCGACAGTCAAATTTTTTTTTGCCACTACCTATTCGTTCATTTCTCGCTTCCTTGTTTTTATTCTTTAGCTCTTTTCCTTACTGTTTGTCTTAGATCATTCTTAATTACCTCATCATATACCCATATCGGATCTTATTCATCGCCACTATCACTCATATGTCTTTATATGTCTTATCAATATTCATGGCGGGACTAAGGTGTGACGTGTTCAAATTTGAGTCATAGATTGATTTTATCCTTGTTGCTAACTTTGGGTCTCCCCTAAATTGATATTAGAATTATTTTCTATCTGCTGTCCGATCACTCAATTTGGTGATTACCGATTGGAATTTCATCATAGATTCCTCATTTTAGCGTACTTCCGGTATCGTCACTTATGGACGTCATAATTTATATATTTAGCTCTGGAAATATAAATACCACTTCTTTACCTATACACCTACCTTTTATTGGTACATTTGTTGTTTGGAGGTCTTACTCTAATTCATTTGTCGATCTTCTTACTATTACTGACTTTCCGTCAATCTTTTTATAGGAAGTATGATACCAAGTTTGTCATAACACTTTTACTTGTGTTTATCGACTATCCGCTTATCATTTATCACAGTTTCTTTGTTAATCATATCCTCGTTGCAAGTTTATTTCCACTTAATGTCGAGAATACTATCATTTTTACGGTAAAAAGGGCATATCGCTTGCCTTTAATTGACAAAACTCATCTCATTCCACGGGTTTCCTAAATAGTTTAACCCTTATGAAGGGATTGGGGTTACTAGTTTACGTATAACTTTCTGCATTCTTTTCTTCCTTCCACTATCTTCTAAATGAAACCTCGGGTAACTCATTCCTGTAAATCCATTCTCATTACTGCTCTCTAGGGTTCCTCTAAATTCTTTAGACTGATGACTTCCCTTTTTCAGATCATATGTTCATTTGCTTTCTATGTCCCAGTACTGCTTACGCTATAAAATCTAAGGGTGTTGGGTACATACACTATATAATTAGTAAAGGGTTAGTTCCCAAATCACCTTGCTTAGGGCCTTGAACATAACTGTGATTTCACTTGCCACTTTCCATTCCTATCATCGATTTACGGTCTATATATGTTTTGTATGACATACTTTTCATATCAACAAAAAAATAACTGACCGATCATAAATATAGGCACTATTACTCTTAATAAAATTATCAACATACCTGATTGATTATATGATTCTAAGTAACATCGGAATCTTCTATTCTTCCTGACTCAACCTCGAGCATTTATACACTCTATAGGTCCTGCTTCCACACCAATAACATCCTTCAAGATCACCTGGGCATGGTCCGTAATGCACCTGTCCAAACTGATGGCACAACGACTGAAATCTCTCAGGACATTCTCTAGCCCTATAGCCCAAAACTCCACATCCAAAACGTAACTCGTTATCGGATAAGCATGCTCTGTCATGCCTCCTTCCACATTCAGCACCTGCGTCCATCCCAAACCTTTCGGTCTGTCTACTAGTTACTTCTTCCTCGCTTCTACTTGTCAGGGGTGAACCTTGGTTAACTGACTTCTATGATATTAGGCTTGTTAATCTCTGTATATGTCTATCCCGCGGCGAAAACTGAACATAACTGTACTCTGGGAAGATATTTAGGGGTGCTGTTGCATACACTGGACCACTCACACCCAATATAAACAGAAATGACTGCTGCGCTGATGACCTCTTTATTGTGCGTGCCTTCCTATATTCTGGCACTATCACTGGGATCGATGACACTTAGAAGGGTGATTTCTCGGGGGCCTCAGATGTGTCCTCCTCCATCGATGAATCCTCGGATGGATCTTCCTCCATAGACAGATCTTCATCCATGGACGAGTCTTCTTCCATTGAATAACTCATATTTCTTTCTAGTGACCTTATATTTCTTGGATCCTTGTCAACGGGTGGCTGTCGGCTAGTACCTTCTCCCGTATATCTAACCCAATTCCTACTATCAGTACTTCCCTTGGATCTCGGCATTACTAAAAAGGAAGATTAAGATGAAAAGGTAGGAGTTCAGTTACTTATGACTTCGCTTCTAACGCACGATCTAGATTTTTAAGAAAAGTAACATCCTAAATGTCCTGTAGCCTCATGTTTATAAGTGTGATGCGCAATATGCCCATAAGCAAGACTCTACTAGACCGACTTGTAGACATTCCTAGGACTGACCGACTCTTATACCACTTTGTCACACCACAACCTTGGGGTGTGTGGCCGGCACCTAGCACCATAAGGCCAGAGTATACTGATCCTGATACCTAAAAGACATATAATAACTCATGGGCCAACGAGGCCTCTAACACATACTTCACTAAATTGAGAAATATCCACCTGCACTCGGAAAAGGCCTAAATCATACCTATCTATAACAAGGCCGACATAAGCATAATAAATATACTTAAGAGGCCGACATGCCATACACAACTACCACACATATCACACTGTCTACAAGTCTCTAAAGAATATGCTGACAACACTTGGTCGGGAGAGGGCCCCGCCATACCCAACTATATACATAAGCATATCCATCATACATATAAGTTTACTATACAACTCTGGAAGAATAGAGTGTGACGACCTCCAGCTGAGTCGAGTCCTAATGTGAGAAAATCATATGCATCTCTATCTGTACCTACCAGCATGAAATGCAGTGTTCTCGAAAAGGGACATCAGTACGAACACATGTAAGGCAGATAACCAATGTAGACAGGAGATATAACAATGACATAAGAGATAAAGGCACAGAAGTCGACCTGAAACTTATAACAAGCCTATGTGGGCCTACCTGACACAACCATGAAAATGTATGCATGTTTGTAAAAATCAAGCCACTCAGTGGGGCCATAAAAAGTAATATCCAGCCTCTCTGTGGGACAAATCATGTCATAATACATATATATCGTACCCGACCACGATGAGGACTCGGTCGTACCCAACCCAAATGTGGGACTCGATAATAAAAAAACCAACTGTAGTTGGGTGCACATCTACATGTCGTACCCGGCCGACTATAGCGCGACTCGGTATAAAAATAGCTAACAATGCAAGACAGACTCTAAAGGGCCTTATGAAACCAATCAGAGTGACTCAAGGTCACTATCTTCCGATTATTGATATGTAATGGTGTCTGTATCACTAACACTGAGTCATCAACAATCATTAGAAATATAAGGTTTAAGAGACTATCAAGTCGAGAAAATGCTTCCGAAGAAGAACAACAAGAATTATGAATTGTAATAATATGGTATGACAGTAATCAGACTTTAACTTTACAAGTACAATTTCTTTTGAAGAGACATCATTATAGTTGTACTTATTCGTCGATCCTTCCAAAAGAATAAAAGTATGCCTTAAAATATATGGTCCTTGTCGCTACAATCGTTCTATAAATCATCTCTCCTCTTACGAGTGATTATCTACATCACATAACAATTGACATCAATATCGAATTCGAATTCCATGGAGAAACTTTACTTAGGCATCTTATCGCAAATATTGACCATCTCGGGTCCTTAGATTTCTTTACGAGGAATGCTTATGCAATTCAATTCCACGCTTCAATCAAAAACATAATTTCCACAGAAACTCATATAGATATTTTTCGACAACTTTAATTATAAACAACTCTTTTAAGCTTTTTTATGTGACTCAACCTCCAATCCTTCCAACCATGTTTCTCTTAATCCATAACGTACACAACTGATTCAATCATCCAATTCAACTCATATTTAGAGTAAAATAGCCCAACCATTTCTATTACGAATATTTCTTAAGTTTGCAAAGTTTTGATCATGAAACTCATTTCCTAATTTTCTCCAAATTCTCAATTAAGCGTAAACATAAGTAGAAGAGGATAAAACATACCTTAACACATCATAATCCTCACAAAACTATAGAATACTTCATTCTAAGGGTTTTTAAAATCAGTTCCTCAAGAAGATGATAATTCCTATGATGATTACGTGGTCTCTCACGCAATTCTTACGGATTTTAGCTTTGATTTCAACTTGAGGTGATGGGGTATGATAGAGCGGTTTTTGGGACTGATTTGGGGAAAAAATAAGGGTTCTAGGTCAAAGACCCAATTTAAACACGTAAAATTTTCTGCACCACCGTAACTTGACGGTTCATTTAACGGACCATCAAATTTTTTATTGTCCGTCATTCTTCCCGTCAAACTGCCAAGAAGATTGATGGCTCAGTATGATAATTTGACGATTCATCAATCTGGACCATCAATCTGCAACTGATATCTCAATATCTCACAGTTTTGACGGTCTGGAATTGCACTTTGACGGTCTGTTGATCTCGCCAAAATTATACATTTAATGGTATAATGCGACCATTGTCAAATATAGTAACCTAACATAGGTTGGGGTCGAATTCCACAAGGAATACAATGAGAAACTACTATATTCGTGCACGTATTATGACTTTACAAATTACTTTACTTGTATGGTAATCAAGTTATTTGTTTGTTTGTTTTATCTACTTCAAATTATCAACTTAAATAAGGTTTAAATTATCAAGTAATTGAAATGTTAGGGTTGTGACTCAACTCATGGAAATGGTGTTGGGTTTAGGCTTAAGTATGTGTATTAGTGTGATATGGGTAATGAGGACTTGTGTCTAGGTGGGAATTTCTCAATTGACCCACCTAATTTCACTTTAGGCTTTCTCAAGCTCTAACGTGTGACATTTATGAACACCCATTATGTACCCTTAGTTGATTTCTTTCTAACTAAAGTTGGGAATCATTAAATGAGGTTTAAAGCCCAGTTTCCTATTTTTGTCAAAACGTATTTTCTTCTATCCTTTTAACTTCTAAACACTCCGGTACTTCCATAAACAAGTTGTAAACCTCCACTATCCTTCCGTAAGGTCATACCTCTTCCCGAGACTTATGTATCCATTGATGGCATGACGAAACACAAAACTATGAGGTGTAACAAGATGTACTTTTTCAAGAACGCGGTGACACTCTTTCCTTCATTGTTTGGAAGCGCTACGGCCTCCACCAATTTTGAAACATAGTCAGCCGCCATTAGGATGTATTTATTTCCATAACAACTCACAAATGGGCCCATAAAGTCAATGCCCTAAACGTCAAACAACTTAACTTCAAGTATTAGTTCAAAGGTAGCTCATGCTTCCTTGAGATACCCCCATGCCTTTGACATTGATCGCAAGCTTTCACATAATCATAGGCATCTTGATGGATAGTTGGCCAATAGTAACCACTTTGAAGGACTTTCGCTGCGGTCCTTGCACTACTATGATGACCACCTACGAGAGATGAGTGGAAAGCTTCAAGTATGGGTATCATGTCAACCTCGGGAATACACCTTCTTATCATGTTATCAGCGCAAACTCGGAAAAGGTAAGGCTCATCCCAATAAAACTTCCGGACATCACTCAAAAACTTCTTCTTTTGATTGGTAGTTAGATCACTTGTCATAATGTCACTCGCATGATAGTTTGCAAAATTAGCGTACCATGGAATCATGTCATGTGACCCCGCCATTACATGCTCATCCGGAAAGGAATTATTCACTTCAAGCCCATCACTTGGCTTCTCACCTTCTTCAAGTCTAGACAAGTGGTCGGCCACTTGGTTCTCACACCTCTTTCTATCTTTAACCTCAAAATCGAACTCTTGCAAAAGTAGGACCCCATGTATCAACCTAGGCTTAGCATATTTCATAGCCATGAGATAACAAAGTGTCGCATGATCGGCGTGTATAATAACATGAGTTCCCAACAAGTAAGCTCAAAATTTCTCAAAAGCATAGACAATCGCAAGCAACTCTTGCTCAGTGATGGTATAGTTCATTTGCGCTCCATTGAGAGTCTTGCTTGCATAATAAATGGGATGGAAAATCTTTTCTATCTTTTGGCCAAGAACAACCCCCATTGCAAAACCACTAGCTTCACACATGAGCTCAAATAACTTTGACCAATCCTGAGCAATAATGATAGGTGTCGAAGTGAGCTTCTCTTGCAAACACTCAAATGCTTTAAGACATGCTTCATCAAACAAGAACTTGGTCCCTTTCTCCAATAACTTGCACAAAACGGGTTAGCCACTTTAGAGAAGTATTTAATAAACCTCCTATAAAACCCTGAATGGCCTAGAAAACTTCGGACACATTTGATGGAGATGGGTGGAGGAAGCTTAACAATCACCTCAACTTTGACTTGGTCAAACTCTATGCCCTTTTCTGAAATCTTGTGCCCAAAAACGATTCCCTCCTTGACCATTAAGTGACATTTTTCCCAATTGAGAACTAAGTTGGTCTTTTCACAATATTTCAACACTCGAGCCAAATTCTCTAGACAAGTATCAAAAGAGTCTTCAACCCCGGAGAAGTCATCCATAAATATTTCAATGGATTCCTCCACCATGTCGGAAAAGATGGACATCATGCACCTTTGAAAAGTAGCGGAAGCATTACATAAACCAAAGGGCATTCTTCTAAAAGTAAAGGTATCATACGGGCATGTGAAAGTGATTTTCTCTTGATCCTCGAGGGCAATAGTGATTTGAATATAACCTGAATAACCATCTAGAAAGCAATAGAAGTCCCTTCCAGTGAGTCTATCAAGCATTTGATCCCTGAACGGTATTGGGACGTGATCCCTCATTGTCTAATATTGTAATTTTTTGTATTCCATACACACTCTCCAACCGGTCACCGTATGAGTTGATATCAATTCATTCTTCTAATTAGGAACCACAGTAATACCACAATTCTTTGGTACACATTGGATCGGGCTCACCCATTTTCTCTCCGCTATAGGGTACACTACACCAGCATCCAACCATTTAATTATCTCCTTCTTCACAACCTCTTGCATAGGAGGATTCAACCTCCTTTGATGCCCAATACTAGGAATACATTTTATAACAAGCTTGATTTTATTTGATCAAATACTGGAAGGAATTCCTTGAATATTCATAATTGACCATCCAATGGCCCTTTTATATCTCTTCAAAATTGCCAATAACTTCTCACGTTGCATTTCCATTAACCGGTTGAAAATTATAACTGGCAAGGTGTTGTTTGGACCACGAAACTCATACCTCAAATGTGAAGGAAGAGATTTGAGCTCTACGGTAGGTGGTTCAATGATTGATGGTTTTGCGGGAGGAGTCTCACAATTTCTAAGTCAAGATCAAACTTCTTGGGTTGTAGTTGTATGACCCCAATCCAACCAAATCATTAACCATCTCCTCAAATTCTTTATAGTTTTCTCCATCATAATTCATCAACACTGCCTCCAACACTTCACCAACATATTCATTTGCAATGGTAGTCTCTACGACTTCATCTATAGTATGAATAATCAACACCACACTCATGTCGCTGATTGCTTCATTGACTTACAAATATGGAATGTGATCTCTTCATTGTTCACCCGGAATTTAAGGTCACCTCTCTCAACATCAACAAGAGGCTAAGAATGGTCTTCCTAAGATTATGGGAACTTCAAAATCCACATCACAATCCAAAATAACAAAGTCGGCCGAGAATATAAATCTATCCACTCGAACAAGGACATCAAAGAGAATTCCCACCGGCCTTTTTACGGTTCGATCTACTATCAGTAACCACATAGTTGTGAGGGAGTACCAAAACCCAACTTGTTGAAGATTGCAAGTGGCATCAAGTTGATGCTTGAACCAAGGTCACATAAAGCCTTTGCAAATTTATAAGCCCCAATGGTGCATGGAATAGTGAATGCTCTGGAGTCCTCTTTATTTTGAACTAGAGCCTTGGTGACAATTGCACTACAATAATGCGTCACATCTGTCATCTAAAAGATAGCTTGCCTTTTCTTGGTAACAATATCCTTCGTGAATTTCGCATAGCCCGACATTTGTTCAAGGGCTTCAACTAATGGAATGTTGATGGAGAGTTGCTTCAATTTCTCAATGAACTTAATAAATTTTCCATCATCTGCTTTCTTAGCCTTTGAGGGAACGGTGATGGAGGCTTTGGGATAGTTGCCATCACTTCCGAGATCTCATCTTTTGTAATCACTTCTTCAATGACAATGGATTTTTCAATAGTAGCCCGCTTATTCTTAGGAACACTATATTCATCAACAACTATGGGTTTAACAATAGGTGCTTCATCATCAACAACCGCTTCTTTTTTCACCAACTTCTCTCCCCAAGTACCTTTCTGCTCATAGTAGTGATGGCCTTGCAAGCATGATCACCAATGTCTCTTGGATTCGCCACCGTGTCACTAGGGAGTGTATCTTTTAGCCTTTGGTTGAGGGTAGCCGAGATTTGACTAAGTTGGGATTCCAATTGCTTGATGGAAGTTGAGTGAGAGCTCAAAACTTGCCCCATAGTGCTCATACCATCTCTCATACTTTTCATGTTATCCCTTACCACTTTGACTAAGGTGTCGGTTGACTCAACTTTTCTCAACACTTTCGAGAGCATATTTTTAATCTTTGAACTAGCGGGATCACTAGTTGATGATTGGTTCAAAATTTGTTGGCTACCCTTTGGTGGAACATAGGGATTATTGCTTCGGTGATTGTTATAGTTATTGTTATAACCCTCTTGATTGTTATCTCTCCAATTCGAGCCTCCTTGATCTTTGTTCCAACATTGATTCCCTTGACATTGCCGCTAAGCCGCTTGATTAGGACCTTGGTAGTTAGGCCGGGAACCCCCTTGATTATTCACAAAATGAGCTTCTTCATCATAGACTTGGTAGCATTGTTTATCCAGAGAGCCCCCTTCACAAGACCCAACCGCATTCACATTTTTAGAAAACACTCTCATGACATGTTTAGTAAGAAAATCCATTTGCGTGATTAATGTTGTCATAGTTTCATCTCTCTCTTCTTCCCTCCTAATTACCTCTCTAGAGAATAAGGATTTGGAAGAATTTCCTCCAACTACTTCTAACTCTCTAGTATTCCAAGCTTCATTTGTCTCGGTTAGCTTGTTAAGTAGAGAGCTCACCACATCATAAGAATTGTCCATAACGGACCCCTCTACAATATTATTAGCCACCGACTTGTTGACCAAGTCGAGTGACCTATAGAATGTTTGGAGAAGAACACTATCGGGCAACCCATGATTTGGACAACTTTTGATTTTCTTCTTGAATCAAGTCCAAGATTCATGAAAGGGTTCATTAGAAAGTTGATGAAAGTTGTTGATTTTGTCACGGAGTTGTAACATCTGGGATGGTGGAAAAAACTTCTTGAGGAATACCTCGGTCAACTTCGCCCATGTGGTAATAAAATCGGACGGAAGATCATCCAACCATGCGGTGGCCTCTCACGTGAGAGAGAACATGAAAAGCCTCTAAGTGTGGGGCGGTGATATTTGGCACAAATATCTAATTTATAGTGTCACTTTACCTCTAATCTTAGTACTTTAATTGCTTATTTTATATTGAAATTATTGTATTTGAGCTTATGTTGGTGTATCTAGGTACAATGTGAACAAATGAACTGAAACTGAGCGATTTTGATGGATTCTTGAGGCAATTGTACATAGGCAAGATGAGGCAGAGATTGCGAAAGACTTAGTGGAAAAATTGGATCAATGGAGGGACCTGTGCTATGCAGTTGCCATGTATGCACAGGGCAGGTAGAACTCCTTTCTGAAGTTGAAAAAATAGGTCTGACAGAGCGACATGCTATGCGTGTGCGTTGCACGTCCATAGGACGAAGACCGTCTCTCTGAAGTTGCTCTGATGAATGATAAAAGCCCACGTGCCATGCTTGTGCGTCGTACGTCCTAGGCACGAATTCCATTGATTTTCCTGTTTTGATTGGGATTTGGTTTTTAAAAAGCCCCGGCCTTTTGGTACCTTATAAAAGTATATTTTACACGCATTTTACACAGTGTTGGACATGGGGAGAGCTTGGAGCCACCGTGGATGCCAAAGTTGATTGTATTTTATCTAAGGCTGGCCAGTGGGCTGGGACGGCCCGACCCCATCCCGAGCCCGCCCCGACCTCGAGTAAAAAAAATGGTAGTGGGACTCGAACTCGGGATGGGACAATATCTCGTCCCGCCCATCCCGAGCCCGCCCCAGGCCCGCCAAACCCGAGCCCGCCCCGAGCCCGCCCCCGATCCCGTCCCGATCCCGCCCCCGATCCCGCCCCCGATCCCGTCCCGATCCCGCCCCCGATCCCGCCCCCGATCCCGTCCCGATCCCGCCCCCGATCCCCCCCCCGATCCCGTCCCGATCCAGCCCCCGATCCCGCCCGAGAGTCCCCATTTGCAAATAAAGCTGTTGCACCAACGACCATTTTAGATTTTGGCTGTTGGGCAACGGCCATTTTTGGCCTCCCCCCCCCCCCCACCCCCCCACCCCCTAATATTTATTTTTAACCCATAAGTTATTATATTTACACTTTAACCCAATTTTCAACTATAAATAACTCATTTTCTCTTCATCTTTCTCACAAATCTTCCTACAATCTCTCAATATCTCTCTCTACAAGTCTACATTGTTTACTAAATATTCAATTTTATTTATTCATTTGGGAATTGGGAGTGAAGTTGGCAACTAGCTTGAGGATCTTCCATCGGGCAAAGTTTTAATTTTCATCCTCTCAATTACACGTCGACGTTACGTAGGCGTTTGGTACATTCGATCCTTCATTAAATTATTATTGTGTGTTTATTTTATTTAGCGCACTTAATTTTATTATCTTTAATTATTTATTATCATAATTAAAATGAAAGAATTAAGAGGTATGTTTAAGGGAAATGGTGCTTCTTCTAGTAGGGACAACCAGGGCAAGGGTACTTCTTCTAGTCATCTTATTCCTACACAGGATGATTTTGTTGATACTCAACATTTTCCTACAATACCATTAGATTTAGACGAGGAGCTATTTTCTGGAACTCAAGAAGACTTTAATTTAGACGATGATCTAGATGATACACCCACTAATGTTGATGACAACACACCCACTAGTGCACCTTCAACTGAAATGCCTCATATTCCCCCTAGTATGAGACGAGGTCCAGCAAAACGACCATTAAAATCAGATGCATGGACATTTTTTGATAGGGACGTAGAGAATCAAGTAGCTATATGTAAAATTTGTAAAAATGTTTTAAAATTTAAAACTGGAAAAGGTCACGGTGGGACGGGGGGGGGGGGGGTTAATTAGACACGTAGTAAGTGCTCATCTAGCTAGGTAAGCCCAATACCAAGCTTCAAAACCGGGTGCGCAAACGCCCGCTCCATCGGGACAAGGTTCACATACTGATACTGTCTCAGACCAAGTACAGGGTCAAATTAACCCTATGACAGGGGGGAATTGTAGGCCCTAAATACAATAAATATAGAGATGGGGAACAATATCAAAATTAGTTGTTGTGGAGGGTTTACCTTTTTCATTTCCTTCATCTCCCGGTTTTAGTCATTACATTAGAGATATATATAATCCCGCTTTTAACGGTTTTCCTAGATCAACTGTTAAGAGAGATGTATTTAAATTCGCACATGAATATCAACAATATTTACGTTATTCATTATATCATTTTAATGACAAAGTATCTATCACGTCTGATATAGGTCGTAGTACTAACGACCATGATTATTTAACGGTAACTTGTCATTGGATAGATTATAAATGGTCTATGCAAAAACGTATCTTAGCGTATAGATATATAGATGATAGGCACACTGGTACTTTTATTGCAGATAATATTTATCAAGTGTGCCATTATTATGGAATAACCGATAAAATTATGACTATTACATTAGATAACGCTTCTTCTAACAATTACGCTATTACAATTTTAAAAAATAGTTTAACTCCATCTTTTCCAGATCATTTTCATATAAAATGCGCGTGCCATATATATAACTTAATTGTAAATGATGGTCTATCACTTGTTCAAGACATTCTTAGTAAAATACAATTTGCTATAAACTTTATTTTTAAAAGTAATAGAGTACAACGAAGAAAAGAATATAAAAAAATTTGTCACGATTGTGGACTACCTTATAGAAAAATTCCAGAAGAAGTATCCACTAGGTGGAATTCTTTATACGAGCAACTACTTGTTGCTTATGACTATATAAAACCTATAACTTTATTTTTTAACTCTCATAATCAAAATCCAGCTGATATGGTTGTAGATAGTGATTGGGTAAAAATTTCTGAACTTATTGTATATTTAGAGAATTTTTTTCAAGCAACAAAAGAATTTTCCGGTATATATTATCCTACTATTTCAACTATGTTGTTTTATATAACTCTAATATTTTTATTACTTAGTGAATATATGGAAAAACCAGTTTATATGGCAGCTATTAAAAAAATGTTTATCAAAATAAAAAAATATTTTATTCCTATTTTCACTATTTATATTATTGGTGTTGTATTAAATCCGACTATTAAAATAGACGG
Organism: Anisodus acutangulus; assembly: GCA_029783415.1. Lineage (NCBI taxonomy): Eukaryota > Viridiplantae > Streptophyta > Magnoliopsida > Solanales > Solanaceae > Anisodus > Anisodus acutangulus. The sequence continues at coordinate 27,280,903 of CM056492.1, read as the reverse complement.
TACTAAATCACTAATTGAAACTATTTACGATTGTATAGAAGTACTACCACCTCCAAGTCCCAAAAATCTAAATCACCCACCTCCTATTGAACAAACTAAAGAAGAAGTGTTGTCTAGCGTAGAAGACCAATGCAAAAAAATATATAGGTTTTATCAACAAGAAAATGCTAGTAACTTACCGGCTTCCATACCATCTTCTTCATCTTCAACACAACCTCACAAAAGACATGCTGTTTCTACGGCTAGTATTGAAAGCCTCAGAAATAGAATGTGCGGCCGTACCGCTACTAACCAAATTAGCGAGTTGGATATTTTTGTTTTGCAGGGTACTGTACCGTACCAAGAAATTATCAATGAAGATGGACATGAAGACTTGCTGAAATACTGGAGGGGGAATGAGAAGACCTTTCCGACACTTTCAATGATGGCCCGAGATGTTTTGAACATTCAAGCGTCATCAACTGCGTCTGAAAGCGCTTTTTCTGCCGGCAGATATCAAATAGGAGACCACAGACACTCATTAGCCGAAGACAGCTTGGAAATTGCAGTATTATTCAGAGATTAGATACGAGCGGAACGGAGAAGGTGCGGTCAACAGGAGATCAACGAAGAAGAAGACGAAAACTACAACGAAATTTTATCCGAAGGTAGTGGAAACGACATGGATCAATTTGACCAACAAATACCAATTCCAACCGAAGAACCACAGGAAATTATCAAGCAATTAGAACATATTTTTTTGAGAATGTAATATTTTTAATTGCAATTTTATTATGTAATTTGCAACTTTTGGACAACACCTCAAAATTGCAATTTAGATTTTAGACAATTGTATTTGTATTACAAAAAAACTATATATCTATTAAATAATATAAGAGGCACAAAATTAGCATTGAAATGTTTTTATTACACTATCTTGTCTTGTTTATTGAGTTTTTTTTATACATATGTTATTAAAAAAAAAAAAAAGGAAAACCTGCCGGAACCCGCCCCGATCCCGACCCCGACCCGACACCGCCCCGACCCGATTCCAACGGGATCGGGATCGGGATGGGACTGGATCAAGTCCCGCCAATCCCGACCACTTGCAGACCCACCGGACCGACCCCGCTCGCCCGTCCCGCCCGACCACGACCCCCCCGGACCGCAAACCTGAGCCCGACCCACTGGCCAGGCCTAATTTTATCTCTTCTTCTCCATATACTAGTTTTTTTATATTTTTTTGGTTGATTTTTTGTATTTCCTCCATGTCTATCTGGAGCTAAATTTCTCGTTCTAGGGTTATGGTTCTTTCATGAACGTTGTTATTCGAATATTGATTTCAAGTAATTAGCTTATCGTATTAGTTTATTTATTTAATTATGAGCTTAATTATTTGGTTGCTTGATCACCAATAGAATACTACCTTTGATTCTTAGATCGAACTCGAAAGAGGAATACTAGGATACCAATAGGGTTGAATAGAGTAGGATCTCATTCCTGAAAATTAGGGTAGAGATTTACAAGTACATGTGGGTTCGATATCTGATTTCTAAAATCACTGTATTACTTGTATGACTGTGTATACTTGCATGTGCGTTTGGAAGCAATACGTTTTTGGCTCCAAGCCCCCCTTAGGTCAAAATCTGTGTAAACACCGTGTAAAATATACTTTTATAGGGTACCAAAAGGCCTGGACTTTTTAAAAACCAAATCTCAATCAAAATAGGAAAATCACTGGCATTCGTGCCTTGGACGTGTGACGCACAAGCATGGCACGTGGGCTTTTATCAGTCATCAAAGCAACTTTAGAGAGACAGTCTTCGTGCTATGGATGTGCGACGTACACACATAGCATGTCGCTCTGTTAGACCTATTTTCTCAACTTCAGAGAGAAGTTCTACCTACCATGTGCATGCGATGCAACTGCATAGCACAAGGCCCATCAATGATCCAATTTTTCCACTAAGTCTTTCACAATCTCTCCATCATCTTGCCCATGTATAATTGCCTTGGGGATCCATCAAAATAGCTCATTTTCAGTTTATTTGTTCACGTTGTACCTAGATACACAAGATACACCAATAAAAGTTCAAATACAACGATTTCAATATAAAATAAGCGATTAAAGCACTAAGATTAGAGGTAAAGTGACACTCAATATTAGATATCTGTGACAAATATCACCTTCATTTGATCCATTGAATTGTGGACATCGACAACACTTATCAGACAGTCAACAGTATTAGAAGTCCCTACAACCTGGCAATGAATGAATTGTGCCCCTTGTTTGACAACTGTGATTTTATACCAAGAAGAATCCCAAATCACCCATACCCTACAATTAGCTGCATCATTATAGTTGTGTAATAACTCTCATCTAGGTGCAACATTATTCATGATTCTTTGTGCTTTGTAAGCTTTAACTCTTATTTCTACAATGCATGCTAATGCGATTCTTATATTCCTAAGGTACTGCTTGAGTTCCTTCTGATTGTACCTCTTATTCACACCCCTGATATTCCAAACTAACCAATTCATTGCGAACCAATATAGAGACAATAGTACTCAAAGAAGACACTGTACATCACTTTTCTTAGAAGTTGAGTGGAAAATTTTGAGGAGTAAGCTTAGGTGCAACATTTTTAACAACTGGTGGAGTGACTTGTGAAATACCCCTGCTATTGAGTATCACCTTATCCTGTTGAGGAGGAGACTGATCTGTTGTGGAGCTTCGACTAACTAACTCAAGATCAAGAAGAGCAATAGCATGTTGTTTTACCATAGCAACTAGATCAGGTTCATTAACCCCTTTAGATTTCCACTCAACTTGACCTCTCATGTTGTTTCTTCTTCTGTTATGTTGGACTGGGGGTGCTGGTGGCCTAGGTTGGGGATGACATTTGTGTCTTACAGTCAAACACTTATCACAATATTCAGGCTTAAAATTATAAATCACCTTTTGTTGAAACTTTTTCCCTTGGAATCAATAACTGGAAATTCACTAGGTGGGGTTTTTGAAACATTGACTTGTATAATTATCCTAACATAAGACACTCTCATTTACTTTGTGCTACACTCATCAGCAAAGAGAGGTTTACCCAGTGCACTAGCTATTTTACTCAAAGACATTGTTCCCCAACACGACATAGGAAGCCTAGGGAATTTAACCCACAAAGGAATTTATGTGGGATATTATTGCGAGAAATCAAAATCTGGGCTCCAAGAGTGAAGAATTATAGGCTTGTTGTTAATTGTGTAAGGACCCGAATGGAAAATGAAATTCCTATCACTCATGGTATGGAATTTGATAAGGTAATAAACTTCTTCATGATAATAAAGGTCAGGTGTAGCAACATTTAACCAAGTTGAGTCAATGTACCTTTTCATCATGTTGTAGCCAGGGGTGTCCCCAATGACATAGGTAATTAGGGCTTTATTCCATTTTTTCATCTCCTCATTCACCTCCTTCTGCTCCAATTGCACCACAATATGACCATCAATGAGTATTGGATGGATGTATTAACAACGCCACGCCATGTACTGAAATAAATTCTTCCATGGCGCCGGATCTGGGACGAGTGGTTGGGGTTGAGCCTCAGGTTCTTTGGTTAATAAGTTGTTCCTCCCATAGCATCAACTATTTGTTCCTCCCATAGCATCAACTATTTGTTCCTCCCATAGCATCAACTATCTCTCCACTAGGAATTACTCCATCCAACAACATATTTCTGTTCTGGGTGGTACCGCTGATAATCGGTGGGGTTAATACCAATCGCTACGAAACACCTGAGCTCGACGACGTTGTATTCACTTCTTCCCAGCAGTGCTCAATTGTTGGGTTGAAATTCGCGAATTTGGAGTGATTTCATGTTCCACTACCACCCTATCTTGTGCCGGAGTAGTCACAATAGTAGAGTTCGCTTGTTAACTAACTCCCCCAATATCTTGATTTTACCTTTCTTCTTGTCGCCGATAATCGGTGGGTCTTTTTTAGGTCGGCCACTCCCTTGTTTTCCGGTTTGTGTGCCTCCTCTCGCCATGGTAACACCACCGACGCAGGTTTATTTACCGTGTGCTGAGCATAGAGAGAGAAAGTTTAGGTTTATAGCTTTTTCTCAGAAAAAATTAGTAGAAGATATATCAAGAAAGAAAATGATTAGCTGTAACTAGAATTCTGTAATTCTTTCATAGAACATGAATTTTGTTGCTGCTTCTTTTTCTTCCCTTTTTTTTATATTTCAATTTATGAGATAAATGTTGTTGAATTTCCAATCTCGTTGGACTCATTAAGTTCAAACCCTTTGTTGCTGTTCAAACGGTAGCTACTGACCTATTTCCCTATTTTTTCTTTATCGGGGCCTAATTATATTTGAATTTGTGTCGGAAAGTCCCCATTGAAGGATAAACCGTTCTTAACAAAGACGATTCTGTACTCAAAGAAACTCGAACTCGAAACATCTAATTAAGATTAAAGAAGTATTTATCGTTCCACCACAACCTTTATTGATACTGAGCTATTTCCATCAAGGCACTCTTAAAAATTTATATTCCTGTTGAATATCAAGATCAAAAGAATTAAATTCATAACCAAAAGAATGAGAAAATTAAATTGGGTGTCCATTCAGACATCTGGTTTAATTTGTCAAAATTAACCCAACCATCCCATCCTTACCAAAATTAGCTATTCAGCAATCTAATTTGCATAGTCTCCCTCAGCCCTTTCCCCAGTCCCCTCACTACTTGGGTTGGTGTTGGACTTAATTTGTCAATGCCACTTGGGATTTCAACCAAAGACCGGTAAAGACCAAATGGTTGGGTTAATTAATAAATGATCAAATTGATATTCTGCTACTGTTCCCTCTGGTGGTTTAGTTTCAACACTTGTTTTTTCATTCAAAGATTTATAATAGTATTGTTTTGGGTGGTGGAACCTCATTGACCTCCTAAGAGTTAAAATGACGTAATTGAAGTATGACCAATGTAAAATTACATCAAATACATTGTTTATACATAGTTATATTTGAACTGTCTAAATACATAAGTATATGATGTTTATACATTGTTATACAAAGTGTATTTATTATTTATAAATCGTATATAATGTATAAAAATGTATATGTAATGTATAATAGTGTATAAAGATGTATATGTAAAGTTACAAAAAAATTAAATAATTTATATATAGCTGTACATTACATATACATTATCTATACACTCACGATATAATGAACTACATGACTATAAACTAAATGTGTAGCCGATATATATGAGTTATTTCTCCAAAAAATATTTGATGTATATGATAGTTTATATATCTTGCCGCCCGCAATGGCAATGATTATTGATCATTACTCAACGTGGGAATTGGAGAATGATGTGCTGACATAAAATAATGATTTTAAATGTCCAAAAAAGAAAATATCCACTGAAACAATAGAATTATGTATTTTGAGATCTTGAAGGGATCTGCTAATGCATTAATACCGGTTCGAAAAAGTAGCAGAAATGGTCCCTTATGTTTGATCAATAGGTTTAAAATAATTTGAAATATGTTTTTAAGCAATTGTAGTCTTTGAAGTTTAATGTGAACTGATATTTGAAGGTACAGTTTTTGTATTTTTATGATACTTTTGGTCAATTTCAAGTGTTTGATGTACCCTTTTAAGATCTAATTTTTACTATTTTTAATTTACTTTTAGTGATTGATATAATTTTTTTGTGTTGCAATCTGACTGTTAGAATTAACGTATCATTTTTCTTTCAGAGTTCATGTTAACTCCAATAATCAGACTTATTAAATATTGACAGAGACAAAATGCTCATTTAGAGCAGAGCTATGAGAAATTTTCACTGGCCTTTAGGAAGCCTGAGATAGGGGGCATGGTCGCGTTGCCTTGTAAATTGATAATGTTAGTGTAGTTCATGTGCTGCAGGCTGGAAGAACTGTGCCTCATCAGAATGGTGATATTGTCAACCGCATTGGTCAACTCTTGGCTAGGAACTGGGTGATCTCTATTGCCCATATCTACATAAAGGCTAATTCAGAAGTTGATAGCTTAGCCAATTTGACGTTTAGTCAAGAGTCTCACTTTGAATGACATTCACACGTATCTTCTACTATTTCTTCACGTTTTGAAGGAGATGTTGTCGAGGTCTCATTAATTCTCTCGCTTAGATTCGAACTAGTTTCTTGTATTTTAGTTCTCCTTCGTAAAAGGAAAAAACTGCTAAGTAATTATTACATCTAGGGACTGTTTTACCTAGCTGCTAATATAATGACCCTTTTATTTTCATATTTATCTCTGTTAGCATGTCAATGGTCTATGTTGTTGACCCTATGAGCATTCCTTAACCCATTAGGTGGAGATGTAGGTTCTTGTTCTACTTAATTTGCACATACTTTAACTAAATTATCGAACAATTTATTCAAGCCACTAACAATGTGAGTGTGCATGATTGTATTGCGTGCACACTTTTTTTCTTCTGTTTCTTCTTTTTTCCGAAATGATTGAATTGTTTTTTCTTGTGCTGAGGATCTATCGGAAACAATATCTCTACCTCCAAGGTAGAGTTAAGGTTTGCACACACTCTACCCTTCCCAGACCCACTTTGTGGATTACATTGAATAAAATATTGTTGTTGTAATTTGATGAACGTCTTATATGCTTTTAATTTGCGTGTACTTTAACTAATTTATCGAACAACATATTCAAGTCCCAAAAAACGTATGTGTGCTTGATTGGATTGCATGCATACAATGCAACACACATTTATTTTTTTCATAATTTGGTGGACGTGGGTTCGTATTGTTTTAACTTGTGCGCATTTTAACTAATTATCGAACAATTTATTCAAGCCACAAACAACATATGCGTGCATGATTGGATTGCATGCACACATTTGTTTCTTCTTAATTTGATGGATGTAAACTAGTGTCCTTTAAACTTACACACATCTTAACTAATTTTTCTTATTTTTAATGTATATAATGTAAGATTGTATTAATCTCTCTTGGGGAGGCTTTCTCATTTATACAAATATATATAGTATACAATGTGTAGAATTCTTATACAATAAGAATCCTTTACTTACCACAATTCTATATCACTAACTATTTACACCATATATGGGATATATTCTAATTATGGTGGTGGGATTGAATTGAGATTCTATTACATATGAGTACACGTTAATACACCCCCTCAGTTGGAGCGGGAGGAGGCCGGACGCTGAGACTGGATCTGAAGTCGATGAATAGTTGTCTAGGAAGACCTTTCGTGAAGATATCCGCGTAGTGATATGAGGAAGGCACATGCAACACCTTAACATAACCGAGAGCAACATTCTCACGAACAAAGTGTATATCCATCTCAATGTGCTTGGAACCGGATTATGAGATAAGTATATGGCGGATATGTTATCACAGTAAACCACAGACGCCTTACGCAAGGGACACTAAAGCTCCAAAAGAAGGTTCTGGAGACAACAGATCTCAACAACAACATTTGCAACTCCTCTATACTCAGCTTCTGCACTCAAACAGGATAATGTGGCTTGCCTCTTGGCAGATCAGAAAATGAGATTATCCCCTAAAAATACACAGTAGCCGGAGGTGGAGCGTCGCGTGTCCGGACAGCCCGCCCAATCAACATCCGTATTTGCTAACAACATGGTCGGTGCAGAGGGGTATAATTGTAACCCATAATCAAGTGTGCCCTTAACATATCGAATGATACGTTTAAGGGAAGTAAAATAAGGCTCCCTAGGGGCATGCATAAATAAGCATACCTGCTGAACGACATAAGCGATATCAGGCCTGGTGAAGGTAATGTACTTAAGTGCACCTGCAAGACTCCAGTAAAGAGTGGGATCGGACACTGCGTTACCATCAACTGCACAGCTTTGATTTAGAGTCAACCGAGTGGACATGATCTTACAGTTCGTCATTTTAGCCCTGTACACTATCTCCTCTGCATACTTGCGTTGACATAAAAACATAGTATCTGAAGAATGAGTCACTGATATCTCCAAAAAATAGCTAAACTTCCCCCAATCAGGCATAGCAAATTCGGTTTTAAGTAGTGCAATAATCTCATTTTTCAACACATCAGAGGAGGCAGTAAGCACAATGTCATCCACATATAATAATAAATATGCAATGCTGCATACGAACCCAGTTTGCATGCTCGAGGGGCCTGTTTCAAACCATATAGTGACTTACGAAGATGACATACATACTGAGGGGCTGATGCATGGACAAAACCAGGCGGCTGGTGCATATAAACAGTTTCTTTCAAATCCCCATGTAAAAATGCATTTTTCACATCAAGCTGATGAATAAGCCAATTTTTATCCATGGCAATACTCAAAACTCTGCGAATGGTGGCCAATTTAACAACCGGACTGAATGTCTCACCACAATATATACCTTCCTACAGATTAGTGTCATTAGCCACAAGTCGCTCCATATATCTCTCTAGATCACCATTTTCTCTGTATTTCTGATGAAAAAACAACATGAATTGGATCACATTCACCCCCACCAGTCGAGGAACCAAATCCCACGTGTGCTATTTCGTTAAAGCATTAAATTCCTCACACATAGCCTCATTCCAATTAGGGTCTAGTTTGGCTAAATTGGGATTTTTGGGAATTGGGGAAATTGTTTGTATTGAGAGATTAAAATGGACTTTGGGCTTGAAAATCTCGTGTTGGGCATGGGTTTTCATTCGGTGCGTTGGGGAAGTCGGTCGAGGGTTATGTGGTGGGGTCATTGGGTGCGGGTCACTAATCTGGTACGAGGTGTCAGGATGTGGGGTAGTGGAACAGGGCAATAGGTGAGGATGGTTGCGGGAAGTTGGCAGGTTAGGCGGGGGTGATGATGGGTCGAGTATGGTCGAAGATGTGGTGTGGTGTTGAAATTGTCAGGTAGGGTGACGATGGTGGGTTTAGGATGTGGCAGTGGTGTGGCGGTGCTATTTTCGGTAACTGGTAGGTCGATGGAGGAGGCGTGAGTGATTAGGCTGTCGGGTGAGGTGATTGTTGGAGGCGGCAGAGCAGCTGGTGGTGGATGAAGTTTCTGGGTGGTGGCGGGATTGAGAGCCGGTGATGAGACAGAAAAGCTGGACCAGTTGCCGGTGTTGGTAACAACTAGTGATGGGTGTGACTGAGAGAAGGGTAGTGGCATCGCCGCAGAACCGCCAGTGGTGATGGAAGCTGTGGGTGGCAGGGATGGGTTTACTATGGTGGACTGATGCAGTTGGCTGAGAATGACGGGGGAGATGTCAGACTCGTCAAGAAAGGTGTAGTCCATTTTTCAAAATTTTTGAATATTCGAAAAAAGGAATGTGGTCTCATCAAACGTGACATCACGAGAGACGTGGATGTGATGAGTGGACAGGTCATACGATAAATAACCCCTATGATTAGACGGAAAACCTACGAAGACACACTGAGTGGTTCGAGGAGCTAATTTGTGAGGGGCAGTGGATACAAGATTGGGGTAACACAGGCAATCGAATATCTTTAGGTGATCACAAGAAGGGATCCGACGATATAGAATTTTGGTTGGGGTCATATTGTGAAGGGTGCTAGTAGGTAAAATATTTAGAATGTATTCTACCATTTTGACTGCATAGACCCAGAATGACAGAGGAAGTGAGGCATGAAACAGTAACGTATGAACCATGTTATTTATGGTGCGGATGATTCATTCTGCTTTACCATTTTGAGGCGATGTGTGGGGATACGAGAAATAAAAAACCATGTTATTATTTCTACAGAATCAGTGAAACATTGAATTATTGAATTCACAACCATTATCACACTGAGAGGATTTTATGCATTTTTAAAACTGTGTTTTGATAAAGGTACAAAAGTCAATAAATTTGGCAAACACTCCTAATTTAAATTTGAGTGGGTAGATCCAAATATAGTGAGAAAAATCATCTAACAAGACAATATAATATTTATGACCCAGTGAACTAGAGATATGAGATGTCCACAAATTAACATGAATAATATCAAAAGGAAAAAACGTAATACTTGAAGATGATTTAAAAGGAAGACGAACATGTTTGCCTAAAGAACAAGAAACACAATGTTGGGCAAGTTTTCCATTATTACGTGTAATAAAATTATTATCTCTAATGAAAGTAAAAACTAGGCTCCTGGGTGGCCAAGCCTATTATGCCAAGTTGACGAAGAGATAGCGGCTATAGAAACGGGGGAGCATGAGCTGCCAGCGGAGGTGGATGTGAATTGATAGAGATCCCCCGTGCTATTGCATCTCGTAAGAGGTGTCCCCGTATGAAGATCCTTCACAGTAAAACCAAAAGAATTAAAGTCAACAAAGACGGAATTATTACGAGTAAATTTTTGGACAGAAATTAAGTTCTTAATGATGTTCGGAGCATACAGGACATTGCTAAGGGAAAATGGTGGGTGAGGTGGTTGTGTGTAGGTGGTACCATAACCCTGTATTGGAATGCGGTGGCCATTGCCAACAGTAATATATTGAGGAGACTTTAATCAAAACAGTTTGGGAATATTACCTGCAGAGCGGGTGAGGTGAGAAGTGCCCCCCGTGTCCATGTACCAATTTTCATCCGGCTACTGCAAGTTCAAATTGCTAAAAGCTTGGCCCAAATCAGTCGGGGCCAGACCAGATGAAGACTGCGGGAATTAGGCTTATATTAAGTGGGCTTGGTACTGCTGGAACTGGGCAGGTTGAGCTGCAGGAACGGGGCCCAATATATCATGTTGTGGGAAAGGGAATTGGGCCGATATAGGTGCAAGGAAAGGGGCCCAGTTCCTGTTCGGATACTGAGAAACTGGGCCAGTCCAGTGCGTGAAGGGATTGGGCTACTGCGGTTGTGGATTTTGCTGCTGGCCGCAACTCCCTTTCCCACGTCCTTTTCCACTCCCGTGATATTGCATCTCGTAAGAGGTGTCCCCGTATGAAGATCCTTCACAGTAAAATCAAAAGGGTCAAATTCAACAGAGACGAAATTATTACGAGTAAATTTTGGATAGAAATTAAGTTCTTAATGATGTTCGAATCATATAGGACATTGTTAAGGGAAAAGAGTTGGTGAGGTGGTTGTGTGTAGGTGGTACCATAACCCTGTATTGGAATGCGGTGACCATTGCCAACAGTAATGTATTGAGGAGACTTTAATCAAAATAGTTTGGGAATATTACCTGCAGAGCGGGTGAGGTGAGAAGTTCCCCCCGTGTCCATGTACCAATTTTCATCGGGCTGCTGCAAGTTCAAACTGCTAAAAGCTTGGCCCAAATCAGTCGGGGCCAGACCAGATGAAGACTGCGGGAATTGGGCTTATATTAAGTGGGCTTGGTGCTGCTGGAACTGGGCAGGACGAGCTGCAGGAACGGGGCCCAATATATCCTGTTGTGGGAAAGGGAATTGGGCCGTCTGAGTGCAAGGAAAGGGCCCGATTCTGTTCGGATCTTGAAACCGGGCGATCCGGTCGCGTGAAGGGATTGGGCTACTGCGGTTGTGGATTTTGCTGCTGGCCGCAACCCCCTTTCCCACGTCCTTTTCCACCTCGTCCACCGGCCCGTTCCTTGCCGCCCCTACCGCTACGGTTACTCCGCGGCTGGTTGTTTTCCAACAGTGGAGGCTGGCCAGCGGCGATGGTATTTTGGGGAGACATTTCGACTGCTAACGCTTTTTGAGTGTGCTCATCCTGTTTAGCACGTCGGGTTTCCTCCAACAATAATTGTGAGCGGGCCTTGCTAAAACTGGGTAACGGCTCAGCCTACTGTATCATTGTGGCTAAAGTATCGTGTGCACTAGCTATTTTACTCAAAGACATTGTTCCCAAACACGACATAGGAAGCCTAGGGAATTTAACCCACAAAGGAATTTATGTGGGATATTATTGTGAGAAATCAAAATCTGGGCTCCAAGAGTAAAGAATTATAGGCTTGTTGTTAATTGTGTAAGTACCTGAATGGAAAACGGAATTCCTATCACTCATGGTATGGAATTTGATAAGGTAATAACCTTCTTCATGATAATAAAGGTCAGGTGTAGCAACATTTAACCAAATAGAGTCAGTGTACCTTTTCATCATGTTGTAGCCAGGGGTGTCCCCAATAAAATAGGCAATTAGGGCTTTATTCCATTTTTTCATCTCCTCATTCACCCCCTCCTACTCCGATTTCACCACCATCTGACCATCAATGAGTATTGGATGGATGTATTAACAATGCCACGCCATGTACTGAAAGAAATTCTTCCATAACGCCGGATCTGGGATGAGTGGTTGGGGTTGAGCCTCAAGTTCTTTGGTTAATAAGTTGTTCCTCCCATAGCATCTACTATTTGTTCCTCCCATAGCATCAACTATCTCTCCACTAGGAATTACTCCATCCAACAACATATTTCTGTTCTGGGTGGTACCGCTGATAATCGGTGGGGTTAATACCAATCGCTACGAAACACCTGAGCTCGACGACGTTGTATTCACTTCTTCCCAGCAGTGCTCAATTGTTGGGTTGAAATTCGCGAATTTGGAGTGATTTCATGTTCCACTACCACCCTATCTTGTGCCGGAGTAGTCACAATAGTAGAGTTCCCTTGTTAACTAACTCCCCCAATATCTTGATTTTACCTTTCTTCTTGTCGCCGATAATCGGTGGGTCTTTTTTAGGTCGGCCACTCCCTTGTTTTCCGGTTTGTGTGCCTCCTCTCGCCATGGTAACACCACCGACGCAGGTTTATTTACCGTGTGCCGAGCATAGAGAGAGAAAGTTTAGGTTTATAGCTTTTTCTCAGAAAAAATTAGTAGAAGATATATCAAGAAAGAAAATGATTAGCTGTAACTAGAATTCTGTAATTCTTTCATAGAACATGAATTTTGTTGCTGCTTCTTTTTCTTCCCTTTTTTATATTTCAATTTATGAGATAAATGTTGTTGAATTTCCAATCTCATTGGAATCATTAAGTTCGAACCCTTTGTTGCTGTTCAAATGGTAGCTACTGACCTATTTCCCTATTTTTTCCTCATCGGGGCCTAATTATATTTGAATTTGCGTCGGAAAGTCCCCATTGAAGGATAAAACGTTCTTAACATAGACGATTTTGTACTCAAAGAAACTCGAACTCGAAACATCTAATTAAGATTAAAGAAGTATTTATCGTTCCACCACAACCTTTATTGATTCTGAGCTATTTCCATCGAGGCACTCTTAAAAATTTATATTTTTGTTGGGGAAATTGTTTGTATTGAGAGGTTAAAATGGACTTTGCGCTTGGAAATCTCGTGTTGGGCATGGGTTTCCATTCGGTGCGTTGGGGCAGTGGGTCGAGGGTTATGTGGTGGGGTCGTTAGGTGCGGGTCACTAATAAGGTACGATGTGTCGGGATGTGGGGTGGTGGAACAGGGCAGTGGGTGAGGTTTGTTGCAGGATAGGCGGGGGCGATGACGGGTCGGGTACGATCGAAAATGTGGTTTGGGAGATGTGGTGTGGTGTTGAAATCGTCAGGTAGGGTGACGACGGTGGGTTTAGGATATGGCGGTGGTGTGGCGGTGTGGTGGTGTTATTTTCGGTAACTGGTAGGTCAACGAAGGTGGCTGGGTGATTGGGCTGTCGGGTGTTGTGATTGTTGGAGGCGGCAGAGCAATTGATGGTGGGTAAAGATTCTGGGTGGTGGCAGGATTCAGAGCTGGTGGTGAGACAGAGAAGCTGGACCAGTTGCCGGTGTCTGTGGCAACCAGTGATGGGTGTAAATGAGAGAAGGGCGGTAACACCACCGCAAAACCGCCAGTGGTGGTGGTAGTGATGGGTGACAGGGATGAGTTTACTATGGTGGATTGATGCAGTTGGCTGATAATGACGGGGGAGATATCAGACTCGTCAAGAAAGGTGTAGTCCATTTTTCAAAAAATTTGAATATTCGAAAAAGGGAATGTTGTCTCGTCAAACGTGATGTGACGAGAGACGTGGATGTGACGAGTGGATAGGTCATCGCATAGATAACCCCTATGATTAGGTGGAAAACCTAAGAAAGACACACAAAGTGGTTCGATGAGCTAATTTGTGAGGGACAGTGGATGCAAGATTGGTGTAACACAAGCAACCAAATATCCTTAGGTGATCATAAGAAGGGATCCAATGATATATAATTTCGGTTGGGGTCATATTTTGAAAGGTGCTAGTAGCTAAAATATTTAGAATGTATTCTACCATTTTGACTGCATAGATCCAGAAGGACGGAGGAAGGGAGGCATGAAACAGTAAAGTACGAACCATGTTATTTATGGTGCGGATGATTCATTATGCTTTACCATTTTGAGGCGATGTGTGGGGACACGAGAAACGAAAAACCATGCCATTATTTCTACAGAATCGGTGAAACAATGGAATTATTAAATTCACGACCATTATCACACTGAAAGGATTTTATGCATTTTTCAAACTGTGTTTTGATAAAGGTACAAAACTCAAAAAATTTGACAAACACTTATGATTTAAATTTGACTGGGTAGATCCAAATATAGTGAGAAAAATCATCTAACAAGACAAGATAATATTTATGACCCAGTGAACTAGAGATAAGAGATGTCTATAAATTAGCATGAATAATATCAAAAGGAGAAAACATAACACTTGAAGATGATTTAAAAGGAAGACGAACATGTTTGCCTAAAGAACAAGAAACACAGTGCTGGGCAAGTTTCCCATTATTACATGTCATAAAATTATTGCCTCTAATAAAATTAAAAATTGGGGCTCCTGGATGGCCAAGCCTATTATTCCAAATTGACGAAGAGATAGCGTCTAGAGAAATGGGGGAGCATGAGCTGCCAGCGGAGGTGGATGTGAATTGATAGAGATCCCCCGTGCTATTGCATCTCGTAAGAGGTGTCCCCGTACGAAGATCCTTCACAGTAAAACCAAAAGGGTTAAAGTCAACAAAGACGGAATTATTACGAATAAATTTTTGGACAGAAATTAAGTTCTTAATGATGTTCGGAGCATACAGGACATTGCTAAGGGAAAATGGTGGGTGAGGTGGTTGTGTGTATGTGGTACCATAACCCTGTATTGGAATGCGGTGGCCATTGCCAACAGTAATGTATTGAGGAGACTTTAACCGAAACAATTTGGGAATATTACCTGCAGAGCGGGTGAGGTGAGAAGTGGCCCCCATGTTCATGTACCAATTTTTATCGGGCTGCTGCAAGTTCAAACTGCTAAAAGCCTGGCCCAAATCAGTCGGGGCCAGACCAGAGAAAGACTGCGGGAATTGGGCCTGCATTAAGTGGGCTTGGTGCTGTTGGAACTAGGCTGGACGAGCTGCAGGAATGGGGCCCAATATCTCCTGTTGTGGGAAAGGGAATTGGGCCGATACAAGTGCAAGGAAGGGGGCCCAGTTCCCGTTCGGATACTGAGAAACTGGGCCAGTCCAGTGCGTAAAGGGATTGGGCTACTGCGGCTGTGGATTTTGCTGCTGGCCGCGGCCCCCTTTCCCACGTCCTTTTCCACCTCGTCCACCACCCCGGCACCTGCCGCCCCTACCCCCACGGTTGCTCCGCGGCTGGTTGTTTTTCGGCAGTGGAGGCTGGGGCGGCGATGGTATTTTAGGGAGACATTTTGACTGCTAACGCATTTTGAGTGTGCTCGTCCTGTTTAGCACATCAGATTTCCTCCAACAATAATTGTGAGAGGGCCTTGTTGATACTGGGTAACGGCCCAGCCTGCTGTATCATTGTGGCTAAAGTATCGTACTCACCTTTTGGTAGGCCTGCAACTAATTGTAGGACCATCTTTGTTTCGGAAACAGGTGTGCCGATGTTGGACAATTGGTCCGTCACTAGTTTCAACTGCTTGCAATAATCAGACATGTTAGAGAAATTTTCAAGGCGTGTATTATTAAATTGTTCTTCCAACTACACAACATGAGTGTGTTTGTTATCTTGAAAAATTTCCTCTCACCGAATTCGTAAATCACGAGCGGAGGCGCCGATTTTCGTTATAGTAAGGAGCAAGTCACGAGAGATAGTGTCATAAATCCACTATTTGACAATGGCGTCTAGACGATGCCATGTTGAGTCATCAACCTCAAGGGGGCGAGGAAGGAGTCGTCCATATGGTCAAGCACGTTATGGACACATGCATGAATACGGAGAAGTTCAATCCATGGAGAATACTTACCGTAATTAATTTAGTCTTTCTCGATATATCAAAACGGGCAAAAATGAATACAAGGTACAGGGAACAACTTAATAACAACATGCAAATCATACCGAGTGTAGGAGTCTATGGTCATTTACTTCCATAGTACAAAGACTGCAAATTTTTTAATACACCATTTACTGAATATAAAAATGTCAACAACTAAAAAAAGAAAACAGCTAGTACTAATTTTAGTACTAGCTATTCTAAATTTAATTCTAGATAAATCAATAAAATCAGCTCCTGTAGGGACAAAAGGAATTAGTTGTTTAATTTTTTGGCTTTGGCTTCTTCACAATCATCACAGAGCAATGAGCATGGTGAGAGCAGTAGTCACTTACACTACCCAAAACAGCCCTGTATAGCATTCAAAAATGGGTTTTAATCAACAATTTCCAGTAAAATAAAGAGAAATAACCAAAACTAAAAAAAAGAGAATTAAATACCCAATTGATTATGGGTATTTATTAGTATTTATTTTTAATAGTTATCTGATATCTGAACAAGCCACTCGACTGTAAGGAGAGGGGGCTTTAGGCCACTCGACTTGTCAGTCGAGCATCTCCTCTCCGTCCCTCTGCTTTCAGTCAATTACCTGATCGTGTTGTCGTCTGCTTCAATCAGAGAATGGAAATTAATCCTAAGGAAGAAACGCTCCTTACCGGGAGTTTTCCATTCACAAAACACAAACTCAAGACCTTTGATTAATGGTACCGGAGAAACCTAATCCATCTTACCACACTACTTGATAGTATTTATACCTTTTTTGTTTCAACTTATTTGATAATTTTTACTTATTGAAAGTCAATATAACTAACTTTCAAGTAAAATCAAGACTAGATTAATTAGTTCATTTAAGAGCAAATAATTAAAGTCTAAATATTAAAAAACTATAAAAAATGCATTATAAATTGCAATTTTACTTATAGTTAAATGATAAAAGAATATTATGTTAGAATGTTACTCATAGTTCACTTATAACTTGTTTGGTCAAGCTTTGAAGATATGTTTATTTTGAAAAATACTTATGAGAAAAGTGCTTTTTATTGGAAGCATTTTTCAAAAAATTACTTTTTGAAAGTAGTAGTTTAAATTTGACTAATCAATTAAAAAATACTTTTGTACATAGAAGAACAAAATTTTGCTTGACTAATATTCAAAAAATGCTTGGGGTTTCACTTTTTTACTTTCTACTAAAAGCTTATCAAACATCTCAACTTTATTATATAAGTACTTATAAAAACAAATTAAAAAAAAAATTGACTTTTCTCGTAAGTTTGACCAAACAGAATATTAATTAATTATATCTTAAAAAGCTAAAAGTGTCAAATATTTTTTAGACAAGAGAGAGTTCTTTTTTTCTCTCTATTTGTACCTTTTGAAAGCTCCATATCCATGGCTTCCCATGGCCAAGATAGAGGCATGATGCCTTTCAACAGCTTGACAAATAACATTCCTAGCATCACCTTCAAGAATTTCACATACTACATTAGTCAGCCCTTTAGTCTTGCATAACTCTTTAGACTTGTCAATAGTTTTCTGGGCAGCCCTTTTAATGTCTGTTTCTACCAATGTGAACATGTCAGTTGTACCTGCATGCATAACATTAACTTCTGTTTTTAGCTTTAATTAATTCGCAATCCTCTGAACAAATTAGTGTACGCTTAGCCAACATTTCAAATTTAAGACGATACTAACAGTTCCGTGAATGGAATAACACAAAAAGAAAGGAAAGAAGTAGTTGCCAAAATTTAAAGAAAGTAAGCCAAGAAAAAACAATAAAGCTAGTAGTGATCATTAATCTTTTTGCAGAGGCGGCGAATGGATGGTGAGGCTTTGAAGCCCTGCAAGCAAATTATTAGAAAGAATATATATAGGCCGTCTCAACGTCATTGTGAGCTAAAGTCAAACTTTAGAAGAAAGAGACCCTAATTTTTTTAAAAATAAATTAAAGATAATATATATATATTTTTATTTAAAATATATATTTTCAAATTTTACTATTTTATAATAGTCAAGAACAATGCAAAGTTGTTAACATATTTTTCCAAATAAACTTATTCTTTATTTTTTTTCAACTGACAATATAACTAATCAATCACGTGCCTAAAAAAAATTATTCTCTTTTTTATATATAAAAATTATGTACTTTTATCTTAATTTACGTGACACAATTCGAATTTCGAAAGTCAAAATTATTTATATTTATCGTGAATTCGGACATACAATCTTTAATTTTTTTTACATATTTAGAAACTACATAAAAATAATATAAATCACAATAATTTTTTAAATAAATTAGCCATATAAAAAATGGAGGCCAAAGGCCATTGCCTTAGTGGCTTTGGCCTTGAGTCGGCCATATATATATTTAATGTTAAGAACTACAAATGTTGAGCATCTAAGGACGGTGCCCTAGTAATCAAGGTTTGTACTGATCAATATAATGAGTACCAACCTTGAATACTAGGGTTCTAATTTTAGTAAAGACGAAAACAATAGGTGATTTCATCCCATCTATCTAAATTGTATAGACAAAGTTATCCGATACTTGTGCTATAATGGGAGCTAGATAGAAGGCACCCCATGGAATAGTCGAAGTACATAAAAGTTAATCCAGACACTATAATCATCTAAAAAAGTATACATATATAAAAATTAGACCCATCAAGTTTAAATCCTAAATTTACATGCCAATATAACAACAGAAACAGAGAGAATAAATGATCTAGGAGTTACCAATTATAACCAAAATGTCATTCAATGTAATGGATGAAAGCCAAATGAAAAAAATAATTACACTAATAACTTGTACAAGGATGGAAATTAATACCTGGTCCAGCAAGTGCTATAACAGAAGTTGGATTAGGTTTTGCATGAACAATAATGAGTTTAAAATTGGAAGTTGATGGAGAAGGGAAGAAATGATCAAGAGTCCATTCAAGTGCATAGTAACTATGGTCACTATCATCAAGAGCAAATATCATCACTTGTTTTTCTGCCATTGCTACACAATTATTATGCAAGATGAAAATCTTTGTTCTTTTTGTTGTATAATAAGGAATATATAGTGAAGATATTGAATGGTTATATTGCTACTTTTTGCAACTGTGATCCATTAGAATTGGATCTAACAAGTTTTTATGGACATTAGGTGTTCATGGAGGGAATATGGGTGCCTACGAAAGTTACACGTGTCAAAAATCGATCGGCAGTATAACTGGAGAAAATGAAGAGGGTCTTCAGTTGAGAGCATTTGGATCCACTTAAGTTATATATTAACGTTTACTCGTATGTAATAGAATCTCAATTTAATTCCACTACCATAATTAAAACGTATTCTATATATTATATAAATATTTAGTGATATAAAATTATGGTAAGTAGACGATTCTTATTGTACTAGGGTTCTATACATTGTATATTATATATATTTGTATTAATAAGAAAGCCCCACAAGAGAGATTAATAAATTCTTACATGGTATCAAGAGCCAAACCCTGAAACCCTAATTCTTCTTTCTCTTTCCGCCGCCCACCTCGGTCTAGCAACCACCGGCGGCTTCTCCCTGGCCGAGAACTACCATCCTTGTTCTTCCTTGTCTCCTTCTTCCATAACTATAATCCACTATAATGACTCCTCCCACAACTCCCATATCAACCTCATCCGTTGTCACCCCTGACATACCAAGATCATCCTTTTCACCATCCGTTCATCCAGCCCTCACCAACATCAAGAACTTCCTTCCCATAATTCTTGATCAAGAAAACGGTCAGTATTCTCCATGGGTTGAACTTTTCCGTATTCATACATATGTCTATAACGTGCCATATCGATGACTCCTTCCCTCGCCGCCTTGAGGTTGATGACTCAACATGGCATCGTCTAGACGCAATTGTCAAACAATGGATTTATGACACTATCTTTCCGGACTTGCTCCTTACTATAATGAAAACAGGCGCCTCCGCTCGTGATTTATGGATTCAGTTAGAGGAATTTTTCAAGATAACAAGCACACTCGTGTTGTGTATTTGGAAGAACAATTTAATAATACACGCCTTAAAAAATTCTCTAACATGTCTGATTATTGCAAGCAGTTGAAACTAGTGACGGACCAACTGTCCAACATCGGCACACCTGTTTCCGAAACAAAGATGGTCCTACAATTAGTTGCAGGCCTACCAAAAGGTGAGTACAATACTTTAGCCACAATGATACAGCATGCTGAGCCGTTATCCAGTTTCAACAAGGCCCGCTCACAATTATTGTTGGAGGAAACCCGACGTGCTAAACAGGACGAGCACACTCAAAAGGCGTTAGCAGTCGAAATGTCTCCCCAAAATACCATCGCCGCTGGCCAGCCTCCACTGCTAGAAAACAACCAGCCGCGGAGTAACCGTGGCGGTAGGGGCAGCAAGGGCCGGAGTGGTAGACGAGGTGGAAAAGGACGTGGGAAAGGGGGCCACGACCATCAGCAAAATCCACAACCGCAGTAGCCCAATTCCTTCACGCACTGGACTGGCCCAGTTTCTCAGTATCCGAATGGGAACTGGGCCCCCTTCCTTGCATATGTATCAGCCCAATTCCCTTTCCCACAACATGATATATTGGGCCCCGTTCATGCAGCTCGTCCTGCTCAGTTCCAGCAGCACCAAGACCACTTAATATAGGCCCAATTCCCGCAGTCTTCATCTGGTCTAGCCCCGACTGATTTGGGCCAGGCTTTTAGCAGTTTGAACTTGCAGTAGCCGGATGGAAATTAGTACATGGACACGGAGGGCACTTCTCACCTCACCCGCTCTGCAGGTAATATTCCCAAACTGTTTTGATTAAAGTCTCCTCAATACATTACTGTTGGGAATGGTCAGTGCATTCTAATACAGGGTTATGGTAACACCTACACACAACCACCTCACCTACCCTTTTCCCTTAACAATGTCCTGTATGATCCGAACATCATTAAGAACTTAATTTCTATCCAAAAATTTACTCGTAATAATTCCGTCTCTGTTGACTTTGACCCTTTTGCTTTTACTGTGAAGGATCTTCGTACGGGGACACCTCTTACGAGATGCTATATCATGGGGGATCTCTATCCATCCACCTCCGTTGCCAGCTCATGCTCCCCCGTTTCTCTAGCCGCTATATCTTCGTCAATTTGGCATAATAAGCTTGGCCACCCAGGAGCCCTAGTTTTTACTTTTATTAGAGATAATAATTTTATTACACGTAATAATGGAAAACTTGCCCAGCACTGTGTTTCTTGTTCTTTAGGCAAACATGTTCGTCTTCCTTTTAAATCATCTTCAAGTGTTACGTTTTCTCCTTTTGATATTATTCATGTTAATTTGTGGACATCTCATATCTCTAGTTCACTGGGTCATAAATATTATCTTGTCTTGTTAGATGATTTTTCTCACTATATTTGGATCTACCCACTCATATTTAAATCAGGAGTGTTTGCCAAATTTCTTGACTTTTGTACCTTTATCAAAACACAGTTTGAAAAATGCATAAAATCCTTTCAGTGTGATAATGACCGTGAATTCAATAATTCCATGTTCTACCGATTCTATAGAAATAATGACATGGTTTTTTATTTCTCGTGTCCCCACACATCTCCTCAAAATGGTAAAGCAGAATGAATCATCCGCACCATAAATAACATGGTTCATACTTTACTGTTTCATGCCTCCCTTCCTCCGTCCTTCTGGGTCTATGCAGTCAAAATGGTAGAATACATTCTAATTTTTTATCTACTAGCACCCTTCACAATATGACCCTAACCGAAATTCTATATCGTCGGATCCCTTCTTGTGATCACCTAAGGATATTCGGTTGCCTGTGTTATCCCAATCTTGTATCCACTGCCCCTCACAAATTAGCTCCTCGAACCACTCTATGTGTCTTCGTAGGTTTTCTGTCTAATCATAGGGGCTATTTATGGTATGACCTGTCCACTCGTCACATCCACGTCTCTCGTGATGTCACATTTGACGAGACCACATTCTTTTTTTCGAATATTCAAAAATTCTGAAAAATGGACTACATCTTTCTTGACGAGTCTGACATCTCCCCCGTCATTCTCAGCCAAGTGCCTTAGTCCACCATAGTAAACCTGTCCCTGCCACCCACCGCTGCCATCACTACTGGTGGATCTGCGGCGATGTCACTACCATTCTCTTAGTTACACCCATCACTGGTTGTCACCAACACCGGCAACTGGTCCAGTTTTTCTGTCTCATCACCGACTCTCAATCCCGCCACCACCCAGAAACTTTACCCATCACCAGCTGCTTTACCGCCTCCAACAATCACCACACCCGACAACCTAATCACCCACTCCTCCTCCATCGACCTACCAGTTACCAGAAATAACACCACCACACCGACACACCACCGCCACATCCTAAACTCACCGTCGTCACCTTACCCGATGATTTCAACACTACACCACATCGCCCAAACCACATCTTCGACCGTACCCGACCCATCATCGCCCCCACCTAACCTGCTAACTTCTCGCAACCAACCTCTCTTATTTCCCTGTTCCACTATCCCACATCCCGACACCTCGTACCAGATTAGTGACCCGCACCCAACGACCCCACTATATAACCCTCGACCCACTGCCCCAATGCACCAAATGGAAACCCATGCCCAACACGAGATTTTCAAGCCCAAAGTCCATTTTAACCTCTCAACACAAACAATTTCCCTAATTCCCAAAAATCCCAATTTAGCCAAACTAGACCCTAATTGGAATGAGGCTATGTGTGAGGAATTTAATGCTTTAACGAAACAACACACGTGAGATGTGGTTCCTCGATTGGTAGGGGTGAATGTGATCCATTGCATGTTGTTTTTTCACCAGAAATATAGAGACAATGGTGATCTAGAGAGATATATGGCGCAACTTATGGATAATGGCACTATTCAGTAGGAAGGTATATATTGTGGTGAAACATTCAGGACGGTTGTTAAACCGGCCACCATTCGCACAGTTTTGAGTATTGCCATGGGTAAGCATTGGTCTATTCATCAGCTTGATGTGAAAAATGCATTTTTACATGAGGATTTGAAAGAAACTGTTTATATGCACCAGCCGCCTGGTTTTGTCCATCCATCAGCCCCTCAGTATGTATGCCATCTTCGTAAGTCACTTTATGGTTTGAAACAGGCCCCTCGAGCATTGTATGATCACTTTGCACAGTACATTATGCAAATTGGGTTCGTATGCAACAAATGTGATAATTCTCTATTTACTTTTCATCGAGGTAGTAGCATTGCATATTTATTATTATATGTGGATGGCATTGTGCTTACTGCCTCCTCTGATGTGTTGAAAAATGAGATTATTGCACTACTTAAAACCGAATTTGCTATGACTGATTTGGAGAAGTTGAGCTATTTTTTGGGGATATCAGTGACTCGTTCTGCAGATACTGTGTTTTTATGTCAGCGCAATTATGCAGAGGAGATATTGTACATGGCTAAAATGACAAACTGTAAGATCATGTCCACTCCGGTTGACTCTAAATCAAAGCTTAGTGCAGTTGATGGTAACGCAGTGTCCGACCCCACTCTTTACCGGAGTCTTGCAGGTGCACTTAAGTACATTACCTTCACCAGGCCTGATATCGCTTATGCCGTTCAACATGTATGTTTATTTATGCATGCCCCTAGGGAGCCTTATTTTACTGCCCTTAAACGTATCATTCGATATGTTAAGGGCACACTTAATTATGGGTTACACTTATATCCCTCCGCACCGACCATGTTGTTAGCATATACGTATGTTGATTGGGCGGGCTGTCCGGACACGCAACGCTCCACCTCCGGCTACTGTGTGTTTTTAGGGGATAATCTCATTTTCTGGTCTGCCAAGAGGCAAGTTTGAGTGCAGAAGCTGAGTATAGAGGAGTTGCAAATGTTGTTGCTGAGATCTGTTGTCTCCGAAACCTTCTTTTGGAGCTTTAATGTCCCTTGCATAAGGCGTATGTGGTTTACTGTGATAACATATCCGCCATATACTTATCTCATAATCCGGTTACAAGCACATTGAGATGGATATACACTTTGTTCGTAAGAAGGTTGCTCTCGGTTATGTTAAGGTGTTGCATACGCCTTCCTCATATCACTACGCGGATATGTTCACGAAAGGTCTTCCTAAACAACTATTCCTCTACTTCAGATCCAGTCTCAGCGTTCGGCCTCCCCCCGCTCCGACTGAGGGGGTGTATTAACGTGTACTCATATGTAATAGAATCTCAATTCAATCCCACCACCGTAATTAGAATATATCTCATATATTGTGTAAATATTTAGTGATATAGAATTGTGGTAAGTAAGGATTCTTATTGTACTAGGGTTCTACACATTGTACACTATATATATTTGTATAAATGAGAAAGCCTCCCCAAGGGAGATTAATACAATCTTACATTATATACATTAAAAATAAGAAAAATTAGTTAAGATGTGTGTAAGTTTAAAGGACACTAGTTTACATCCATCAAATTAAGAAGAAACGAATGTGTGCATGCAATCCAATCATGCACGCATACGTTGTTTGTGGCTTGAATAAATTGTTCGATAATTAGTTAAAATGCGCACAAGTTAAAACAATACGAGCCCATGTCCACCAAATTAAGAAAAAAATAAATGTGTGTTGCATTGTATGCATGCAATCCAATCAAGCACACATACGTTTTTTGTGACTTGAATATGTTGTTCGATAAATTAGTTAAAGTACACGTAAATTAAAAGCATATGAGTCGTTCATCAAATTACAACAACAACAATATTATATCTTGTGTAATCCACAAAGTGGGTCTGGGAGGGTAGAGTGTGCGCAGACCTTAACTCTACCTTAAAGGTAGAGAGATTGTTTTCGATAGATGCTCAGCACAAGAAAAAACAATTCAAATCATTTCGGAAAAAAGAAAAAACAGAAGTAAAGAAGTGTGCACGCAATACAATCATGCACACTCACGTTGTTAGTGGCTTGAATAAATTGTTCGATAATTTAGTTAAAGTATGTGCAAATTAAGTAGAACAAGAACCTACATTCACCTAATTAAGAAAAAATAATTTGTCTTGCATTGTGTGCGTGCATGATTTACGTTTGTTTGCTTTTAGCTTATAGCCTTTTGAGTATGTATGTATTTTTCCATCATTTGTTAATCTTTTTTATTTTAGCTTTTCTCTATCTTTTTACTTTTTTTTTCTTTAAATTGATATCGAAAATCGATAGAGACAAGTTTATTTCTTTTTTAATAGATCAACTAATCGGGAAAATGACAGATATTACTTCATGCCAAGCACTTCTCTATATAAAACAAAGGAAATTAAATAAAAAAGCAAAGACAAAGAAAAGGTCCATGGCATGAACTTTTTTGTTAACATTTTCTTTTCCTTTGATTTCTTTCTTTTGTTTTTATATATTTATGTATATTAATTGCTACCTTTTTTTTTTGAATTACAAACTAAGAAACCATTTTTACAAATTAAGATGAGTACTCTTTTGGAGTACATGATTGCATTATTCTTAACTCAGTAGTAATCTAAAACTGATAAATTAAAATCACAACCTTATTACATGCAATTTTTGCACCTGTATGAGTTGCAAATAAGATTAGAACCTTTTTCTTTTCTTTAGGTTAAATACCCATTTATTTGGTGCATTCTTTTGATTCTTGTCCACCTAATGGGTTAAGGAATGCTCATAGGGTCAACAACATAGACCATTGACATGCTAACAGAGATAAATATGAAAAAAAAGGGTTTATATTAGCAGCTAGGTAAAACAGTCCCTAGATATAATAATTACTTAGCAGTTTTTTCCTTTTTCGAAGGAGAACTAAAATACAAGAAACTAGTTCGAATCTAAGCGAGAGAATTAACGAGACCTCAACAACATCTTCTTCAAAATGTGAAGAAATAGTAAAAGATACGTGTGAATGTCATTTAAAGTGAGACTCTTGACTAAACGTCAAATTGGCTAAGCTATCAACTACCGAATTAACCTTTATGTAGATATGGGCAATAGAGATCACCCGGTTCCTAGCCAAGAGTTGACCAATGCGGTTGACAATATCACTTTTCTGATGAGGCATAATTCTTCCAGCCTGCAGCACATGAACTACACTAACATTATCAATTTACAAGGCAACGCGACCCTGCCCCCTATCTCAGGCTTCCTGAAGGCCAGTGAAAATTTCCCATAGCTCTGCTCTAAATGAGCATTTTGTCTCTGTCAATATTTAATAAGTCTGATTATTGGAATTAACATGAACACGTTAACTCTAACAGTCAGATTGCAACACAAAAAAATTATATCAATCACTAAAAGTAAATTAAAAATAGTAAAAATTAGATCTTAAAAGGCTACATCAAACACTTGAAATTGACCAAAAGTATCATAAAAATACAAAAAATGTACCTTCAAATATCAGTTCACATTAAACTTCAAAGACTACAATTTCTTAAAAACATAGTTCAAATTATTTTAAACCTATTGATCAAACATAAGGGACCATTTCTGCTACTTTTTCGAACCGGTATTAATGCATTAGCAGATCCCTTCAAGATCTCAAAATACATAATTCTATTGTTTCAGTGGATATTTTCTTTTTTGGACATTTAAAATCATTATTTTATGTAAGCACATCATTCTCCAATCCCAAATGATCAATAATCATTGCCATTGCGGGCGGCAAGACATATAAACTATCATATACTTCAGATATTTTTTGGAGAAATAACTCATATATATCGGCTACACATTTAGTTTATAGTCATGTAGTTCATTATATCGTGAGCGTATAGATAATGTATATGTAATGTACATCTATATATAAATTGTTCAATTTTTTTGTAACTTTACATATACATCTTTATACACTATTATACATTACATATACATTTTTATACATTATATACGATTTATAAATAATGTATACACTTTGTATAACAATGTATAAACATCATATACTTATGTATTTAGACAGTTCAAATATAACTATATATAAACAATGTATTTGATGTAATTTTACATTGGCCATACTTCAATTACGTCATTTTAACTCTTAGGAGGTAAATGAGGTTCCACCACCCAAAACAATACTATTATAAATCTTTGAATGAAAAAACATGTGTTGAAACTAAACCACCAGAGGGAACAGTAGCAGAATATCAATTTGATCATTTATTAATTAACCCAACCATTTGGTCTTTACCGGTCTTTGGTTGAAATCCCAAGTGGCATTGACAAATTAAGTCCAACACCAACCCAAGTAGTGAGGGGACTGGGGAAAGGGCAGAGGGAGGCTTTATGCAAATTAGATTGCTGAATAGCTAATTTTGGTAAGGATGGGATGGTTGGGTTAATTTTGACAAATTAAACTAGATGCCTGAATGGACACCCAATTTAATTTTCTCATTCTTTTGGTTATGAATTTAATTCTTTTGATCTTGATATTCAACAGAAATATAAATTTTTAAGAGTGCCTCGATGGAAATAGCTCAGTATCAATAAAGGTTGTGTGGAACGATAAATACTTCTTCAATCTTAATTAGATGTTTCGAGTTCGAGTTTCTTTGAGTACAGAATCGTCTTTGTTAAGAACGTTTTATCCTTCAATGGGGACTTTCCGACGCAAATTCAAATATAATTAGGCCCCGATGAGGAAAAAATAGGGAAATAGGTCAGTGGTCAGTAGCTACCGTTTGAACAACAACAAAGGGTTCTAACTTAATGATTCCAATGAGATTGGACATTCAACAACATTTATCTCATAAATTGAAATAAAAAAAGGGAAGAAAAAGAAGCAGCAACAAAATTCATGTTCTATGAAAGAATTACAGAATTCTAGTTACAGGTAATCATTTTCTTTCTTGATATATCTTCTACTAATTTTTTCTGAGAAAAAGCTATAAACCTAAACTTTCTCTCTCTTGCTCGACACACGGTAAATAAACCTGCGTCGGTGGTGTCACCATGGCGAGAGGAGGCAAAAAACCCAAAAAATAAGGGCGTGGCCGACCTAAGAAAGACCCACCGATTATCGGCGACAAGAAGAAAGGTAAAATCAAGATATTGGGGGAGTTAGTTAACAAGGGAACTATACTATTGTGACTACTCCGACACAAGATAGGGTGGTCGTGGAACATGAAATCACTCCAAATTCGCTAATTTCAACCCAACAATTGAGCAATGCTAGGAAGAAGTGAATACAACGTCGTCAAGCTCAGGTGTTTCGTAGCGATTGGTATTAGCCCCATCGGTTATCAGCGGAACCACCCAAAACGGAAATATGTTGTTGGATGGAGTAATTCCTAGTGGAGAGATAGCTGATGCTATGGGAGGAACAACTTATTAACCAAAGAACCTGAGGCTCAACCTCAACCACTAGTCCCAGATCCGACGCCATGTAAGAATTTTTTCAGTACATGGCATGACGTTGTTAATACATCCATCCAATACTCATTGATGGTCAGATTGTGGTGCAATTGGAGCAGGAGAAGGTGAATGACGAGATGAAAAAATGGAATAAAGCCCTAATTGCCTATGTCATTGGGGACACCCCTGGCTACAACATGATGAAAAGGTACACTGACTCAACTTGGTTAAATGTTGCTACACCTGACCTTTATTATCATGAAGAAGGTTATTACCTTATCAAATTCCATACCATGAGTGATAGGAATTCCATTTTCCATTCGTGTCCTTACACAATTAACAACAAGCCTGTAATTCTTCACTCTTGGAGCCCAGATTTTGATTTCTCACAATAATATCCCACAGAAATTCCTTTGTGGGTTAAATTCCCTAGGCTTCCTATGTCGTATTGGGGAATAATGTCTTTGATTAAAATAGCTAGTGCACTGGGTAAACCTCTATTTGTTGATGAGTGTACCACAAAGTAAATGAGAGTGTCTTATGTTAGGATAATTATACAAGTCAATGTTTCAAAACCCCCACCTAGTGAATTTCCAGTTATTGATTCCAAGGGAAAAAGTTTCAACAAGAGGTGATTTATAATTTGAAGCCTGAATATTGTGATAAGTGTTTTACTGTAAGACACAAATGTCATCCCCAACCTAGACCACCAGCACCCCCAGTCCAACATAGCAGAAGAAGAAACAACATGAGAGGTCGAGTTGAGTGGAAATCTAAAGGGGTTAATGAACCTGATCTAGTTGTTATGGTAAAACAACCTGCTATTGCTCTTCTTGATCTTGAGTTAGTTAGTCGAAGCTCCACAACAACTCAGTCTCGTTCTCAACAGGATAAGGTGATACTCAATAGCAGGGGTATTTCACAAGTCACTCCACCAGTTGTTAAAAATGTTGCACCTGAGCTTACTCCTCAAAATTTTCCACTCAACTTCTAAGAAAAGTGATGTCCAATGTCTTCTTTAAGTACTATTGTCTCTGTATTGGTTCTCAATGAATTGGTTAGTTTGGAATATCAGGGGTGTGAATAAGAGGTACAATCAGAAGGAACTCAAGCAGTACCTTAGGAATAAAATAATCGCATTAGCATGCATTGTAGAAATAAGAGTTAAAGCTTACAAAACACAAAGAATCATGAATAATGTTGCACCTAGATGAGAGTTATTACACAACTATAATGATGCAGCTAATTGTAGGGTATGGGTGATTTTGGATTCTTCTTGGTATAAAATCACAGTTGTCAAACAAGGGGCACAATTCATTCATTGCCAGGTTGTAGGGACTTCTAATACTGTTGACTGTCTGATAAGTGTTGTCGATGTCCACAATTAAATGGATCAAATGAAGGTGATATTTGTCACATATATCTAATATTGAGTGTCACTTTACCTCTAATCTTAGTGCTTTAATCGCTTATTTTATATTGAAATCGTTGTATTTGAACTTATGTTGGTGTATCTTGTGTATCTAAGTACAACGTGAACAAATGAACTGAAACCGAGCTATTTTGATGGATCCCCGAGGCAATTGTACATGGGCAAAATGAGGGAGAGATTGTGAAAGACTTAGTGGAAAAATTGGATCATTGATGGGCCTTGTGCTATGCAGTTGCGTCGCATGCACAGGGTAGGTAGAACTTCTCTCTGAAGTTGAGAAAATAGGTCTGACAGAGCGACATGCTATGTGTGTGCGTCGCACGTCCATAACACGAAGACTGTCTCTCTAAAGTTGCTCTGATGACTGATAAAAGCCCACGTGCCATGCTTGTGCGTCACACGTCCAAGGCACGAATGCCAGTGATTTTCCTATTTTGATTGAGATTTGGTTTTTAAAAAGTCCAGGCATTTTGGTACCCTATAAAAGTATATTTTACACGGTGTTTACACAGCTTTTGACCTAGGTGGAGCTTGAAGCCAAAAAACTTATTGCTTCCAAACTCACATGCAAGTATACGCGGTTATACAAGTAATACATTGATTTTAGAAATCAAATGTCGAACCCACATGGACTTGTGATTAACTATTTACTAAATCAAACGATCCTAATTATCTAAATAGGAGATGAAATATGAATCTTCTAATTATATACTAAATAAAATAAAAAGAAAATAAATATTGAATTTCGACAAAGAAAGAGCGAGTTTTTATATTATCAATGAGATGACATCGATCCAGGGCTATGGGCTATCTAACAACCACATTGTATTCTTCAATTGATTCAACTTCTTAATTTATCCAGTTTACGGATTGACAGAGTTGATATTACGACTACGAATTTCTCGAGTCCTCTAGTCGCCTATTTATATTACTTTCACGCATATATCTCTATGGTCATAAACCTTAACACAAATGCATTTATATTTCCTGTATTCCAACCAAGCAGGGCGATCTAGGTATATCTCTATCCTAGCTGTAAATCTCTACCATGATTTTCAGAAATGAGATCATAATCTATTCAACCCTATTGTTATCCTAGTATTCCTCTCTCAAGTTCGATCTAAGAATCAAAGGTAGTATTCTATTGGTGATCAAACAACCAAATAATTAAGCTCATAATTAAAGAAATAAACTAATACGATAAGCTAATTACTTGAAATTAATATTCAAATAACAACGTTCATGAAAGAATCTTTACCCTAGAACGAGAAATTTAGCTCCAGATAGACATGAAGGAAATACAAAAAATCATCCAAAGAAAAATATAAAAAAAACTAGTATATGGAGAAGAAGAGATAAAACCCAATCAACTTTGGCATCCACGGTTGCTCCAGCTCTCCCCAGGTCCAAAACTGTGTAAAACGCGTGTAAAATATACTTTTATAGGGTACCAAAAGGCCTGAGCTTTTTAAAAACCAAATCCCAATCAAAACAGGAAAATCGATAGAATTCGTGCCTTGGACGTACGATGCACAAGCATGGCACGTGGGCTTTTATCAGTCATCAGAGCAACTTCAGAGAGACAGTCTTCGTCCTATGGACGTGCAACGCACACACATAGCATGTCGCTCTATCAGACCTATTTTCCCAACTTCAGAGAAGAGTTCTACCTGCCCTGTGCATGCATGGTAACTGCATAGCACATGCCCCTCTAGTGATCCAATTTTTTCACTAAGTCTTTCGCAATCTCTCCCTCATCTTGCCCATGTACAATTACCTCAAGAATCCATCAAAATAGCTCAGTTTCAGTTCATTTGTTCACGTTGTACCTAGATACACCAACATAAGCTCAAATACAACAATTCCAATATAAAATAAGCGATTAAAGTACTAAGATTAGAGGTAAAGTGACACTCAATATTAGATATTTATGCCAAATATCACCACCCCACACTTAGACGTTGCTCCCCTCGAACAACCCACTAGAAACTACTACATTCATCAGACACAACAACCACCAATTAGAACAGGTCTACTCGGGCATCAACTAACACGACACTTTCAAAAATCATTTTTCAAACCAATTTGAGCAAATTCTCCCCATACTCATGCCAACATGTTCCACAGACAAAAAATCACAAACAACCTCTTAGAAATAACTTAACCTTCAAAACTGACTCAACGTCACCACTTTAACAGAATTACCATGATACCCACAGAGAAACCAACACTTCACCTATCCTAAGTCAATTATGCGCCCTCACCGAAAGAGAGTTGTCCATATCTCACATGATTTTTCACTTTGAAATACTTTGAATAAATAGGATCAACCAACAATTTCTGCTCACTCTCACAAAGAACCTCACGTGCAATATATGATGAACCATAGGCTTGCCTTTAGTGTAACAGCTTCACTAATACAAGTATGTTAATTCTAGGATCAAGGAAAACTTAACGAGTTGTAATGTAGGCTAAGGGACGGGTACGATACATTTTGGATGAAATGGTGACTATCCTCCCTAAGCACTTTAATACATAGAACTTTGACAATTCTTTTCACACTCCTTTACTAACCAAACACAGCTCAATCAACCAATGCCCATTCATCCCAATCACGCCCAATTTTTATTTCTTACATTTAAGCACCTTTTATTTTCATACAAGCTAGACGGGAAAAATCTTTCAATATTTCACAAACTTCTCTGTTTTTTTCAAACACTCCCATCTAGCAAGCATTTTCTTTATTATCTAGGTGCACCCATAGACTATTTTCAGGCGTCAACTAACAAACCAACCCATTTTCTTTTCTTACTTTTCCATCGCCTTTATATCAATTACATCATTACAGTGCTTAGGGAGTATGAATGATCAAATTAAGGTCAAATAGAATAAACGAGAATAGTCTTATCAGTAGTTACCAAAGAAAAAGTCTAAAGGTTCAACAATGCTGATTAGGGTAATTATTTATAGGTAGGCAAACTGAGGCCGATTTTTGGCTAATAAGGAAAGTCTCTATCACTTCCTAGATCAACAACTTCATTTTGCTTCGTGAACACACGGGAAAGTTCTAGACATCACTATAGAGCACGGAGTACACAAAAATACCTTACACACACACGACACACAATTAACACAAGATGGATCCATATCAGTCCTCAAATCAAGAAAACATAAGATAATTCAAATTAAGCTCAAATGGGTCATCTAAGAGTCATGAAAACGAGCCTAAGTGTCTCAAGGAAGGTTATTTTCTTTCTTTCTTTTGTTGAGCATGCTTTTGATTTAAAACATAGAGAATCGCTCATTATCGTCTTTTCACCAAACCCGAGCACCTAACATTCGATTGGCTTTGGGACTTTAGTTCTACAGTTTCCTAAAATAACTACTACCCGGTTCAGAAGGCTCACTGCGACAGTTTAAATAGGCATCAACATCCCATGGATCATTTGTGGTAACTTCAATATGGTGTTACATGGCATGTATAAGCAATGAGGAAATACAATCACATAAGCTGAAGTACATGACTTCTCTGAATGTGTTAATAACTTGTTACTTACTGAATTATCTTGGAGAGGGGAGTACTTCACATGGACTAACAAGCAGCATGGTGTTGATAGAATTCACAGCAGGATAGATAGAGTCTTTGGCAATTGAGAATGGATGATGTACTGGGGGACAAGTTGAAACAGAATATGACCTACCTTACATATCAGATCATTCCCCTAATTACTGAGACTACAATTTGGCCAGCAACCATCTCAGATACCTTTCAGATTCTTTAACATATGAACAACACATGATCAATTTTTAGGATTGGTTCAAGCTGTCCGGGAGCAACAATTTAGAGGGGATAAAATGGAAAGTATCTGGGCAAAGCTTAAAGCACTGAAACCTGCACTGAAGAAACTCAACAATGATCATTTCAAATGAGTTACAATGCATATTCAGCAAGCCAGATTGGATTTACAAGAAACACAAAAATTACTCAGTTGTCAATGTACTGAGGCACTTCTGAACAAGGAGAGGGACATCTTGCAAAGCTTGGAAAAATGGTCTTTGATTGAAGAAAATGCTCTTAAATAGAAATCTAAAGCCAACTGGATTAAGTTTGGGGACTCAAATACTAAATATTTTGTTGTTGTCGTCAAAAAAAGAGCACATAAGAAGCAAATTACTAAACTCACTTCACTGGTTGGTTCAAGGTTAACAGATTGAAAGGATATCATTGATGAGATTCTACAGTTTTACAAAGGCCTAATAGGGAGTGCAACTTCAATTCCGCCTGCTGTCAATAAAATCACAATGTAGAAGGGTCCAATGCTCACTCATCAACAACAATTTGACCTCTGTGTGACAGTCTCTGATGCAGAAATCTACAATAGATTAATGTCCATTGGAGATGAGAAGGGTCCAAGTATTAATGGCTATAACTCTTATTTTTTAAAATCTTACTGGGCTGTTATAAAAAAGGAAGTGAATGAGGCTGTTAAGGAGTTTTTTTACACTGGTAGAATGTACAAAGGTATCAACTTCACCACCTTAACTCTTCTACCCGAAGTCTCAAGCCTGTTGCACAATCTTATACAAATTGATTGCTAAAATCCTGGCTGCTAGATTGCAAGTAGTAATGCCTAGTATCATTTGTGAAGCCCAGGCAGGTTTTATTCCTTGGAGGAAAATAGCTGACAACATTATACTTGCTCATAAACTTGTCAAATCCTAATCTAGAAAACACATCTCCCCTAGAGCCATGATCAAAATTGACCTACAAAAAGCTTATGATTTTGTAGAATGGCCTTTCTTAGAGCAAGTTATGACTGAATTAGGATTTCCTACAAAGTTTCTTAACTGGATATTGGCTTGTGTTAAAACTGTTAATTACACTGTCCTAGCCAAGGCTTGCATTAATGTTTCCTCACCTTTTCTGAAGCATAAGGTTAGTTACCCAATCTTAGTAAGAATTCTATCTACTTGGGGGAGGGGTTAAACAAACTGACAAAGACAACATCCTTCTGCATCTAGGCTAGGGGGCATGGGGAATTACCATTTAAATATCTTGGCATCCCACTTTCTACTAAAAAACTTTCCATCCTACAGTGGCAACCTCTGATCACTAAAATTACCAGTACAATTGCCTATTGGACTGCAAAAAAACTCTCATATGCTGGTAGAGTTCAATTAGTGATATTTAGGATACAAGCCTATTGGGCCCAATTATTTCCCATTCCAGTTCATGTGCTCAAAGTTATTGATGCCTATTGTAAAAGTTATATATGTACTGGAACAAATGCTATAACTAAGAAAGCTTTGGTGGTATGGGATAAAGTATGTTTACCTAAATCTATTGGGGGCTTGAATCTCATCAACATCAAGCTTTGGAATAGGGCTGCTATGGCAAAGTCTTGCCGGGATTTAGCCCATAAACAAGACAAATTGTGGATAAGATGGATACATGCACTCTATAAAAGGAAGACAGTTGAGTGATCTTGTTATACCCCAGCAGGCTTCTTGGATGGTTAGACAGATCTTGCAAGCTCACTGAACTCTTCAGGTGGTTCACATTCAAAGCAGCAACAAACACAGCATGATCAGAACCATATACCTTCAGCTTCTCCCTAATCTGCCTAGAGTTCAATAGAAATCATTAGTCTTCAACAACAATTCTAGACCAAAATCCAAGTTTACCACGTGGCTCTACCTTCATGGTAGATTACTAACTGTTGATAGGCTACTCAAATGGGGATTCCAATCAGAACCAAAATGCTCTCTATGCCACAGTCAAGATGAAACCTTGGAACACTTATTTGTCTAATGTTCCTTTGCTAGGAATTTATGGGATAAAGTATTGGGTTGGTTGCAAAGACCAATGATGAATGCCATCACATGTGAATAATATTTGTGATAAGTCGTGAATTCTAGGATTATTAGCACTCACTCATTATACTTTTAGATGTCTTCTTAAGCAAGTTTCCTCTTTATTTATAGTGTTTTCGTGTGTTTTCGTATATTTGATGCTCAAGGAATAAATAGGAATAGAAGAGTAGAAAAAGTCCAAAACAACACTTGAATGAGATGGAAATGTCGCACCGCAATCATTGTATGCGGCCACAAATGGACCGCAAACTCTGAGAAGAAAAGTTGACAAAATCAAGCATGATGCGATAAGTATGTGACACCGTAATCTCTCAAATGCGGTCGCATACTCTCGAGGAAATCAACCAGTGTGCTGAACGAAAAAGACATAATTGTGACGCAAATGCGGCACCGTATACCAGAAATGTGATCGCACACTCAAATCTCAGACAAAATAGTGAAAAAGGACAAAACGAGGGAAATGTGGTGCTACTTGAATTATGCGACCGCATTCCAAAGAATGTTGCACCGCATACATGCCGCATAATGAGCGGGAAGAAATTTGGGAATGAGAATGCGGTCAGAATGCGATCTAAAACTCCTGATGCGATCACATTCTGGTTGGCGCATCGCGACCCGTCGACTACTATTTTGTACCTTTTGTCCCTTCTATATAAATACGTAGCATAGATTTCTGAGCTAATAATTCTAAACCCAAATAGGCACCTTAGAAATTTCCTTGTGGTGTGCGCCACCAATGTTCAACCCAATGTCTTAAGTGAGGTCGTCATGTTGAGGCTCTTCAAGTTCTCTCTCACGGGAGAGGCCATCGCATGGTTGGATGATATTCCATTCGATTCTATTACCACATGGGCGGAGTTGATCGAGGTATTCCTCAAGAAGTTTTTCCCTCCATCCCAGATGTTACAACTCCGTGACAAAATCAACAACTTTCATCAACTTTCTAATGAGCCCCTTCATGAAGCTTAGACTTGATTCAAGAAGAAAATCAAAAGTTGTCCAAACCATGGGTTGCCCGATAGTGTTCTTCTCCAAACATTCTATAGGTCACTCGACTTGGTCAACAAGTCGGTGGCTAATAATATTGTGGAGGGGTCCGTTATGGACAATTCTTATGATGTGGTGAGCTCTCTACTTAACAAGTTAACCGAGATAAATGAAGCTTGGCATACTAGAGAGTTGGAAGTAGTTGGAGGAAATTCTTTCAAATCCTTGTTGTCTAGAGAGGCAATTAGGAGGGAAGAAGAGAGAGATGAAACTATGACAAATTAATGCAAATGGATCATCTTACTAAACAT
Organism: Anisodus acutangulus; assembly: GCA_029783415.1. NCBI lineage: Eukaryota > Viridiplantae > Streptophyta > Magnoliopsida > Solanales > Solanaceae > Anisodus > Anisodus acutangulus. The sequence continues at coordinate 27,243,708 of CM056492.1, read as the reverse complement.
GTCATGAGAGTGGTTTCTAAAAATGTGAATGCGGTTGGGTCTTGTGAAGGGGGCTCTCCGGATGAACAATGCTACCAAGTCTATGATGAAGAAACTCATTTTGTGAATAATCAAGGGGTTCCCAGCCTAACTACCAAGGTCTTAATCAAGCAGCTTGGCGGCATGGTCAAGGGAATCAATGTTGGAACAAAGATCAAGGAGGCTCGAATTGGAGGGTTAACAATCAATGGGGTTATAACAATAACTATAACAATCACTGAAGCAATAATCCCTATGTTCCACCAAAGGGTAGCCAACAAATTTCGAACCAATCATCAACTAGTGATCCCGCTAGTTCAAAGATTAAAAATATGCTCTCAAAAGTGTTGAGAAAAGTTGAGTCAACCGACACCTTTGTCAAAGAGGTAAGGGTAACATGAAAAGTATGAGAGATGGTATGAGCAATATGGGGCAAGTTTTGAGCTCTCACTCAACTTCCATCAAGCAATTGGAATCCCAACTTAGCCAAATCTCGGCTACCCTCAACCAAAGGCAAAAAGATACACTCCCCAATGACACGGTGGTGAATCCAATAGATATTGGTGATCATGCTTGCAAGGCCATCACTACTATGAGCAGAAAGGTACTTGGGGGAGAGAAGTTGGTGAAAGAAGAAACATTTGTTGATGATGAAGCACCTATTGTTAAGCCCATAGTTGTTGATGAATATAGTGTTCCTAAGAAGAAGCGGGCTACTATTGAAAAACCCATTGTCATTGAAGAAGTAATTACAAAAGATGAGATTTAGGAAGTGATGGCACATATCCCAAAGCCTCTACAACCGTTCCCTCAAAGGCTAGAAAAGAAAGCAGATAATGGAAAATTTATTAAGTTCATTGAGAAATTGAAGCAACTCTCCATCAACATTCCATTGGTTGAAGCCCTTGAACAAATGTCGGGCAATGCGAAATTCATGAAGGATATTGTTACCAAGAAAAGGCAAGCTAGCTTTGAGACGACGGATGTGACACATCATTGTATTGCAATTGTCACCAAGGCTCTAGTTCAAAAGAAAGAGGACTCCGGAGCATTCACTATTCCATGCAGCATTGGGGCTTATAAATTTGCAAAGGCTTTATGTGACCTTGGTTCAAGAATCAACTTGATGCCACTTGCAATCTTCAACAAGTTGGGTTTGGGTACTCCCTCACAACTATGAGGTTACTAATGACAGATCGAACCGTAAAAAGACCGGTGTGAATTCTCTTTGATGTCCTTGTTCGAGTGGATAGATTTATATTCTAGGCCGACTTTGTTATTTTGGATTGTGAGGTGGATTTTAAAGTTTCAATAATCTTGGGAAACCATTCTTAGAATCTTGTTGATGTTGAGAGATGTGACCTTTTCCGGATGAACAATGAAGAGATCACATTCCATATTTGTAAGTCAATGAAGCAATCGACGGACATGAGTGTGGTGTCGATTATTGATACTATAGATGAAGTTATGGAGACTACCATTGCAAATGAATATGTTGGTGAAGTGTTGGCGGCGGTGTTCATGAATTATGATGGAGAAAACTATAAAGAATTTAAGGAGACGGTTAATGCTTTGGTTGGATTGGGGTCATACAACTACAACCCCAAGAAGCTTGATCTTGACTTATAAACTCTGAGACTCCTCGCGCAAAACCATCAATCATTAAACCACCTACTGTAGAGCTTAAATCTCTTCCTTCACATTTGAGGTATGAGTTTCGTGGTCCAAACAACACATTGCTAGTTATAATTTTCAACCGGTTAATGGAAATGCAACGTGAGAAGTTATTGGATATTTTGAAGAGATATAAAAGGGCCATTGGATGGTCAATTATAAATATTCAAGGAATTCCTTCCGGTATTTGCACCCATAAAATCAAGCTTGTTAAAAAATGTATTCCTAATGTTGGGCATCAAAGGAGGTTGAATCCTCCCATGCAAGAGGTTGTGAAGAAGGAGATAATTAAATATTTGGATGATGGTGTAGTGTACCCTATATCGGATAGAAAATGGGTGAGCCCGATCCTCTGCGTACCAAAGAAGTGTGGTATTACTGTGGTTCCTAATTAGAAGAATAAATTGATATCAACTCGTACGGTGATCGGTTGGAGGGTGTGTATGGAATACCAAAAATTACAATATTGGACAATGAGAGATCACGTCCCAATACCGTTCATGGATCAAATGCTTGATAGACTCACTGGGAGGGACTTCTATTGCTTTCTAGATGGTTATTCAGGTTATATTCAAATCACTATTGCCCTCGAGGATCAAGAGAAAATCACCTTCACATGCCCGTATGATACCTTTACTTTTAGAAGAATGCCCTTTGGTTTATGTAATGCTTCCGCTACTTTCCAAAGGTGCATGATGTCTATCTTTTCCGACATGGTGGAGGAATCTATTGAAATCTTTATGGATGACTTCTCCGTGGTTGGAGACTCTTTTGATACTTGTCTAGAGAATTTGGCTCGAGTGTTGAAATATTGTGAAGAGACCAACTTAGTTCTCAATTGGGAAAAATATCACTTAATGGTCAAGGAGGGAATCGTTCTTGGGCACAATATTTCAGAAAAGGGCATAGAGTTTGACCAAGGCAAAGTTGAGGTGATTGTTAAGCTTCCTCCACCCATCTCCATCAAAGGTGACCGAAGTTTTCTAGGCTATTCAGGGTTTTATAGGAGGTTTATTAAATACTTCTCTAAAGTGGCTAACCCATTTTGTGCAAATTATTGGAGAAAGGGACCAAGTTCTTGTTTGATGAAGCATGTCTTAAAGCATTTGAGTGTTTGCAAGAGAAGCTCACTTCGACACCCATCATTATTGCTCAGGATTGGTCAAAGTCATTTGAGCTCATGTGTGAAGCTAGTGGTTTTGCAATGGGGGCTGTTCTTGGCCAAAAGATAGATAAGATTTTCCATCCCATTTATTATGCAAGAAAGACTCTCAATGGAGCGCAAATGAACTATACCATCGCCGAGCAAGAGTTGCTTGCGATTGTCTATTCTTTTGAGAGATTTTGAGCTTACTTATTGGGAACTCATGTTATTATACACGCCGATCATGCGACACTTTGTTATCTCATGGCTATGAAATATGCTAAGCCTAGGTTGATACATTGGGTCCTACTTTTGCAAGAGTTCGATTTTGAGGTTAAAGATAGAAAGGGGTGTGAGAACCAAGTGGCCGACCACTTGTCTAGACTTGAAGAAGGTGAGATGGAAAGTGATGGGCTTGAAGTGAATAATTCCTTTCCAGATGAGCATGTAATGGCAGGGTCACATGGCAAGATTCCATGGTACGCTGATTTTGCAAACTATCATGCGAGTGAAATTATGACAAGTGATCTAACTACCAATCAAAAGAAGAAGTTTTTGAGTGATGTCCAGAAGTTTTATTGGGATGAGCCTTACCTTTTCCGAGTTTGCGCTGATAAAATGATAAGAAGGTGTATTCCCGAGGTTGACATGATACCCATACTTGAAGCTTTCCACTCATCTCTCGTAGGTGGTCATAATAGTAGTGCAAGGACCGCAACGAAAGTCCTTTAAAGTGGTTACTATTGGACAACTATCCATCAAGATGCCTATGATTATGTGAAAGCTTGCGATCAATGTCAAAGGCATGGGGGTATCTCAAGGAAGCATGAACTACCTTTGACACCAATACTTGAAGTTAAGTTGTTTGACGTTTAGGGCATTGACTTTATGGGCCCATTTGTGAGTTGTTATAGAAATAAATACATCATTATGGCGGCTGACTGTGTTTCAAAATTGGTGGAGGCCGTAGCGCTTCCAAACATAAGGAAATAGTGTCATCGCGTTCTTGAAAAAATACATCTTGTTACACCCCATAGCTTCGTGTTTCGTCATGCTGTCAATGGATACATAAGTCTCGGGAAGAGGTATGAACTTACGGAAGGACAGTGGAGGTTTACAACTTGTTTATGGAAGTACCGGAGTGTTTAGAAGTTAAACGGATCGTAGAAAGTACGTTTCGACAAAAATAGGAAACTGGGCTTTAAACCTTATTTAATGATTCCCAACTTTAGTTAGAAGGAAATCAACTAAGGGTACATAATGTGTGTTCATAAATGTCATACTGTAGATCTTGAGAAAGCCTAAAGTGAAATTAGGTGGGTCAATTGAGAGATCCCCACCTAGACACAAGTCCCCATTACCCATATCACACTAATACACCTACTTAAGCCTAAACCCAATACCACTTTCATGAGTTGAGTGACAACCCTAACATTCCAATTACTTGATAATTTAAACCTTATTTAAGTTGATAATTTGAAGTAGATAAAATAAACAAACAAACAAATAACTTGGTTACCATACAAGTAAAGTAATTTGTAAAGTCATAATACGTGTACGAATAGACTAGTTTCTCATTGTATTCCTTGTGGGATTCTACCCCAACCTATGTTAGGTTACTATATTTGACAATGGTCGCATTATACCATTAAAGGTATAATTTGGGCAAGATCAACAGATCGTCAAAGTATTTGACGGACCGTCAAAGTACAATTCCAGACCGTCAAAAACTCTAAGATATTGAGATATCAGTTGCAGATTGATGGTCCAGATTGATGAACCATAAAATTATCATACCGAGCCATCAATCTTCTTGGTAGTTTGACGGGAAGAATGACGAACTATCAAAAAATTGACGGTCCGTTAAATAAACGATAGTTATGGCGGTGCAAAAAATTTTACGGATTTAAATTGGGTCTTTGACTAGAACCTTTATTTTTGCCACAAATCAGTCCTAAAAACCTCTCCATCATACCCCATCACCCCAAGTCAAAATCAAATCTAAAATCCGCAAGAATTGCGTGAGAGACCCCGTAATCATCATATGAATTATCATCTTCTTGAGGAACTGATTTTGAAAACCTTTAGAATGAAGTATTCTATTGTTTTGTGAGGATTATGATGTGTTAAGGTATGTTTTATCCTCATCTACTTATGTTTACTCTTAATTGAGAATTTGGAGAAAGTTAGGAAATGAGTATCATGATCAAAACTTTACAAACTTATGAAATATTCGTAATATAAATGGTTGGGATGTTTTACTCTAAATATGAGTTGAATTGGATGATTGAATCAGTTTTGTACGTTATGAATTAAGAGAAACATGGTTGGAAGGATTGGAGGTTGAATCACATAAAAAAATTCCGTATAAAAAAAGCTTAAAAGAGTTGTTTATGCTTAAAGTTGTCGAAAAACATTTATATGAGTTTCTATGGTAATACTTTTTCATTGAAGCGTGGAATTGAATTGCATAAGCATTCCTCGTAAAGAAACCTAAGGACCCGAGATGGTCAATATTTACGATAAGATGGCCAAGTAAAGTTTCTCTATGGAATTTGAATTCGATATGGATGTCAACTTGTTATGTGATGTAGATAATCACCCGTAAGAGGAGCGATGATTTATAGAACAATTGTAGCGACAAGAACTAGGTATGTTAAGGCATACTTTTATTCTTTTGGCATGAAAGTACAACTATAATGGCGTCCCTTCAAAAAGAAATTGTACTTGTAAAGTTAAAGCCTGATTATTGTCATATCATATTGTTACAATTCATAATTCTTGTTGTTCTTCCGAAGCATTTTCTCGACTTGATAGTCTCTTAAACCTTATATTTTCTAATGACCGTTGATGACTCAATGTTAGTGATATAGACACCAAAGAAGATAATGACCTTGAGTCACTTTGATTGGTTTCATAAGGCCATTTAGAATCTGTCTTTCATTGTTAGCTATTTTCATACCGAGTCGTGCTATAGTCGATCGGGTACAACATTTAGATGTGCACCCAATTACAGTTGGTTTTGTTATTACCGAGTCCCATAATTGGGCTGGGTACGACCGAGTCCTCATCGAGGCCGGGTACGATATTTATGTATTATGACATGATTTTATGGCCCCACTGAGTGGCTTGATTTTTACAAACATGCATACATTTTCATAGTTGTGTCAGGTAGGCCCACAAAGGCTTGTTATAAGTTTCAGGTCGACTTCTGTACCTTGATCTCTTATGTCATTGTTATATCTCCTGTCTACATTGGTTATCCTCCTTACATGTTTCGTACTGATGTCCCTTTCTGAGGACACTGCATTTCATGCTCACAGGTACAGATTGAGATGCATATAATTTTCTCACAGTATGAATCGACTCAGCTAGAGGTCATCACGCTCCATTCTTCCAGAGTTGTATAGTAAACTGATATGTCTGATGGATATGCATATGTATATAGTTGGGTATGGCGGGGCCCTGTCCCGACCAGTTATTGTCAGCATACTCTTTAGAGACTTGTAGACAGTGTGATATGTGTGGTAGTTGTGTATGGTCGTGTCAGCCTCTTCAGTAGATTTATTATGCTTATGTCGGCCTTGTTATATATAGGTATGATTTAGGTCTTTTCTGAGTGCAGGTGGATATTTCTCTATTTAGTGAAGTATGTGTTAGAGGCCTCGTTGGCCCATGAGTTATTGTATGTCTTTTAGGTATCATGATCGGTATACTCGGGCCTTATGGTGTTGGGTGCCGGCCACACACCCCCAAGGTTGGGGTGTGACAAAGTGGTATCAGAGCCGGTCAGTCCTAGAAATGTCTACAAACCGTGTCTAGTAGAGTCTTGCTTATGAGCGTGTTGCGCATCACACTTATAAACAGGAGGCTATAGGACATTTAGGATGTTACTTTTCTTGAAAATCTAGATCGTGTGTTAGAAGCAAAGTCGTAAGTAACTGAACTCCTACCTTTTCATCTTAATCTTCCTATCAGTAATGCCGAGATCCAAGAGAAGTAATGATAGTAGGAATTGAGACAGATATGCTGGAGAAGGTACTAGCCGACAACCACCCGTTGATAGGGATCCAAGAAATATAAGGTCACTAGAAAGAAATATGAGTTATTCAATGGAAGAAGACCTGTCCATGGATTAAAATCTGTCCATGGAGAAAGATCCATCCGAGGATTCATCGATGGAGGAGGACCCATCTGAGGCCCCCGAGGAATCACCCTTTTGAGTGCCATCGATCCCAGTGATAGTGCCAGAATATAGGAAGGCACGCACAATACAGAGGTCATCAGCGCAACAGTCATTTTCGTTTAGATTGGGTGTGAGTGGTCCAGTGTATGCAACATCACCCCTAATTATCTTTCCAGAGTACGGTCATGTTCAGTTTTCCCCACAGGATAGACATATAGAGAGATTAACAAGCCTAATATCATGGAAGTCAGGTAACCAAGGTTCACCCATGACAAGTAGAAGCGAGGAAGAAGTAACTAGTAGACAGACCGAAAGGTTTGGGATGGACGCAAGTGCTGAAGAATTAGTATTGAGAGAGACGTCAGATCGAAGCTCCCGGGTAGAAATCATACAAGCACAAGAAGGTGTTGGAAGTAGTAGACCACAATGTCAGCAATGTGGAAGGAGAGAAAATGCTTTCGAAGAAAAAAGACAATGGAGTTTGAACTTTCTGTTGATTTTATATAGGGAATGATGTATTATTACCATTATAAATTTAAGAATTTTTATTTTATACCGTTGTAAAACATATGTGGTCTGTCCATCGAAATAAAGATAAGTGTGATGGATTAATTATAAGTCAAACCGAAAATAATTCACCTTGCTGTATAATAATTCACTACTTAGGGCAATTTTAGACTATTTTGATCGATGATAAACTAAAGAAATAAAGACGACTGTTGGAATGTGAAGCATGCTGAGTTTGCATTAGTCTAACAGGAATTTAAAAAAAAAATGAAATTCAAACCCAAACGCTAAACCTCAAACCCTAACCCTAACCCCAAAATCCAAATTGCACAAATCTAAGGGACTGTGGATAGGTATATCATAAACTGACCGCCGTCAATATCTAACATTTATCATTTAGGCCCGACTTCACGCATGGTCAATAATTATCCACATGTTATATATAGACCAATGACAATATTTGTCTAAAAGTCATAAAATAAATAAAAGGACATTGTTGTTTCATTTCTTTTATTTTTATTTTGATACACTCTTCGTCATCACTATCAGGATCATCCTGTCACCGTACTCATAAAAATCCAATTTCAACATTTTGAGGTCTCCTCTCATTCACCCATGTAATCACCGCCTACTATAATATATTTTGCAATCGATGACATAATAAATCTATAATAAACTATGGCTATGGTCTATGACTGTAATCGATGCCATAATAAGTTATTGGGATTGATTTTCCGATGAAAAGTTGAAATTTTCGCCGAAAAAGGGATATGAAAAGTGAAGAAATCGGGAGCTTTTGAAGGAAAATATTTAATTTATATTATTTTTTGGGGTAATTAAATAGAGGGAAATATTTAGTTTTCTATTTCTTTTTGGGTAATTAAAATGGTGAGGATTGGGGGCCAAAATATTTTTCTTTTCAACTTTGGGGTTAGATTTGAAAGCAACAAAGACTGACATTGCTGACCCATTAATAAATGGCCTTTAAGCCAATAGTTTGAAACTAATAGTCTTTTCACCGATATAAGTATTCAAAGTGGAAAAAGCCACAAGTTACTTACTCATTTGTTCATCTTATGTTGCTCATTTCCATCTCGAATCCTTGAAGTGTTTGGTCGAATAAAATAGCTTTGCTATAGTCACTACTATATCTATCAATATTTAAGCATAGAATGTAAGCAATCTCGAGGAAATAGTACATAATTAGAACTTACCAAATTATTTCTCTTTTTCTTTAATCTACCTAGTCAAAAATAAAAGAGACATATCCGAAGTTAATCTCTAGCAATAAAGAAAAAGAGTCAAAAGCTTGACTTGTCGCAGAGTAAATATACAATCCAAAAAAAATAAGAACCTCAAACAAAGAATCACCAAAGAGAACTTTAATTTAAAAAAAAACGAGGGGAAAAATAGGAGCCAAATCTCTAAATAAAGAAATGAAAAATGCACGTCACAACTATTCGAGTATGCGTAAATAATTATATAGGTAGATAGAAATATGTAGAAATCTTATTATCATAATTTATGGCTTTCATTATGAGAAAATTAATATCTAAAATATCTATGTAAGTTAAGAGAACCGGGCGGTAGTTGCTAAATAAAAAGGTGGCGCCATTTCCGCTAAAGAAAAAATAATTCTTCATCCAATCAAAATTCAATATATTTTTATTTTCAGGTACTTTAAAACAACATCTTCACTTTAAATATATAATCATTTTACGTGTGATAAAGGATTAAGCGGACTTATACCTATTGAAAGAAATAATCCCTTGATTATTTTCATTAATTGAAAGGCTATATATACAAGTTACCTATTTCCATAATAGGAGAATTCTATTCCTATTCTACTCCTAAAACCTTATTATACTTGGATTCTAAATATACAATTATGGTAAGTGTACAAGACTAATTAAGGTAACCTTTACACTACAATATTACAACAATATACACAACCAATATACATTACGTGATGGGCCAACCCGAGATGGGCTTTCTGCCTTCTACCGTGTTGGGCTTTATCCGAAAGTACCCGTGATATACATCATGTATACCAAGTGTAAATCACGGGTATATATTTTGCTTAACACCTATATTATATACTAAAATTATTTCACTCGAGAGGAGAACATAGACCTTACCTCATCAAACGAAATAGGCATTGGAGAAATAGGCATTGGAGAATCAATATATATATATATATATATATATATATATATATATATATATATATATATATATATAAGATTGAATATAGTAGTATGTACTTATACGGGTATAAGAAATATTACTAACTTAATATATAAATCCTTATAATCATCTTTCGGACATAAAAAGATTATGTAAACACTTATTTGAGATCTCACTTATCATATTTCATTTGTGACGACACATTTTCTTTCTATGAAGTTTGCCCGACACTTTTTCAAATGCAAAGAAATATTGGTTGATCGTATATTTTATTATAGTTCTATGATACAAAATATTTTTCTTATTTTATCCCTTTAAATTTGGAAGTAATTGAATTAGAGTTGTACGTAATTATGAAATCTATCAACGATCTAACAAGAGATGGGAGTGATTGACACAAGAGCTCCTATAACTATTTCGATCAATAGATTGACTCCGAGAAAACATAATTCTCTTCATAGAATTAAACGAATCAGAACTATAATTTTATAACCAATGTGAACAAGTTAACTTTTACCTTTGTTAAGCAAGGTATATACCCGTGATATACACTCAGTATACATGGTGTATATCACGGGTACTTTCGGATAAAGCCCAACACGGTAGAAGGAAGAAAGCTCATCTCGGGTTGGCCCATCATGTAATGTATATTGGTTGTGTATAATGTTGTAATATTGTAGTGTAAAGGTTACCTTAATTAGTCTTGTACACTTACCATAATTGTATATTTAGAATCCAAATAGAATAAGGTTTTAGGAGTAGAATAGGAATAGGATCCTCGTATTATGGAAATATGTAACTTGTATATATAGCCTTTCAATTAATGAAAATAATCAAGGGATTATTTCTTTCATGGTATCAGAAGTCTAGGTCTTAAAATCCTCTCCCTATTTTCTTCCTCTTGACCGTCGACCAAACAATGAACAAATACCGAGACCAAGTTTTTTCCGCAACTTGTTCTCGGATTGGTTTATTTCGACGGTACCTCCTTTTCCCAATTTTCCCCCAAATCCTCAATCACATATTGTTCTATCAATATGTCTACATCCAGGAACACGTTTCATCCTGCCCTTACAGTTTCTAACATCAAGAATAACATACCTCTTGTTCTTGAAATATAAAACTTCCAATATGCGACGTGGGCCGAACTGTTCAAAATTCACGCACGATCGCATCAAGTAATCCATCACATAATCCCCACTGCTCCTGAGGATACGGAGGTGCCAAAACTTGAGGATGATCCTAAGTTGTGGACGACTCTTGATGTACCGTCCTTCAGTGGATATATTCCACAATTTATACCGATCCTTTGCAAACAATTATTGAGCATGACGCTACATCACAGGCGACTTGGGATAGACTGCGTGATATATTCCAAGATAATAAAAATTCTAGAGCCGTTACCCTTGAGCATGATTTCTCCCACGTCAGTATGGAAGATTTCCCTAATGTTTCGGCTTATTGCAAAAGATTAAAGGAATTGGCGGACCAACTTCGCAACGTTGGCGTGCCAGTTTCAAATGATCGTTTGGTCCTCCAAATAGTTTTCGGCTTCTCCGAGGCCTATAGTGGTATGTGAACGCTTCTTCGGCAAAGCAACCAGATCCGCAATTTTATCAGGCTCGTTCAATGCTTACACTCGAAGAAGAAGGCATGGCAAAACGAGCGGCTACCGGTGCTAGTCCTGTAGTCATGATGACCGAGTCCATAGTATATCCTACCGGTTCCAACAACTCGGGCCAAAATCACAACAACGGTGGCGACAAAAAGGGTGGAAATAAGAAAAATAATGGCAAGAACCGCGGTGGCAACAACAATGGCAACCGACAGAATGATGGTGGCATTGGGGTCCTCGCGGTGGTCAGCAGCAGCAGCAACAACAGTAGCAGCAGTAGTTCTAGAGCCCACAGTGGGCCCATATGCAGTGGTAGTGGGCCCCACAACAATAGTTTGGGCCCAGCCAATTTTCCCCACAGCAGCAGTTTCGGCCCAGCCAATTCTCGCCCAACTGGCAGTGGGCGGCCCAGCAGCAGTCCATGCCCAATTCGGCCTGGTCCACATATAGTCAGCAGTCTAGGCCGAGACCGCAAGCAGGGGTGCTTGGGCCTCAGCCCCCGCAGACCCATTACGCATCGGCACCCACGTCTACCGACATTGAAGCCGAAATGCACACGCTTGGTTTAAATCCTCCGGACCCAAATTAGTATATGGACATCGGTGCCACTACCCACATGACATTCGATTCAGGTACGCTCTCGTCTTATTCCAATTTGAGCAACCCTGGCGGTATAATTATTGGTAATGGTAATTCTATTACAATTTGTGGTTATGGTCATAAAACTTTATCTCCCCCTCATCCAGCTATTATCTTGAAAAACACCTTACATGCCCCCAAATTGATTAAAAACTTAGTCTATGTCCGTAAATTCACTACTGACAATTCCGTTTCTATTAAATTTGATCCATTTGGTTTCTCTGTGAAGGATTTCAAGACGGGGAGTCCTCTCATGAGGTGTGATAGTAGGGGAGATCTTTATCCTATCACACCCAGTTCCGGTCCATCGAGTCAAGCCCTGCCATCTGCCTTTGCAGCCATTTCTCCTTCCTTGTGGCATGCTCGTCTTGGTCATCCGGGATCATCTATTTTGTCGTCTTTAGATAAAAATAGTTTTATTTCATGTAAGGGTACGAGTAGTACTCCAAATTGTCAGTCTTGTTCGTTAGGAAAAATTGTTAAGTTGCCATTTGTAGACTCAAATTCTCATACTTTAATGCTATTTGATATTATTCATAGCGACTTATGGACGTCTCCTGTTCTTAGTTCTGTGGGTCATCAGTATTATGTTCTCTTTTTGGATGATTATTCTAAGTTTTTATGGACGTTTTCGATAGCGAAAAATCTCAAGTTTTTTTCGTCTTCTTAAAATTTAGAGCATTCACCAGAACCCAATTCGACCGAGAAATAAAAAATATTCAGTGTGATAATGGCAAAGAATATGACAATGGGGTATTTTGGGAATTCTGTGCTAATAATGGGATCAATTTTCGATTTTCTTGTCCTTATACGTCTTCACAAAATGGGAAAGCTGAACGTAAAATTCATTGCATAAATAACATTGTCTGAACTTTATTAATCCATGGCTCCATACCCCCGTCCTTTTGGCATCATGCTCTACAAATGGCTACCTATCTCCTTAACATTATTCCTTCCAAAGGTTTGACATATTCTTCCCCCTTCAAATTTTATATAATAAAATTCCTTCATATTCTCATCTTCGGGTTTTTGGATGTTTGTGTTATCCATTATTCCCGTCCACCACAATTAATAAACTTCATGCCCGGTCTACTCCGTGTGTGTTTTTGGGTTTTCCGTCTAATCATCGTGGCTACAAATGCTTTGATTTATCCTCTAATAAAATCATCATTAATCGTCATGTCATTTTTATGAATCCCAATTTCCATTTGCTAAAGTTAATACTCCCTTGCCTAGTTCGTATAATTTTTTGGATGATAGTATATCCCCGTATATTAATCAGCATTTCTTGGACGTCTCCCGCACCCAAACTTCTCCAGCGGTCCCACTGCCCGTTGGCCCCACTGGTCCGCCACCCACTACTAGTACCGCCACTGGGCCAGTTCCAGCGATTGGGCCAATCCAGCCCAATTCAGGAACTGGTCCAGTTCCTGCTCATGTTTCCCGAATTGGGCCTGCTGGCCAGTCCGTCCCGAGCCTAGCAAATTCCTGAAATCCGCCCAATTCTTCCTCGAGTCATAGACCGGTCACTCATAGTCAAGAGGGTGTTTTTACACCAAAAAGACATTTTAATTTACATTCTAATATCCCTAAATCCCTCTTACCCCGTAATCCTGTGTCTGCCTTAAATGACCCGAATTAGAAAATTGTTTTGACTGATGAATATAATGCTCTTATTGATAATAAGACGTGGGAGTTGGTGCCCCGTCCATCTGGTATTAATATTATCTTGTCTATATGGATTTTTGCTCATAAGGAGAATTCAGATGGTTCATTTGCTCGACATAAGGCGCGACTTGTGAGTGATGGTAAGACTCAGCATATTGGTATAAATTGTGGGGAGACATTTAGTCCGGTGGTCAAGCCAGCTATCATTCGCACTGTACTTAGCTTGGCTCTTTTAAAGGCTTGGCCTATTCATCAGTTAGATGTAAAGAATGCTTTCCTACATGGGGATCTCAAGAAAACAGTCTATATGCATCAGCCTTTGGGATTCAAGGATCCCAAACATCCTCATCATGTCTGTTTGTTGAAGAAGTCCTTATATGGGCTTAAGCAGTCTCCCCGGGCCTATTATACGAGGTTTGCAGATTATGTTTCGACTATTGGGTTCGCTCACCGCATGTCGGATAATTCCTTGTTCACCTACCGTCATGGTTCATCCTTGGCCTACATTCTGCTATATGTGGATGATATTATCTTGACTACCTCTTCCGATGCCTTACGCCAGTCTATCATGACCATGCTCAGCTCTGAGTTTGCTATGAAAGACTTGGGGCCCTTGACTTACTTTTTGGGGATTGCTGTCACTCGTCATTCAAATGGGTTGTTCTTATCTCAACAGAAGTATGCAGCTGAGATCATCGAGAGGGCTGGGATGTCATCCTGTAAGTCCACTTCCACTCCAGTTGATACTAAGCCAAATCTTAGTGCCGCGGCCGGCGTACCCTACAAAGATCTGACCCGCTATCGCAGTCTTGCAGGGGTCCTTCAGTATCTTACCTTTACGAAACCGGATATTACATATGTTGTCCAGCAAATATGTTTGTTCATGCATGATCCCATAATTGAGCACATAAATGCACTCAAACGCATCATTCGATATATTCAGGGTACACTTGACTTTGGTTTGCATTTATATCCTTCCTTGATGTCCACACTTGTCTCGTATACGAAAGTTGATTGGGGTGGCTGTCCAGACACCAGACCATCTACATCTGGCTATTGTATGTTTCTTGGGAATAACCTGGTCTCATAGTCAGCAAAACATCAGTCGACATTATCCCGATCCAGTGCCGAGGTCGAATATCGAGGGGTAGCTAATGTGGTCTCGGAATCATGTTGGTTACGTAATTTGCTTTTGGAGCTTCATTGTCCCATTCAGAAAGCAATCTTAGTTTATTGTGATAATATTAGTGCCATCTACCTTTCTGGTAATCCGGTTCAGCACCAACGCACTAAGCATATCGAGATGGACATTCACTTTGTCCGCGAAAAGGTTGCTCGTGGTCAGGTACGCGTCTGTCATGTCCCGTCAAGATACCAAATTGCAGACATCTTTACAAAGGGTCTTCCCTTGGTCCTTTTTGAAGATTTTAGGGACAGTCTCAGCGCTTGACGCCCGCCCGCTATGACTGCTGGGGTGTGTTAAGCAAGGTATATACATGTGATATACACTTGGTATACATGGTGTATATCACATGTACTTTCATATAAAGACCAACACGGTAGAAGGCAGAAAGCCCATCTCGGGTTGGCCCATCACATAATGTATATTGGTTGTGTATATTGTTGTAATATTGTAGTGTAAAGGTTACCTTAATTAGTCTTGTACACTTACCATAATTGTATATTTAGAATCCAAGTCCATAATAGGAGAATCTTATTCCTATTCTACTCCTAAAACCTTATTCTACTTGGATTCTAAATATACAATTATGGTAAGTGTACAAGACTAATTAAGGAAACCTTTACACTACAATATTACAACAATATACATTACGTGATGGGCCAACCCGAGATGGGCTTTCTTCTTTCTACCGTGTTGGGCTTTATCCGAAAGTACCTGTGATATACACCATGTATACCAAGTGTATATCACGGTATATACCTTGCTTAACAACCTTCTTAGAGACGGGACCACAATATAATTTTTACACAGTTCAATTTTTTGTTCGTAGGAAAAACAAAGTCATACATAACGCATCATATTAAGTATCATTTATTCAAAATATATAAGAATCTAACGCAAGATCACAATCCTAGTAGGTCAATTAATTTTTTTCTTTTTTTTGGGCTTACTCGTAATGAACCTTGATCTAAAACAACTAATCTCTACAATCTAGATATTACCACAATCTTGACCAATACATTTTGTCCGTTCATTGTCCTATTCCTTCAAGTTTTGAATATATTGCCTGAAAAAGTCATTATTTAATTAAGGTTTTCTCATATATACTGTTGGAATTATAACTGTTAATGTTGGTTTGATGTTGTGACATTTGACCCAACATATCCTCTGAAGTACTGTTGTTGAATGCATAAAATGTTGGGACAAATGTCACAACATTCAGACCAACATTTTTATATAACAGTTTTGCCTTACTTCACGTTAAGCAGTAATATTTTTAATAAGAGGTAAAAATAACTTAGGCCTGTGAATTAGGAGCTGTGTAAAACATGGGGGAAAGAGTCAAAGCTTGGGGAAGAAGTCGAGTGAAGAACAAGTCAAAGTTGTTGAGATTTCGACTCCATGATCTTCTCCAACAAACACACCAGCTTCCCACCTTTCCCTCAACTGATCGATGAGCTTTTCAAAGAAGACTCTCTACTATAAATAAAGAGACCATAACAGTGAATCGATCATCCAGAATTAGATTGCAAAAATACCAAGAGAACTCTCGGGAATTCAACTCAGAAATCTGGATCACAACTGTTGCCTGAGTGTGTCGACAACATTCTGTCCAACATTACAATTGATGTTTAGAATCTAGATTAGTTTTATATGGAGCGATTGTAATGAGAGGTTGTCTATGTCTACATAGTTAGATTTTTTCAGGCAGAAGTCATCTACGACTTCAACTTTTAATTTCTCTTCGTTTTATCTTGTAAAGTTGTAAAGAAAGGAATTTGTATATTTGTATATGAAATATATACAATACTTCTGGTCATTGACCATCATAAGTTATATATATAACTTATGAAAATATAAACCTTTGTGTTCTTTATTCTTTCCGTTGTAATTTAAATCTTATTTTGAAAAGTTGATTGCCATCTCAAATGAATGTCAAGTGCTTGGTGAACCATTAATCAACACTCAAATTGTTGAAAAGGCTCTCCGTTCTCTTCCTGAAAAGTTCAATTTAAAGATTTGTGCCATTTAAGAAGCTCACAATCTTTCCACAATGGACCTTCATACCTTAATGAGCATTCTCAAAACCTATGAGATGAACATTGAGAATCAAAGGGAACTATATAAAATCAAGAATGTGGCACTTCAAGTTCACTCATCGGAGAACCAAATCGAGGAAGAATATGAAAATCTTAAAGAAATTGGTGAAGGCGCAAATGTTGCCTTACTCACGCGAAAATACAATTCGATGGTGAGAAAGTTTAACAATGATAGAAATTAATCTAAATCTAAAGAGCACCAAAACCAAGTCTTCAATCAAAAGCCCACTAGATTTCTTCCAAATGTACAAAAAGGAAATCAACTAAGGAGAACCAACTCAGATCGTACCAAATTTGATCCCAAACAACTCGAGTCCGTGCAATGTCATGCATGCTCGGGTTGATGTCATTATGCCAACGAATGTGCAAAACTCTTAGAAAATCTGGTATGAACCTATGGGGTTCTCTTAGTGATGATGAAGAAGAATAGGAAGGAGATCATGATACTGAAACACAAGCAATGCTGGCCACTGTTTACGAACAGTCTCTGTCAGATAATTAAGATGTCATATATAATGTTGTCTCATATGTCACGACATTTGCTCCAACATCAGCAACGACATCAATATCCTCAGCGACATCCAGAAGGTATGATTTCTTTAACTATTCTAATATTAATTGCTTTAGTTGTTCTATTTATGTTAGTGAGACTGATTGTATGGATTAAGTTGAGTGTAAAGATGATATGATTAATGAATTACAAAGTATTTGTAAAGCCTTAATCATAGAATCCAAGCAACTTGACACAAAGGTAAAATATTTAACTCGTGAGAATGTAGATTTAAAAGGCAAAATAATTCGACTAGAGGTTGCACTTACCAAAAAGGATACTGAATTTGGTAAGGTTAGTACAAAACTGGATTTAGCCGCAGCAACCTTCCGCAAGCTCAACTCAGGGACTTCAAAACTGAATGAGATACTCAACTTTAGTAATCCTTCACATGCAGGTATTAGGTACGAAAACTCTCTTAAAACCATATGCTCTAATCTCTTTGATAAAAATGAGAAAATACGCTTTGTAAAAGAAATAAATAATAGGTCCTCATATATGTCAAAGAATATGAAGTTCGTATGCCATCACTGTTACTCCCCTGGACACCTAAAACCATACTATTTCAAACTTTAAAATTCTGTGAGCAAAATGTTGCCTAAACTGTTGTCCAACATTTTGGATAACAATTAGAGCAACATTTTTTAGCCGAAAGGTAAAAAATGTGTCAAGAGAGTTTGGGTTCCTAAAATGAATTTATCTTGTAATATCTGTATAACTGCATTAAGAACTAACATTTCAGGTTCTTGGTACCTTGATAGTGGATGTTCCCTACACATGACATGTACAAAAGGATTTCTAAAGAACTATGAGTCATTCAATGGAGGAAATGTGACTTACGGAGGTGGCAGTAAAAGAAAAATAATTGGAAAAAGGGATCTTGGATGTTTCTGGATTTCCAGCCTTAAGAAATGTCTTACTCGTTGAGGGATTAATGGCTAATTTGATTAGTATTAGTCAATTGTGTGATGACAATCTTGAGGTAAAGTTTAATAAGAATGCATGTGAAGTTATGAATGAAGCTAATGAATGTGTCATGACAGGTACTCGAACATGTGATAATTGCTATATTGTTGTAAGGCAAGAAACATGCAATAATGCCAAGATCGATGACACAACACTGTGGCATCAAAAGTTGGGGCATGTCAACTATCGCAATTTAGAAAATGTGTCTCATATGAAGCGGTTAGAGGCTTACCCAATCTTAGCCATAAAGGTAAAACTGTCTGTGAAGATTGTCTTAAAGGTAAGAAAACTCGTGTCTCTCATAATATTGTCCAACACGACGGAAAATATTCAGGTATGTCTCACTGTTTTCAATTACTACATATGGATCTAATGGGTCCAATTGAAGTAGACAGTCTAGGAGGGATGAGGTATTCCTATGTGATAGTAGATGATTTTTCTAGGTATTCATGGATATATTTTTTGAAAGAAAAATCACAAACTTTTGACATGTTTAAAATTTTGCACACTAGAATTAGGAACCTGTTTTATTCTCCTATTTTTCGGATTAGATCCGACTATGGAAAAGAATTTGAAAATAGCTCATTCACAAATTTTTATGAGAAAAAAGGAATTTTCCATGAGTTTTCCGCTCCCAAAACTCCTCAACAGAGTGGGGTAGTAGAAAGGAAGAATAGAACACTGCAAGAAATGGCTAGAGTTATGCTTAGTTCTAAAAAAATGTCAAAACATTTTTGGGCTGAAGCCTTAAATATTGCTTGTCACATCTCTAATAGAGTCTACTTAAGGCCATGAACAAAGATGCCTCCCTATGAGCTTATAAATGGAAAGAAACCTAACTTGCGTTACTTTCATGTCTTTGGGTGTATTTGTTATATTTTAAATGATAGAGATCATTTGGCAAAGTTTGACTCTAAGAGTGACAAAGGAATTTTAGTTGGCTATTCTCAAAATAG
Organism: Anisodus acutangulus; assembly: GCA_029783415.1. Classification (NCBI taxonomy): domain Eukaryota; kingdom Viridiplantae; phylum Streptophyta; class Magnoliopsida; order Solanales; family Solanaceae; genus Anisodus; species Anisodus acutangulus. The sequence continues at coordinate 27,224,316 of CM056492.1, read as the reverse complement.
TCATGCTTATCGAGTATACAATCTGAGGACCAAAACTGTACAAGAGTATGTAAATGTTATTTTTGATGACTTTTCTGATCTTACAAGAAATACAACTGAAAAGAACACTATAATTTCAGTGGAAAATGTGCAGATTACTGAAGAATCAGATGTTTCCCCAAATGTTGCCACACCAGAAGCAACATTTGATCCTGAAATAGAGACCACAAAGGCCATGAATGAGGAGTCAAATGCTGAATTGATAGATCAAGTTCGAAGGGACCCCTCATCAAGGATTAGAAAGAAGCATCCAATAGACCAAGTGATAGGGCGAGTTTTTGAAGGAATTAGAACAAGAGGGAAAGAACCACTCAACTACAGAGAAATGGTAAGGTATGTGTGTATGTCTCCATATACCAAAAGGTTAGTCTTTCTTGTTTTATATCTACTTTAGAACCAAAAAATATTTTAGAAGCACTAAAAGATGATTTTTGGATTCAAGGAATGCAAGAAGAGCTTGAACAATTCTCTCAAAATAAAGTCTGGGACTTAGTTCCACGTCCATATAATATCAATGTAATTGGAAATAAGTGGATTTTTAAAAACAAATCAGACGAATCGGGAACAGTTGTTAGAAACAAAGCTCGTCTAGTTGCACAAGGCTATACTCAGGTTGAAGGAATTGATTATGACGAAACCTTCACACTTGTGGCTAGAATTGAGTCAATTAGACTTTTACTTGCTATTGCATGTTTTCTAAAAATTACTTTACACCAAATGGATGTGAAAGGTGTATTCTTAAATGGTTACCTAGATAAGGAAGTCTATGTCGAACAACCAAAAGGATTTGAAGATCCTTACCATCCACACTATGTGTACAAGCTCAAGAAGGCTCTGTATGGGTTGAAACAAGCCCCTCGTGCATGGTATGGTCGTCTAACTAACTTCCTTCTTGAATTTGGTTTTAACCGTGGTGAAGCTGATCGTACTTTATTCATTAAACGTCACGGTGTAGATATTATTATTGCTCAAATCTATATAGATGACATAGTCTTTGGTTCGACCTCACAGTCTTATCTAAAGTCATTTGTTGAATCTATGTCATCAACATTTGAAATGAGCATGATTGGGGAACTAATTTTTTTCTTAGGTTTGCAGATTAATCAAAGTGAAGATGGAATTTTCATCTCACAAAGTAAATATGCTAAGAATTTAGTTAAGAGATTTGGTTTGGAGAATGCTAAACATATGAAAACGCCAATGGGTTTATCGCAGAAGGTATGTAAGGATAATGTTGGTGAAAATGTCGACCAATATTATATCGATCTATGATAGGTAGCCTCCTTTACCTTACTGCTAGTCGTCCAAATATTATGTTTAGTGTTTGTGTTTGTGCCCGTTTTCAAGCCTGTCCCAAAATATTCCACTTAAATGTCGTGAAACGTATTATTCGATATGTCGCTGGAACATGTGAGTTGGAAATTTGATATTCCAAAGACACTAACCCTAACTTAAGGATTTAGTGACTCGGATTAGGCTGGAGATGTGGATGATAGAAATAGTACAAGTGGATGATGCTTTTATCTTGGCAATAATCTTATTTCATGGTATAGTCGTAAATAAAATTGTGTCTCAGTTTCAACTGTTGAATCTGAATATGTAGCAGCTGGAAGTTGTTGCTCTAAATTAATATGGATAAGACACATGTTAGACGACTATGGATTTTCTAGCAACATTTTGATTTTGTACTGTGATAATTTTGAGTGCTATAAATATTTTCAAAATTCAGTTCAGCACTCACGTAGAAAACATATAGATATCAGACATCACTTTTTAAGAGATTTAGTTGAAAAATAGCTAGTTCAAGTTGAACATGTTGACACTCTTCATCAACTAGCAGGTATTTTTACAAAAGTTTTGAACCATGAAATATTTTCTAGTTTGAAGAAATCTCTTGGTCTTTGTAACCTCTAAAAAGAAGGCATTTTTGGTGAATGTCGGCTGAAACGTTATCTAACATTTCGGGTGATATTTACCTATGTAATATCACTGATTATTGTTGTTGTATGGTGCATAACTTTTGGTCACTCAAGCATGATCCTTCAATAAGAATGTGTCTTTAATGTAATACCGTTCTCTACGATGATATATATCATAAAAAATGAGTATCAAAATAGGCAAAGTCTATACAAATATTTGGCAACTGTATAAAATGGGCAAAACTCTTGAAAAGATACCGTTCCTATTCTATAGGAGTATCAAATGCTAAAAAAAAAAAGAATTTTGAGGATACTAAATAAGTATTCTTATTTTTGACACAAAAAAAATAATCTTTTGTATGTATTTTATGATTAGATCAAGGACACGATGAAAAAATGTTACATTGGTCCAGTGGTTAAACTCATAAAATACTTATAAAATGTGTCTTGATTTGTTGCCAAAATGAAAAATTCTTATGGGATCAAAATACTTGTGTCGCCCAAAATGTTGCCAACATTGCTGTTGACATTTTCAGATTGTGATATTTGTTTGGGATGTTGTTCTTAACTGATTTCAGAAAAATTAGATTTTTTATCCCTATTTTTATGCCTTGTTTTAATAGGAATTTTAAATGTTAAAATGATAAGATTAAATTGAATTCCTACCGTGATGTTTATCTTTTTATCCCAAAATCTTAGGTGTAAGTTATTGAGTAAAATTGAAATACCTAAAGCTAAGGGATTCTTTTTATGAAAGATTTGCCATATATATAAATTTCTCTCATTTTCATTTTCTTTATCATATTCGATTTTTCCTTAAAAAATAAAAAAAGGAGGGGGGGGGGAGAGTGGAAATCACATCACACCTCGGGTATAACCCTACCTACCCGATGGAATCATCACCATTCCAAACTCCTTCCTTAATCACAAACCCTAATTCCTCAAAACCCTCTCACCAATGGAAACTTCTCCAGTGTCAGAACCCATGTCAGCCAACATTTCATCTAACACTCCCATGAGCACTAGGCCTCAATCGAATACACCTCAGCAACCGGGCCAGTATTCTGCCTCAAATCTTCCTGATGATCTTTCTAGAGCAATAGTGTTTAAAGGGTTTGATGAACCTTTAGATATCAGCTATCCCGGAGATAATAACAACCCAATAGATGTTGATGAGACTGCAGATTTTACATCTTTAGGTAAGAGACCCAGATCATCTGCCTTTCCTACTTGCCGATCGAGTAGAGTGTTCGAGAAAACAGTCCAAGAAGATTCGAGTAGCAAAAGGACTAAATGTGAAACATCTAAACCCACCTACCCGAGCAGTGATAGTGAAAGTACGGACTCTATTTTCTCAACTGATGAAGAACATTCAACTTTTGAACAGCCCAGTGTTCCTCTAGAAAGGGAAATCCTAGATAAAACCCCATTGAAACAATTTTTTCCAAAGGGAGTTCCCAGGACTACAAGGACAAGTGCTGCTTCAAATGTTGCCACAATATCTCAGGCAACATTCCAGCCAACATCTGAAGAGATACATACCACAACATCCTCCAATAGTACCGAATCCATCAGTTTAGACATGTCTGATTCAGACATTGATGTATCAACTTTCTCCGATAAATTCTTTTCTAAAGCTAAACATGATAAGTGGGATTATTATAATAATATAGTAATTAGGTCTGAAAGAGAGCTAAATATTACTTCCTGTGCTAAACATGGTCTGGTAGAATTTTTAATGGACAAACAACTTCTTGGCTCTGTTACTAGAAAATAACCATATGTTGATGAGATAATAAGATTGTTTTATGCCAACTTAAACTTTGCTATAGAGGATACCTCCTCAAAGAAATTTGAGAAGGTATATCTCTATAACAAGATTTACAAATTTACACCCTCAATTATAAATCAATGTATCTTGTCGACGATCCCTTGAAAAAAGTCCTTTGTTGAGCCGGCTTTCGCCCCTGACAAAAGACTTTCCCTGGGGTTGAGACTCTTTGGACAAGACTAGTTGCTTCAATTCCACTCATGTCAGCTCATAACTTCGCTCCTCGATCGCTTGGGTCTTGATACTTGAGAGAGAGTGAGAGAAACAGAAAGAGTAACAGAAAATAGGGATACAATGATTGACTACCTCACTGGAGGTATAATGAAAAAATGGGTCCCTAGATGCCCAACCTCAAAATTAACTGCCCTATTCTCCACATTCCACAAAAATGCAATTCACAATTGGCTCTCTTATTTGAATGAGTCAGTTGTGACATTTGAACAAGCCTCCCTGCTGTTTAAAATGGAAAAGGATTCAAAGTTGATTTAGAGAAAATGATCTTTTATCAAATTGCCAACTTGGCTGAAAAAGAATCAACTTTAATCCTTCATTTTTCCTCTCTGATCTACAAAGTATTAATTACCCAAGGCTTTGAGCCTAAGAGAAAGGACACTTTGGGAAAAGCTCCTGAACTTTACACTGTAAACAAAGCAATTTTGAAGAGCAAGGAAAGAGTCATTGACTTACCCTGGAAGAAGGAAGCTGAAAGTGAAAATGTTGCTAGAAATGCCACAAACATTCTGGGCAACACTGGTCCAAGACATTCTACAATGTTTATAAGTTGGCTTGTGGAACAAATTGCAAAAATCAACCAACAGATTTCTGGGGTTGATGCAGCCAGAGATGCCTTGGTTCAAGCCAGAAACCATTTCCTACTTTTGCTTTCTCCACGAAAAGGGGGAGATGATGTGCAGGGGGAGTAGGGGGAAGAAACTGAAAGTGCCCAAGATAGTGAAGCTGCTGCTGCTGAAGCTATTGATGCTGTTGTACAAAGGGAAGAAGCTGTGGGGAGGAAGGTGTTGCTGAAGAGGTTTAGACTGAAAGCTGAAACTGAAGCCATTATGCAGAAGTAGTAAGTTGCTGGAAGCTACTACTGATGTGTGATGAGCAAGGAGGAAGATGAAGGATGTTGCTAACCTTAGCTATAATTGTTTGTTAAATGTTTTGATGGATTGATGTGGATAATTATTGACAATGGCTTAGTTCTATTTCGGTTTTACATAGAATGGATGATGTGTGTATATATGTGCTTATGATTTTTTTCTTCTTTTAATCCTATAGAGTGGTATACACTTGTTTTCTTGTATACCATCACTGGTTAAGGGGGAGCAGTTCTGTAATCACAAGTGTTGGACAGCATCCGAGACAAAACACTAAGTCGTCTATACATTTTATAATATGTTTTGTGAAGAAAGGCAAAAAAGGGGAGATTGTTAGTGTTGGGTTTGGTGTTGTGACATTTGACCCAACATATCCTCTGAAAACTGTTGTTGAATGCATAAAATGTTGGGACAAATGTCACAACATTCAGACCAACATTTTTATATAACATTTTTGCTTTACTTCACGTTAAGCAGTAATATTTTTATTGAGAGGTAAAAACGACTTAGGCGTGTGAATTAGGAGCTGTGTAAAACGTGGGAGAAAGAGTCAAAGCTTGGGGATCTTCTCCAACAAACACACCAGCTGCCCACCTTTCCCTCAACCTCCTCAACTGATCGATGAGCTTTTCAAGGAAGACTCTCTACTATTAATAGAGAGGCCACAACAGTGAATCGATCATCCAGAATTAGATTGCAAAAATACCAAGAGAGCTCTCGGGATTTCAACTCAGAAATCTGGATCACAAGTGTTGCCTGAGTGTGTCGACAACATTCTGTCCAACATTACAATTGCTATTTAGATTCTAGATTAGTTTTGTATGGAGCGATTGTAATGAGAGGTTGTCTATATCTACATAGTTAGATTTTTCAGGCAGAAGTCATCTGCGACTTCAACTTTTAATTCCTTTTCGTTTTATCTTAAAATTGTAAAGAAATGAATTTGTATACTTGTATATGAAATATATACAATACTTCTAGTCATTGACCATCATAAGTTATATCAACATATAACTTATGAAAATATAAACCTTTGTGTTCTTTATTCTTTCCGTTGTATTTACTCTTAAAAAGTTTTCTGTTTTATAGAGTGTTGTTACTTGTGTCAGACGACATTGTCGCTGACATTCGGAAACATAATTGGCGTTCGATTTATCTATTGCTTTTACTTTTCGTAGCCTTTGACACCCTTCAATATCACTATTAATCTCACCTTTGTCTTCACTAGTTCTTTGAAGCTTTATTGATAATGTTGGAAGGTCGATAACTAAGCTTCAGTGTGGTGATTATTTCCATAACATAGATTTGAATATTTGATAAACTTACAGATCTCTAATATATATATATCAAATAAAAAATATATTATTTTAATTTATTCATGTGTACTTTTTATAGGATTTCTCTCTATATATATATGTGCGCACTTTGTGCGTATATAGTTGAGTGATGATGATTTAGTGAGGTGATAATGTATATTAATTAATCATAGTTAAGTGCTACAAACTATATTCAAACACTTGCTTATCATACATTGATATATTGATTTGATGTACACATCAGGTTTTTAAAAATGAAATTTTAAGATCTATTTATCTGCTCGATATATATGTATGTGTATAGAGAGATCATCGAAGTTAAAGTCATTTTAACTATAATTACATGTAGGTATTTTTTTCAGACACCTCATTGGGTATGAACACATGAAAAATAATTCACGTGTGATTTCTATAGGAATGAAATCGAACATCCTTGGCACCTATTCTCCGCGGGAGTTCAAATGATAATTTATATATATATATATATTAAAAATCACTCAAAGTGTAAAAAGTGAATTTTTTTTATTTTAAAAGAACATAGAATCTCTCAAAGTAGGTTATGGAATGACATCAAGATACTCTTCGACTATCATCAGGAGATGTGGTGAGATGGGTAGAGTCCTTCCAGCCTTAAGATGAGGTCTTGGATCGAGCTCAAGGAATGAAGAAACTCCTGATAGGGAGTGCTTCTGCGTTTAGTAAATCTTATCCAACGCGAATCTAAATAGTCTAGCAATGAATACGGAATACGAGATATATAGTAAAAAAATATATGATTGGTTTCATCACGATTCTAGATGATACTAGATTTTCATCATATAACATGCATCTCTTTCTTTTTCAAACTTGAAATGAAGTTGGTTCTGAACTTCTTATGTAAATGACCTTCCACTTTATTTATTAGTAATTATTATTAACATTTTTTTTATTATTATGCGGACTGTATTGGTTCGGAGTTCAATAAGAAGGGAGAAATGAAGTGTCCAAACTGCAGGAAAATAGAAATTAATTATAGTGGTTATTCGACTCTTCGAGCACGCCTTGATGAAGTGTTTAATCAAACTGCTACAAGTATGAGGTAATATACTTATACCATTATTTTTCTCGAGAACTTTATTATGATAATATATGTATATGTCAATCGTATCTAACATATTCATACCTAATGATTTTCCATAAAGTGGTGAGGAAACGTATAACTTATATAAATTTTTTCATTTTTCAAGTCGATTCGATTCATTTATTCGTAAAACTATTTATTCAATTGTAGATATTTCTGAAACATTTCTAACGGAGGGACAAATAGTCATTTTTGAAAGAGTTTACTGTAAACCTCTTTAAGGAATTATATATATGGATACAATTACCAATATGGATACAATTACCAGGCGAGAGTACTTTGATTCATCGAGAATGTTTTTGGCAAATGAGCTTCCAATTCATGGTTCCAATTATATGAATGCTCCTATTGGAATTACAGTTGTGAATAATGTTGAAAATCCTACTCTACTCTATAGAAACGAGTAAGTTTCTTTCAATAAGACTTTTACCCTATTTTTTTCTTTGGTCAAATATCATACTATACAACATACTATATCTTTAATTAGTTTTTTTTGTTTGGTAACTGGGGAAATATACGTTCTGGAATTTTTATTAAATTAGTATCAAAACCTCATCGTTACTTGTTGTCTTGTTAGCCTTAGAATTATGTTTAGCATATGTAATACTCTTTGAATATGTTTTAGGTTAGAATGCACAACTCATATTTAATTTGGTAATTATTATTCTCACCGTTTAAAAGAATGACATATTCCTTTTAAATTTGAAAATTATTCAAATTGAATTTCTCATTTTGCTTTTAATGACAAAATTCTTAGTCACATAAATAATATAAAATCTTTAAGATCACAAGTTTCAAAATTTTCAAATCTACACATATTTAAGACTATAAATTTTAAAAGATTTTCTTTCGATTTTGAAACTTTGTGCCCAAAGGTGGATCTAGGATTTAAACTTTAGGGGTTCAACCTTTTAAGATTCTTAAATAAACCCATTCTATTTTAAAATTTATGGGTTCATATCTACTATTTATTGCAATTTTAATAAATATTTACACATAAATTTATACTCCGCGTCGAAAGTTAGGGGTTCAATTGAATCCCCAACCTAGCCCCTGTTTGTGCCTAATCAAACTACGCCATGTAAACTGAAACGAAATACTACTCCCTTTGTCCGATTTATGTAGCACACTTTCTTTTTAGTCTTCTAAACAAAGAATGACACACTTTTAAATTTGAAATCAATTAACTTTATACTTCTCATAATTTTATCTCTAATGAGATGTTTTTATAACCACACAAATATATGTAGTTATTTTTATATCACAAATTTAAAAAATCCTATAGCCATACAAATATTATTGAATGTTTACGACCATAAATTTCAAAATCTTCATTTCTTCCTTAAGTGTCAATTGATGAGACTATATCACATAATTTGGGGCAAAAGAAAAGTACTATTTATTAATGTCGCCAATCGGGTTTGTATGACATATTTGCTTATTTATCTATTTCAAAAAAAAATACCACATTTATATATTTAAAATTTTATCTTTAAGCTTTTCATTTCACGAAACTTTTATAGTCACAAATAAATATTTATATTATTTTTTAAAACTTCTTATCAGGGTAAAAGTATATTATACAAATTGAGAAATAGGGAGTAATTATTGTTGGATATGTAAAGCACGTACGGGAATAGTAAATAACTATTACAGTGATCGAAAGGATAAACAACAAAGATTACAACAACAAGTTGTCAATATCTTGATCTTGAATTGGAACTTCAAATATGGATCTTGTATTCGGAAATACAAGAACATGAACTGCTACACTTGTGGCTTGTAGATCCGCTGAGAATCCGAACGGTTAGAGTCCTTTGAGATTCAGGTTTATACCTGAAACACTTAGCAATCAATTAGATAATCACAACACCACCGACTGAGTCGAGAGATGACTCTTTTTCTTTAAGACAAGATTGCCCCCGTATATAAGCTTTACAGAAGTGTGGACAATAGTCTCCCAAGATAAAACAACAAACTATCAAATGTGCAAAGCCTACACAAATGACCTCAGTGAAGAACACGAACAATGAAGATTGCTAAGAGAAGGATTGCTTATTAGGAAAACTCATCTCTTTGTGGTGTTGTATACTTGTATGTATATTGTTGGCCTCTCTAGAATTGAGCCAAAGGCCTCAATTTATAGGTGTGCAAGATGGCCCCTTCAAGTGCCCATGTAATGGCCATTTAAATGCCATGTAATGGTCCTTTAAACCACCAACTAATGCATCCAAATAATGGCTGAGTTATGGAGGAAAAACTGCCATGTTAATGTTCCAAAACCTCTCCATAATCAACCAAAATTTTGGACTTCCGTCGAGCACTCACTGCCTGGGAAGTGTCGCGACTCTGCAACATTAGAGCCGCGGCGCTCCGGCCCAATCCGGGAGGCGCCGCGGCCCTTTCCGACCCGTTCCATCTTACACTTCGCACAATACTTCCTTCGTTTACCAACGTGGAACACTTGTTATTTAGCCAATAACCGTCCATCATTCTATGTCTTAAACATTTCACTTACGTACCAATATCTCTTTCATTAACAAAATTTACGATACTTGACACTTAGATTACACGTGTGTGGAAATGACATTTCCGACGTACGGGGCCCCAATTGTTCGAGTCATAAATAATGGGATAAACTTAATTCCACATTAGTAAATTTCCAACAATCCCCTCTTGAAAGAGATTTTGGCGCACACACAAGGTGTCTACTTTCAGCAATCTTTCAGCGAAAAGATATTACATCAGGAGAGGTAGTTTCCGCTTTGAACCTTCCCAAGTTGAATATCATCGGACTTACTTACTGCGCGGTGAACGTGATGTCTTGAACCGTCAGTGTTTAATGTAAACCTCAACAACAATACCAACACAATACCTCCCCTTTATTCATTTCTTCTTATTGTTCTGTCCGTTGTGGCCGTGGACACACTTGAATTCTTAAGTACGTTCATTTGAGGTGGCCTATCCTCGCACTTAAATAGGTGATCTCCTACAAAGTATCCTGCTATACCCCACTTCACAAGTGTTATGAATCATTAAAAGTTTCCTCAACCTTAACCTCAACCATTTGAGGATCATTAAAGGTTTGGAAGCTTAACCTTTACCCACCATGCAGGTAGCACTTTAATGTCTATCACGGGAATGACTTTAGATTCATGTTTCTTTATAGAAAACATCATCCAAAGTGCTCTTTCTTCCACTGAAGCGCTCAACTGAACCTTTTGCAGCTTAGTTTTCCCATTAAACCAAATTCTTGGGATCTCTAGTCAGTATGGTTGGGTTACCACCGCAAAGGTTCTTATTGTTTGGATTTTTTATCCCATTCCCCTGAATAGGCAAAACTCTTGATCTTTAGGTAGTCCCTTAGTTAAAGGGTCCGCTATATCATTTGATTAGTAATCAATGAAGTAACACCTCGTGATGATCAACTTCCATACGGTCTTATGTCTTTGACAGATATGTCCTGACGCCGTCATCCGTGCCATTCTTGAAGTCGATCGGCTAGCCACAGTGTATAACTGCTAAAGGCACGGGTTTCTCCCAATTAGGAACGTCCTCTAAGGAGTCGTGAAGTTACTCAACTTCTTTCATGCTTTGTTTAAAGCGATAAACTCTGATTCCATCATGAATCGTCTGATGCAAGTTTTCTTAAAAGATTTTCCAAGACACACCATACACATCTACTTGTGGCTTTGGTGTTCTTCATATCTGATGTCCAGTTTGCATCACTGTGTTCTCCCAGAACTACTGAACATCCAGAATACCATAATCCGTAGATAAGCGAATATTTTAGATATCGTTATATCCTACTTAACGCCTTCTATCGATCATTTCCATAATCACGAGTGAACCTTAGTTCAACTGATCTTCTTTGTAGGCCGATATCAGGTTGGTTGTAGTGTGTACAATACATTGAACTACATATGACCTGCGCATATCTCTCCTTGTATATGGGTGCACCATGATTCCAATCAGTTATATGATTCATATCCATTGGTGGCTTCAACGAGACTGTCAACTATCTCACAACTGAGTTTGGAGTTAGACCAGTCCGTTAGATGTCTTAGAAATCCCAATTCCTAAGATGTCATCTATGATACCCATATCTTTCATATCGAGACTTTTGTTTCAATATGATTTCCACTTTCAGACTGTTGGTTTTCCAACTGTTGGCTTTCTAACTTCAGAGTCAATGTTTCTGTTGTCAGATTCATTATTTCTATTTTATCTGAAACTTCCAGGACCAAAATGTAAACATTTCAGGGACTAAAATGAAAGTTCAGGAAGAAGCCCAACAGTCCAACAAACCAACTCTGATCCTCCCCTTCCAACTCTCCGATTAGGAAGGCGGCATCAACATCTATGTTACGCAAGACTGCAATGGCCCTGGATGTTAAGCTATTCACAGGGGAGCATATGTCCAAGTAGCCAAGGCCTTATACTCGTTAGTAGATCCATATACTTTGTACTCACTTTTGAGTATCCACTTCTACAACCCAAAGGTTCTTTTCCCGGAGGAAGGTCAACCATTACACAAGTATAGTTCTATATGATGGAATCTATTTCTCTCTGTGTAGCTTCTTTCCAAAGCAGCGCTTCTGGAGATGATAATTATTTGTTAATTTTCCATGGTTCATTCTCAACCATGCAAGCTATAAGGCCTAGAACAAGTCTTTGTCCCCTCTTTGCTTCATCTCGGTTCAATATCTAGAATCCCCGAATTCTGTAGATCTGAAATATTAAGTTCCGAATAGTTAGCAACTTCCGAGTTCGTAGCTTTGGAACATCTGGTTCCGAACAATTAGGCACTCGTGGGTTCTTGTTAAACTCGAGCAATTACTTCTTTTTCCTTCTTAAGGAAAGTTATCCTCAAAGAATTCAGCATTCTTTGACACCAAGAGGCGATAAGCACTACTGTTATTTGTAGATCTAGTGGATATGCAATCTACAGTCTTAGGTCCAACTTGACCTATTTCTGTATTCCAACTTCTACCAAGCCATCCCACATCACAATATTTGTATGTGGGATCCTTTATATGTTTCACACAGAGGGTTATCCTTATCCTTATGTGTAGTTCTGTTGAGAATCGCATTAACGGTAAGGATCGCCTTACCCCACATATTTTGGGCGTACGACTTTGAGCTTGGCTAACACCGTTAGACTGAGGTGAGTAATGAGCAGTCATTTGATGGACGGTGCTTCACATTCTCCCCCGCTATCACTACGAATTCCTCAATCCGTAGGCTTAGTTGATTTTCAACTTCTGCTTGTAGCGCTTATACGCTTCAACATCTTCATCTTTGCTTTTCAACAAACAAAGGATGCAATACGTTGTACCATTATCAATGAAGGTCACAAAGTACTTGTCCCCCCCCCTCTATTTTGTATAAACTTCAAATAACCCATGTAGGTGTGACTAAGTTCTAGGGGAGCGATGCTTCTTTCGCTATTCCTTTGACGGAATGGAAAGGTTATTTTGCCTCTTCGCCTACCTCACATTCATTTTGAGGGTTTATGTTGACAGAAGGCAACAATCTCAATTTCGTTAGCTTTTGAATGACTTTCTATTTAACTTGTCTTAATCTAAGATGACATAAATGCACGAATTACAAATATATAATTCATTTAGCTACAAATATATTGTACCATTCTTATTTATTACAGACCTGTTGGACTAGTCTCAAACTAGATTGACCAACATCGTCCCTTAAACCAAGTTTGGGACATGTATCACCTCCTTTTAGAGTGATCCCATTCCCTGAAGTCATTGAGGACAACCTCTCCAACCCCTTCTATTTTAGAGGTGGCGTTGCTTCACATGAACAACCTCTTGCCCGTGGTTACGGCGTGGATCATATGTGATCTGGATACTCTGGCCCACTTCAGTTGCTTTGGCAGACTTTGTGTCCAATTTCTTTTCTGCCTTTCTTTTGGCCTTCAGATAATTTAAGACCTGGAAATTCTGGCCCACCTCACTAGGTGTCCATTACTTTTCTGCCTTTCTTTTGGCCGTCAGATCATTTAAGACCTGGAAACTCTGGCCCACCTCACTAGGTGTCCATTACTTTTCTGCCTTTCTTTTGGCCTTTAGATCATTTAAGACCTGGAAACTCTGGCCCACCTCACTAGGTGTCCATTACTTTTCTGCCTTTCTTTTGGCCTTTAGGTCATTTAAGACCTGGAAATTCTGGCCCACTCTAGTCGCCCGTAGGCTTTGTACGACTAAGTGTCCAATATCATCCTATCAAATGAAGGATCTTCTGTCAGATAGGTGACAGGTTCAACGTCTTAAGATAGGCCATTATCTCTTAGTCTTCTTCCCTTGTGATTGGTGCCCAAGGAAATCCCTAGCGCTTATTTAAGAGTGGTAACAATTTTCGCATAGTCAGTGGATCTCTCTCCTTCGTATGTGCGAACATACTTTACACACTTTTAATAATTACACTCAAAAGAACAGTTTTTTTAAGTTTTATTTACAATAGTCCAATCTTTAACCATGAATGAAGGATATTCAATAACTGATTTTAGAGTGTAGGGAATATAAGTTTTAAATGAAAACACTTTCATATTCTCAGCCTTACTTTACACACTTTTATTCAGATATTAACTATACACATTATAGATAAGGAAGGATAATTAACTCAGACCTTTTGCATTCTAGCCCACTTCAGTTAGACTGAGTGTCCATATCCTCCTTACCATAATTTGGATCCTTTGTCTGGGACAGATATAGGCCTTTTGCTACATGATAGAACATCATCTTCAGCCTTCTCCTCTTGTCCCAGTTGACATCCTCAGCCTCTCGTGGGCGCTTGTTTCCACCACACTCGGGAGCGGTGACACCAACTCGTCCTTGATCTTTAGCCGTACTAGCATGACTATCAGTAGTATCTTGAAGTTCAACATCAGATCCATAGATTCCACCGTTGAAGGAAACAGATTTATAACAGTCGTCAAAGAGAGAACCAAAACTAGGACCAGTTTTGAAAGCACGGTTGTTGACAGAGACAGTGTTTGAACTGTCAACAGAACTATTTTCAAGAAGAAAACCACAGACAGATTGGGGATCATATCTTTCTAGCACTAATACAATCTTGTCTTAAAATTGTTGGATATGTAAAGCACGTACGGGAATAGTAAATAACTATTACAGTGATCGAAAGGATAAACAACAAAGATTACAACAATAAGTTGTCAATATCTTGATCTTGAATTGGAACTTCAAATATGGATCTTGTATTCGAAAATACAAGAACATGAACTGCTACACTCGTGGCTTGTAGATCCGCTGAGAACCCGAACGGTTAAAGTTCTTTGAGATTCAGGTTTACACCTGAAACACTTAACAACCAATTAGATAATCACAACACCACAGGCTGAGTCGAGAGATGACTCTCTGTCTTTAAGACAAGATTGCCCCCGTATATAGGCTTTACAGAAGTATGGACAATAGTCTCCCAAGATAAAACAACAAACTATCAAATGTGCAAAGCCTACACAAATGACCTCAGCGAAGAACACAAACAATGAAGATTGCTAAGAGAATGATTGCTTATCAGGAAAACTGATCTCTTTGTGGTGTTGTATACTTGTATGTATATTGTTGGCCTTTCTAGAATTGAGCTAAAGACCTCAATTTATAGGTGTGCAAGATGGCCCCTTCAAGTGCCCATGTAATGGCCATTTAAATGCCATGTAATGCCCCTTTAAACCACAAACTAATGCATCCAAATAACGGCTGAGTTATGGAGGAAAAACTGCCATGTTAATGCTCCAAAACCTCTCCATAATCAGCCAAACTTTTGGACTTCCGTCGAGCACTCATTGCCTGGGAAGATCTGCGGCTATGCAACATTAGAGCCGCGGCGCCGCGACTCCAGTGGCCAAACATAGAATTAGTGTCGCGGCGCTCCGGCGCTACGGCCCAGTCCGGGAGGCGCCGCGACCTTTTCCGACCCGTTCCATCTTACACTTCGCACAATCCTTCCTTCGTTTACCAACGTGGAACACTTGTTATTTAACCAATAACCGTCCATCATTCTATGTTTCAAACATTTCAATTACGTACCAATATCTCTTTCATTAACGAAATTTACAATACTTGGCACTAAGATTGCACGTGTGTGGAAACGACATTTCCGACGTGCGGGGCCCCAATTGTTCGAGTCATAAATAATGGGATAAACTTAATTCCACATTAATAAATTTTCAACAATTATTTGGAGAAAGAAGGGTATCTTATACATGTTTCACTTTAATTTATTCCATAGAACTTTAATTTATTTCATAATCCATATTATTAATTTTGAGTACTTCAGATTAGAAATATGCATGGAAGGATGCCATACTTCTCATCAACAACAATTTCCATTGCACAACTCTTCTCCTCATTCACCAGCTATAGCTTCCATGATGGCTCACCGGAGACAAGAAGTCGCTGAACTTTCCTTCGCCCTAGTGGGACCCATTCCGGTCAGCTACCAGCCACCATCGCCGTCTCCCGAGCAGCCTCATTATCCGTTAGTGCCTTCTCATGATCTCTGATGTTCGGCCAAAATGCATATATTTATCATTATTGCCTCACGTTTAGTACTTTTAATCATCTTTTGAATATTAATTATAATGAATTGTGATTAATATTACTCCACCTGTTTCAATTTATGTGAACCCTTTATTATTTGGGGAGTTTACAAGGTGGTTCTTTGACCACATTTTCCTTACATTTTTTTTAAATTATTTGAATTATAAATTATCATGACTTATCGGAGTGGTACTTTTAATGTTCTTTCTAAATATATACATTTTATTTTTACAAACTTGAAAGATCTATGTCAAAATTTAAGATCAAAGTTATAAAGTTTGACCCTCGTACTCTGAAAAGGTTCACATAAATTAAAACGAAGGAAGTATATCTTTAAGGGAAAAGGGTCAAATATATCCCTCTACTTTAGTTTTTTAGTCAACTTTGTCATCTATTAGCGAAAATAGTCAAATATACCCCTCCCATTACAAGTTGGGCCAAATACCCCTACCATTAGCAAAGTATTCAAAAATACCATTTTTTTAAAAACAAATATTCTGGAAAATTAAAAAATCTGGAAAATAATTTTTTTAAATTTAGAAAACTATAAAGTATTTAAAAAAAATAAAGTATCCAAAAAATATTTTTTTTTAAATCTGGATTAATTTTAAAAATAAATCTGAAAAATTTGATTTACAAACAATCCAGATTTTTAATAAAAAAATCATTTTCCAGAATATTTGTTTTAAAAATCGTCATTTATAAAATCAAGAAAATTTCATATTTTTGATAAAATCCATTTTCCAGCTTTGTTTTAATTAGCAGATTATTTTTTAAAAATTTATCACACAGACACCACATAGAATACATTAAATGTTATATAGAATAAGTCAAATACCTATATAATATGTTAAAAATGAGGTGTATTAGTGTGTATTTCCCTATATGATATGTGTATAATTTGGGTGACATGTAGCATTTAACTTATTTTATGTGGTGCCTACGCGACAATTTTTTTTAAATAATCTGAAAAATTGATTTTTCTATAAACAACTGTAAAAATGGCTTTTATTACAAATATGAAATTTTTCTGATTTTATAAAACTCATTTTTTAACAAAATATTCTAGAAAATTGGTTTTTTATTAAAAAATCTGGAAAATATTTTTTTAAATCAGCTTTTTCAGAATTCTTTTTAAAATTAATCCAAATTAAAAAAAATATTTAGGACACATTAGTTTTAAAAAATACTTTACAGATTTTTTAATAAAAAAATACTCTACAGATTTTTTAATAAAAAAATTCAATTTTTCTGAATATGTTTTTAAAAAGGGTATTTTTGAATACTTTGCTAACGGTAGGGGTATATTTGGCCCCAACTTGTAACGGGAGGAGTATATTTGATTATTTTTGCTAATAGAGGACAATATTGACTAATAAACTAAAGTAAAAGGTATATTTGATCCTTTTCATAAAACGGTGTGAAGTTGAAGAAATTTGAAGTAAAATTGAATAAAACGAAGAAAAGAAAAAGAAAAAGAAAAAGTAGAAAGAGATAAGAAGGGGACAAAGTGGGAGACAAAATTAATTGTCTAATGATTAGGGTAATGATTACATGCATAATGATGCAAAGAAAGGAAATTGCAATAAGAAAACTTAAAGAGTTACCTAGCTGAGCGAAACAGACAGCGAGGATGTGCTCGCTGTGACCCATGCGACGCGAGAAGAGGATTTCCGAAAATTAATTTGATGTATGTTGGGCTGGGTAATTTCGTTTGGATTTTTTTCTACATTTATAAATAATTCATAAAATAGATTTTTACAGAACTTGGGATATCATGTGACCCTGAATTTAAAACTTTTGACCTAGAGAGAGCGAGGAGCCGCCCTGTAGGCCGAAGATTATTGAATTTTACCTTTTCTTCTTCATATTACTCGTTTTTTATTTTCTTTAGATGATTTGTTGTATTTCCTCCATGTCTATGTGGAGTTAAAATTCTCGTTCTAGGGTTATGTTTCTTTCATGAATGTTGTTATTCAAATATTGGTTTCAATTAATTAGCTTATCGTATTGATTTATTTATTTAATCCTGAGCTTAATTATTTGATTGCTTGATCACCAATCGAATAGGGTTAAATAGAGCAGGATCTCAACCCTGGGCATCGGAGAACGGATTTGCGTCTAGGATAGAGATATACCTAGTTCGCCCTGCTTGGTTGATATACAGAAAATATAAATGCATTTGTGTTAAGGTTAATGACCATAGAGATATAGGCGTGAAAGTAATATGAATAGGCGGCTAGAGGACTCGAGAGATTTGTAGTTGTAATATCAACCATGTCAATCAGTAAACTAGATAAATTAAGAAGTTGAATCAATTGAAAAATACAACGTGATTGTTAGATAGCTCATAGCCCTAGATCGATTTCATCTCATTGATAATACAAAAATCCGCTCTTTTTCCGTAGAAGTTCATTAGTTATTTTCTTTTATTTTTAGTTAGTTCATAATTACAACTCTGGATTTTATCTCTTGTTTAGATAATTAACATTAATTTAATTTAGTTGACGGTCAATCATAAGTCCCTGTGGGTTCGACATCCTATTTCTAAAATTACTATATTACTTGTACGACCACGTATACTTGCGTGTGCATTTGGGAGCAACAATCTCTCCCTAGAAACATGTACAATGGTAGAACCACATAAGTTTAAGGATGGTCAGTTGAACACCTTGTGCTAAAAAATATATTTTGTGTGTACTCACACACACACACACATATATAAGTATAATACATAAACAGACCCTCGGCCTCAACTGACAAATATGCTCTCCAATTTTGGGTGTGCACAAGTAGGCACCTCAACTTATCTCCACTTTGACAGTCCAACTTATAAAATGATCATCTAGACACCTTCAAAAAAATTTATGTGTCACATCAACATTTGTGTTTAATTACGTGTTCAACTTTATATAAGTTGAGGTGCATACTTGTGCACACCCAAAATTGGAGGACACACTTGCCAATTGAGGCCAAGTTTGAGGGTCAGTTTATGTAATATTGCCTATATATATATTGACAGAACCCGTGTTAGGTTACTTACCATAATTTTTAGAATTCTTGTACAAGTGTAATTATGATATTAGTAGTATAGTAGGAATAAGATTTTCCATATTTAGAGAATGTAAATTGTATATATAGACCTCTTCATTAAAGAAAATAATCAAGGGATTATATTCTTTCATGGTATCAGAAGTCTAGGGCAAAAATACCTTCTCCCAAACACCTTCCGCAGCCCTCTTCATTCTCGAAAATCGAGAAGCAGGACTACGGCTAGTTTTTTTTTCTTTCCCAAATTTTTCTTCTGAATCCCTTATTCTCCTCAAAGAACGTGTTTCATCCCGCTCTTACAGTTTTCAACATCAAGAACCACATCTCTATCGTTCTTGAGATGGAAAACGTCCAATACGCGACGTGGGCAGAATTATTCAAAGTTCACGCACGCTCGCATCAAGTCCTTCATCACATCATTCCCGCGGATACATGCAAGGAAAAAGTGCCTACCGCCGATGATGACCCTGCGTTATCAAGGACTTTTGATGCTACCTTACTTCAGTGGATATATTCCACTATCTCTACGGACCTTTTACAGACGATTATTGATTCCGACGCCACGACGATAGAAACTTGGAATATGGTGCGTGATATATTCCAAGATAACAAAAATTCACGTGCCGTGACTCTTGAGCACAAATTTTCCCATGTCAATATGGAGGATTTTCCGAATATCTCAGTCTATTATAAATGGCTGAAGGAATTGGAGGATCAACTCAAAAACGTAGGTGTGCCCGCCACCAATGATCGTCTTGTTCTTCAAATGGCTGCAGGCCTATCCGAGGCTTATAATGGCGCTGGGACGCTTCTTCGTAAGAGTAATCCTCTTCCACCGTTCTACCAGGCCCGTTCCTGCTCACATTATAAGAGGCCGGCTTATCTAAGAAGGCGGCTACTGGAGCTAATTCCATCATGATGGCCACGTCTGATGACCCTCACTCATTCTCGGATAATTCTATCCATAACTGTAACAACGGTGGCGGGAAAAAAAGGTCAAAATAAAAAAAATTGTGGCAAGAACTACGGCGACGGTTGCGGCCGTGGCAATGGTTAGAGCAGTGGTGGCAGTGGCGGACATGGTGGCAGTGGGCCGGCTGGGTTGCAACACTACTGGCCGCAGCGTTTGGCTAATGCACAGTGGCAGTGAGGCTGCTGGTCAGGTAACTGACTGAAAGCAGAGGGACTGACAAGTTACTTAGTGTTTGTGCTAAGGAATCATTTTTCAGGCCAGTGGTGCAACTCAGTATTTTCTTATTTTCCAGGCTTTCCAGCGAATTGGGCCAGTAGCCAGCAGAGGCCCAATTCGTTGTTCCAGCATTCCCAGCCCAGGTAACCGGCTGGGCCTTGGCAGTAGGCTGGCATGTTTGGGCCTCGACCTCAGCATACCTTCGCTGCTGTGAGCCCAGTATCTGGTCCGACACCTACGGATATTGAGGTCGTGACACATACACTTGGATTAAATCCCCTAGACGCAAACTGGTACATGGACACCGATGCGGTAATCTCTCGTTTTATTTCAATTTGAGCAAACATCGTGGCATAATTGTTGGTAATGACATTTCTATTCAAATTCGTGGTTATGGTCACACAAATTTGTCCCCCCCACATCCACCTCTTGTCCTAAAAAAGTCCTTCATGCCCCTCACTTAATTAAAAATTTGATGTATGTCCAAAAATTCACAACTGATAATTGGGTTTCTGTTAACTTTGACCATTTTGGATTTTCTGTGAAGGATTTCACGACGGGGATACCTCTAATGAGATGTAATAGTCGGGGAGAGCTTTATCCAATCACCACCAACACCATTTCCATGAGTCAAGCCACACCATCAACGTTTGCCGCTCTCGCTCCTTCCTTGTGGCATGCTCGTTTGGGTCATCCGGGAGCGTCTATTATTTCTTCTCTTAAAAATAATAAGTTTGTTTATTGTAAGAGTACACGTAGTACTCATATTTGTCCTTCTTGTCCGCTAAGAAAACATGTTCGATTACCGTTTGTAGCCTCTAATTCTAATACATTAATGCTTTTTGACATTATTCATAGTGATTTATGGACATCTCCCATTTTGAGCTCTTTGGGCCATCGTTATTGTGTGTTATTCTTGGATGATTATTCTAATTTTTTGTGGACATTTCCTTTGTCTAAGAAGTCTCAAGTTTTCTCCACTTTCTTAAAATTTAGAGCATTCATCCGTACCCAATTTGAACGGAAAATTTAAAACATTCAATGTGATAATGGTAGAGAATATGTTAATGGGTTGTTCGGGAATTTTGTGACATTAATGGAATATCTTTTTGATTTTCTTGTCCTAATACGTCCTCACAAAATGGGAAGGTTGAAAGAAAAATTTATACCATTAATAATATTGTCCGAACCTTACTAACCCATACTTCATTACCTCATTTTTTTGGCATCATGCTTTACAAATGACTACTTACCTTCTTAACATACTTCCTAGCAAATGTTTAGCATATCAATCACCCCTTAAAATTCTTTATCATAAAGACCTCTCGTATTCTCATCTTAGGGTGTTTGGGTGTTTGTGCTATCCACTTTTTCCGTCCACAATTAACAAACTTCAAGCTCATTCTACCGCTTGTGTATTTTTGGGTTATCCGTCTAATCATTAGGGATGGCAACGGATCGGATCTGGACCGAATCCTACTAGATCCAGATCCATTTTTCATACCTGGACCCAGATCCATCGGGTCCATAAAAATCATATCCAAATCCAGATCCATCGAATCCACGGATCGGATCTGGATCCACATTCTTGAGTGCATTTTCGACGCAATAATTTGCATGCTGCACATGCAGAATTGGACGATGACATCTTTGGCCTCCCTATATTGCTGTAGACAAATGAATGTCTCCTTGATTCTATAACAGCAAAAAAAAATCAGGAAGCCTCATAAAATGATAAAGACCTAATTAAATCTGAGAAACATGTACATATACTTGTAACAAAATGCATTTTTCAGTATGACAGACAGAAAATTAAATAAGTAAACAAGAGATAATTTGAGTATGTTAAAGAATGCATAGTATTTAAAGAAGTTGTTTCATTTAACCATTTTGGAGTAGAAAGGCATTAAAGTCATATTGAAGCAAACATGGATAGTAAATATATTACAATACTAATTTATATCTATAGAATAAATTAAGAGGTCTGTTAATTTATTTATTCAAGGAAACTAAGAGGTGTGAGAATGGAAGCTGAGGGTGATTAGTGGAGTAATAAAATTGTTGTTCCAGCCAATTCTTCCTAAAATTTCCAATATTCATTACTCCAAACCTGAATGTAAAATACATACATTATAAAAAGTTTTAAGAAATACTTATAAAATTACATTCTAGGTCATGCATATATTTAATAAAGAACGGATACACGGGTCGGATCTGGACCGGATACGGATCTCAAACACAAGATCCAGATTCAGATTTGATCCGTCAGAAATGGATCCGGGTCCGATCCGGATCCGCCGGGTCCAAATTTTGAAGATCCATAGCCTATAAAACGAATCTGGATCCACCGGGTCTTGGATCCACTGCCATCTCTACTAATCAGCGTGGTTACAAATGTTTTGATTTATCTTCGAATAAAATCATAATTAGTCGCCATGTTATTTTTAATGAAACTCAATTTCCGTTTGCTAAATTGTCTAAATTTGTGTCTAGTACTTATAATTTTTTGGATGATGGATTCTCACCGTACGTCGTACATCACCTAGCCCAACAAAGCAGTGATTCGATTCTGCCAGCAGGACCACTGCCTGCTGGCCCAAATGGTCAAAATACTACCTCTGTTTCTCGGCAAGCAGGCCCACTGCCTGCTGGCCCAACACCATTTCTAGATATCGGTCCAGGTCCCGTGATGAATTCTTGGCCAGTAGGCCCACTGCCTGCTGGCCCAATAAATTCCTCTCCTCATCCGTTGTCTTGGCTAGCAGGCCACTGCCTGTTGGACAGTCCAGACCAGACTCGCAACCAACTCCAAACCCATTCCATACTATTTTGAGTGAAGGGTCTGTTACTCGTAGCCAACGGGGTATCTTTAAACCTAAATGATATTTACTCTAAAGTTTAATGTCATGAAATCAACCCTACCACGTAACCCAGTGTCTTTCATTCATGACCCGAATTAGAAAATGGCCATAGATGATGAATATAATGCTCTTATTGAAAATAAGACGTGGGAGTTGGTGCCCCGTCTTCCTGGTATCAATATTATTCGTTCTATGTGGATTTTCACTCATAAGGAAAATTCTGATGGTTCTTTTGAGAGACATAAGGCCCGTCTAATAGGTGATGGTAAAACTCAACAAGTTGGCATGGATTGTGGAGAGACATTTAGTCCGGTGGTCAAACTGGCTACCATTCGCACTGTTCTCAGTCTAGCTCTCTTGAAAGCATGGCCCCATTCATCAACTGGATGTGAAAAATGCTTTCTTACACGGTGATCTTAAGGAGACAGTTTACATGCATCAACCTTTGGGATTTAGGGACCCTAATTATCCTCATCATGTCTATGTCGCGCCCTATTTTGACCTGCTCGGGTCAAAGCGGAGCACGGACGTGTTCGAGGTGATTCCTGGGTAAAAGGGTTGAGGAGTCGCCACCTAATTTTTTTTACGGTGAATTAGGACACCTAAATATTTAAACTAAGTGCTGCGATGTAAACTCCAATTTTAAGGTCTGCGAAACTAGCGAGATTCTAGGTAAGGGTTCTTTATTATCCTAAAGGGAAGGGGTTAGGCATCCTTTAAGATCCGCTAACTTGCGGTTATCCGGTCAAACTCAGTTTAATTATTGCTAGAAAAATGCATGTGTTTACAAGTATAATAGATTAAAAGATGTTTGCAAATAATTAGTAAATGATGCATTTTATACAAGTACGTATTCAGATGACATAAAAAGAAAGATACATGTAAAGTTTTGAAAAATATGTATTTTGTGACAATAAATTATTTATACTATCAAAGAAGTAAAATTTTGGGAATCATTGAATTGTAAATTGACAAAAGATAAACTTATCCGGAATGATTAATAAAGCAAATAAAGATGACAAAGTTGTTTTTTTGAAAATTTTGAATACGCGTGACGAGCCTAAAATAAATAAACTAGCGAAGGATTTCTAAGTTTGAATTCAACTGAGCCTACAAATAAATAAGCTAGCGACGGGTTTCAAATCTTAAACTATCTTATGAATTAATCCTAAGTTTGCCTATTCTAAGCATTTCAATAGTTACATACGTGCGATAAATAATATTACAATACAAAGCGGGATAAAGCTGAATTAAAGAAAGAAATAAAATAAATAAACTCCGAGGAATAATTCGTCGTTATTTTATTTTAATCCCTGCAAGCTGTCAAAAACAAACGATTAGAAACAGTTAAATACAAATAACTCCATATCCGCATTCAAAACAGTGAATATTTTGATCACGGAGGGCTCAGACTTAAATTTTGAAAAGAGCATTCCAATCACGTCGTGGCTGCAAACATATGACTAATGTGGTTATTTTGATTACCTCGCCTACTAAACGTGTCGGTCTCTCGGGTGAAATAGAAAAGATCACTATAATCACGTCGTGGCTGCGAATATATAACTTGTTGGTTATTTTAGTCACCTCGCCTACTAAACATGTTGATCTTGGATGAAATAAAGGTTTAAGTCTTCATCATTGCCCAGAAGTTATATTTCCGTCTTTGCAACTGTGGAGGCCTCAAAATCGACGGATATTTTTCATCGGCCAGTGTAGTATCGTGTTCAAATCAGCAAAATTAAATCAAAGCAGTAAGCAGCAGCAGTAGCAGTAGCAGAAAAACAGAGGCAGAGGAAAAAAAACAGTTTCCGAAAATGACGCGGTGTCTAGTTTAAAACAGTAGAACGGTAATTTGAATGCTGAAACAGTGGACTGGAACAGGAAAGCAATGTTTGAAAGGTGCGGTGTTCAGTTTAAAACAGTAAAAATGATAAAAACAGTAAAACAGTAATCTGAAACGGGGAGCAAACAGAAAAAAAACAAACGCCCGAACAGACGCGGTATTTATTCAAAACAGTAAAACAATGATATCCGTCGCAAGAAATCTAAAACAGTAAACTTAATAAAACAATAATATATCCGTTGCACGGATATCTAAAACAGTTATACTAAAAAAAACAGAGAAGCGAAACGAAAGAAAAGCGCGGCCTCGAATTCAATTTCGTCGGCCTTAATGCGATATTAATAAAACAGTAAAACAGTGCCAAAGAAACGAGCAGTGAGCAGTTTAAAATATCCGACCCGAGTTCTGAAATTCTGGAAATATTCAAATCGGGTCGCTCCGACCCGGGTCAGTGACCCGACCCGGATCAGTGATCCAAACTCGAATCAGATTTCAACACCAAATTCAGATAACCAATAACAAGAATATGGAATGCAAGAATTCTGAAAATGTTACCCAACCGGGTCGACCCGACCCGGATCAGTGTTTCAACCCGGAATCAAATAATTTCATCAATTTCAGATAACCAATAATAATAACAGCAACAATGCAAGAAATTTGGAAATTCAAATTGAGGCGACCCGACCCGGGTCAGTGACCCGACCCGAATTGGAGTTTCAACCCGGAATCAAATAATTTCATCAATTTCAGATAACCAATGATAACAACAGCAACAATGCAAGAAATTTGGAAATTCAAATCGGGTCGACCCGACCCGGGTCAGTAACCCGACCCGAAATCAGTGATCCAAATCAAATTTTAACACCAAATTCAGATAACCAACATACATAAATATGAAATGCAAGAATTCTGAAAATGTTACCCGAACCGGGTCGACCCGACCCGAAATCAGTGAAGAAAATCAGAGAATCAAAATGGGAGAACAAACCTTTTCGGACTTGATTCTTGAAACAACAAAGAAGCCAAATGCTTTAAACTCAAGAACACAACAAAATATTTATGTATATATGGAATAATCTTCCGAAAATCCTTCCAAAAATCTATTTTTTCTCCCCCGAAAAATCTCCTCCTCAAAATGAAGAACAACATGGGGTATTTATAGGTGGATTTCCCCCCAAGAACGAGTTTGAAATTCGAATTAAAGGTAAAGATTTCTGAATTTTGGAAGCGGATTTTAGGGGTATGGGCGTGGGCGAAGTGACGGGAGGGGTGTGGTGGTGTCAGGGTTGGTGGCAGGGAGTGGGTGGTGGCAGGGGGCGAGGTGACCGGTCGGATGGGGGGTATGGGGGCAGCGGCGATTTGTGAAGGGGGGGGTTAGGGTTTCGAAATTTTTTTTTTGTTTTGGGTTTTGGGAATTAAAAGGGATGGGGTTATGGGCTTGCGGGTTACGGTCGGGTGAGTGGGCACTGGGGCGACGGGTGAGGTGTGGGCGATGAAATGGGGATTTAATTGGGGAGTTTGGGCTTGTGGTGTTGGGTTTAATTGTTTTGGGTGAGGGAGATTAAAGATGGTTGGTGGGCTTCGGTTTTGGGCTGGGTATAAAGGAATTTAATTGGGGAGTTTGGGCTTGTTTGTTTGGGTAGAATTTGTATTGGGTTGGGAAAATGAAATGGGTTAGAAGTTTAGGTTGGGTAGAAATTGTATTGGGTTAGGAATGGAAAAATATAAAAGGGGTTTAATATTAAAACATATTTATATATATATATATATATATATATATATATATATATTTTCTTGTTTTGTAAAAGATGTGAATTATTTAAAATAACATAACGACGTGATAATAATAAAAAATATAATATTTGCGAAATGTTTAATGCTTAATAATAAAAAAAAATGCGATGCAATTTTGCGAGAATAAAATAACATAGAATTTCGGATAAAACTTATGATTATTATAAAATGCAAATGATATAAAATATGCGAATAATAATAATAATACGAGGATATATACATATATGCCTATATTTTAAAATTATTTTAAAAGTGTCAAAATATTAAAAATTACGAATAAAATCATAATAGATGGGACAAAATTGGGTGTCAACAGATGCCCCTCTTTGGACGGAGACGATGAAAGAGTTTTCGGCCAAAGAAGTTGACTGAGTAGCCAATTTTGTCCCGATCATCGGGACTGCATGGTAAGAAATAGAATCCCGAGGGGTATAGAAGTTGCAAAAAGATGGTGCACATTCAAGAAACAATGCCCCAGTGTCGACTTAGGATGACACCGGTCGCATATACGAGAAATTAATGGGAAAGAGCGGATCGACGTTCGAAGTAGGTCGTTTGACCAAATTGCCTTGGTTCGCCGTGAGATATAGTTCCACGTTATGCTGAAAGCTCCCGCCGATTCGAATTCCTGTGGACCAGAGCTAAGATAAAAGTTAGTGTATAACAGTTGCATAAGATATGTATGTGAGAATATGACTTTGTAAGTTGAAATGATGTCGTTGCTTAATGTTGTGCAGATGATGTCGTTGGCGGGCGCCTGTTTATACTTTAAAATAAAGTACCCGCATTAGAAGGTGGGCGCCTGACTTAAATTGAAATACCCGCATTAGAAGGTGGGCGCCTGACTTAAATTGAAATACCCGCATTAGAAGGTGGGCGCCTGACTGAAATTTAAATACCCGCATTAGGAGGTGGGCGCCTGACTGAAATTTAAATACCCGCATTAGGAGGTGGGCGCCTGATTTAAAACATACCCGCATTAGAAGGTGGGCGCCTGATTTAAAACATACCCGCATTAGAAGGTGGGCGCCTGATTTAAAACATACCCGCATTAGAAGGTGGGCGCCTGATTTAAACATACCCGCATTAGAAGGTGGGCGCCTGATTTAAAACATACCCGCGTTAGAAGGTGGGCGCCTGATTTAAAACATACCCGTGTTAGAAGGTGGGCGCCTGATTTAAAACATACCCGCGTTAGAAGGTGGGCGCCTGATTTAAAACATACCCGCATTAGAAGGTGGGCGCCTGATTTAAAACATACCCGCATTAGAAGGTGGGCGCCTGATTTAAAACATACCCGCATTAGAAGGTGGGCGCCTGATTTAAAACATACCGCGCATTAGAAGGTGGGCGCTGATTTAAAACATACCCAGATTAGAAGGTGGGCGCTGATTTAAAACATACCGCGTTAGAAGGTGCGCTACCGATTTAAAACATACCCAAGATTAGAAGGTGGGCGCTGATTTAAACATACCGCGTTAGAAGGTGGGCTGATTTAAAACATACCGCATTAGAAGGTGGGCGACTGATTTAAAACATACCCGCGTTAGAAGGTGGGCGCTGATTTAAAACATACCCGTTAGAAGGTGGGCGCTGATTTAAAACATACCAAGATTAGAAGGTGGGCGCTGATTTAAAACATACCCAGATTAGAAGGTGGGCGCTGATTTAAAACATACCCGCGTTAGAAGGTGGGCGCTGATTTAAAACATACCGCGTTAGAAGGTGGGCGCTGATTTAAAACATACCGCATTAGAAGGTGGGCGCTGATTTAAAACATACCCGATTAGAAGGTGGGCGCTGATTTAAAACATACCCGCGTTAGAAGGTGGGCGCTGATTTAAAACATACCGCGATTAGAAGGTGGGCGCTGATTTAAAACATACCCGCATTAGAAGGGGGGCGCTAGATTTAAAACATACCCGCATTAGAAGGTGGGCGCCTGATTTAAAACATACCCGCATTAGAAGGTGGGCGCCTGATTTAAAACATACCCGCATTAGAAGGTGGGCGCCTGATTTAAAACATACCCGCATTAGAAGGTGGGCGCCTGATTTAAAACATACCCGCATTGCCTGATTTAAAATATACCAGCATTAGAAGGTGGACGCCTGATTTAAACATACCCGCATTAGAAGGTGGGCGCCTGATTTAAAACATACCCGCATTAGAAGGTGGGCGCCTGATTTAAAACATACCCGTATTAGAAGGTGGGCGCCTGATTTGTGTCGTCGTGTTGACGTAATGTAAAGTGGGGCCCTATTGCCATGCCATGATAGTTAATGTGTGGACATAAGCGATGCAAAAGTTGAGTAGATGAGAATGCGACCCTGTAAGTCGAAATACCGTTCTTCGCGTGGACACAACACGGTTGGGGACATGTAGTTTAGCATGACGTCTTTGTACAATCTCCAAACATGAAAGTGATTCTTGTAGTGAGTTGCGATGCGGAGGCCCTTGCGAATCTGCTCATAAATGTTGCGACTTCCTGCTGTTTTTCGACTGAAGAACACGTACTCAAATAAATTTATGAGTTTTGGGAGGGAGTTGATTCACGTTGACTTTGTAGCTTCGGCCCTGGTATTCGCATGTCCTCGCTAACTCGGACCCGTAGCCCTCTCTCGCTTCCCGCCTTGGCCAGCCGTTAATGAAAACATTCGAAAATAATTTGTAGAAATGCATCTTAAAAAATAGAAACATAAAAATTCTATCGAATTTTGATGAAAAATGTTTGTTGAAAAATAATTTGCTTATAAGAAATGCTGCATATATATATATATATATATATATATATATATATATATTTTGTAAATGTCTGTCGAGCAGTGACATGCGGTGAAACAAAGCAAACGTCCTATCCAAAATTCTTCTGGCTGAAGACTTAGTTTGCCGATGCTTTTCCATGTTTATCGGCGTCCTCTGGCAGTGATCCCTTAAAAAATGCCCCAGTTTCTGATATGTGAGAATGACGATCTTTTGAACGGACAAACGAGTCTTGTGTAGATTGCTTGTCTGCCCTATCAGGGTGATCAGATGGGTGCATTTTGTCATTTGTGAGATAGAGGAGAAAATATTTCCTAATGGTGGGACCGAAGCCGATTTAGGCCGCCTACGTATCCCCATGAGGGAATCAGGTCGTGACATAGTTCATTACAAGCAAAAGGGGATTGTAAGGATTTTCTAAAATGGGACCGAAGCCGATGTGGCCGCCTACGTATCCCGCCGAGGGAATCAGGTCATAACGTAGTTCATGTTACAAGCAATGTGTTTCTGGGAAATTTGCAATCTAGGAAACGGAACCCGACATGGGTTCTTTGCGTATCCTGCCAGGGAGCGCAACTTTTACAACATAAGAAAATGCATTACATAGAAAAATCCTAAATGTAGTATCTTTTCACTGCATCCGCGTTGATAGCTTTTGGCCATACTTCACCGTCCATTTCAGCTAGAATTAATGCCCCTCCGGTCAACACCCGGTGAACCATATAAGGCCCTTGCCAGTTAGGCGCGAATTTTCCTTTAGCTTCATTTTGGTGCGGGAATATGCGTTTTAGCACCAATTGCCCCGGTTCGAAAGTCCTTGGTTTTACTTTCCTGTTGAAAGCTTAGGCCATTCTGTTTTGATAAAGTTGTCCGTGGCAGACTGCGTTCAATCGCTTTTCATCAATCAGCATCAATTGTTCGTACCGATTCTGTATCCATTTTGCTTCGTTCAGCTCGACTTCTTGGATAACTCTCAAAGATGGTATTTCCACTTCTGCTGGTAACACAGCTTCTGTTCCATAGACCAATAGATACGGCGTTGCCCCAGTAGAAGTCCTGATTGTAGTGCGATATCCCAAAAGTGCCAAGGACAAATGCTCATGCCAGTGCTTGTAATTATCAATCATCTTTCGTAGTATTCTTTTGATGTTTTTGTTGGCTGCTTCGACTGCTCCGTTCATCTGAGGTCGGTATGGAGTGGAATTGCGGTGAGTGATCTTAAACTTTTCGCATATCTCATTCATCAGATTACTGTTGAGATTAGCTCCATTGTCTGTTATAATCGACTCAGGGATCCCAAATCGACAAATGATGTTATTGCGGACAAAATCAACTACCACTTTCTTTGTTACTGACTTGTGGGACGATGCTTCTACCCACTTTGTGAAATAGTCAATTGCCACTAGAATAAATCTGTGTCCATTTGACGCAGCAGGTTCAATAGGGCCAATGACATCCATGCCCCAAGCTGCGAATGGCCAATGAGAGCTCGTCACATTGAGTTCGTTAGGAGGCACCTTGATTAGATCGCCATGAATCTGACATCGATGGCATCTTTGCACGAAGTGGATGCAATCTGTTTCCATGGTCATCCAAAAGTATCCTGCTCTCAGAATCTTCTTTGCCAAAGTGAAGCCATTCATATGAGGCTCGCACGTGCCTCCGTGTATCTCTTCAACTAAACTGCTTGCCTCTCGAGCATCAACACATCTTAACAAACCGAGATCTGGAGTCCTCCGATAAAGGATTTCTCCGTTTAGGAAGAAATGGTTTGCTAACCTCCTAAGTGTCCTCTTTTGTATACTGGTTATGCCTTCTGGATATTCACCTATCTTGAGATATCTCTTAATGTCGTGGTACCAAGGCTTTCCATCCAACTCTCCATCTATATTGAAACAATATGCCAGCTGATCCGATAAGCTTACCTTGATGAGATCAATGTAGTTCTTATCCGGATGTTGAATCATGGAGGACAGTGTTGCCAGAGCGTCAGTGAACTCGTTTTGAGTTCGTGGGATATGCTTGAATTCTATCTTGCTGAATTTTTTGCATAATTCTTTCACGCAATGCAGGTAAGGAAGTATCTTCCCGTTCTTGGTCGCCCATTCGCCTTGCACCTGATGAATCAATAAGTCTGAATCACCTATAACCAATAGTTCTTGAATGTTCATATCAACGGCCATTCTAAGTCCGAGTATACAAGCTTCATATTCCGCCATATTGTTGGTGCATGGAAATCGGAGTTTTGCCGAAATTGGGTAGTGTTGACCTGATTCTGAAATCAAAACTGCTCCAATACCAACCCCTTTGAAGTTTGCAGCTCCGTCGAAGAACATTCTCCAACCCGGGTACTCTTCTGAGATGTCTTCTCCAACAAACAGTACCTCCTCGTCCGGAAAATAAGTCCGGAGAGGCATGTATTCTTCATCCACAGGGTTTTCCGCAAGATGGTCGGCTAGTGCTTGTCCTTTGATAGCCTTTTGGGTGACATATATGATGTCGAATTCACTTAACAAGATTTGCCACTTCGCTAGCTTCCCGGTGGGCATGGGCTTCTGAAAAATATATTTGAGCGGGTCCATCCTTGAGATGAGATAAGTGGTATATGCAGACAGATAATGCCTAAACTTTTGCGCAATCCATGTCAAGGCGCAACAAGTGCGTTCCAAAGAAAGTATACCGAGCTTCATACGGCGTGAACTTCTTGCTTAAGTAGTATATGGCTTGCTCCTTCTTTCCTGTTTCATCGTGTTGTCCCAAAGACGCATCCAAACGCCGTTCTCTAACACGCATGATATAATAACAAAGGCCTTCCGGCTCTGGAGGTACCAAAACAGTGGGTTAGACAGATATTCTTTGATTCTATCAAAAGCTTGTTGGCAATCCGTCGTCCATTTGGTAGCGCGTCTTTCTTCGCAGAACTTGAATATCGGCTCACATATGACTGTTGTTTGTGCTCTGAATCTGTTGATGTAATTGAGGCGACCAAGGAAACTCATTACGTCCTTTCGCCTCTTTGGAGGAGGCAAGTCTTGAATAGCTTTTACCTTCGAGGGTCTAATTCAATACCTCTTCTACTCACGATGAAACCTAGCGCCTTCCCAAATAGGGACACCAAACGCACACTTTGCAGGATTTAACTTTAGGTTATACCGCCTCGGTAGATCAAAGAACTTCTCTAAATCATCAAGTGATCCGAAGTCTTTCGCGACTTAATAATAACGTCATCCACGGAGACCTCTATTTCTTTGTGGATCATATCGTGAAAAATGGTAGTCATGTCCGTCATGTAGGTGGCACCTGCATTCTTGAGTCCGAACGGCATTACCCGATAACAAAGATACTCCCAAGGTGTAGTGAATCTTTGTCTTCTCTGCATCTTCCTCATCCATCAAGATTTGGTGGTAACCAGCAAAGCAATCAACAAATGATTGTAATTCATGCTTTGCACAGTTGTCAATGAGTATGTGAATATTTGGAAGAGGGAAGTCATCCTTCGGACTGGCCTTGTTGAGATCCCGATAATCCACGCACACTCGTATCTTTCCATCTTTCTTTGGCACCGGTACAATGTTGGCCAACCAAGTGGGGTATCTTGTGACTCGAATGACCTTTGTATCGAATTGCTTGGACACCTCTTCCTTGACCCTTAAACTCAAATCAGGCTTGATTTTCCTTGGTTTTTGTTTCACCGGAGGGTAGGATGGATCGATAGGCAATCTATGCGAAACAATATCCGTGCTCAACCCTGGCATCTCGTCATAAGACCAAGCAAATACGTCGATATATTGTCTCAAAAGATCCGTCAGTTCTTTCCTTTTGCGGGGCGTTCAGATGGACGATGATTCTTGTTTCTTTCACATTTTCTGCATCCCCCAAATTTATTGCCTCAGTTTCTTCTAAATTTGGCTTTGGTTTATTCTCAAAATGTTCTAATTCCTCTGTCAATTCTTACGTTTGAGTCTTCCTCATACTCTTCGAAGTCCTGTTCATTGTTTGGATTTTGTTTGTTTATTTCATTACATGTCACATTCACATTATCGACAGATTTATTAGTTTGCATGCTGAAAGAGAAAAGAAAATTAGTAAACAAAACAAATTTTGAAATAGCAAAAGCAATGTGGATTTGTCATTTAAGCTTTCAAAAGATGGAGGCAAAACATATTAAAATGCATAGATGCGATTCAAGCCTCAATTAGAATCGCATTATTTCAAAAAGTACTAAGGTAATTTCTACCAAGCTTCCCGGAGAAACAGGGCCGGGGCACAGGTCCAATTTTTCAAAATATCTCCACGTTCTGCATCCCAAATAGTTGGGCCTTCATCAAAATCATCCAGAATTACATTGCATTCCATTTCTTCTTCTGCAATGAAAAGGTTTTTGAGTCCTTCCGCGAGGTCGTCTGCATCATCTTCATTCGACTCCTGAGCGGCATATGCTTTGACGAATGACTGATTCAAGGGTGGAACAGGCTTTGGCAAGGGAGTGTCCCTTTTCTTCCGGAGGTTGACTGATAAGACTTCTTTAGAAGTGGGTTTGTATCCGAGACCGAAAGTATCCTTCTTACTGAGCAAGTGAACAGGCTCCACCATACCTTCTAAATTCAATCCGAGGCCTCGACCGGGCTTAAAGCCATTCTTCAACATTTCCTGGGCCACCATTGTGAGAACCCTGGTAACTTCAATATTTCACTTTGGAGGCACATGTAATTTCTCCGACATGGAAGACAGACCCATCCAAGTGTATCTACGCTTTCAACAAATAGGATCTGCCCTTCGGGACATATTGAATTGCTCCCTTCTCCGTGTACCACGACCTCGTGATGATCCCAAACAAACTTCAAACTCTGATGTAGGGTAGAAGGAACTGCACCAGCCACATGGATCCAAGGTCTTCCCATTAGTAGGGTTATAGCCGGTAGATATGTCTAGCACTTGGAATTTCACGACGAACTCTACGGGCCCCACTTGTAATGTTAAATCCATTTCTCCCATAACGCTCCTTTGCGCTCCATCACACCCTTTCACTCACACATGTCTTTCCCGAATCTTTCCCATGCTAATTCCCAAGGCTCGGAGAGTCGCCGCAGGACAAATATTGACGCCTGAGCCTCCATCAATCAATACCTTAGAAATCAACTTGCTCATGCACTTTCTTATTATGTTCAAAGCTTTGTTGTGGCCCAAACCCTCAGGTGGCAATTCTTTGTCATGAAAAGAGACTTTATGGGCCTCTAAAATCTGTCCACCAAGGCCGAGAGTTTCTCGCCCGTGGTCTCTCTCGAACATAAGCTTCTTTGAGTACTTCCAATAAAGCGCGTCCGTGGTCCGAGAATTCATCAACAATGATAGCAAAGAAATCTGAGCGGTGTTTTCTTCAATTGCTCTACAACGGAATACTCCTTGGTTGGCATTTTCCTCCGTAACTCTTCCACTTCGTCTCATACAACCTTTTTGGATTGTCTGCAGGGCATAACATCGTCCGGATCTTGTCATACCAAATGACGACAACTTCTACAATTTGTTTCTCCTTCCCTTGCTCCTTTCCCCAATCGAATAGCTCCAAGGGGCGGTTTTGGTATCAACAGACGACGTCACCATCCGCGATTTCGGAGGAAGTACTTCCACTTCAAACGGTGCTCTTACTTGAACTGTAATTATAGGGGTGATCAAAGCCGATGATTCGACCCTTTCCTCTGTTCGGATCGGCACAATGGTCCCTTCCAAACTGTTTTCTTCATCAACGGTAATCATGTTTATATTGGCATTGTCATGATTTGGCAAAGGGTTATTATTTACATTAGGGGGAGGTCCTTTCAGTTGGATAATTCCCTCTTTGATCAAAGCCTCGATCTTGTCTTTGAGGGCAAAACAAACTCCAGTGTCATGTCCGGTAATCCCCGAGTGGTACGCACAATGCTTAGTTTCATCATACGACCTGGGAATAGGATTGGGGATATGCCCTGGGATGGGTTGGAGTATTCCTGCGGTCCTCAATCTTTCGTATAGTTGGGCTAGAGGTTCGGCTAAAGGTGTATATGTTTTGACCGCCTTCTTCGTAATTTGCCCGGTCCGGGAGTATTTGGTGGATGGGTTTCTTGGTGAGGCGGATGTGTGGGTTGATCTTGTGGGGAATTTCTATAGGTAGGTGCTCGTGGTGGGCTATATATTAGTTGGGTATGATAGACAGGGTAGGGAGTAGGCGAGTGTTGATAATAAAGGCCGAGGGCTTTTTGTGCTTTGGCTATAGTAGGGGGGCTGATGATTTTGGGTGTTTTGATTATAGTAGGGGGGGTGGGATGACGGGCTTTGGGAGGGTGGCATTTGGTTGGACCTATGTTCTGGATCGCCATGACAGGGACGCTCCATCCCTCCTCTCCTTAATTCCTCCCCCGAATGAGTCTGACTGAATGGCCTTACTTGTCGCCTGCAATGCTGCTAAGTTCGTGATTCTCCCTGTTTTGATACCTTCTTCTATGAAATCTCCCATCCTAACCACTTCAGAGAAATTCCGTCAATGACGCTTATCATTTTTTCGTAATAAGTTGCATCCTTCATAGATTGCACAAAGAGCGTGGTCATCTCACTTTCCGCCATCAGTGAACTTTTGTTGCTTCCGCCTCCACCTCATGGCATATTCTCTGAAAGTCTCTCAGAGATTTTTTCCAATTTCATTAAATAAAATCTATCCAAAATCGTGTCGGTGTTAAACCTGAACTCGCCCACAAAATCCTGTGCCATTGTGCCCCAGTTATGCCATTTTCGCGGGTCCTGGCTTGTGTACCGCCGAGCGCTTCCCTGTCAAACTTCTTATGAACAACTTCATTATTATGGCCTGGTCCTTACCCACTCCAACCGCTTTGTCACAATACGATCTCAAATGAGCGCGAGGATTTCCCTTTCCATCGAATAAGTCAAATTTTGGCACCTTATACCCGACAGGCAACTGAACGTCGGGATGCATGCAGAGATCTTCATACTCGAGTCCTTCATGCCCCTTGCTGGTTTGAATGTTTTTAAATGCTTCTTTTAGGCTATGAATTTCCCTTGCCATACTTTCATCATTTCTAATCCTTGCTTGTCTTTCCATCTCTTCATATTGGTCTATCTCCTGATGATGTATGTTTGGTATGGTAGAAGTGGAAGGTTGGGCTTCCGTTGCATATACCGGTGGCACATACTGCTTGTTAGTGATGTGTGCCATTGGTATTTGTTGGGTTGCCTGGTAATTTAGTGTGGGAGGGATATTTTTGGACAAGTGGGGTAGTTTGGGTAAGTGGAGCCGATGTATATATGGAGCTGTGAAGGATACTGGGTCATTTTGTAGCGGGCTTTGTTGTGGAGTGGCGTGCGGGTTGATAGCATGCGGATTGGTACGGTGTGTGCTGGGGAGGTGAGGATTGGTTGTGCTTGGTAAGGGATTTCGGGAAAGGTTCTGGGGAAATGATGGTTCGTGAGATGGAAAGGTGTGTGGTGCGATTGCGCTCGTCTCTTGTTCAGGCAGTGGAGTGTTGATGCTGATGGAAATATTGGTAAGATTTCGGAGCCGTTCGATCTCAGTTTGCATAGTTGCCATTTGCTGCAGTAGTTGGGCGAGGTATTCATCCGGGACGGAAGTATTTATCCTTTCCGATGTCTCTGGTTCACCTCCCGGAAGAGCGACAAGTCCCAAACCGGTTTGTTCGGCTGCCCCTGAATCAGTCATTTTGTCGGATGATTGTGCCTTGGATCTCGTGAAGTAATGGTGTTCCGCTAGTTTCAATCAACGCGAATCAACTTTTGGAAAATAAAGCAGGCAAAATAAACCTTCTCTAAAAATGAAACAAACCAAGTTAGTATGAGACGAATAATTATTGCTTTGAATAACATGTATAGGGTGGAAAACAAGAAACCAAGAGCGCAGATTATATGGAAATTAAATGCGCTGGCCCCTAATGTGCATGGGGCCTCCTTTATGCCGAGGTGGACTTAAACGCAAAAATATGCAAGATCTCGATAAATTGATCCAAGCCAAAGATTGTGATGCCTTTTGTCGGAAATAAAGGTTGACTTTTATCAAATAATAATGCGTACAATAATAAAGCTGATAACATAAGATATTTATGCTCAGGTTCTAAATCTTGCTTTTGATCACCGAGATGAAGATGGAACCCTAACATTGCTGGGTCCGACTCCTGCGTCCTCTAGATATTGCACTATATTTTGCATTTGCTGCCACATTTCGGGGGTAACGACTGTGTCTCTGAGCCGAAAATTCCTTACCCAAATTGTCGTGCCGATATCTTCAAAACCTTGCTCGCCATCAGGACTATGGTCTGTACTACTGCAATCCTCTCGTAGCCACGCTTGATATTCGGGGGTACCTCCTGCCTGACTACCTCCAATGTCTATTGTGTCAATATTGTTCCATTCATCGAAGACTTGCCTAGCTCTAGGGACAATGAAATTCGGCCCGAATGGAATTTCAGAAATCCTCATATTTGCCCGGAGGGGAATTATCTGCTCTTGTCCCAACTGTCGGAGTACGCGGAGTGGAGCGTAAGGTTGGAGGCCTTTCAACCCGATAAGCTCAATATAATAAAGTCTTTTGCATCTTATGTAGGCTTTTTTGGCATTCGGGAGCAGAGGGTATTTCCATTGGATCTGTTCACAGGTACGGGATGCCAAAAACCCATACCAATCATTCATGCCGACAGGCGATACGAATCGCCAGATCGTCGTAAAGTCGACGATTTTGTTCGACTCATTTGAAGCATATGTCGACCATATTCGGGCGCTGATAGAAGTGTTCCATTGCCCACATCTGCAAAATAAGGTTGCAGCCTTCGAAGAAACCTGTTTCACCTCTTTTACATTTCCCTAAAGCCCGAAACATTTCTGCTAAGATCATAGGGGCCAAAGTGAGTTGTGCTCCGTTTGCTCCTTCAAAAGTGCCCGTGCTACGGAACATATGCAGTACTGATCTTTCCATACTCAAGCGGGAATATCGTGAGACCCTAGAAAGGCGACAGTGAATGCAATGGGTCGTTTGGTCCGCCAATGATCGGGGGTGCAAGAAAATTCATTTTTGAATGTCTTGTAACCGTCTCGACAACCGTACCTCTCATAAAGATAATCCATTGAGACCCAGTTGTTTTCAAAGCATAGGAGTTTCTTAGTGTTCTTTAGCCCTAAGTAGTGGAGAAATTTCTTTCCGGATTGACAGTGCGGGATAATTTGTCCTCTACCCTGGTAGATCAAATTGGTGAAATAGTTGATTTCTTCCAAAGTAGGAGTCATCTCAAAATCTCCGAATCTGAAGACAACCCGATCCGGATCCCAAAATGAATCGATGCTCGACCAAATGTTGATCGGGAAGATGTCGAACAACGAAACGAGGCAACCTAATCTTCTCCTAATTGCCATTTGGCTGCCAAGGTCAAAGTTTGTCCACCATATTTTCGCTTGCTCTAATCCCACTCACCATCCTCGACTTCATGCACGCACTCCATCTATAACAAAATAAATAAAATAAATAAAAATGAATATACATTTTCCGATTTTGGCATACTGTTTAGGCTTGGATCCGTCCATCAATATTCTGCTACACATAATATGCTGATTGGTCGTTGGGTTGTGAGACCCGTCGACAATTTGGTGGTTTTCTTATTTGTGAAGTTGATGCCAAGGATCAACCCACCTAAGATGTATGCATGCATGACTTAAAATAAAGGGTGGTATAGCTCTATCTTAAATTTTCTAAGATTTGGTTGACTAGACACAAGGTTCCCGAGCGGACTACTCGAGTGAGAAGGCTACGCGGCCACCGGACGGTCCGGTCACTCCGCGCATACGCCAACTCTCCTAAAATTTGGTAGATTGAAAGAAATTTGCGGGTGCGCGAAACACACCTCGCGTGTAGTGTGTGATAGTGTCAATTTTCCAGAGTGGAAGAAATATGAGCGGAATGCCAATTTAAGGAAAGCAGTAAGACAATATAGCAATTAAAGCAGTTTATGCAAAAAAATCTCATAAATGAAACACATCAAAGCACTAAATCAAATAAGGAACGAAAAGTAAAGCAATAATTAATCCGAACTTGTTATGGTTTGAGAACCTGACATGTCCCCAGCGGAGTCGCCATGCTGTCGCGCCCTATTTTGACCTGCTCGGGTCAAAGCGGAGCACGGACGTGTTCGGGGTGATTCCTGGGTAAAAGGGTTGAGGAGTCGCCACCTAATTTTTTTTACGGTGAATTAGGACACCTAAATATTTAAACTAAGTGCTGCGATGTAAACTCCAATTTTAAGGTCTGCGAAACTAGCGAGATTCTAGGTAAGGGTTCTTTATTATCCTAAAGGGAAGGGGTTAGGCATCCTTTAAGATCCGCTAACTTGCGGTTATCCAGTCAAACTCAGTTTAATTATTGCTAGAAAAATGCATGTTTTACAAGTATAATAGATTAAAAGATGTTTGCAAATAATTAGTAAATGATGCATTTTATACAAGTACGTATTCAGATGACATAAAAAGAAAGATACATGTAAAGTTTTGAAAAATATGTATTTTGTGACAATAAATTATTTATACTATCAAAGAAGTAAAATTTTGGGAATCATTGAATTGTAAATTGACAAAAGATAAACTTATCCGGAATGATTAATAAAGCAAATAAAGATGACAAAGTTGTTTTTTTGAAAATTTTGAATACGCGTGACGAGCCTACAAATAAATAAGCTAGCGACGGGTTTCAAATCTTAAACTATCTTATGAATTAATCCTAAGTTTGCCTATTCTAAGCATTTCAATAGTTACATACGTGCGATAAATAATATTACAATACAAAGCGGGATAAAGCTGAATTAAAGAAAGAAATAAAATAAATAAACTCCGAGAAATAATTCGTAGTTATTTTATTTTAATCCCTGCAAGCTGTCAAAAACAAACGATTAGAAACAGTTAAATACAAATAACTCCATATCCGCATTCAAAACAGTGAATGTTTTGATCACAGAGGGCTCAGACTTAAATTTTGAAAAGAGCATTCCAATCACGTCGTGGCTGCAAACATATGACTAATGTGGTTATTTTGATTACCTCGCCTACTAAACGTGTCGGTCTCTCGGGTGAAATAGAAAAGATCACTATAATCACGTCGTGGCTGCGAATATATAACTTGTTGGTTATTTTAGTCACCTCGCCTACTAAACATGTTGATCTTGGATGAAATAAAGGTTTAAGTCTTCATCATTGCCCAGAAGTTATATTTCCGTCTTTGCAACTGTGGAGGCCTCAAAATCGACGGATATTTTTCATCGGCCAGTGTAGTATCGTGTTCAAATCAGCAAAATTAAATCAAAGCGAAGAAGCGGCAGAGTGCGATGGCGATGAGCGTAAAACCAGAGGCAGAGGAAAAAAAACAGTTTCCGAAAATGACGCGGTGTCTAGTTTAAAACAGTAAAACAGTAGAACGGTAATTTGAATGCTGAAACAGTGGACTGGAACAGGAAAGCAATGTTTGAAAGGTGCGGTGTTCAGTTTAAAACAGTAAAAATGATAAAAACAGTAAAACAGTAATCTGAAACGGGGAGCAAACAGAAAAAAACAAACGCCCGAACAGACGCG
Source organism: Anisodus acutangulus (assembly GCA_029783415.1). Lineage (NCBI taxonomy): Eukaryota > Viridiplantae > Streptophyta > Magnoliopsida > Solanales > Solanaceae > Anisodus > Anisodus acutangulus. The sequence goes on along the minus strand of CM056492.1, from coordinate 27,183,304 downwards.
GTATTTATTCAAAAACAGCAAAAACAATGATATCCGTCGCAAGAAATCTAAAACAGTAAACTTAACAAAACAATAATATATCCGCTGTACCTGATATCTAAAACAGCTTATACTAAAAACAGAGAAGCGAAACGAAGAAAAGCGCGGCCTCAATTCAATTTAAATCGCCTTTAATGCGATATTAATAAAACAAGAAAATAGTGCCAAAGAAACGAGCAAAGGAGCGCTTAAAATATCCGACCCGAGTTACGAAATTCTGAAATATTCAAATCGGGTCGCTCTGACCGGTCGATGATCTGACCCGGATCAACGATCCAAACTCGAATCGATTTCAACACCAAATTCAGATAACCAATAACAAGAATATGGAATGCAAGAATTCGAAATGTTACCAATCGGTCGACCTGACCGGTCGATGATCCGACCCGGATCGTTGTTTCAACCCTAATCAAATAATTTCATCAATTTCAGATAACCAATAATAATAACAGCAACAATGCAAGAAATTTGGAAATTCAAATTGAGGCGACCCGACCCGGGTCAGTGACCCGACCCGAATTGGAGTTTCAACCCGGAATCAAATAATTTCATCAATTTCAGATAACCAATGATAACAATAGCAACAATGCAAGAAATTTGGAAATTCAAATCGGGTCGACCCGACCCGGGTCAGTAACCCGACCCGAAATCAGTGATCCAAATCAAATTTTAACACCAAATTCAGATAACCAACATACATAAATATGAAATGCAAGAATTCTGAAAATGTTACCCGAACCAGGTCGACCCGTGTCGGGTCGACCCGACCCGAAATCAGTGAAGAAAATCAGAGAATCAAAATGGGAGAATAAACCTTTTCGGACTTGATTCTTGAAACAACAAAGAAGCCAAATGCTTTAAACTCAAGAACACAACAAAATATTTATGTATATATGAAATAATCTTCCGAAAATCCTTCCAAAAATCTATTTTTTCTCCCCCGAAAAATCTCTTCCTCAAAATGAAGAACAACATGGGGTATTTATAGGTGGATTTCCCCCCAAGAACGAGTTTGAAATTCGAATTAAAGGTAAAGATTTCTGAATTTTGGAAGCGGATTTTAGGGGTATGGGCGTGGGCGAAGTGACGGGAGGGGTGTGGTGGTGTCAGGGTTGGTGGCAGGGAGTGGGTGGTGGCAGGGGGCGAGGTGACCGGTCGGATGGGGGGTATGAGGGCGGCGGCGATTTGTGAAGGGGGTTTAGGGTTTCGAATTTTTTTTTTGTTTTGTTTTGGGTTTTGGGGAATTAAAAGGGATGGGGTTATGGGCTTGCGGGTTACGGGTCGGGTGAGTGGGCCTGGGGCGACGGGTGAGGGTGTGGGCCGATGAAATGGGGATTTAATTGGGGGAGTTTGGGCTTGTGGTGTTGGGTTTAATTGTTTTGGGTGAGGGGAGATTAAAGATGGTTGTTGGGCTTCGGTTTTGGGCTGGGTATAAAGGAATTTAATTGGGGAGTTTGGGCTTGTTTGTTTGGGTAGAATTTGTATTGGGTTGGGAAAATGAAATGGGTTAGAAGTTTAGGTTGGGTAGAAATTGTATTGGGTTAGGAATGGAAAAATATAAAAGGGGTTTAATATTAAAACATATATATATATATATATATATATATTTATTTTTTTTTCTTGTTTTGTAAAAGATGTGAATTATTTAAAATAACATAACGACGTGATAATAATAAAAAATATAATATTTGCGAAATGTTTAATGCTTAATAATAAAAAAAATGCGATGCAATTTTGCGAGAATAAAATAACATAGAATTTCGGATAAAACTTATGATTATTATAAAATGCAAATGATATAAAATATGCGAATAATAATAATAATACGAGGATATATACATATATGCCTATATTTTAAAATTATTTTAAAAGTGTCAAAATATTAAAAATTACGAATAAAATCATAATAGATGGGACAAAATTGGGTGTCAACAGTCTGTTTGCTGATAAAGTCTTTATATAGGCTTAAGCAGGCCCTACGAGCTTGGTATAAAAGGTTTGCAGATTTTGTGTCTACTATCAGGTTTTCTCACAGCAAGTCTGATCACTCTCTGTTCATTTATCGTCGTGGTACTTCTCTGATATACATTCTGTTATATGTGGATGATATTATTTTGACTGCCTCTTCTGATAATATGCGTAAGTCTATCATGACTCTTCTGAGTTCAGAGTTTTCTACGAAAGACTTGAGACCCTTAAGCTATTTTTTGGGTATCGTGGTCACTCATCATCCAGGTGGTCTATTTTTATCACAGAAAAAGTATGCAGCTGAGATCATTGAGAGAGATGACATGTCATCTTGTAAGTCCTCGGCTACTCCGGTTGATACCAAACCGAAGCTGAGTGCTCATACTAGCACACCGTACGAGGATTCCACCCACTATCGCAGTCTTGCAGGGGCTCTTCAGTATCTTACCTTCACGAGACCAGTTATTACTTATGCGGTCCAGCATGTGTGTTTATTCATGCATGATCTGAGGGTTGAGATCATTGAGAGAGTTGACATGTCATCTTGTAAGTCCTCGGCTACTCCGGTTGATACCAAACCAAAGCTGAGTGCTCACACTAGCACACCATACGAGGATCCCACCCACTATCGCAGTCTTGCAGGGGCTCTTCAATATCTTACCTTTACGAGATCATATATTGCTTATGGGGTCCAGCAAGTATTTTTATTCATGCATAATCCGAGGGTTGAGCATATGCATGCGCTCAAACGCATTATACGATATGTACATGGCACACTTGATTATGGTTTGCATTTATATCCATCCTCCGTCTCTACTCTAGTGTCTTATACATATGCTGATTGGGGTGGATGTCCAGATACCATGCGTTCGACCTCTGGTTATTGTATGTTTCTGGGTGACAACTTGGCTTCTTGGTCAGTGAAACGCTAGACTACTTTATCGCGATCCAGTGCGGAGGCCGAGTATCGAGGGGTAGCTAATGTGGTGTCTGAGTCATGTTGGCTACATAATCTTCTATTAGAACTACACTTTCCGATTCAGAAAGCTACCTTAGTTTACTATGATAATGTCAGTGCAGTCTATCTCTTTGGGAATCGGGTCCAACATCAACGCACTAAACATATCGAGATGGATATTCACTTTGTTCGGGAAAAAGGTAGCTCGTGGACAAGTACTTGTCTTGCATGTCCCTTCAAAGTACCAAATTGCTGACATCTTTCCTCATCCATCAGGATTTGGTGGTAACCAGCAAAGCAATCAATGAATGACTGCAACTCATGCTTCGCACAATTATCGATGAGTATGTGGATATTTGGGAGAAGGAAATCATCCTTCGGGCTAGCCTTGTTGAGATCCCGATAATCCACGCATACTCTTATCTTCCCATCTTTCTTTCGCACATGTACGATGTTGGCTAGCCAAGTTGGATACCACGTGATTCGAATGACCTTTGCGTCAAATTGCTTAGAGACTTCTTCTTTGACCTTTAGACTCAAATCAGGCTTGATTTTCCTTGGTTTTTGCTTCACTGGAGGATAGGATGGCTCAATAGGTAATCTATGTGAAACAATATCTGTGCTCAGACTTGGCATATCATCGTAAGACCACGCAAATACGTTGATATATTGCTTCAAAAGATCCACCAATTCCTTCTTTTGGGCGGTGCTTAGATGGACATTAATTCTTGTCTCTTTCACCAGTTCTGTGTTTCCCAAATTCACGGCTTCTGTTTCATCTAGATTTGGCGTTGGCCTATTCTCAAAATGTTCCAATTCTTCGATCAATTCCTCCGATTGTGGGTCTTCCCTAAATTCTTCGGAGTCATGTTCGTTGTTTGGATTTTGTTTGCTTGTTTCATTGCATGTCACATTCACATTATCGACAGATTTATTAGTTTGCATGCTGAAAGAGAAAACAAAATTATGAAAAGACGCGAATTTTAAAATATCAAAAGCGTAGTGGATTTGTCATTTAGGCTTTCAAAAGATAGAGGCAAAATACATTAAAATGCGATTTAGGCTTCAATTTAAATCGTATTGTTTCATTAAGTACTAATACAATTTGAGTAGGCATGATTTGGTGAATAAAAGATGGGGTGCTCCGCCAGTTTTAGTCAACACGAATCAACCCTTTGGGGAAATAAATAAACCTCCTGAAAAATGAAGAAAACCAAGTTAGTATAAGGCGAGTAATTATTGCTTCAAATAATATGCACAGAGTGGAAAGAAGCAGAAAATAGCAAGCAGATTGTATGGAAATTAAATGTGCATTCTAATATGCATGAGGTCTCTCTTATGCCAGAGGTGGGCCTAAATGCCAAATATATGAGATGTGATAGATTGATCCAAGCCGTTAAATTAAAATGTTTTTTGTTAGAAATAAAGGTTGAATTCTTTTCCAATTCCGGCATGTCATGATTAGGCTTGGATCCGTCTATCATTATCACACTACACATAATATGCTGGTATGGACGTTGGGTTGTGAGACCCGTTGACAATTTGGTGGATTTCTTAATTGTGGAGTCGATGCCAATGATCGACCCAGCTAAGGTGTATGCATGCATGACTTAAGATAAAGGGTGGTATAGCCATATTCTAAATTTTCTAAGATTTGGCTGACTAGACTCAAGGTTCCCGAGCGGACTGCTCGAGTGAGAAGGCTACGCGGCCACCGGATGGTCCGGACACTCCGCGCATATACCAACTCTCCTAAAATTTGGAAATTTAAAAAGAGTTTTCGGGTGCGTGAAACACACCTCGCGTGCATGTATGATAGTGTCAATTTTTCGAAGTGGAGGAAATATGAGCAGAATGCCAATTTAGGGAAAGCAATAAAGAAGGTAGCAATTAAGCAGTTATGCATGCAAAAATTAACAGAGGAAACAATTTAAAGCACTAAATCAAAGAAGGAGCAAAAAATAAAGCGCAATAATAATTAACCTGGGTTTACAATGGTTAAAACCTGAAATTCCCCAGTAGAGTCGACATGCTGTCGCGCCCGTTTTTTACCGCGGCTTCGCGACGCGATGGCGTCGATTCCCTCTGGATTGGATAAAAAATACTTACTTGAGGAGTCGTCACCTAATTATTGTAAGGTGAATTAGGGCACCTAAATATTAACTAAATGCTGCAAAATAACTCTGGTTTTGGTCTGCGAAACTAATGAGAATCTAGGTAAGGGTTCTTTATTATCTTAAAGGGAAGGGGTTAGGCATCCTTTAAGATCCGCTAACTTGCGCTTATCCGGTCAAACTCAGGTTAATTATTGTGCTAAAAATGCATGTTTTTACAAGTATAAAAATAATGTTGCAAGTAGTTAATAAAATGGTGCATTTTGTACGAATATGCATTTGTATGGCATTAAAAAATACATGTAAAGTTAAAAAAAATATGCATTTGTATGGAAATTGATAAAAATATATGCAAAGTTGCTTTTTAGAATAAAAGTATACATTTGGATGATATTGATTATAAAATATATACAAAGTGATTTTTATTTACAAAAATATATGCAAAGTAAATTTATTGGATAAAAACACACATTTTGATTGCATTATTTACATAATATATGCAAAGTTAATTTTTTGATTAAACATGCATTTGTATTGCATTGTTTGCAAAGTACATATAAAATTAATTTTTAGATAAAAGTATGCATTTGCATTGTTTACAAAGTACATGCAAAATGATTTTTGGATAAAAGATGCATTTGTATTATATTATTTATAAAATACATCTAAAGTGATTTTTTGGATAAAGTATGCATTTGCATTGATTACAAAGTACATGCAAAATGATTTTTTGGATAAAACATGCATTTGTATTGCATTGATTATAAAATACATGTAGAGTTTGATTTTGTATAAAAAATGTGCATTTTTGACAATTGACAAAAAGAGAAAAGCAAATTATTTGTAATGCCAAAGAAGTAGTAATTTTGAAAATCATTTTGAGTTGCAAATCGAAAAAAGACAAACTTATTGGTTTGTATAAAGCGAATAAAAGATGTCCAAAGTTGTTAAAAAAATTTAAATATGCATAAATAAGCTAGCGTTTTGAAAGTATGAATGACGAGCCTAAAATAAACAAACTAACGTTTTGAAAACATGGGCGATGGACCTAAAATAGATAAACTAGCGATTTCCAATTTTTAAGCTAACCGAACCTAAATAATTCTAGGTCTACCTATTCTAAACATTTCAATAATTACATAAGTACAATATATAATATTACAATACATAATAAAATAAAGCTGAATTAAATAAAGTAAAAACAACAACAAAATAAATAATCTCCGAGGGGTATTTGCTTTCTTTGACTTTTATCTATATGCCATGCAAGCTGTCAAGAACAAACGGTTAGAAACAGTTGAAAATAAATAACTTCGGACCTATATCCAAAACTGTAAATGTTTTTTATTACGGAGGGCTAAGACTTAAATTTTGAAAAGATCATTCCAATCACGTCGTGGCTGCGAACATATGACTCGTTGGTCATTTTAGTTGCCTCGCCTACAGAACATGTTAGTCTCTCGGATGAAAAAAAAGATTTAAGTTTCATCCTTGCCCAGAAGTTTTATTTTCGTCTTTCAAACTTTGGAGGCCTCAAAAATCGACGGATATTTTCATCGGCCATAATGCAATATTTGTTCAAATCAGTAAAATAATAACATAGCCACATAACGGATGTTCAAATGCCAAAATAAACCGACAGTCCACAGTTAAAATATCCGACCCGAATTCTGAATTTTTCGAACCGAAATAGGACTTTAAATGCTCATGAAAATCCCAACCGACAGAAAAGTGACACGACCCAGATTTCGGGTCGACCCGACCCCGATAAATGACGAAACAGTAAAGAAAATTAGGTATTTCGACCCACTGCTGAAAACATGCCCGGATAGGTGACCCAGATTTCGGGTCGACCTGACCTGAGAAATGCAACCCGAAATAGTGACCCGACTTGGGATCAAATTTTTTTTGATTTTCAGATAACCAACAACAAGATTAAACATAAAATCTGGAAATTTTACTTGAATCGGGTTGACCCGACCCGAATCAGAGCTTCCGACCCGAATCAATTTTTAATCAAATTTTAGATAACCAACAACAAGATATTGAACACAAAATCTGGAAATTTTATTTGAACCGGGTTGACCCGACCCGAATAGTGACCTGAATCGGAAAAACCCAAAAACAGTGAAGAAACAATAACACAAGTAAATTTTTCGGATTCGGCTTACAAGGCCAAATGGAAGCATTTAAAAAAAAAGTTCAAGAACAAAACTCACCCCTTTTCCTTTTGATTTTGGACTTGTTTTCGGACTTATTTTGATTTCTTTTCTTGGATTTTTGACCCCTTTTTAACCCAAAAAAGCAGAAATCTTTACCTTTCTCGAACCCAAAATTAACTCCCAAGATTCGACCTCTCAAAATGAAGAACAAAGGGGGTTATTTATAAATGGATTCGAACCTCCCAACGTCCACCTCCATACCCCTTTTAATTCGAGTTTGAATTTCAAAATAAAAGGGGAAAAAGTTGCAGATTTGAAGGGGATAGGGGTATGTCGAAGGGTTGGTGGTGTCAGCGTAACATAGGGGAGTTGGTGGTGGTGTCAGGGGTCGGTGGTGGCAGGGGGTGAGGTGACCAACGATGTGTGGGGTAGGGGGCATGCACGAGGTGCGGCTGATTGGGTGTGGGTGTGGAAAAGAGGGTGTTTAAATTTTTTAGGGTTAATTTGGTTTGGGGGGGATAAAGGAAATGGGGTGTTGGGCTCGGGTTTGGCTGGGCCGATGGGAGGTTTCAGTTGGGCCGAAATGGGGTTAGTTTGAATAAAATAAATAAATAAAAAGGGTTTACTATTAAAAAGATGTTTTGCGAAAAAATATAAATTATAAAGAACGATGTGATAATAAAAAATATAATATTTGCGAAATGCTTAATGCTTGATAAAAAGAGAAATGCGATGCCATTTTGCGGAAATAAAATAAACTAGAATTTTTGGATAAGAACTTATGATTAAGATATAAAACGCAAATGATAGTAAAATATGAATAATAATAATAATATATATATATATATATGCCTATATATATATATATTAAAAAAATTGAGGTGTCAAAAATATTTAAAATTGTAAAATAAGTCAAAAAAGGCGGGACAAAATTGGGTGTCAACAGATACCCCTCTTTGACCGGAGATGATGAAAGAGTTTTTGGAAAAAGAAGTTGACTAATTAGCCAATTTGGTCCTGATCATCGGGACGTGAAAGAAGATTAGGGACACAGATAGAGATAGAATTCCAAGGGAGAAAAAATTGCAAAGGTTGGTGCAGATTCAGGAAATATTGCCCCAGTGTTGAGTTATGATGACACTGGTTGCAGATGTGGCAAAATTATTGGGGAAGGAGCGTAACGACGTTCGAAGTAGGCCGCTGATCGAAATTGCCTCGGTTCGCTGCAAGAATTAGCCCCACGTTGTGCTGAAGTTCCTGCAAATTAAAGCTCCTACAAACTAAAGCTTAAGATAAAATTAGTGCATAATTGCTGAGACAAAATAGTAGAGAATGAGTTCATAAAAATGTGACCCTGTGAGTCGAAATGATGCCCTTGAACAAACGTAATGCGATAACGTTGTTCTAAGGACGTGATGCGGATGCCGTCGTTGTATGGACGTAATGTTGTTGATTGTAAGAGACAACTGTTGTGCTAACATAATGCTGATGACGTCGTTGTAATATTATTGACGTCGTGGTAATGCTGTAAAAGACAGTTGTTGATGACGTCGTTGTATGGATGTTATGCGTTTATGACCCGCATGGACTGAGATGGCATCGTTGTATAGACGTTACTGATGACGTCATTTTATAGACGTTATGCTGACGACGTCATTGTATGGACGTTGTTGATGATGTCATTGTATAGACGTTATGCTAACGTCATTGTATCGACGTTATGTTGATGACGTCGTTGTATGGACGTTACTGATGACGTCGTTGTATAAACATTATGCTGATGACGTCTTTGTATGGACGTTGCTGATGACGTCGTTGTATAGACGTTATGTTGATGGTGTCATTGTATAGACGTTATGCTTTTGACGTCGTTGTATGGACGTTGCTGATGACGTCGTTGTATAGACGTTATGCATATAACGTCGTTGTATGGACATGTTGTGCAAATAATGTCGTTGTATAGACGTATTATTGATGACGTCATTGTATGGACGTAATGCTGATGACGTCGTTATATGGATGTTATGCTGATGACGTCATTGTATAGACATATTGCTTTGATGACCCGCATGGGCTGAGATGGTGTCGTTGTATAGACGCATTGTGTTTACGACCTGTATCCAAAGAATGCTTGTGAGTTTTGGGGGGTGGTCGATTCGTATTGAGTTTCGTAGCTTTGCCTCCTGATGCTCGTGTGTCCCACCGGTTTAGGACCATAGCTCTTGCCTGGTTTTCATTCTTGGCTAGTCGTCAGTAAAAATACTTGTTGAAAATAATTTGTTTATAAGAAAGTGTGTATATCAATAAAAAGATTTGTCGAACTCTAATGAAAGTATTTGTTATAAACAATTTGCTTATAAGAAAGTATGCATGTATATAAATGTTTGTCGAGCAGTGACATGCGGTGAAATAAAGCAAACGTCTTATCCAAAATTCTCCTTCTAGCTGAAGATTTAGCCTGCCGATGTTTTTCCATTCCCATTGGCATCTTCTTGTATCGACGTTATGTTGATGGCATCGTTGTATGGACGTTGTTGATGACGTCGTTGTATAAATGTTATGCTGATGACGTCGTTGTATGCACGTTGTTGATGACGTCGTTGTATTGATGTTATGTTGATGACGTCGTTGTATAGACGTTATGCTTTTGACGTTGTTGATGACGTCATTGTATAGACGTTATGTTGATGACGTTGTTGTATAGCCATTATGTTGATGAAGTCGTTGTATGGACGTTATGCTGATGACGTCGTTGTATGACGTTGCTGATGATGTCATTGTATAGACGTTATGTTGATGACGTCGTTGTGTGGACGTTGCTAATGACATCATTTTCTAGACGTTATGCTGATGACGTCGTTGTATAGACGTTATGCTGATGACGTCATTGTATGGACGTGTTGTGCAAATGACGTCGTTGTATATACGTATTGTTGATGACGTAATGCTGATGACGTCATTGGATGGACGTTATGTTGATGACGTCGTTGTATGGACGTGTTGCTTATGACGTCGTTCTATAGACGTTATGCTTTGATGACCCGCATGGGCTGAGATGGCGTCATTGTATAGACGCATTATGCTTACGACCTGTATCCAAAGAACGCTTGTGAGTTTTGGGGGGTGGTCGATTCGTATTGACTTTCGTAGCTTTGCCCCATGATGCTCGTGTGTCCCACTGGTTTGGGACCATAGCTCCTGCCTGGTTTCCGTTCTTGGCTAGTCGTCAGTAAAAACACTTGTTGAAAACAATTTGTTTATAAGAAAGTGTGCTTATCAATAAAAAATTATGTCGAACTCTAATGAAAATATTTGTTGAATATAAATTTCTTATAAGAAAGTATGCATTTATATAAATGTTTGTCAAGCAGTGACATGTGGTGAAACAAAGCAAACGTCTTATCTAAAATTCTCCTTCTGGCTGAAGATTTAGCCTGCCGATGCTTTTCCATGCCCATTGGCGTCTTCTTACAGTGAACCCTTAAGATTTTGCCCCAGTTTTTATTGAGGTATTTCTAGATGCTACGCAAGTATACGTATCGCAATTTGTAATAAATTTTGATAAGACCGAGTATCGTCCACAAAGACTGATTTATCAAGTATCAATTAACTAATCCTTAGTTTCTATTTGGCTAACGAATATAAGTGATGATTTCTAACTAAAGAATTAACGAACTAATATGAATTTCTAGAATAAAATAGCAATGAAAACACACGAGGTTTAATTCAGTAATGAATGAATTAGGGTTTCCAATCTCCTCAACTATCCACTCTATCATTCATTAATGCAAGACTAACGATTCTTCTTCTTATTAAGATAGCAGGTTAACTGAGATGTTCTATATTCCGGTTAGGATATATAAAAACTCAACCTAAGTGAAACTTTCTATATTTCTATGATAAGTTAGACCACATAGGAGGATTAAGATCAATAACCTAAAACGCTACACAGGTAGTCGTTATACTTTCGTTCAAGCTTTAACCTACGTCTAAACAACTATAGCATATTCAAATCTCCCTTCTCAGATCTCGATTTGAACTCATATAGATAATGAAAACTAAAGGCCAATTAATTCTCATTCAATAACCGCAAGTTGAATAGATTTTAATAGACGAAGAAGAACATTAACAATGCATTAAATCATAATAGAGTTTCAAGTAATTCAACGAAAAAATTTAGGTTTTTCGCTGCCCCGATGTCGTCGGCCCCGCGGCTCAACTATTAGAGCGCTACGGCGTTAATTTGCTTCTCAAAGTCATGTGCTCACTGCCAGTGGGGCGCCGCGGCTCTTCAGCCTTCTTCGTCCGAAATTCGATTAAATTGTTTTCTGAGCTTCCCAGGGCTTCTTTGACTTATCTCTTGTGACCAGTTATGCATTTTTATCCTTAATAACCGCCTATTTCCTTTGAATTCGCCTTATTCCTTTCTTAGTCGCTTAAAACCTAAAAACACACAACACACGCATAATACTGCACAAAATAACTAAAAGACTCCATAAAACATACTCTAAAATTGTATTAAAATCTACCTAACAAACTCCCCCAAACTTAAATGTTACTCGTCCTCGAGTAAAGAACTCTAGATACCCTAAAAATAAAAACACACAAACTCAAAAAAAAAATGAATCAAGTCAACCATAATAGATTATGCCTCGAAGATCATGAACAACATGCAATATAATCTTCAGGAACATTCTAGCCACTAATTTGCTATCTAGAATTTCAAGTCAGATAATCCTCAAATTTGCTTAAAGTTATTAGTGCATATGACCAGTCAACCATGATTATTGAAATAACCAAGTATTCAATAATAGCTTATGCACACTGAATTCTCACCAACATTCCATCAGGCCAAAATTCTATAGGCTTGCTAACTTTCTATTCTCCACTAAATTAGACAACACATGCTCAAGAATCAATAGGACTTTTATAGGTTATGACGATAGGCTTAGGCACGGGTAGATGAAATGTCATTTAGGCTCAAAGTTACCATAAGCATAGAAACCACTCAACCCAACTCGATATCACATAACAAACCAACAACAATCCCCAATTTTGTTTTTCTTTTCTTTTCGAACTACACCCCCAAACTTGTTTTTCAATGTACGTATAAGGAAAGTGTAGTTTATTTTCCTTCTTTTTTTTGGAAGACTTTTTCTCAATTGTTTCGCTCTTCTATTGATAGCACCCAATTTCCAATACCCATTACAAAGTACCAATCCCCCAATCATCTATGCTTATGGTAAAATTCAAGGGAATGAAAATTGTTGTAAAGGGTTTCAATTAGGCTTTATCACGGGCATTGGTCAACAAGGAAATCAGTTTTTGGCTCAACGGGGTAACTAGGGATTAATATAATCAAGGGTGGCTTGAAAGGCTCAATCGTTCCAAAAATAGCCTAAATCATTTTCCTAAGCATGCATCATCTATGATTTCATCTCAAATAGCAAGCAAGCAAGTTCTAGGACTTTCCACCATCTTTCCTCAAACCAAAATTCAATCATGTCTAAAACCAATATTTGAATACAAGAAATTCACCAATCATGGTCGGGTTTTCATACTTATTAATAATTAAAAATAACTCAAGACCTATCCAACTCAAGCACACAGATTTATGCATTTTATGGATATCAATTTCATTTCATCCAACTCTATCACATGTGTACACTCAATCTCATAGGCTATTATTATCAACTTAATTCATTGACACAAGACACTCAAACACTGACACTAAAACTAAGACACTAACAATAAACAAACAACTGAACACAAACAACTAACACTATTAACACAAAATAGTAAGACTCCCCCCCCCCAAACCTATTCAACACATTGTCCCCAATGTGATAAGTAAAGCAACAGTAAGAAGACTTACCAAAATTGCAGCTAAGCGATTCAGAATGGTGGTGGCGGCGGTGGTGGATGATAAGGTGGCTGGTACATTGGAGGATACCCAAGAGAGGACTCAGTGTTGTCGTCATCCATAGACCAGTTATGAATGAATTAGTTTATTTGGTTGACACTTGTGACCTCATACTCATGTCTTTTTTACATGTAAGTGTCCATATATTGCTGGTGTTGGATGAGATACTGGTTCTTCTAGATAATGTACTGGTTCTGTTGGAAAAGTTGATCTAACCTCTGGGTGTGGCCATCCTCTTGGCAAGAAATATCAACACAATGAGATTGTTCAAAACAAGATAAACAAAACAGAATAAAATAACAGAATTAAAATGTTGGGTTGCCTCCCAATAGCGCTGTCGTTTAACGTCATTTAGCCAAACGCATATTTCCTCTTAGGTGGGCTTCAATATGATAATTGACTTGGCTTGATCACTAGAACCACCCACGTATGGCTTCAATCTTTGTCCATTCACTTTGAATGGTGCACCCTCCTTTCCTCGCACCTCGACTGAACCATATGGAAAAACTCTCTCAATAGTAAATGGACCCGACCATCTAGACTTCAACTTGCCTGGAAACAGCCTCAACCTCGAATTGAATAGCAGTACCTGTTGTCCAGGTTGAAACTCTTTTCGGACCAAGTTCTTATCATGCCATGCTTTAGTGCGTTCCTTATAGATCTTGGCATTCTCATAGGATTCATTTCGAAACGCATCAAGCTCATTCAATTGTAGTAGCCTATTCTGCCCCACCGCACTCTCATCCAAATTCAGGTTCCTCATGGCCCAATATGCTCGATGCTCCAGCTCAACTGGTAAGTGGTATGCCTTTCCAAAAACCAACCTATAAGGAGACATTCCAATTGGAGTTTTAAATGTCGTTATATAGGCCCAAAACGCATCATCTAGTTTCTTAGACCAATTCTTTCTAAAACCATCCACCGTCTTCTCAAAGATCCTCTTTACTTCTCTGTTTGAAATTTCAGCTTGACCATTTGATTGAGGATGATATGGCAAAGCAGTTCGGTGGTAGTCTCCATAGCGAGCAAGTAGAGCATCAAGTTGCTTGTTACAAAAATGACTCCCTTCATCGCTAATGAGAGCTCGGGGAGTACCAAACCTTGTGAATATGTTCTTGTGTAGGAAGTTCAAGACGTTCTTACCATTATTTTCCTTAGTTGCTACTGCTTCGACCCATTTGGACACATAATCCACTACTAGTAGGATGTATTGATTGTTGAAGGATGGTGGAAAAGGGCCCATAAAATCAATGTCTCATACATCAAAGAGCTCGACTTCTAGGATTCCATTCAGCGGCATTTCATTCCTTCTTGAGATGTTCCCAGTGCGTTGACAACAATCACAGGCTTTCACAAAAGTATTAGCATCTTTGAACAGTCCTGGCCAATAGAACCCGCTTTGCAACACTTTAGTCGTTGTCCTTGAAGATCCAAAATGGCCACCACATTGTAAAGTGTGACAATGACTGAGAATTTGGTATATTTCCTCCTCTGGTACACAGCGTCTAATGACTTGATGAACACAATGCCTATAAATAATAGGCTCCTCCCAATAGTAATGCTTTACCTCAGAATAGAACTTCTTCACTTGTTGCCTCATCGTCTCTGGGGGCACAATCTTAGCTGCAAGAAAATTAACAAAGATACCGAGGCACAATTGAACTGGCACTTACCTCAAAGAGTTGCTCATCTGGGAAATGGTCATTGATCTGCACATTCTTGGCATTCTGGCTTTCTTCCACCTCAAGTCTTGACAGGTGATCTACAACCAAATTTTCTGTTCCCTTCTTATCACGAATCTCCATGTCAAATTATTTCAGTAACAACACCTATCGAATAAGATGGGGTTTTGCATCCTTCTTTGTCATAAAGTACTTGATAGCAGCATGGTCCGTGTACACAATTACCTTGTTCCCAATGAGATATGGCCTGAATTTATCGAATGTATATACTATGGATAGCAACTCTTTCTCTGTTGTGGCATAATTCAATTGTGCATCATTAAGAGTTCTACTAGCATAGTAAATGGACCGAAATACCCCAAGAACTGCATCTACTGCATAATCACTAGCATCACACATCAATTCAAATGAAAACTCTCAATCTGGTGCAATAATAATTGGGGCTGAAATTAACTTCTCCTTAAGTGCCTCGAATGCATTTAGGCACTCTTCATTAAACTCAAACACAACACCATTCATCAACAAGGTTGAAAGAGGCTTTGAAATTTTTGAGAAGTCTTTGATGAATCTCCTGTAGAAATCAGCATGCCCAAGAAAACTGCTACCCCTTTTACTGACACTAGGGTGGTAGATTTTCAATAGATAAAATCTTAGCTCGATTTACCTCAATGCTTGGCTAGAAATTTTGTGGCCAAGAACAATACCTTCATTTACCATAAAATGGCACTTCTCCCAGTTTAGAACGAGATTGGACTATTCACACCGTTGTAGCACTGCCTCCAATTGCTTTAAACTAGGGGTGAGCGGGTCCGGGTACCCTAACATTTTTTAACTACCCGGACCCTACCCGGTAAAAGATCGGTTCCTAAATTTACTACCCGGAACCTACCCGTAGCAATCATTACCCTAACCTACCGACCTCGCAGGTCCTGTAGGTTCCTGCACTCACAATAAAAACACAAATTAAGCAACAATTTTTAAGCCTATGAGAATAAAAAAGAGTTCTAAAATAATTTCATCAAGTAGTTTTTTAGCCTACAATCAGAGTTTTTAGTACCCTTATAAGAAGTTTTAGAAAACTTATTCATTGTAGAAAAGCTAATTATGTTACCAAAATCTAAAATTGCAAGTCAAATTTGACACTCAATTAATTGAACGTGTTGATTTCAAAATAAATTTGAAAATATCTGAATTAAACTTATTTTCGTGTTCATAAGCTCTTCGATACAAAAGAAAAGCTTTATTATACTAGTAAATCCCTAAATTTCATCTTCACAACTATAAAAATATACACAAATTTTAAAAATAGATTTACATTTCAAATAAAAAAGTAATACAAATTGAAGATGAGTATCGCCTGAAATAGAACAGAAGCATATGATATTAAAAAGAAATTGAAGAGTTAGATATGAACCCATATGCATTTTAGGAATGACGTGAACACAACCAAAGGAGAGAAAGAGGCAAAGGTGAAGCTTCAATGACGACAACGATGAAAGTACCTGAGAGAAAGCTTCAACAACGACGATGATGAAGCTCGGTGGTGTAGCTAAAACGTCATTGTTATTGAGAGAGTTTTGGGGTGGGGAAAATCAATGTGCAGGCGTGCAACAAATAATTTTGGAGAAAGTTAAAAGTGGTCCAAATGTTAAAAAAAAAAAATTAATATTTTATAGGTTCCGGGTATCGGTTCCGGGTCCGGGTACCCTGTCTCTATTTGCCGGAACCGGAACCGGACCCGACATTGATCGGTTCCTAATTTTACTACCCGGACCCTACCCGTTATTATAATATATCTACCCGGAACCTACCCGTTAGTGTCGGTTCCGGTCGGGTATCTGGGTACCCTGTACCCGTGCTCACCCCTACTTTAAACATTCATTAAAAGATGACCCACAAATTGAAAAATCATCCATGAAAATCTCAATACTTCTTTCCACCATGTCAGAAAAGATGGCCATCATACATCGTTGGAAAGTAGCAGGAGCATTACAAAGCCCAAATGGCATCCTTCTGAATGCAAACGTACCATAACGTAGTTCATTGAAAACAAAGGGGATTGAAAGGGTTTTTCTAAAAAATAGGACTGAAGTCGATGTGGCAGCCTACGTATCCCGCTGAGGGAATCAGGTTATGACGTTGTTCATATTACAAGCAAATGGGGTTTTTCAGGAAAATTTGTCCTAAAGAGACGAAACCTTATGTGGGTTCTATGTGTATCCCGCTAAGGGAATGCAACTTTTACATCATAGAAAAGGTATTACATAGAGAATAACAAACCCTAGATATAGTATATCTTCGCTGCATCTGCATTGATAGCTTTTGGACATACTTCGCCGTCCATTTCAGCCAAGATTAGCGCTCCTCCAGGTAACACCCAGTGAACCATGTAAGGCCCTTGCCAGTTAGGTGCGAGCTTTTTTAGCTTCATCTTGGTGTGGGAATATGCGTTTCAACACCAACTGCCCCGGTTTGAAAATCCTTGGTCTCACTTTCTTATTGAAAGCTTTGACCATCTTGTTCTAATAAAGTTGTTTATGACAGACTACGTTCATTCGCTTTTCATCAATCAACATCAATTGCTCGTACCGATTCTGTGTCCACTTGGCTTCACTCAACTCGGCTTCTTGGATAATTCTCAAGGACCGTATATCTACCTCTACCGATAATACAGCTTCTGTTCCATGGACCAAAAGGTACGGCGTTGCCCCAGTAGAAGTTCTGATTGTAGTGTGATATCTCAGAAGGGCAAATGGTAAATGCCCGTGCCAGTGCTTGTAATTATCAATCATCTTTCGTAGTATTCTCTTGATGTTTTTGTTGGCTGCTTCGACTGCTCCATTCATCTTAGGTCGGTATGGAGTGGAATTGCGGTGAATGATCTTGAACTTCTCACATATCTCAGCATCAAACCTTTGTTGAGGTTGGCTCCATTGTCTGTTACAATCGACTCAGGGATTTCAAATCGACAAATTATGTTATTGGGAACAAATTCAACCACCACTTTCTTTGTCACTGACTTATATGATGATGCCTCTACCTATTTCGTGAAATAATCAATTGCTACTAGAATGAATATGTGCCCATTCAACGTTGCGGGTTCGATAGGGCCAATGACATCCATGCCCCAAGCTGCAAATGGCCAAGGAGAACTCGTCACATTGAGCTCGTTAGTAGGTACCCTGATTAAATCGCTGTGAATCTGGCACTGGTGGCACTTTTGCACAAAGCGACTGCAATCTGTTTCCATGGTCATCCAAAAATACCCTACTCTCAGAATCTTCTTTGTTAAAGTGAAACCATTCATGTGAGGCCCGCACGTGCCTCCATGTATCTCTTCAACCAACCTGCTTGCCTTTTGGGCATCAACACATCTTAACAAATCTAGATCTGGAGTCCTCCGATAAAGGATTTCTCCGTTTAGGAAAAAATGGTTTGGTAACCTCCGAAGTGTCTTCTTTTGAGTGTTGGTTATGCCTTATGGATATTCGTCTGCCTTGAGATACCTCTTAATGTCATGGTACCAGGGCTTTCCATCCGGTTCTTTATCTATGTGGAAACAGTAGGCTGGCTAATCCAACAAATCTACCTTGATAGGATCAATGTAATTCTTATCCGGATGTTGAATCATTGAGGAAAGAGTTGCCAAAGCATCCGCAAATTCATTATGAGTTCGTGGGATATGCTTGAATTCTATCTCGCTAAACTTTTTGCACAACTCTTTCACACAATGCAGGTAAGGAAGTATCTTCACGTTCTTAGTGGCCCATTCGCCCTGTACTAGATGAATCAATATATCTGAGTCACCGATTACCAATAATTCTTGTATGTTCATGTCAACAGCCATTTTGAGTCCAACTATACAAGCTTTGTACTCCGTCATATTGCTAGTGCATGGGAATCGGAATTTCATCGAGATTGGGTAGTGCTGACTCGATTCTGAAACCAAGACTGCTCCGATACTAACTCCTTTGAAGTTTGCAGCTCCATCGAATAACATTCTCCAACCTGGGTATTCTTCTGAGATATCTTTTCCGACAAACAATACCTCCTCATCCGGAAAATAAGTCCGGAGAGGGATGTATTCTTCATCTACGGGATTTTCGGCAAGATGATCAGCTAGTGCTTGTCCTTTGATGAACTTCTGGGTGACGTATATGATGTCAAACTAGCTTAGCAGGATTTGCCATTTGCTAGCTTCCCAATAGGCATGGGCTTCTGAAGGATGTATTTGAGCAAATCCATTCTTGAGATGAGATAGGTGGTCTATGAAGACAGGTAATGTCTAAACTTTTGAGCGACCCAAGTTAAAGCGCAGCAAGTACATTCTAGCAAAGTATATCAGGCTTCATAAGGCGTGAACTTCTTGCTTAAGTAGTATATAGCTTGCTCTTTTTTTCCTGTTTCATTGTGTTGCCCCAACACGCATCCAAATGTGTTTTCCAACACCGATAGATATAGTAGCAAAGGCCTTCCGGGCTCTGGAGGCACCAAAATCGGCGAATTAGACAGATATTCATTGATTCTGTTAAAAGCTTGCTGGCAATCTGCTGTCCAATTGGTAGCAGCGTCCTTCTTCAGTAATTTGAATATCGGCTCACATATTACCACCGACTGTGCTATGAACATGCTGATGTATTTGAGACGACTGAGAAAACTCATCACGTCCTTTCGGCTGTTTGGAGGAGGCAAGTCTTGAATAGTTTTTATCTTCGAAGGGTCCAATTCAATGCCCCTTCTACTCACGATGAAACCTAACAGCTTCCCAGCAGGGACACCAAATGCACAATT
Source organism: Anisodus acutangulus (assembly GCA_029783415.1). Lineage (NCBI taxonomy): Eukaryota > Viridiplantae > Streptophyta > Magnoliopsida > Solanales > Solanaceae > Anisodus > Anisodus acutangulus. The sequence continues at coordinate 27,163,667 of CM056492.1, read as the reverse complement.
TGCGGGATTCAGCTTTAGATTGTACTGCCTCAGCCGGTCAAAGAATTTCTTCAAATCTGACAAATGATCTGGAGTCCTTCGTGACTTGATAATGACGTCATCCACCTAGACCTCAATTTATTTATGGATCATATCATGAAAAATGGTAGTCATGGCTCTCATGTAAGTGGCCCCTACGTTCTTGAGTCCGAACGACATTACTTGATAGTAGTATACTCCCCAAGGTGTGGTGAATGTTGTCTTTTCTGCATCTTCCTCATCCATCAGGATTTGGTGGTAACCAGCAAAGCAATCAATGAATGACTGCAACTCATGCTTCGCACAATTATCGATGAGTATGTGGATATTTGGGAGAAGGAAATCATCCTTCGGGCTAGCCTTGTTGAGATCCCGATAATCCACGCATACTCTTATCTTCCCATCTTTCTTTCGCACATGTACGATGTTGGCTAGCCAAGTTGGATACCACGTGATTCGAATGACCTTTGCGTCAAATTGCTTAGAGACTTCTACTTTGACCTTTACACTCAAATCAGGCTTGATTTTCCTTGGTTTTTGCTTCACCGGAGGACAAGATGGCTCAATAGGTAATCTATGTGAAATAATATATGTGCTCAGACCTGGCATATCGTCGTGAGACCACACAAATAAGTCGATATATTGCTTCAAAAGATCCACCAATTCCTTCTTTTTGGCGGTGCTTAGATGGACACTAATTCTTGTCTCATTCACTAGTTATGCGTTTCCCAAATTCACGGCTTCTGCTTCATCTAGATTTGGCGTTGGCCTATTCTCAAAATGTTCCAATTCTTCAATCAATTCTTCCGATTGTGGGTCTTCCCTAAATTCTTCGGAGTCGTGTTCGTTGTTTGGATTTTGTTTGCTTGTTTCGCTGCATGTCACATTCACATTATCGGCAGATTTATTAGTTTGCATGCTGAAAGAGAAAAGAAAATTATGAAAAGACGCGAATTTTAAAATATCAAAAGTGTTTAGGCTTTCAAAAGATAGAGACAAAATACATTAAAATGCATAAATGCGATTTAGGCCTCAATTTAAATCGTATTTTTTTATTAAGTACTAATACAATTTGGGTAGGCATGATTTCGTGAATAAAAGATGGGGTGCTCCACCAGTTTTAGTCAACACGAATCAACCCTTTGGGGAAATAAATAAACCTCCTGAAAAATGAAGAAAACCAAGTTAGTATAAGACGAATAATTATTGCTTCAAATAATATGCACAGAGTGGAAAGCAGCAGAAAATAGCAAGCAGATTGTATAGAAATTAAATGTGTGTCTTAATATGCATGAGACCTCTCTTATTCCATAGGTGGGCCTAAACGCCAAATATATGAGATGTGATAGATTGATCCAAGCCGTTAAATTGAAATGTTTTTTGTTGGAAATAAAGTCTGAATTCTTTTCCAATTCTGGCATGTCATGATTAGGCTTGGATCCGTCTATTATTATCACACTAGACATTATATTTTGGTATGGACGTTTGGTTGTGAGACCCGTTGACAATTTGGTGGATTTCTTAATTGTGGAGTCGATGCCAAGGATCGACCCACCTAAGGTGTATGCATGCATGACTTAAGATAAATGGTGGTATAGCCCTATTATAAATTTTCTAAGATTTGGCTGACTAGACTCAAGGTTCCCGAGCAGACTGCTCGAGTGAGAAGGCTACGCGGCCACCTGATGGTCCGGACACTCCGTGCATTTACCAACTCTCCTAAAATTTGGAAATTTGAAAGAAGTTTGAGGGCGCGTAAAACACACCTCGCATGCATGTGTGATAGTGTCAATTTTCTGAAGTGGAGGAAATATGAGCGGAATGCCAGTTTAGGGAAAGCAATAAAGAAGATAGCAATTAAAGCAATTATGCATGCAAAATTTCACAAAGGAAACAATTTAAAGCATTAAATCAAATAAGGAGTAAAAAATAAAGCGCAATAATAATTAACTTGGGTTTGCAATGGCTAAAAACCAGAAATTCCCCAGCGGAGTCGCCATGCTGTCGCACCCGCTTTTTACCGCGGCTTCGCGAGGCGATGGCGTTGATTCCCTCTGAATTGGATAAAAATGTTTTCTTGAGGAATAGCCACTTAATTATTCTAAGGTGAATTAGGGCATCTAACTATTAACTAAATGCTGCAAAATAACTTCGGTTTTGGTCTGCGAAACTAATGAGATTCTAGGTAAGGGTTCTTTATTATTTTAAAGGGAAGGGGTTAGACATCCTTTAAGATCCGCTAACTTACGGTTATCCAGTCAAATTCAGATTAATTATTGTGTTAAAAATGCATGTTTTTACAAATATAAAAATAATGTTGCAAGTAGTTAATAAAAGAGTGCATTCTGTACGAATATGCATTTGTTTAGCATTAAAAAATACATGTAAAGTTAAAAAACAAATATGCATTTATATCGAAATTGATAAAAATATATGCAAAGTTGATTTTTAGAATAAAAGTATGCATTTGGATGATATTGATTATAAAATATACACAAGGTGATTTTTTTGGATAAAGCATGCATTTATTTACAAAAATATATGCAAAGTAATTTATTGGATAAAAACACACATTTTGATTGCATTATTTACATAATATATGCAAAGTTAATTTTTTGATAAAACATGCATTTGTATTGCATTGTTTGCAAAGTACATGTAAAGTTAATTTTTAGATAAAAGTATGCATTTGCATTGTTTGCAAAGTACATGTAAAGTTAATTTTTAGATAAAAGTATGCATTTGCATTGTTTGCAAAGTACATGTAAAGTTAATTTTTGCACATGCAAAATTATTTTTTGATAAAACATGCATTTGGATTATATTATTTATAAAATACATCTAAAGTGATTTTTTTTGGATAAAGTATGCATTTGCATTGATTACAAAGTATATGCAAAATAATTTTTTGAATAAAACATGCATTTGTATTGCATTGATTATAAAATACATGTAGAGTTTGATTTTGAATAAAAACATGCATTTTTGACAATTGACAAAAAGAGAAAAGCAAATTATTTGTAATGACAAAGAAGTAATAACTTTGAAAATTATTTTTGAGTTGCAAATCGAAAAAAGACAAATTTATTGGTATGATTAATAAAGAGAATAAAAGATGTCCAAAGTTGTTAAAAAATTGAATATGCATAAATAAGCTAGCGTTTTGAAAGTATGAATGACGAGTCTAAAATAAACAAACTAACGTTTTGAAAACATGGGCGACATGCCTAAAATAGATAAACTAGCGATTTTCGATTTTTAAGCTAACCGAACCTAAATAATTCTAGGTCTACCTATTCTAAACATTTCAATAATTACACAAGTACAATATATAATATTACAATACAGAATAAAATAAAGTTGAATTTAAGAAAGTAAAAACAACAACAAAATAAATAATCTCCGAGGGGTATTTGCTTTCTTTGACTTTTATTCATTTGTCTTGCAAGCTGTCAAAAACAAACGGTTAGAAACAGTGGAAAATAAATAACTTCGGACCTATATCCAAAACAGTAAATATTTTGATTACGGAGGGCTCAAACTTAAATTTTGAAAAGATCATTCCAATCACGTCGTGGCTGCGAACATATGACTCATTGGTCATTTAAGATGTCTCGCCTACCGAACATGTTGGTCTGTCGATGAAAAAAAAATTAATTTCATCCTTGCCCAGAAGTTTTATTTTCATCTTTCCAACTTTGGAGGCCTCAAAAATCGACGGATATTTTCATCGGCCATAATGCAATATTTGTTCAAATCAGTAAAATAACAACATAGTCGCATAACGGATGTTCAAATGACAAAATAAACCTACAGTACGCAATTAAAATGTCCGACCTGAATTCTGAAATTTTCAAATCGAAACAGGACTTGAAATGCTCCTGAAAATCCTACCCGACAGAAAAGTGACACGACCCAGATTTTGGGTCGACTCGGCCCGGATAAACGATGAAACAGTAAAGAAAATTAGGTATTTCGAATCCAGTGCTGAAAACATGCCCGGATAGGTGACCCGGATTTCGATCGACCCGACCCGAGAAATGCAACCCGAAACAGTGACCCGCCCCGGGATCAAAAATTTTTTGATTTTCAGATAACCAAAAACAATATTAAACATAAAATCTGGAAATTTTACTTGAACCTGGGGGTTGACCCGACCCGAATAAATTTTTACCCAAATCAACAAGATATTGAACAAAAAATCTGGAAATTTTACTTGAACCGGGTTAACCCGGCCCGAATAGTGACCCGAATAGGAAAAACCCGAAAACAGTGAAGAAACAGTAACACAAGCAGATTTTTCGGATTCGGCTTACAAGGCCAAATAGAAGTATTTTAAAAAAACCAAAGTTCAAGAACGAAACTCACCCCTTTTCCTTTTGATTTTGGACTTATTTTCGGACTTATTTCAATCTCTTTTCTCGGATTTTGACCCTTTTTTGAACACAAAAAATCAGAAATCTTTACCTTTATCGAACCCGAAATTGACCCCCAAGATTCGACCACTCAAAATGAAGAACAACGGGGGGTATTTATAGATGGATTCGGACCTCCCAACGTCCACCCCCATACCCCCTTTAATTTGAGTTTGAATTTCAAAATAAAAGGGGCAAAAGTCGCGGATTAGAAGGGGATAGAGGTATGGGACGAAGAGTTGGTGGTGGTGTCAGGGGTCGGTGGTGGTAGAGGGTGAGGTGATTGGCGATGTGTAGGGTAGGGGGCATGGGTGAGGTGCGTCCGATTGGGTGTGGGTGTGGGTGTGGAAAAGGGGTGTTTAAATTTTTTAGGGTTAATTTGGTTTGGGGGGATAAAGGAAATGGGGTATTAGGCTCGGGTTTGGCTGGGTCGATGGGGGGTTTCGGTTGGGCCAAAATGGGATTGTTTTTATTGTAGTGGGTTTGGGTTAAATTATAAAAAGGGTTGAAATGGATTTGAATAAAATAAATAAAAATTAAAAAGATGTTTTGCGAAAAAATATAAATTATAAAGATAACGATGTGATAATAAAAAATATAATATTTGCGAAATGGTTAATGCTTGATAAAAAAAAATAGAAATGCGATGTCATTTTGCGGAAATAAAATAACGTAGAATTTCCGGGTAAGAACTTATGATTAAGATAAAAAATGCAAATGATAGTAAAAAATAATAATAATAATAATATTGAGAATAATATATATATATATATATATATATATATATGCCTATTTGTATATATATATTAAAATTGTTTTGAGGTGTCAAAAATATTTAAAATTATAAAATAAGTCGGAAAATACGGGACAAAATTGGGTGTCAACAGCCATTTGCGGCCACGGTCATTTGTTGGAGAAAGCTGAGGATATTGTATTCAGTCATCCCATCTGTGTTCCATCATAAATGGAAGAGGCATTGAAACGGTATTGATCTAGGGGTTTTACTATTCCTAGATCTGGGGCAGGAATAATCTGTAATTGTTGTTGTACTTGTTGTACGGGTTGTTTTCAATCCATTTTATTAACAAGTGGTGTATTATTTTGGAATTGTTCTAATGTATCATCGTTATCGTAATCATATGTTAGAGTTGTTAATTTATTGGAAGATTGTGGGGTATCTGAAACAATGTGTTATGTATTAAAACTGTTAGATGTCCCAATTTTGCTCAATTGATCTTGTGTAGCCTTAATAAATTCAGACTTATTTTGTTGGGTGTTTTTTACACCATCTTTGGACACCTGAAAGAGTTTAAAGATAGGACTTTTCAATTTCATATCCTTAGTCATTCCTAGGGAATCTATGGTGACTAAAAGGTGAGTTTTTATGTGTTTTTCCACTCTATCGAGTTGTTTTCCTAAGGGATTCAAACTGATATTGGTGAAATTGTTTTGTGCGAGGATATTCTTTGTATTTGTTTTTTCATCCTCTGTTGGATTTTTAAGAGGAATCGCGTCTACGGGCAGCCATGGATGTTTACATTAATAGCTTATAGAGAAGGGTGGTTGGACTGGACTTTCCTAGAATCAGCTAGGGTTTCCCACTTCGGCGTCTTGTTCCTAGTCGTAACGGGATTTACCATTTCAGAAAAGGGATATTCTATGGAATTTTCGGAGGAATAAATTTTGAACTAGTCAAAAAGTAGGATGTTTATCTTATGTTCATTTACAAAATCATATAATTTTTCTTGTATTTGTGTCCTAGTATTTAAAAAGGTTTTGAGGAATTAAATTCTTTTTTCTAAGTTATATTTTTCATAAAAATCATTTTGTAGGAATTTCTTATCTATTTGAATTCTTTTTCTAAAACATCAATTCTGTTTACTATGTTCTCTGTAATCGAGGAAATGTCGGACTAGTAGGTTCTTGGTCCTCTATTTTTTCTCTAACAATGGAATTTTCATAAACGGCTCTAGGTATTTCATTAGTGTAGTCTGCGTTTCTTAGACTGGGTAAATCTGACATAGAATGTCTAGGTTTTGTTTTGTAAGGAGTATTTATTACTGAAATAATCTGTGAGACTCTTCCTAAGTCTAGGATTTCTACGGAACTAGAATCATCGTATCTACTGCTCGTAGATCTTCCTATATATTACATTTTTTATAAAATATTTATAAATACTTTACTCTAGATTAAACGTTTAAGCTATGTAATACCATTCAATTGAATCATGTGAATTTAGAAATTTTTATCTAGATCTTATATATATATATATATATATATATATATATATATATATATATATATATTGTTGGATATGGAAAGCACGTACGAGAATAGTAAATAACTACTACAGTGATCGAAAGGATAAACAACAAAGATTACAACAAGTTGTCAATCTCTTGATCTTGAATTGAAACTCCAAATATGGATTTTGTATTCAGAAATACAAGAACATGAAATGCTATACTTGTGGCTTGTAGATCCGCTGAGAATTCGAACGGTTAGAGTCCTTTGAGATTCTATTTCACACCTGAAACACTTAGCAACCAATTAGATAATCACAACACCACCGGTTGAGTCGAGAGATGACTCTCTGTCTTTATGACAAGATTGCCCCCGTATATAGGCTTTACGGAAGTGTGGACAATAGTCTCCCAAGATGAAACAACAAACTATCAAATGTGCAAATCCTACACAAATGATCCCAGCGAAGAACACGAATAATGAAGATTGCTAAGAGAAGGATTGCTTATCAAAAAATTGATCTCTTTGTGGTGTTGTTAACTTACAAGTATGTTCACTTGTTCATTTTTTTTCATATGTGTGCCTCTATAGAATTGAGACAAATGCCTCAATTTATAAGTGTGCAAGATGACCTCTCAAATGCCCCATAATGGCATTCAATTGCCATATAATGGATGACATTTAACCCCCAAGTAATGCAGCAACATAACGGTCCAAGTAATGGTCATTATTGGGTGGATTCAATGTCATTGAAACCACCTCAACATCAAAACCTTTGGGATTCCGTCGAGCAAACACTGCCTGGGAAGCGCCGAGGCGCTGCTGCATTTAGCGCCGTGACTCCAGAAGCCAAACATGGAATTAGCGTCGCGGCGCTGCGGCCCAGTCTGGGAGGCGTCGCGACCCTTTTCGGCTCCGCGGACCTTTCCGACCTGTTCCATCTTACACCTCGCATAATCCTTCCTTCGTTTACCAACGTGGAACACTTGTTATTTATCCAATAATCGTCTATAATTCTATGTCTCAAACATTTCACTTACGTACCAATATCTCTTTCATTAACGAAATTTATGATACTTGGCACTAAAATTGCACGTGTGTGGAAATGATATTTCCGACGTGCGGGGCCCAATTGTTCGAGTCATAAATAATGGGATAAACTTAATTCCACATTAGTAAATTTCCAATAATCCCCTCTTGAAAGAGATTTTGGGCGCACACGCAAGGTGCCTACTTTCAACAATCAATCAGCGAAAAGATATTGCATCAAGAGAGGTAGCTTCTGCTTTGAACCTTCCCTAGTTGAATACCATTGGACTTACTTACTGTGCGGTGAACGTTATGTCTTGAACTGTCAGTGTTTAATGTAAGCCAAGACAACGGTACCAACACAATACCTCTCATTTATTCATTTCTTCTTATTGTTCTGTCCGTTGTAGCCGTGGACACATTTGGATTCTTAAGTGCGTTCATTTGAGGCGGACTGTCCTCGCACTTAAATAGGTGATATCCTACAAGGTATCCTGCTATACCCCACCTCACAAGTGTTAGGAATCATTAAAAGTTTCTCTAACCTTAACCTCAACCGTTTGAGGATCGTTAAAGGTTTGGAAGTTTAACCTTTACCCACCATGCAGGTAGCACTTTAATTTCTATCGCGGGAACGGCTTTGGATTCATGTTTCCTTACAGAAATCATCATCCAAAGTGATCTTGCTTCCACCGAAGCGCTCAACTAAACCTTTTGTAGCTTAGTTTTCCCATTGAACCAAATTCTTGGGATCTCCAGTCAGTATGGTTGGGTTACCACCGCAAAGGTTCATTTTATTTGGGTTTTAAGCCTATTCTCCTAGACAGGCAGAACTCTTGATCTTCGGGTAGTCCCTTAGTTAAAGAGTCCGCTATATCCTTTGATTAGTAATCAAGGAAGTGACACCCATGATGATCAACTGTCATACGGTCTTAGGTCTTCGACAGATCCGACAGATATGTCCAGACGCTGTCATCCGTGCCCTTCCTGAAGCCGACTGGCTAGCCACAGTGTATAACTGCTCAAGACACGTATTTCTCCCAATAAAGGACGTCCTCTAAGGAGTCGTGAAGTTACTCAACTTCTTTCATGCATTGTATAAAGTGATAAACTCCGATTCCATCATGAATCGGCTGATGCAAGTTTGCTTAGAGGATTTTCCAAGACACACCATACACATTTACTTGTGGCATTGGTGTTCTTCAAGTCTGATGTCCAGTTTGCATCACTGTGTTCTCCTAGAACCGCTGGACATCCAGAATATCATAATTCGTAGATAAGCGAATATTTCAGATATCGTCATATCCGACTTAACGCCTTCTATCGATCATTTCCAGAGTCACGAGTGAACCTTAGTTCAACTGATCTGCTTTATAGGCCGATATCAGGTCGATTGTAGTATGTACAATACATTAAACTATATGTGACCTGCACATATCGCTCTTTGTATATAGGTGCACCATGATTCCAATCAGTTCTACGATTCATATCCATTGGTGGCTTCAACGAGACTGTCAACTATCTCACAACTGAGTTTGGGATTAGACCAGTCCGTTAGATGTCTTAGAAATCCCAATTCCTAAGATGTCATATGTGATACCCATATCTTTCATATCGACACTTTTGTTTCAATATGACTTCCACTTTCAGACTGTTGGTTTTTCAATTGTTGGCTTTCTAACTTTAGAGTCAATGTTTCTGTTGTCAGATTCATTATTTCTGTTTTATCTGAAACATCCAGGACCAAAATGTAAATATTTCAGGGACCAAAATGAAATTTCAGGAAGAAGCCCAACAGTCCAACAAACCAACTCTGATCCTCCCCTTCCAACTCTCCGATTAGGAAGGCGACATCAACATCTATGTCACGCAAGACTGCAATGGCCCTGGATGTTAAGCTATTCTCAGGGGAGCACACGTCCAAGTAGCTGAGGCCTTATACTCGTCATACTCGTCAGTAGATCCATCTACTTTGTACTCACTTTTGAGTATCCACTTTTTACAACACAAATGTTCTTTTTCCGGATGAAGGTCAACAATACACAAGTATGGTTCTATATGATAGAATTTATTTCTCTCTGTAGCTTCATTCCAAAGCAGAGCTTTTGGAGATGACAATTCTTTCTTAATTGTCCATGGTTCGTTCTCAAACATACAAGCTAGAAGACCTGGAACAAGTCTTTGTCCCCTCTTTGCTCCATCTCGGTTCAACATCTAGAATCCCTGAGTTCTGTAGATCTAGAATATTAAGTTCCAGATAGTCAGCAACTTCTGAGTCTTATAGATACGGAACGTCTAGTTCCGGACAGTCAGGCACTCGCGGGTTCTTGTTAACCTCGAGCAATTACTTCTTTTTCCTTCTCAAGGAATGCTATCTTCAAAGAATTCAGCATTCCTTGACACCAGGAGACGATAAGCACTACTGTTATTTGCAGATCCAGTGGATATGCAATTTACAGTCTTAAGTCAAACTTGACCTGTTATGGTATTCCAACTTCTACCAAGTCACCCCACATCACAACATTTCTAGGTGGGATCTTTTCCATGTTTCACACGGAGGGTTATCCTTATCATTATGCGTACATCTGTTGAGAATCGCATTACCGGTAAGGATCGCCTTGCCCCACATATTTTGGGTGTACGGATTTGAGCTTGGCTAACACCATTAGACTGAGGTGAATAATGAGCAGTCGTTTTATCAACGATGTTTCACATTCTCCCCCTCTATCACTACGAATTCCTCAATCTGTAGGCTTAGTTGATTTTCAACTTCTGCTTTGTAGCGCTTATCCGCTTCAATAACATCATCTTTGCTTTTCAACAAACAAATGATGCAATACATTGTACCATCATCAATGAAGGTCACAAAGTACTTGTCTCCCCCTTCTATTTTGTATAAACTTCAATTCACCCATGTAGGTGTGACTAAGTTCTAGATGAGCGGTGCTTCTTTCGCTATTCCTTTGACGGATCTTGGAAAGGTGATTTTGCCTCTTCGCCTACCTCACATTCATTTTGAGGGTTTATGTCGACAGAAGGCAACAATTTCAACTTCGTTAGCTTTTGAATGACTTTCTATTTAACATGTCTTAATCTATGATGGCATAGATGCACGGATTACAAATATATCATTCATTTAGCTACAGACATATTGTACCATTCTTAGTTATTACAGACATGTTGGACTAGTCTCAAACCAGCTTGACCAACAGTGTCCCTTAAACCAAGTTTGGGACATGTATCACCTCATTTTAGAGTGATCTCATTCCCTGAAGTCTTATTGATGACAACCTCTCCAACCCCTTCTACTTTAGAGGTGGTGTTGCTTCACATGAACAACCTCTTGTACATGGTTAAGGCGTAACCGGATCATATGTGATCTGGATACTCTAGCCCACTCCAGTTTCTTTGGCAGACTGAGTGTCCACTTTTTTTTTGCCTTTATTTTAAGACCTGGAAACTCTGGCCCACCTCACTAGGTGTCCATTACTTTTCTGCCTTTTTTCTGGCCTTCAGGTAATTTAAGACCTGGAAACTCTGGCCCACTCTACTCGCCCATAGGCTTTGTGCGACTGAGTGTCCAATATCTTCCTATCAAATGAATTTTGGCCCACTCCAGTCGTCCGTAGGCTTTGTACGACTGAGTGTCCAATATCATCCCATCTAATGAAGGATCTTTGTCAAATAGGTGATAGGTTCAACGTCTTAAGAAAAGCCATTAGCTTTTAGTCTTCTTCCTTTGTGATTGGTGCCCAAGGAAATCTCTGGCGCTTACTTAAGAGTGGTAACAATTTTCGCACAGTCAGTGGATCTCTTTCCTTCGTATGTGCGAACATATTTTACACACTTTTAATAATTACACCCACAAGAACGGATCTTTTAAGTTTTGTTTACAATAGTCCAATCTTTAACCGGGAAGGAAGGAGATTCAATATCTGATTTTAGAGTGTAGGGAATATAAGTTTTTAATGAAAACACTTTCATATTCTCATCCTTGCTTTACACACTTTTATTCAGATATTAACTAAACACATTATAATTAAAGGAAGGATAAATTAACATAGACTTTTGGATTCTGGCCCACTTCAGTTAGACTGAGTGTCCATATCCTCTTTACCATAATTCGGATCCTTTGTCTGGGACAGATATAGGCCTTTGGAAACATGATAGAACATCATTTTCAGCCTTCTCCTCTTGTCCCAGTTGACATCATCAGCCTCTCGTGGGCTCTTGTTTCCACCACCATTGGGAGCGGTGACATCAACTCGTCCTTGATCTTTAGCCATACTAGCATGACTATCAACAGTATCTTGAAGCTCATCATCAGATCCAGAGATCCCACCTTTGACGAAAACAGATTTGTAACTGTCGTCAAAGAGAGAACTAGAACTAGGACCAGATTTGAAAGCACGGTTGTTGACAGAGACAGTGTTTGAATTGTTAATAGAACTGTCAACAGAACTGTTTTCAAGAAGAAAACCACAGCCAAATTTGGGACCATATCTGCTGGCTAACATCTTTCAAGCACTAATACAATCTTGTCTTAAAATTGTTGGATATGGAAAGCACGTATGAGAATAGTAAATAACTATTACAGTGATCGAAAAGATAAACAACAAAGCTTACAACAACAAGTTGTCAATCTCTTGATCTTGAATTGAAACTCCAAATCTGGATCTTGTATTCAGAAATACAAGAACATGAATTGCTACACTTGTGGCTTGTAGATCCGCTAAGAATCCGAACGGCTAGAGTCCTTTGAGATTCTATTTCACACTTGAAACACTTAGCAACCAATTAGATAATCACAACACCACCGGCTGAGTCGAGAGATGGCTCTCTGTCTTTAAGACAAGATTTCCCCCGTATATAGACTTTACGGAAGTGTGGGCAATAGTCTCCCAAGATGAAACAACAAGCTATCAAATGTGCAAAGCTTACACAAATGATCTCAGCGAAGAACACGAATAATGAAGATTTCTAAGAGAATGATTGCTTATCAGAAAACTGATCTCTTTGTGGTGTTGTTAACTTACAAGTATGTTCACTTGTTCATTTTTGTTCATATGTGTGCCTCTATAGAATTGAGCCAAATGCCTCAATTTATAGGTGTGCAAGATGACCTCTCAAATGCCTCATAATGGCATTCAATTGTCACGTAATGGATGACATTTAACCCCCAAGTAATGAGCAACATAATGGTCCAAGTAATGGCCATTATTGGGTGAATTCAATGTCATTGAAACCACCTCAACATCCAAACCTTTGGGATTCCGTCGAGCAAACACTGCCTGGGAAACGCCGCGGCGCTGCTGCATTTAGCGTCGCGGCGCCGCGGCTCCAGAAGCCAAACATGGAATTAGCGCTGCAAGGGGGGTGCCGCGGCGCTTCGACGCTGCTGCCCAGTCCGGTAGGTGCCGCGGCCCTTCTCGGCTTCACGGCCCTTTCCGACCTGTTCCATCTTACACCTCGCACAATCCTTCATTTGTTTACCAACGTGGAACACTTGTTATTTATCCAATAACCGTCCATCATTCTATGTCTCAAACATTTCACTTACGCACCAATATCTATTTCATTAACGAAATTTACGATACTTGGCACTAAGATTGCACGTGTGTGGAAACGATATTTCCGACGTGTGGGGCCCAATTATTCAAGTCATAAATAATGGAATAAACTTAATCCATATTAGTAAATTTCCAATATATATATATATATATATATATATATATAAAATATTTATAAATATTTGACTCTAAATTAAACTTTCAAGCAATGTAATATCATTCAAACACTCACTGCTGACTCTGAAGTGGACTAGACAGAATCAAAGTTGTGCAGAATACTTGCTTTTGTACTACATATCTCCAGTCTCTTCTTTCCTTGTGCTGCAGGCTGCAGCAGTGTCTCCTTGGATTTGGACAAATCCTTTGCATATCATAGATTCTTTTCTTTATGTAAAACGTTGACTGTTTCACTGATAAATAGGTCTGCATAGAAAATAGGTACATAAAATGCATTTTCTTTGGGATAAAGCAATGTTTTGTTTAAAACACACCTTATCTTTTCTTCTCATGGGTTCTATTACCTCCTCAATTTTTTTAAAATGGAATAGTTACCACTCTAAAATTATATCTACTCTCTTATTGGAGAGTGACATATACTCTTCTTGCCATATATATATATATATATATATATATATATATATATATATATATATATATATATATATATATATATATATATATTTTCTTCTTTTTCTAATTCTTTTCACTTATATAGTTTTTTTAATAAATTTGAAAAATTCAATTTTCTAGTTAAAAAATGAAAAATGAAAAAATTGATTTTAAAAATCCCATTTAAAAAAAACAAAAATGTATTTTTAAAAAAATAAGGAAAACTGATTTTTTTTAGAATGTCCTAAAAATCTAAATTTTCATGATTTCATTTCAGCACACTTTTTTTAAATAAAATCTAGATTATTATTTTTTTTCTTTTCAAAATGTGAAAAAAATATTTTTTTTATAAAAATTTGAAAAAATCAATTATTTTTTTAATATGTGGAAAACCCGTTTTCTTAAACTAAATCTGGAAAACTAGATTTGTTTTCATATGTAGAAAAAAATAATCAGTTTCCACATTTTTCTTAAAAAATCAGTTTTCCAGATTTTCTTAATAAGAAAACTCAGTTTTCCAGATTTATTTTCTTAAAAAACGGATTTTCTACATTTTTTTTATAAAACAATCAGTTTTCCATATTTTAAGAAAATGCAGATTTTTAATTAAAAATTTAAGTTTTCCACATTTAAAAAAAAGCGTTAAGCTTTAATAATAATTAGTTAGGTGTAATTAAATATGAAGTACCCAATTAAAAAATGACACGTGTCAGATTTATGCTTCTCACTCTCCCAAAGAGAGTGAAATACAATCTCCTTGCTACATTAGCACTTACGGGGATAATTATTCCATTTTTAAAAAGTTTAGAAGGGTAATAGGACCATTGAAAAGATAAGGTATGTCGTAGCAACTTTGGCCAAAGTTCATGAGGGCAACATTGCTTTATCCCTTATTATTTTTAATTTATTTACTAATTAATTCAAATTTATCTCGTAAGCCCTTTAAGAAGGTAAGACATTGCGTATCAAGGAATTTTTATTTTCAAAGCTCGAACTTGAAAAATGTGATTAAGAGTAGAAGAATATAATCTCAGTCATTCCACTATATTCTCACAGTTGTATAATGCATCTATATATACGCAATAACACAAACATGTAATACGATACAATGCATATTTTTGGTTTAACCATCAAGTATCAGCAATCTATTCGCTTTGACTAATTTGAATTCGTGTCGAATGAATTCATTAAGAAGGTAGAATACTTCTGTATCAAAAAAAAAATTATTCTCAAGACTCAAACTCGAGAAACATAATTAAGAATGAAAATATCTCAACCATTCAACTGCATGTTCATGGTGGTATAATGCATCTATATATATATATATATATATATATATAGAATAACACAAACATGTAGTAGTAATATTGTTAGCTCCTAGTCCTCCGGGCAAAGGAGGGGAACTTAAAATCCAGCTGAAGGCCTGCAGTGTGGGTTCGAACCCTGGTGGGAGCAATTTGGTCTCTTCTGGGGTAGGACCTTATAGGTGATATCAGCTGCTCTATTCTCAAACCCTGGTCATTCAGGCACATCCCGCGATTTACTGGTAGTAGTGTTGAGGGACCAGGACTACTATGTGCAGGAATAGTCTGGCGTAAACCGGAAAGTTGTATATAAAAAAAATATATTGTTAGCTCCTAGGGGATTCTTTTCAGGGTTGGATCTAGAGTGTTGTCTACAGATTCATATGAATTCAATAGCTTTTGTCCAGCCTATATATAGTAAAAATTTACTACTTTCTATATCCCAATTTATGTAATAGACTTTCCTTTTTAGTCTATTTAAAAAAGAATGATACATTTCCTTATTTAACAATAATTTAACTTTAAACTTTACATTTTACACTTAAAAAGATGATTTATAACCATACAAATATCTTTGGCTTGTTATAAATCACAAGATTCAAAAATCTCACTTTATTTCTTAAACTTCGTGGCCGGTCAAATTATATCATATATTTTGGAATGAAGGGAGTACTACATATATATAAATAATTGACTGTTGTTAAATATACCCATGATATACATGGGGTTGTATACCATGTATATCACGGTTTCACAAAGGCATTTACCTAAAGTGAAACCGTGATATACATGGTATACAAACCCGTGTATATCACGGTTGGTAGCTGATTTTGTACCAGAATTAGTGTAGCCGATTTGTACCATAATTAGTGTAAAATAATTGTATTAATTAGTATTGTACACTTACCATAATTATAGGATTCTTGTACTACTAGAATATGGTTTTGAGAGTAGAATAGGAATAGGATTTTCCTATTACGGAAAATTGTAAATTGTATATATACTCTTACATTAATGAAAATAATCTAGTTTTTTTTTCTCCCAGCTTTCCGTCGTTTTGCCTCGGATTCCGACATTCCCTTCTCGATTTTCATGCCCGACGGTGGTTTCTCTTTTTCTCTATTCCCAAATTTTCTTCCAAATCCCTACATCACGTCTTGCGTTGCTATTATGGCTAAAAACACGTTTCACTCTACCCTTACTGTTTCTAACATCAAGAATCACATCCCTATCATTCTTGAAATAGAAAAAACGTTCAATACGCGAAATGTGCCGAACTGTTCAAAGTTCACGCACGCTCGCATCAAGTCCTCCATCACATTATCCCCCCAGCTCCTACGGCTACGGGGATTTCTAAACCCGAGGATGATCCTCAATTATGGATGACTCTTGATGCTACCACTCTTCAGTGGATTTACTTAATTATCTCTACCGACCTTCTGCAAACGATTATTGAACCAGAAGCTACGACGATAACTGCTTGGGATAGAGTACGTGACATATTCCAAGATAATCAGAATTCTCGAGCTGTTAGACTTGAGCAGGAATTCTCCCACGTCAATATGGAAGACTTCCCTAACGTTTTAGCTTACTGTAAAAGGTTGAAAGAATTGGCAGACCAACTCCGCAACGTTGGCGCGCCCGTTACCAATGCTCGTTTGGTACTACAAATGCTTGCAGGCCTATCTGAGGCTTATAGTGGTGTTGGTACGCTTCTTCATCAGAGCAGTCCTCTTCCGCAATTTTATCAGGCTTGTTCCATGCTTACGCTCGAAGAAGCCTGCTTGGCCAAAAAGGCGGCTACCGGCGCTAGTCTCGTGGTCATGATGACGTCCTTCACAAATTCTCAAGGTTTTGTTGATAATTCTGGTCAAAACCATGCTCACGGTGACGGCAAGAATACTCGGAAAAATAATGGCAAAAATTGCGGGGGCAAACACGGTTTTTCCTACAGTGGTGGCGGTGGCCAGAACAGTGACAATAGGTCCCGTCCCAGTAACAGTGGGCCACCATTCAACTGGTCCCAGCCATGGCCCCCCTGGCAGTAGGCCTGGGCTAGTGGGAAGTGGCCCAACGACCCCTATTCTCCAGCGTTTCAAGCCCCTGGACAGTGGGCTGCCCAAAATTCTTTTTGGCCCAATACACATTGGTCCAGTAGTTTTCGCAACACCTCTGGGTCGGGGCAGCAATCATGTGTACTTGGGCCTCGGCGTCCACAAGCCCATCATGCGCGGGCCCCCACCCCCTACCGACATTGAAGCTCGCGCACACGCTTGGATTGAATCCCCCAGACCCAAATTGGTACATGGACACTGGAGCCACTACCCACATGACGTCCGACCAAGGTACTCTCTCGTCTTATTCCAATTTGAGCAACAATCGTGGCATAATTGTTGGTAATAGAAATTCAATTCCAATTCGTGGTTACGGTCATAAAACTGTCTCCCCCCCCCCAAATCACCTCTTGTCTTGAAAAATACCCTACATGCTCTTAAATTAATTAAAATTTGGTGTATGTCCGTAAATTCGCCACTGATAATTCTGTTTCTGTTGTTTTTTTTTTTTATCCTTTTGAGTTTTCTGTGAAGGATTTCAAGACGGGGATTTCTCTCATGAGATGTGATAGTAAGAGATATCTTTATCCTATCACGCCCGCATCCGGTCTCTCGAGTCAAGCCTTGCCATCTACTTTTGCAGCTCTAGCTCCTTCCTTATGACATTCACGTTTGGATCACCCTAAGTCGTCTATTGTTTATTCCTTATAGAAGAACAATTTTATTTCTTGTAAGGGTGCACGTAGTACTCCAATTTGTCAATCCTGTCCTCTAGGAAAACATGTTAGATTACCATTTGTAGCCTCTACTTCTCGTACTTTAATGTCATTTGATATTATTCATAATGATTTATGGACATCTCCCAATTTAAGTTCTGTGGGCCATCGTTATTATGTTTTGTTTTTGGATGATTATTCTAATTTTTATGGACTTTTTCGTTAGCAAAAAAATCTCAAGTGTTTTCCACCTTTTAAAAATTTAGAACATTCATCCATACCAGTTCGACTGGAAAATAAAAAATATTCAATGTGATAATGGAAAAGAATATGATAATGGGTTGTTTCGGGATTTTTGTGACACTAATGGAATAAATTTGTGTTTCTCTTGTCCTCATACTTCCTCACAAAATGGGAAAGCCGAACGCAAAATTTGTACCATTAATAACATTATCCGAACTATATTGGTCCATGCTTCCGTCCCCCTTCCTTTTGGCATCATACTCTACAAATGACTACATATCTTCTTAACATACTTCTTACCAAAGGTTTGACATATACAACCCCTCTTCAAATCTTATTTAATAAGACGCATTCGTATTCACACCTTAGGGTCTTTGGGTGCTTATATTATCCATTATTTCCATCCACCACAATTAACAAACTTCAGGCCCGTTCTACCTCTTATGTGTTTTTGGGTTATCCGTCTAATCATCGTGGTTACAAATGTTTTGATTTATCATCTAATAAACTCATCATTAGTCGCCATATTATTTTTTATGAAACCCAATTTCCATTTGCTAAATGAGTAGTCCTGTGCCTAGTTCGTATAATTTTTTTGATGACGCTGTCTCTCCGTATATTCTCCATCATTTCTCAGACTTATCCCGCACCCAAAATCCACCAGCGGGCCCAATGCCCGCTGGACCTACAGTCCCATCACTTTCTGCCCCAGTTTCGACCATTGGGCCAGTTGCCCAGCCCAATTCCGAAACTGATCAGGCCCCAGTTCCTGCTTCGGTCTTACCTCACGCCTCAGATATTGGGCCAGTAGGCCCATTGCCTGCTGGCCAATCCGTCCCCCATTCGAATTCTTCTTACAATCCTTCCAATTCTCCCCCGAGTCATAGACCAGTCACTCGTAGTCAACGGGGTATTTTTAAACAAAAACGATATTTTAATTTACATTCTAATGTCTCTAAATCTCCTCTACCACATAACCCCATGTCTGCCATAAATGGTCCAAATTGGAAATTGGCTATGAACGATGAATATGATGCTCTTATTGCTAATAAGATGTGGGAGTTGGTCCCCCATCCTTCTAGTGTAAATATTCTTCAGTCTATGCGGATTTTTACTCATAAAGATAATTCTGATGGTTCTTTTGCGCGACATAAGGCTCGTCTTGTAGGTGATGGTAAGACTCATCAGGTTGGTGTGGATTGTGGTGAGACATTTAGTCCGGTGGTCAAACCAGCTACCATTCGCACTGTTCTCAGCTTGACTCTTTCGGAGACATGGCCCATTCATCAGTTAGATATGAATAATGCATTCTTACATGGTGATCTTAAGGAGATAGTTGACATGCATCACCCCTTGGGTTTTTGAGATCCCAAATATCCTCATCATGTCTGTTTATTGAAAAAGTATTTGTATGGGCTTAAGCAGGCCCCACGGGCTTGGTATAAGAGATTTGCAGACTATGTTTCGACTATTGGATTTTCTCACAGCAGGTCTAATAATTCATTGTTCATATATCATCGTGGTACTTCACTAACTTATATATTATTATATGTGGATGATATTATCTTGACTGCCTCTTCTGATGCTTTGCGCCAGTCTATGATGACAATGCTCGGTTCTGAGTTTGCTATGAAAGACTTGGGGGCCTTGAGTTACTTTTTGGGGATTGTTGTCACTCGTCATGCAGGTGGGTTATTCTTATCCCAACGGAAGTATGCAGCTGAAATCATTGAGTGAGCTGGTATGTCCTCATGCAACTCTACTTCCACTCCGGTCGATACTAACCCCAAGCTGGGTACTACGGCTGGTTCACCATACGAGGATCCGACTCACTATTGCAGTCTTGCAGGAGCTCTTCAGTATCTTACATTCACGAGATCATATATTACGTATGTCGTACAACAAGTGTGTTTGTTTATGCATGATTCCAGGGTTGAGCACATGAATGGGCTCAAATGCATTGTTCGATACATCCAGGGGACACTTGACTATGGCTTACATTTATATCCTTCATCGACGTCTACACTTGTCTCGTATACTGATGTTGATTGGGGTGGTTGTCCAGATACCAGACGTTCCACGTCCGGCTATTGTTGTTTCTTGGTAATAACTTGGTCTCATGGTCTGCGAAGCGTCAATCTACATTATTACGCTCTAGTGCAGATGCCGAGTATCGAGGGGTAGCTAATGTGGTCTCTGAATCCTGTTGGCTGTGTAATCTCCTTTTAGAGCTTCAACGGTAAACTCTATCATTATTATATTGAAATAGTTATAGGAACTTGTAAACTTCATGTCGTGAAGACGTGAACCTGTCTTTGAATTGTTGTCTTGTTTGTCAGTTTTAATTAAATTAGTTAAGTCAGCTTTCCCCATGCTCCTAGGGACTACTATCTTCTCCTACTTCAATGACACAATTTTTATAACTTTATTTCCATTCCTTCATTTATACTCCCACTTTGACCAATTGCTTTCTTCTTCTCTTGTTTCTCTCCATCTTTCTTTTTCATAATATAACTATCTCAATCCTTTCTTTTATACCAGTTCTTGAAGTTGCTCTCAAGAAGAAGAGAAACCAAGTATTTATTATATAGTGGTGAAAATTGTGATGGAAGCAATTCAAGAAGATATAGGTGAAGGGATTTTGCAATGTACAAATCATACTTACAAGAATACTACTACCCCAGGTGGGATTTGTGCTTTTTGCCTTCAAGAAAAACTTGGAATGCTTGTTTCTTCCTCTACAACTGCTTCAACTCTTTCAATGCAAACCAACAACATTAACAGTACCAATAACTATGACTATCATCATTTTGACAAAATGAGGAAACCAAGAAATGTGAAATCAGTTGAAACATTTACACCTGGTCATGTGCATATGTTGGAAGCTGATAAAGTTCAAGATCATAGCCATAAGAGAAAAGGGTTCTGGTCATTTCTTCACTACTCATCCTTTAAGCATTCTTCCAGAGCTAAGAAAACTGAAAAACCTATTCAGGTATACTCAAGATCCAGATCTGTTGGTTGTGGAAGTAGTAGAAGTTTTTCAGGTGACTTCATTGAAAAAATCTCTACTGGTTTAGATGGTTGTACTTTGCGCAGAATTGAGTCACAGAGAGAAAGCAAACATATAGTTTCATCATCTTCATCTTACATTGAAGAGAATGGGAATGGAAAGTCCACAATAAAGGGTATAAAGAGTTGGGGATGGTTTTTAGCAAGTCCAATGAGAGCTTTAAGTAAGAAAAGGGAATCCTTGAAAAAGAATGCTACTGCAAATTTGGATGCAATTCCTTCTTTGTTGATTGTCAGAAACTAGGAAGTTTGTCTAGTTTACAAAAACTATAGTTTGCTACTGAGTACTGACACTACTATACAAGTTTACATTGTTCTTGTTTAAGCTACATATGTCTTAATAATCAGTTTTTGTCCATGTTTGTTTCCACTTCAGCTTGCTTGCACCTCGACCTACTTACTTTTGAGTGTTTGAGTGCCTTTACTTGTATCTTGCAATAGAGTTATTTCTTTGAAAGTACCAGCTTGTCTCATTTGAATTTGTGCCATGTAAAGTGCACTACAAGGGAGTTCTTTTGCTTTGTGTATTCTAGCACTCAAAACACCAGTTTGATTAATTTGAATCTGCCGTAAACTAAGTGCACTATACACAAGTTTTTTTCTTTGTGCATTACCACATTCGAAACCGTCCAAATAAAGTGCACTATAAGGGAATTATATATTTTATGTTCAATTCCGAAATACTGAATTCTGCTGAAATCAGAGTTTTGTATTGGGTCCAAGGGACGGATCTAGGGAGTTTATCCGGAACTCCTTCAGTAGAAATTATATTGTATATACATCGTCAAAACTATTTATTATGTATACATAACAAATGGTGAATCCTATAGCCATCTTCTTCATGTGTTTATTTTATCTTTTTAATATTGAATTTCAATTAGGGGTGGCAAATGGATGAGTTTGGTTTGATTGAAAATGATTTGAATAAAAATAGGTTGGGTTTCAACCTACCCCATATTTTATGTGGGTAAATATGGATTGGGTGATAAATGGGTTGGTTGGTTATGGGTTAACCATATTACCCATATTATATAAGTGTAATGTTTTTTCAAGTATAATGTTATAATTTTTTTTGTCAAATTAAATTAATTTTTTCATATATTTATAATTATGTAAATGATTTTTCCCCATTTTTTATAAAAATAAAATATATAAAATAAAAAATGTGTGTGTGTGTGTTTTTTTGGGGGTGAGGGGAGGTGGGGTGACGGGTTTGGGGTGGGTGTGGGATAAGAAAAAATTTACCCCTTTTTATAAATTTTTTAAATAAAATTAAGATAATATATACGAAATAGAAAATGTGTCGGAGGGGGTGGGGGTTAAAAACAAATTTCTAATTTTTATAATTTTATTTTATAAAAGTAAAATATATGAAATAAAAAATATGTGGTGTCTGTGTGGGGGGGAGGCGGGGTGGGTGGGGCGGTAAAAATAAATTCTCATTTTTTTTATAAAATTAAAATATATGAAATAAATAATGTGTGGTGTGTGTTGCCGGGTGGGGGGAAATTTTTTTTTCCACTTTTCAGAATTATTTTTATAAAAGTAAGATAAAATATATAAAATAGAAAATGTGTGTGAGCGGGGTGAGGGGTGCATGTGGTGGTGGTGGGGTAAGGGTAAGGGAGAGATGTCGTCCTTCCAGTTCCTGATGAATTGAGTCTGCCATCTATTTCATATGGGTGGTAAGAAAAAAAGAATTCTATTTTTTCATAAATCTTTTACAAAAGTACAATAAAATATACAACAACATACCCAGTGAAATCCCACGTGGGGTCTGAAAAAATACAATGAAATATATAAAATAAAAAAATCGGTGGATGGGAGGAGGAAGGGAGAGGGATGTGGGGGCAGGGTGATGGGTGGAGTTGGAAGGGGAAGGGAGAGTAAGGGGTAGCGTAGAGGTGTGTGGGGTGTAGGGAGCAGGGGGTGTGAGTGGTGGAAGTGAGTAGGTAGGGTAGGGGTGGGGGGTAAATGTATGTGGTGGGTTGGGTCGATCTGAAAAATCCGCCCCCCCCCCTCAAATTTATATTTTCTCCTATTTTGAGAAAAATGAGTTGTTATTGGATTTAATGAGTTACATATATGAGTACCCAAATTTTATTTGTATTTGCCCATATTTTTATGGATTAAAAAGAGAATTGAAGCCATATTTACCAACAAGAAATATGAGTGACCCAATTCACTAAAATGTGAGTTAAATAAGCAAAGTCTCTAAATATAGGCTCAAATTGCCACCTCTAATTCCAATAATAAAAATCATGACGGTCATTTCCGCTACGCTTATAAAACAGCAGCATATCCATTTGAATGCAGATAGAACATCTTGTTTAACTCTTTGGAACATTTATTGTCAACTTTCTAGTAACAAGGTTTAAGGTGACAAAGAACACAGTTTTTTCATTCCGATCACCAGAATAATGCACCTAAAATGTAAATCGCAATACCATAGCTAAAAGAGAGTTGAAGCAACAAAATTGAGTAACTAAGAGTATTACATTAGTGGTCGGTTCAAACATCTGCCGCAAGTTGAATGGAACTCATTTTAAATAACCTAAACTAATGAAATTACAAGGTAAGATCCACTTGGACAAAGAAAAAAGAGGGAAAAAATTAAATGTAAGACTATATAGTATCCAGAATTCCAAATTCTTGTGCTTGACTAGTTGTGTAATTTGCTCATATGGGGCAGGGTGGAGCATCAAGAGTAATACCAGCTTGGATTTGGCCCCAACCGATGAGACGCCAGTGCTTCTCGATTCTCCGACTAAGGGCAATTTTCTCCACTTTGCTGGTACACACAGGGGATGTCAGTTGCAGTTTCGCGAAAACATTTTTGACAGCGACAACGCGAGCCCCTGTTGACATAGACCCTATATTTAACATGAGGGTTTCTCCCTTTGCCAACTTCGACACTTTACCCTGCCTCTCTGAGTCCTTTGTCGTCACACCCAAAAGACGTCGGAGCAAAAAGAAATTCACCTGCATTACAAAGGTATAGAAATGAATAAAGGATACATAAGAGCAGTCTAGAAGAACTCAGTGGGAAGGAAGATATAAGGAGCCAGTAGTTCCTTCACAACAGACTTAACTGTTTCAAAACTTGGAAGAGAAAAGGTATATTATTGATCTAAAAAACAGTTCTTCAAGAAGAGACATATAAAAGTATAGTTTTAGCTGTTCGTCAAATTTCCTTCCTAAGTGTTTCAAGGAAGTCATTTACCTCTAGTTCGACAAAGATTTCAGGAAGTGACCCGACCTCCCCAAGGACCTGTCCGACCAATCAATCAGCACGTGTCAATGTTGGATCCATAGTTGTTCCAACTCCAATGAGGCCACCAAGCACGGCAAATTGTAGTTCATTTTGCTCGGCAAACAATGATACAATTCTTGATTATTTGGAGTACATTTGATGTTGCCACTCTCATCTTTCACAACAATTCCTGGACGAACCTCGATAAGTTGATTTACCTTCAATACACCCTGCGCAAAGAATCTAATTAATCATTTATCTTGAACATCTTCCAGTGAGATCTTCGTTTCTTCAAGTCTACGCTAGCATAGGCTTCAGAACACGCCAAAGGAATGACCATATAAAAATGGCCCTTTGGGCATTAATTAACTACTTACTCAAACCAAAAAGCTGCGAGTTGCATCATATCATCAATTGCAGGAAAAGAGAAAGATACCTTCAAAATACTGCCACCAGCAACACCACCTCTGATCTCATCAACTTCGAAACCAGGTTTATTAACATCAAATGATCGGATAACAATCATATTTGGTGGTGAAATGAAATTTCTCTCAGGAATGGGAATTTTTTTCACAATATATTCACAGACGACATCAATGTTGTACTTCAATTGTGCAGATATTGGTACAACTGGGGCACCATCTGCAACAGTTCCCTGAATAAATTTCTGAATTGCCTCATGCTGGTTGATAGCAACATTTTCCTGAACTAGGTCAACTTTATTTTGAACAATTATTATATGTTGAAGGCGCATAATTTCTACAGCAGCTAAATGTTCGGAAGTTTGAGGTTGGGGACAGCTCTCATTGGCAGCAATTAGAAGTAAGGCTCCATCCATAATTGCGGCTCCATTAAGCATAGTAGCCATGAGAATATCATGACCCTGCAGCAAAAGACGTCATAAAAAACATTGATATATTAGGAAATTAAATGCTCAAAGACAAAGATATTGTCACAAAATGAAACTAAACAACTGGCAAAAAGCTAGTAGGGACTGCAAGTTAAATAAGAACATCAAAGCTTATATATAATGTTTCACAGGAAGATTTCTTCTTTGATACTTTTCTCTTGCTTTAATTCCGAAGCTACAATCCTTAAAATCTTCTCTTGTATGGATGTATGGTCATATCTATGTGCAGTCAGACAGTAAAGGGGTAGTTTGGTTGGTGGGATAAGGGATAATAATCCCGGGATTAGATGCGGGATTATTTTACCCCGCGTTTGGTTGAATTTCCGAATCGGGGATTACCAAATCCCGGGATTAATTTATATGACAATTGTGGTATTATTGGTAATAATCACGGGATTACTTAATCCAGAGATAAAACACTACAATGACAAAGATGCCCTTTTTTCAAGGCTCTTCCCTAAAGTCCTTTAAAAAATCAAAGGTTAAAATTGAAAATAAAAGTTTATCCCAACTAATCTAGCATACATCAAACACATGTTTTATGTTATATCCTGTATATCCCATTTTTAGTCTAATGAACCAAACATCTCCAGATTAAAATATATCCACTAAATAATCCCAGGATAACTTATGTCCCAACCAAACATTGATCTATATAGAAAGAGAATGCACAAGTAAAATGAAAGTAATACATACTGTAGAAAGTGGCATGTGAGAAACTTACCGGACAATCAAGAAAAGATACATGCCTCAGCAATTTCATTTTGCAGTTCTCAAAACCAGGAAAGAATTGCTGCTGTTACAACAAAAGCTAACAGATGAAGCACAAAAACGATTCTGTCTCAAATCAAGGACTCACTTGTAGCACGCGGGTGTAGGACAGCATTTGCATATCCAAGCTTAATTGTGTAGATCATTTTTAAAACGAACAGTCTGCAAATATAAGTGGGTATAATAATCAGTAAGATGAACCAAATCAACATCTAAGAAATAGCTGATTACTCCAGCATAATATTCCCAAACTACTAATACAAGCTCCGTGTCTTGTCGCAATATAGGCTAATATAATTCATTAAAGAGGAGCGCATGGAATTACTTTATTTTTTAATCATAACAAAAGGAAAAAGACAAAACTCAGAAATGCTTTTTAGTTGAGCAACTTAGAAAGAATACATAGGTATATCATTCGGTTGTAACTCAAGAGAAACAGTTAAATAGAGGAACATATTTAACTCCATTGATAAAGGTCCAGTGAGACATACCTGGCCAATAGTACCTAGGAATATGAAATTACAATCGAACTTATGAATCTATTTTATTTTTTATTTTGTGGTTAGTAATTCAGGTGTAAAAACAGCTTGTCTGGAGAGAGAATGAAACAAGTTATGCATGATTTAAGCACTTATCGAATTCAAGTATTCAATAATTACCTATGTTTATTGTTGCCTGACGAGAAATAACTTCAGGTGAAAGCGGATGTAGCTTTGTTACATCCAATTTGTCCTTTCCCAGACATTTTCGGCTGATGTTCAATATTTCTGAAGCAAGTCTCAATTCTGAATGTCGGAACAAAAACAAAGAAAGTCATCTTCAAAACAATTTAGTTGGGCTACACAAAGCATAGGGTTAAAGACAAATACCAAAGCTTCTTTCTTTAAGCAAAGAATATTCAGAACGACTCATTATTAACTTTGTTTTCGTTGTCAATTCCATACTAAGGAGATGGTACATTGCTGATCAAAGACCAATAACCACCCTTCCACTCCTAGCATCTCGAATTAACATCATTTTTCTGGTTTTAAATAAATGCATCACCAATTGACATTATTAGGCTCAATATACACGCACTTCTGACTACTATAATGGGTACCTGCTACAATCCACCGGCATAAGTACTGAGTAACTCTATCCACCAAGAATTAGGCGGAGGGAAGAATTCACTTAGGGGTCATTTGTTTGCAGGTAAAAGTTATGCAGGTATTCGTAATGCAAAGATTAGTTATGTACGGTTTAGTTATTTCAGATTCTACCTTGCGTAAAATAATATACAAATTGACTCATCTTATACATGTATTATTTATGTGCGATCGTAAACTGATAATCAAACTGTGTACTTGGTGTGATGAATTTAATACTCCCTCCGTTCCAATTTAAGTGTCTTAGTTTGATTGAGCACATAGTTTAATAAATAAAAGAAGATTTTTAAATTTTGTGGTCTTAAATTAAACATGTGTGTAATCTTTTAAATCATATGGTCTTTAAACTTGTCATATAGGATGTTAGAATTGAAAAACTTACTAAATATAGAAAGAAACATACTTTTTTGGACAGACCAAAAAGGAAAGTAAAACACTTAAATTTGGACGGAGGGAGTACATAGCAACTAAAATGCTACCAAACATGGTATAGTTATACTGATTTTAATACATGAACAATTTACTTCCTAATCAGCAACCAAACGACCCCGAAGTGTTCTCTCAGCTGGGATTGTAACCTTGTTAGGTTGAATTTCAAAGCCAGTAAAGCTTAGTTACAGTTGGGGTTTGGACAAATATGCTCAGTCTGATAGGTTTTACATAACAATGGGCTTTGGGCCGTTTCTTGGCCATAACCCATGGGGAGGTTTGGTGGATTTAGTGGGTTAAACTCGGTCCACGAATACACATGTCTTTTAGATATACAATTTATCACTTAAATTAATTAATATGTATTTCATCTCAATTTACACTTAACTATGGTTAATTTTATTAATTTGATGTAAACACGAAATGTGAGTAAGTTCCTATAAACAATTAGCATTTTCTCGTATTGGCAATGACATTGTGTGGTTCCCGAAGAATTGTCTAACCCTGAGAAAAAAATATTACACTTTGTTCTATATTCTTTTTTTGGATTATAGTATTATTTGGGTTAACTTGCCCATACTAGAATTAATTGATTGGATATAAAGTATCTTCCACCAGCATCAGTATCATGTAATTCTCACACGCTATACAATTTAATTCCCTGAAATACCATGAAGATTAGCATGTGCTAAACAAATTGCGAGGTTTTATCTCGGACGCACAGTATGCCAAGCATAAAATATGGTTAGCTTATTTCGTTATTGTATACCTGCCTTCAATATATGAGTTTGTGACTATTTTTTTTTTGGTTTTTCATCCGGTGTCCGGTACTCACATTGGAGCCCAATTATATCTGGCTTTGCACCGCGTGGGGTTCATTCGGGGAAGCGCTCCCTACCAAATATTTTTTCATACCCAAAGCTCAAACCTAAGACCTCTGATTAAGGAGGAACCCATCCACTGCACCACATCCTTTTGTGACTACTAGCTGCTTCTTTCCTCTCTTTTTTTTTACCCATAAATTCTCGAGGCTAGGTGACGCAGGATTTAACTTCGGTGAATAATGGGGCCTGACCATTTACCTTCTTTGCTTAAAGATCAGGCTTTTTCCAGCAGCAGGATACTCTCATGACGTGCGCATAAAACAGACGTCAGATCACTCTTTCCACTGAACTACAATTCCTGGAAGGGGGTTCAACTGAATCCCCTTTGTTAAAATATTGTACCATAAATATAGGTAAATAAAATTATGTACAGATATAAGCTGTTGAATCGCTCTTATACAAGGGGAGCATCCAGTCATGTAGTGGCAAAAAGCACTCAAAAAATGCTATGGGCTGTGAATTCGACTACCAGATGTAACATTTTAATGTTTTAATTAGTGAAATTCCTGTCTTCGCTACTGCCTCTTGATTCTTAAGCTGTGTCATCAAGCGAACAGACACCATGACATCAGAAAGATGGCTGGTCACTGATGCTCTATTTCAAGCCTTGTCTGCCAGGCCAAGCTTTTCTATTTTTTTTGTTTTTGATAATTGAGGTGTCCAGACTAACTTGCCCGCACCTCAACTAATTCTACCAAGGCAAATCTTATTGCCTTAGGATATATGAAAGTGTTGAGTTACCACCTGAAAAGCTCCATGCATTTAGTCAATAGACCTGCAAGAACATTCCTTGATCTTTAATATAATATAAAAGGCAGATACAAGGGACTGCGGGACTAAGAATTCATTAACCGTCACCAGAAACAATTTCATATCATCTTATATTGTCTTCACAAGTAGAAAGAAGAGGGAATAATAAAATTAGGGAGTCAATTAATGCCAATCATCTCAATTACTTAAATATCCACAAAATGATCTAAATGGTTACACCACAATCAACTCAGATAAACACAATAAAGTTAAAATAAGAGGTTAACATAGAGAAAATCCAGAAAACAACTTCACTTTCCCCCTTCCTTTTTTATTCTTGTTTTTAATAACGGTAGTGTTCAGGACAACTTGCGCGCACCTCGACTTTTTTATTGCTGAGGAAACTCTATTTTGTTCCCCCATTTTCATCTCTTAGGTGGCAATAATAAGAGAAAAGACTTCCAATAATGATGCACCTTTTGTTAACCTTTAAAGCTGCGGACATATTAAGAAATAATGTACAAAAATTTGGGACAACACTGTTGAATATAGAATAATGTTGCTTCTAACATAGATATATATCACTAATTCACCACATATTTTATAACTCAGTAAAATCCAGTGTAGCAGCAAAGCTTTCTATGCAGATAAAAACTACAGAGCCAGAAAGAACTTAGCTAACCTCATGCTACTCCAAAATTTTGAATGCTGGCGCAGTCAGCCGATTAGATGGTTCTTGTACCATTGTTTCAACCTCTTTCAGGAAAGGGCCTTACACACGGGACACTGTCCTATCGACATGAGCAAAAGAAGGCATCTTTTGCCTATGAGCATTTGTACGAAGAAAGGAGTCCCGTACAAAGGGGTAGAAAGAAGGTTGAGGCAGATAATTCAGACACAAAAAATCTCTTAGATGGGCGGATGTGAATTTGTATCTGTCAAACAAAGCAATTCCATTCCACTCGTAGTCTCAATCCCATATCCAATGAAAGTTGTACCCCTGTCTGACCAAGCATATCTAATAACATGGTCTTCAACATTATATCGAGCAAGGTTATCAAGATGATACTTCTGATCAAATTCAGGCGCAATAACAAAAAATTATTCTCAATGTTTATCTGAGATCATCTCAAACTTAGATGAAGTAAGGATGAAAAACAAGTAGAACAATAAGAAAAAGCAACAATAATTTAAGGAGAAGAACCAATTTACGTGCGACAGGACTTCTCGTCCTGTAAACATAAGTTGTCCTAAACACGTCATCATCTTGTCGGAAGAACGATCTGAAAATCTCATCAGAATCAAACTCATCAAAACTATACTCATGCCCAGTTCTTCTCCTCCTCACGCCACTGACATTATGTTGATGCTGACTATACACAAATTCGTCAGCATAACCCGTCATATCGTACTGTCTCCTGGAACCATCATAGCTCAAACACTTAAACGCCTTTGCCACTTTTTTAAACGCGTCTTCAGAACCCGGAGCTTTATTTTTATCAGGATGAACTTTCAATGAAACTTTCCTGTATGCTTTTTTAATTTCATCAACTGAACAACTCTTCTCTAAACCAAGAATCTCATAATAGTCCTTTTTACTCTTAATTCTTCTTATTAACTCTATATGTTCCTCTCTGTAAGTCTTCACATCCCCTGCCTCATTTTTCACACTGGCAACATCATTTTTAACCTCATTAGAGGTATCACGAATAGACGAATCAAGATTTTCACGAGCAGCCAAAAGATCATCCACAGCTAGATTTTTATTAAGGCGACACGCAATTCCAATAAATTTAAGGGCTCTCTGTTTATTTCCCAATGCAATTGCCTCTTTAGCAATACTAATGCATCTTAAAGCCTCATCTTCATTACTATCAATTGTAACTTTCAGCTCATCAGCTTCAACTCTAATTCAATTACAAGCCCTTTGAAATAAATAATCCCCTTGATTATTTTCATTAATTGAATAGGTATATATACAAGTTACAAAATAGGACAATTCTATTCCTATTCTATTCCTAAAATCTTATTCTACCATAATTCTAACTCTACAATTATGGTAGTGTATAATCCTAATTTAGGTAACAAATACATTACAATAAACTACACATATATTTTCCTAATATACAATATTCTTACATTGTCAATTACCATAATATACCAAAAACCGAGAGCCCACTTATGGCAGAATCCAAGATGATTACTAAGGCAATATACACATGTATATTGTGTGTATATTGCCTTATTTAACACACTCCCGCAGTCATAGCGGGCGGTCTTCGAACGCTGAGACTGTCCCTAAAATCTTCAAATAGGACCGCTGGTAGACCCTTTGTAAAGATGTCTGCAATTTGATAACGAGACGGGACATGGCATACGCGAACGTGACCCTTTGCAAACTTTTCACGGACAAAGTGAATTTTTCGCGAGGAAAAAGAAGGTTCCAATGAGTCCGAGGAAAAAAAACAGTAGTTGCATTCCCTCTAGTCCCCTTGAAAGAGGAAAGGGGCCTAAGCCTGTTTAGTTCCATCTCCTTGAGTTTCAATTGGAATGCTCATTTGCTTCTTCCTTTGGGCATGAAGTGTTTGGTGAGGCCTTTCTTCGCCTGTTGAAAAGCTAGCCCTTGCTCAAAGATCTTTTTTATTTAGCACTAGAGGGATCTTATATACTTTGTTTAAATAAGGCCCTAACTTTTGAATGTGAATCAGACTAACCACCTGTTCATCTTCTTCTATTTGCAGGTACACACACTTGAGG